>OZ020611.1:73480607-74137710 GCA_963971575.1 Liopterus haemorrhoidalis
TAAGGAGGGTGCCCAATCACTTTATAATAAATAAGCTTTTTAGGGTGTTGTTGGTATGACAAAAAAAAAAATCTTATAGCGTCACGCATGTATCTGTCTCCATGGAAGAAATAGGGGCGGAAAGAAAATGGAAGAAATTATTTTTGTTCGTCTATGCAAATGTTCGTTTATCGTGGCGTTTATTGTAAACTAGATAAGTAAATTATTTGCCATTGGTGCTAACAATCGTAGATACTCTGCGCCAAAAAATAACTAACATCAAATCCAGTCCTAGTAAATCCATATTTTATTTCGGCATTCGACTGAAATTCAGCTTCATAATATATGACCGAGTTATTTTTATACTATGTTTCGTTATTATGTCAATGAAACTAGGGTATATAATTATTTTTTCATTATCAAACATTCTTGACATTTTCACAAGAGGAAACAAAAACCTTTGAGAAAATGTAGTTTAATAACACCATTATAACGACACATAAAAAGTCGATATTTGAAAAGAAAATCATTAAACGAGACATAATAGCGAACCTTGAAAAGAAATAGTGTTGTTTTTATGAGTTCTTAAAGTTTTTTAGGTCATTCTACGCCAGATTTTGTTTACTATACTACACTATACTGAAAATGTAAAAAACATTGAGATTATGGATTCGCTGGCTACTCTCCAACTGTTTTAAACTCGATGATTTAAGAGTAGATGGAACACTTTACGTACGCAGTGAAATGAAAAGAATTATTACAAACGGATGAAAAGAAATTGAAAGAGCAGCAAGATTATACTTTTATAACGAATGACGGATATGGTTTAATAAAGTTTCTTCCCTTACTTGGCAGATTTATTTATCTATTAGTCAGTGGCGTGTTGTCTATAGATGCAAGGGATGCACTACATCCCTTGCTCAATCAGATGGAAATATTTTTTTTGAAATATCTTTTGCTAAAAAATAGTTTATTAATTTATTTCTTATTTGTTATAGTAGAATATGAATATAGTAATTAATTTAAATTAGTCGAATGTATAAAGCATAAATTACATATGATGAGGAAGTAATGGGATTCGGACTGGTCAGAAATTAAAAATTAAAACAATTTTTTAACTTCGCTTACGCTTCGATATATATTTTAAATCTTCATCAGAGCTAGTTCAAAATTATTTCTCTCTAGGTGACGTAACTTAGTTTTATTGATATGAACCGGAAGCTAAACAACAATCCACTGTTTGGGTCTTCCAGGATTAACCGAAACCCACAAAAGTTGTTCGTTCACGAAGCACTTCCAAGAAAATGATAACTTGTTTCTTCGGTTGTACTGGACATGTATACCATTCCTTTAGAGGAACGGAGAACAGTTAATGCTGAATGGTATACAACAATTTGTTGGCCAGAAGTCATCGACAAAATCAAGAAAACAACCAAAAACGTCGCATCATCATTCATCATGACAATGCAAGCTCCCATACAGCACGTCAAACAATTGATTATTTGAAGGAGACAAACATCGAATTAATGTCTCATTGACCGTATTCACCTGATTTATCCCCTAACGATTTTTTTTTGTTCCCCACTGTCAAACAAAAAATGCGTGGACAGACAATGATTTTTATCACCTCAAGAAGTTGTTGACGCTTTCGAAAACCATGTTTTTGAGATACCTATTTCGGAGTGGAAAACATGTATCGAGAATTGGTTTGAACGCATGCAAAAGTGTATAAATCTTAAAGACGAATATATTGAAAAGCAATAAAACAGCTTGTTCAAAACTAAATTTTTTCTTTCTTATTTTTGTAAAAACTTAAACGGTAGTCCTCGTAGTAGAATATGATTATATTAATTACTTTAAATTAGTCAAATGTAGAAAGTATAAATCACATATAATGAGGAAGTAATGGGATTCGGACTGGTCAGAAATTAAAAATTAAAACAATATTTTAACTTCGCTTACAACTTCTCTAAATTCAATGACCTTACTCAATATGTGAACGTTGCATTTTATTTTTCTGACTGTTTTATTTTAATCTATGACTTTTTAACTTAGCTCTGAAGAAGATTTAAAATATAAATCGAAACGTAAGCGAAGTTAAAATATTGTTTTAATTTTTAATTTCTGACCAGTCCGAATCCCACTATTTCATCATATTATAATCTACGGACATAACTCATCTAATCTAATAGGTCGAATTTTATAAACAGGCCGATGTATAAAACTGCTAAATGCAGCTATATTTTGTGCAATAAGACAGGAAGAGTTCGGATGTATATATTCGGTATGTCCGCGCTAGGACGGGTAACGTCGAGTACGTAGCAACACCTGGGTATGTGATTTAAGCCAGTTTGGAAGCACACTGAAAGCCATCTTATTTAGTTCATACGTGTTAAGTTTATACGTTTCTATTTTCTTTATGGTTAGGTTTCCGTATTCGACAAAAAAAATATATAGTTTTCATACGTATTTATTAATTTCGAGGTTTCAGAAACGACTTATGGATGATAAATTCAAACATAATTTATGAATTAACAATAACTTATGCTTTAAATTTTGCAAACAAAAATACTTATTGTCAAAAGTAGTCCTTTACCTGAAGCTTAAAAGCCTTAGAAACTGTCATTAAAAAGCTTTAATACATTTAGCCCTTGACATTCGGTAGATTTATATTCCCGAGGTCCCGCGAATGTGAAAACCCGCAAACAACTCCAGACATAAAATTTAGTTTCGTAGGTCATTTTAGTTTCGTATATCGCACGTATAATATGCATGCATCTAAGTTGGAGGTTCGCAGTTAGTTGCGTAGTAGACCCGGTAAATAACATCGGACGGTGATCATTTTATACTCGACCGTTGTACGGATAACTTCATAAAGTACAACATGCAAAGCACAGTTAGAGCGTGCTGTGTTTCAATTTTCTAATGCTACTCTGTCCCACAGGCTCAGTGAACGAGTTTGCGCAGCTCGTACGTTTTCCCATCTGCCGCGTTAGGTGAAAATAATTGTAACTACCTTTTGTCTGTGTGAGAATTCTTCAGCCATATTGTACTGTATTGAAACTGGTTGGGATATTTAACGTTGTATGTACAACGAATTTGACATATAAACTACGTCATTAACTTTTAGTTACTATTTATTCCTGACACGCATAGCCCCAGCTGACAAAAATAAAAATAAACGCTAATGTTAAGGGTTGTAGTAAGAAAATTTAAAACTGCAAATAGCTTATTTTCCTTGCTGTTATTTTTTTTTAATAGAAAATTTTTAAAACAGTTTATTTTATTTATTTATTTGTCACATATTTTCTTCTTTTTTTCTTCTCCATCTTCTTTCTCAGGCTGTATTCATCCACTGCTTGATATAGGCCTCCCTCGTTTTCTTCCACGCATCTTTATCTTGAGCTGTTCTATACCACCGGTTCCCGACGATGCTCTTTATGACGTCCAGCCAGCGTTTTTGGGGTATTCCGGCGCTTCTTTTGTTTTGCCGCGGGCGCCAATGGACTAATTTATTTGCCCAGCTAGTCGAGTTCTGTCTTGCTACTTGTCCTGCCCAACTCCATTTGAGGTTCGGAATGCGGTTTATTACATCTGTAATTTTGCTGCGTCTCCAAATTTCGGAATTTCTAATTCTGTCCCGCAAAATTACTCCAAGCATGGCACGCTCCATTGCCCTTTGTGTTGTTCTCAGCCCGTTAGCACTTTTGATTGTCAACGTCATCGTTTCTGGACCGTAAGTGGCAACAGGCAGGAGGCACGAATCGTACACTTTAGTTTTCTGTAATGTCGCTGCTAATGATGACTACGTCGTCAGCGAAGAGGAGATGATTCAAGTGTACTCCATCAATGTTTATACCCTTTTTACTCCAGTCTAAGTTTTTGAAGATGTCTTTATTTGGAGAGTGGTGGTACCATAAATGTTTTTAAAAGATTTCAGTATCTTGAATCAATCCAGGCTTAATTTAGAGCTTGCATTATAGCCCACATTTCTACAGAATCAAATGCTTTTTGGTAGTCAACGAAAGCCAAATGAAGAGGTACGTTATATTCTGCGCTCTTCTCTATAAGATGGCGAAGTGTTTGTAGGAGGTCAATTGTACTGAAGCCTCTCCAAAATCCAGCCTCCTTTACAGGTTGACAGAAATCGAGTTTCTTTTTTAAACGATCAGAAATAATTTTCGGTAGAAGCTTATACATGTGTGAAAGCAGGCTGACAGGGCGATAATTGTCTATACTAGACCTATCACCCTTTTTGAATAGTATGATGACTTCAGCGTTATACCATGTGTCTCTTCTTTTTTTTTTATTAGTAAATATATACATATTTATGCCTATCATCTTTTTTTTTTTTTTTTTAACCACAGAACAGGACTAAATGTCCCAAATACACTGTGGCTCAAAACATCCATGCCCCGACCGGGATTCGAACCCAGGATCTTTGGCTCGTGAAGCAGGAGAGCTACCTCCTCTACGCTATCAAGGTTAACTACATCCCTTCATCAGAGAGTCACGCCACACCACTGTTATTACTGTAACCTTATTAATCTACAGAGGCGTATAACGAATGCTAAGTATGTAATGCATACAATTATAAGATTCAGGGAACTTTGTGAAACGTCATACTAGTTGCAGGGCAGACGCGTGGGATGAGATGGTCGGCTCAGGATGCACTTTCAGAAGGGCGGCATTTTTGGATCAAATATTACAAAAAAATTTTTTTTATTATAGATAACGTGTCCATTAATATCTGGACACAAAACGAGATATTTTACAGAAAAGAAGGAATAAGAACTCAGTCATTCAAAAAAAAAAATATATATATATATATATATATATTTAAAATACATTTCTGACCAAAAAATGAACACAAATAGTATTTTAAATTTAAACAAAATGAAAATTTACTTATTTAATAGTTTACTCTTTATAATTATCTACCGATAATTTTTGTTCCCATAATTCGGGCATTTAAAAAAATTTATAGGGTTGCCAACATTGCGACAATGCTGACCCGAAGAAAAAATAATAATTGGTTAGGGTGGTGAGAGGTTTAAAATTAAATATTGTGCACATTGTCACTTTGTACACTTAATACCAACGATTTCTGCTCTGGAGCTTTTAAATAGGAAGAAAAATTTCCCAATCCATGTCGAAAATAACTCTAATGACGAGCTTTTACTATATTTAAACGAATTCTGTTTCTATCACTTCAAACAGATTCCATAATAGAAAATATTCGTTCCTCAAATGCGTTACTAACTGGAATAGACACAGCTTTAGAAACTTTTTTTTTTTTATTTGGTACACAATATCGACCGTTTTAAAAATTGCAACCCTAAATTCAATACAACAATTAATTCGGCAACATATTGTCTAATTAGATTTATTTCGTCATATAATCGATCTTCATTAAGATGTAATTTTCAATATTCCTTCGTAACTTGAATCACTTTTTCTTATGTTCGATTCAGCTGAATATTTGAAACAACTGTTTTCTAAACCATAATATTTTTGTATGTAGGTTTAGGTGTAGACTTTGTACTGTACATGAGTTAACCCGAAGAATTTTATTGAGAACCTGGAGTCCGAAAATTGGTCTTCAAACCCGGAGTCTCCGGGTCAAAATGACTATTTTGTCAACCCTAAAAATATATGAAATCCGAAACAATTCATTCTATATTAATTTTCGTCGTAATCAGTGTCTTCAATGTTACTATTAATACTAGTGTTTTTTCTGGTTGCTAGTCTATTATTGGGCGTAAATACTCTTTCCATCTATGCGTTTGTAAAAAGTAGCCACAATAGTGCAGTCGGATTATCAAAAAACCTTTTGTAATTTTTTGACATTCATGTGAAAATTGTCTAAACGTATTCCAGTATTCCATGATTAAAAAATTCTTATCCATTAAATTCCAATGAATTATAAAGACGAAGAGTAAAAAGAAAAACGAAGTATTGGTATTTTCTAATGGTGCTGAAACGAGTCTCTCGGTTGAAGTTATAAAATTTTCTTTTCACGTGCGTGCCTCAACCACGTGGAATACTTATAACTTCAGGGACCGCGAACTAAAATCGAATACTGATACAAGAAAACGCTTTCCACAAAACTCATTTTCAGTTGCATCACATTTTTGTAACAACAAAAGCAATTTAAAAACATAATAACTTCATACATTTGTTATATGAAATTACTGAAGAAGTAGAAGACAACAAACTGAGAAATCACAAAGAACAAAGTTTCTGAAATGAATCTAAATATTTTATAAAATTTAGATTATAGTAGAGTAAAATAGCCGTATTTTTGGGTACGCATACCTAAAGATTGTTTTTGGAGACTATAGGCGTTGGCTAGCCAGCGCCGATCGTCGAGAATAAACATCACTTTACTTTCAAATTTGCCGAACGCATATAAAAATTGTTTGTATTCGTAAACGTATAAAACATGCGCCTAAAAATTGGGGGTGAACGAGATGTATACCACAGTGGATTATCAATCCATACGGATGTCATATTACAAGAAGAACTGATCGGAATAAGCACTAATGAAGAACGTACGGTGCAGTTCAGAAAGGAGAATCAGCAGTTCTGGCTTCAGAAAGATATACCTATTGCTTATCGTGCATTTAGGACTATCGCAAGAAAATTTTTGATTGCAAATCACCGGACGTGAAAATTTAAGACTAATAACTTCATACATTTGTTATGTGAAATTATTGTTGAAGCAAATGACAACAAACTGAGAAAATACACAGAACAAGTTTTTTGAAATGAATTTAAATATTTTATAAAATTTAGATTATAGTAAAGCAATACAGTCGTATTTTAGGGTACGCACACGTAAAAAGATTATTGTTGGCGACTATAGGCGACTCTTCTGTCAAGAGCATCAGGTTCATCCCTCTCATTAACAACATTATTTGTGTATTCATTTTATGTATTTTACTAGGTTCTGATTTGTTTCATTCCAATATCAAATATTTACTTGCATTTTGTGTCTTTTCAATAAAGGTATGAATAAAAATTGTTTTTCTTTTTTACAATTGTCCGCTCTACAAAAAAATCCTATCAAAGTGAGAAGCACTGTGTCAGCTATCAAAGACACATTTGAAGTTAATAAGTTTAGAAAAACTCAATATTAGGCAGGAAGGATGGTCTACGGAAAACAACAAGTCGGCAAATGGTCTACGGGACAAAAAAGTTTGGGAAACTATGATCTATATTAATAAATATCTTTGACGTGGATAAAACAATATCACATTGAGTATTGGAACCTAAACCCGATAAAACAATCTAAGGTACGCTATGCTGATGTTATGGCAATTCACCAACTTGGTGGAAGACTATTAGAACAAAGTCAAACGTTTATATATGTATCTGGGATAAGAGTTGGCAGACAATGGAAAAATAGATGCAGAAGTAACAGAAAAAGTAGGAGCAGCTGGAAATCTTTTTAACAGCATAAAATCTGCATTCCTCGCAAAACCGGAAAACTAATCAGAAACCAAGGTACAAGTTTTCAAAAAGGTGGCAGTTCCAATCCTAACATACTGATCTGAGTCTTGGACCATTAAGTAGCAAAGTAAGAGCTACAGAAATGAGATTCCTCAGAAATATAGCAGATAAAACGAAACATGTCAGAATTAAAAATACGATTTATAGAGAGAATCTTGAAACAGTTCCCGTGGAGCATTTAATAGAACAAAGCCAGTTGAGGTGGTATGGACATGTGTGTAGAATGGACCATAAAAGTAAGTTCATAGAAAAGTTCAGACCAAGAAGAACGTGACAAGATGGAAGTCAAAGAGCGACAGCAAGAAGAAGAATGAAATGGGAAAAAAACAAGGACTACAACACAAGATAGAAAGAAGTGGCAAGACATATGGAGAAGGACACCACAAGATTAATATTCAAACAGCCTGACACCAGAAAATGGTAAAAAGGCTTTAGGATTAAGTAAGTAACTTTGACGTAGCGAATTACCGACGTTAACAATTATTTATCCGCAGAATTAATTATATTATTTTGTTATGATGAATTGTAGTAGGTAGTAGGGAAAATAGTGGGTATATAACATCCCCAAGCAAGTACGGAAATATTCATTTTAAACCCAGCCATTTTTAAAGAAGAAATTTCAATAAACGGACGTCGGTAGCCATCTCTCTATGTGTGCACTAACCGGCATAAACATGCGCCGAGAACAAGAGCTTATATGCGCCGAAAGCAAACTTTCTACGTGTTCGTACCCTTAGCTAAAAGATCTTTATTCAGTATAAACCATAGACAGATTGACAAATGGAATACTAGCACTATTTATTACGTTTCTCTATACAGGACCAACGGCAGATAAGAATCCTCCAATGCACGCCCTTGCATAGATTCCTGTTGGTGGACCCGTTTCGTCCGAGGTACGAGCATCCTATTTGTGAGACGTGTAACACGAGTACCACAAGCTACGATAGCAAGAACAAGACAGTGTTTGATCGAATTCTTTAAGAAAATACAAATCTCTGCCAAGAAAATAGTATTAATTTTTCTTAAAAAGCAAATATTTGTATGTGCCCAGTAATTTAATTCACAAAAAAAATAATTTACAAAACATTCTGATAGGTACAGATACCATAAAAGAGGGGTTCAACTAGAAGTGAATTTTCCAATAAGGGAGAATTTAAGCTGTGTACTGATTTCAACAGTTTTGCGTGTATGAAATATGCATGTACACGTATTTTCGTATACGAAAATGTTTTATTTAATTGTAAAACTTTTTGAAAAATTGAAACAGAAAGGTCGTGAAAAAAGTGTTTCAATGTTTAAGAAACTGTCATCAGTTCTTGTTTTTGGTGATGTAGAACAAGTGCTTCCAGAATTTGCAATACAGAAATTATTTGTCAACACTGGAAAATCAATTCCATCTATATTTGCCGGAACTCAGTAATAGAAAGTTGAACTTTCTGCGAAATCCAATCGAATTGTCAATTGAAAAAGTTTCCGATAATTGTTAGCCAGGAGTAAAAGATGTTCGATGATAAATCAATCACATCAGGGGCTAAAACAAAATTTTGACCCATGATTTGCGATTCTCCATTCATTGATTCCATTTGTATCGACAGATCTTTCTCATTAAGGGTTTTTAACCTATTTACAAGTTAAAACGAAGCTGTGAAGTAGATTAGAGGTTGAAAATGACTTGCGTCGTGCTCTTTCAAGCACTACCCCGCGTATCCAAGCAACGCAGAAACTAAATTGGCGAAAAATAGCAAATGAGAACACCTCGGCGTGCAATTGAAATTATTTTTTATTAAAATATGCTCCAGATGAGTCTGTTAAGCTAAAAATTATAAAAGAAAAAAAAAAATAATAAATAAATGCACTTCTGCATTTCTACATTTTCTGTTGCTGTTAAATTTATGAATTCCATTATACAAATAATCCAAGGAAATGTATGTGTAGAAATATAGAAAAAATAAAAAATTGTCAATATTAGATGCATATTATTTGGACTGCAACTCTTGAGACAATTCTGAAAAGGGGGAAAAGACATTCTTACTTATGGTGAAAAGGATGCATTGGGCAAAAACGTTGATAAGCACTACCACAGAAGATATCATTATCTTCCATCATGCCATTAAACAGATAAATTATGATCAATCACTTTGAGATAAATGAACCCTTTCTGTTACAAGCAACGTCCATTTATCGCGAACTTGTGGACTTAGGACTACTTCTAGCGGCTCATGCAGTATGCCTTCAACGACATCGAGCCAGCGCTGAGAATATCCACCGCATCTTCCTTTCCCATCGACTTTACTTTGGCAAATTGTTCTCAAGTTTTCAGTCCTTCTAGTGACGTGAACCAAGAAGCGAAGGATTTGGTCTTATATAATTTAGCATAGTCTCATCGTCGGTATAATTTCCTCAAGGACAGAAACACTTATACATTTTGCTGTCAAAGGTATTTTCAGTATTCGTCTTTAATAGTGCATTTCATTGAAGCTGTAACTGAATTTATGTATCTGGACTAACAAATTAATAATACAAACACTAATAGTTCTGTGTATGTTCTGTGTATATTAGCTGTAAACAGTGGGAACCTATACTGGCTTTTATACTGTTGGTTCTCCTTAAATAAAATAAAATAAAAAATAAAAATAGTACGAAAATTCTGTCGATGCTCGTCGAAAAAAGTTTGCAGTTGCTGCATTTAAGGATGATTTTTAAGGCAATCGAACGAATAAGAAAACAAAATCTCTTATTAATGTTGACTTGAGAACAATAAATTCCAAGTAAACGTGTGAAGAACTTGCCATTGTGAGTGATGAAACAATAAAACTGCATTTGCATCAACTGGGAAAATAGATAAACTAAGCGCTTGGCCTTACGTTGCATAAACTACAGACACAAATACAGTTTTGCTTATATCAGAGCCATTTAATAAAAATATTAATATTTTTTAAATTACACCTCTTTATTTTACATTTAACTGTATTGCCAGCGACTTTTATGTTCGTAGTGAAATACGACATTTTTGCAGCTTAGCATTAACATTACATATTCTTGATGCTTATATTGTTTCATCTCACTTGTTTGTTATAATTTAGTTAATGACAACAAAACAATATGATAAGTCGGAAATTTGTTAGGAGAATCAATAATATGTAATGCTCTCTTGCTACAATTCAGTTAATGACAGCAAAACATGCGTTGCATGTGTTTTATTACTTCGTATAATCAACTCTAATGGTTCAAGTAAAAAAAAAACAAACTTTATCTGCAGCAAGAAATAATGTAAAAATACTCTAGCAATGAAATCTGACGAAAAACTAAAGCTAGCTTAGAGGTACAAAGAAGGAATAAGTTTCTATCGTAAAGTTTTTGACAGAATACGTACTTAGAACGTTTTGACGTACGAGCGCTATTTGTGTTGTTTACAGTAACTTGAAAAAAAATCATCTCTGTTAAATATGGAATTAAATCGTGAATTTTTTCGAGCGTATATTTTTTACAATTTTCGACGTGGATTAACCCAACAACAGTGCATCGATGAACTTAATTCGACTTTTGGCGATGAAGAACCATCAAGAACTACTGTCTATCGATGGTTTTTTGACTTCAATCGTGGCCATTGTTCCGGAAAACATTGATGGTGTGCGTGAACTGATACTGCAAGATCGTCATGTAACTTATCGTGAGATTGAGGTATCCTTGAGTATTAGTGGGACTAGCATACATACACTATTGCATGACCATTTGGCCGTCAAAAAAAATTGTTCGCGTTGGATCCCACATAATTAACATATCATTCACATAATCGGAGTGGAAAAAGTGCTTCGAAAATTGGTTCAAACACATGCAAAAGTGTGTTGATCTTCATGGAGAATATTTTGAAAAACAATAAAGCCACTTTTGTTGTTAAATAATTGTTTTTGATCTCAAATTCCGAAATATAAAAGGCAACTCTCGTATAAGCCAACGAAAATCTGGTTCTAGAAACGAACAACAATCTGCAATGAGCTACATAAAATAGCCAAATAAAAAATTGAAGTATGAATTTTCATACATTTCAGCGTTTTGTAAGTATCTAGTAAGTATTAAGATATTGTGGTATTCATATTAAAAACATTAAATTCGATGATTCCATCTATCAACTTAATAGCGAGACGCGCATCAAGTGAGTCTAGTTGTCCAGTTAAACAATGTTAGCATGGTATTATCGATTATATCAAATCCCTCGATAACTTTAGAAAAACTTAATAAGATCAAAAAATCCTGTTGAACTATTCCGGTTATCTTCAACGTGTATTACCAAGAATTTTTTCAGAATTTTATATTAATCCCCCCTGGATTGCAGGGTGGGGCACAAAAGTTTTTAGCATGTTCTTGGCATAAAACATATTATCTATACCAAAGTTTCCCAAATTTTTTGAGCCACGGAGCACTTTTCACGAGAAGAATTCGTCGCAGAGTACTATCGTTGCTGTATATATATAAATCGCTGAGCATTAGTAGACGCTCGCAGAGCACAGTTTGGGAAACTCTGATCTATTTAGAGAACTTTGGAAAACTTTGGGAAACTCATTTGTGTGTATGTATGTATGTATGTTCAATACACCAGCGTGTTCATGGCATCGTTTATGGTAAAATAGGCATGTTTGTATTACTCTCAGGATACCCGAATTCTTTTAAACAATTACAATTAAGCGAAAACGTTAAAATTATACGAAAAAGTCCTAAAAGAATCAATGCTAAGAACTCTACGTACCTAATTACAATAGCAGCCGTTAATACGCAAGGGAAGTAGATCGGCAGTAGGAGAGGAGACAGGAGGAACAGACACCGGGCACGTCAGGTAGTAATAAATAAATTATAAAAAAACTATTTTTCGTTCCCTAATCTACGCCTTAAGAGCTTTCTTGTGACGCTATGTAATAAATAAATACTGTAGCGTTTTATTGCATAAATATATTTATTATTAAAATTTCGTTAAGGGTAGAACAAACTACATAATTAACTACACTACGCTATCCACGACATTTGGTAACAACTTTGTGCATTAAATGAATTATTATAGAATATTAAAGTTAAATAGTTTTGTATCATTTACGTTTTAACACTCAACGCACAATCAACAACCTCCTAACCATAGCAATCCTCATCTCTTACCGTCACAAAACTGGGCACAGTGGCGTCCCGTTACAATACGTATTTTTAATATAATTCATAATTAGGTAACTGGTCTGTCCTCGATGGCAGCCCATCACGGATTCCCTAATGGTCCAAAGACCACTATAATATTTTCATGTAGCGACTAACACTCTCTGGTATAACGACTACATTTGCAGTAGCCAAGATCACCGGCTTTACGTGCCATCTGATGCACGATCCAAATTCCCAAATATTAATTCAAAGATATAGGTACTTCAATTAAGGGAAGGCTGAGTGAGCTACCAGTTACAACGGCCAAGAATTTTTTTGAAAAATCTTTTTCCCTTACTTGGGCTCGATCTCACGATTCCACACTTACCAAGCGAGTGAAGCCAAGTCAACCTTTATAGGCATAGGCATAGGCATAGGCATAAAGTATATTCATATTGAATGTCCGGTATCTTACATTATGTGGACAGTGGTGGGAATAAGCAATCGTAGTTTTCAAACGAAAATAGTAGGTACATTTATTAAATATTATTTTTGGGATGAACCAAAACCGAAATCTGTTCATCACGAACCATGTTTACAATATTTGCAACAATTTCACGAACCAGATCGATATTTTCCATAATTTAACCGGAACACCGTTCCGGTTTGCTTCTGTACATTTCGAGCTCTGTTTTATATACTGCCAATGATACAAAATAGGTTTTGAATTAAAACTTCCAACAAAATTTATACTATTTCATACAAAGATCTCAGGTATGCTATCCTTCTAAAATATCTTATTTCTGGAAAACTTATTTTAAACAAATTTTCGGGAAAAAAACGTTAGAAATATTTTAAAAGAAATGTGTGGTTCGGGAGGAATAACGTGGAATGGCATTTGAAATGTTAAAGTTAGAGTCGGTAGGGCGAGTCCCAACTGTACTATTTGTTATTTTATGCCCCTCTGCACATCAAGTAAACACATTAAACTCAAAATCAATATCTGCACTAGTATTATATCAGAGATGTAACTCGAATATACAGACACACTCCATCGAAATGTTACTGCACATGACATTTTACTGGCATGAATATAAGTTAGCAACCAAAACAGAAAGTCGTTTACAATTCAATAAATTTAATAACAAATAATAAAAAAAACTTATGACAAATGTGAATTTTCACACCTTTCAGGCATCTGTAGGTATTTAGTAAGTGATAACAAATTGTAGATACATATTAAAAATCTTAAATGTCAATAAATTTTGAAAGACCAATGCAACCAGCGGCCCCGTCCAGCGTAAGCAACACATTACTGCCACACGGTTTCTAAAGTCTGTTCTACATTATACTTTTCACAGTAGCACTACGGATTTTTTGCGTAGTATTGACGTAAAAAGTGTGAAGGACCTTTTTTTAGGTCATCACTTGTATTTGGCCCCCCAAATTTTACCAAATAATTTCCTGGCCCCCCATATTTTAAGTGCTAGTGCCGTCACTGGTTAAGGGGAAGTATATTGAAAAGGAAAATTAATATTATGTTGCTTTTTAACCTTCTTCCGTGAACTTTTTGACCGTACTTGTTCTTCTACCGATGAACTAGCCCAGGGGTCCCCAAACTTTTTTGATCGTCGACCCCCAGAAGAGTTCCTCGACTTCTTATCGACCCCGTCTATTTTACAATTACGTTATTATAATAGAACAAGCAAAAAATACGCTTATGTGATTTTTTATATTGTTTATTGTATTGTTTTATTTATATTTCATTTATCTAATATAATTATATCTAATCAGATGCAATACAATAATATTATTAAATAAAATTTACTGTCATTGTCAATGTGACGGGTGTGGTTGGTGACTCTTTGCAAGATTAGCAATGTCGGGTTCAAAATGATTTGATTTCAGCCTTAAACCGCCACGGAATTCTACATCTAACTGGTTTCTCTGTTTTGCCAGGATGGAATTAACATGGCTAAAATCAGCCTCAACCATATACGAGTTTAGAAATGCTAGCAAAAAGTGAACTACCATTTCCGAAAGTTTTGGATATTTCTGTCTAACATTTACTTTTGACCAAAAGTAGCTTAATGTAACATTTTTAAAAAGCGTTTTAGCTTCAAGATCAACCGACAATTCAGTAAGTTTATCTTGTATAGTACTTTCGATGTTTTTAACATCTGCAGAAAAAGGCGCGATAATCCAATCTGGGATGTGCATTTTCTCTAAATCCTCAAAACGTAATTTAAAATCCACGCCCAATTTTTGAAGATGCTTTGTGTATATTTCCAAGTCTTCATCTTTTACTTCCAATTGTCGCAAATTCGAAAAATACTGAAAATCTCTTCGTAACAATGAAGATTTAAATAAATCTAATTTAACTTCACTTATATTTATATATAACTGTGTAGTTATTATACTAGTAGTTTTTAACTTTTTTCCATCGACCCCCGAGCCAGAATCGACCCCTAACAATGTCATATCGACCCCCGGGGGTCGATATCGACCACTTTGGGGACCCCTGAACTAGCCCCTTTCATTATATATACAACAATAAAATCTGCTTTAAACACATCACATCACATCAGTGAAGGCTATATTAGCTATATTGAAATTTTGAATTGACTTATTTTATTACGATAAATTAAGAGGTCGTTAGTTAGTTAAAAATGTTGGCGCACGGCAACGAGGGCTATTTGCACACATTAAGAAGTGGCAGAAGCGTAGAAATGCAGGGCGAAAGGTGTACATACATAGGCGCCAAGCAAAGGTTTAGATTTTTTTTGCTCGCTAGGTGTTAAAACCCGGGGTTAATACCGAGGCGTATTAATAAAAATAAAAATACATAATATTTCTATGAATTCAGTAAGTGACCACCTTTGTTCTGTGTATAGAGGGTGCTCGTTTTTCAATGCTAACCATTGGGATCTCTATATGCTTTTCCGGAAAAGTAGACAGGGCACTAGATACGTGCAAAAAACTTATTTTGATCGATTTACTTTTTGGCTTATAACTTGTTTTCAATTCATACAAGTTTCTAATTTGCACGTTCTACAAGCACATTTTTACGAAGATGTCACAGCCTTCCTCAAAAATTTTCTAGCTCTTATCATTTTCGAAAAATTCATACTAATTTTCAATTTTCACATGTGGCTTAAAGGTGTATTGAAATGAATTAAATCGTGATTTCTTCTCTTTCCAATGATATAAAACACACCTAAATTAAAATGAAAATTTTATTTTTTTTCCCGGATTCATCTTCGTTAGATTATTTCTTTAATGAAAAATCATATTTACAAAACAATTCCTGCCGACATTAATGAGCTACACGCAAACAGAGTCAACACTCTAACACGTAAAATAAGGAGAAGGGATGTCAGACGAGCAATTTTGAATTTAATGAAAAGATAGAACTCTGTTTGGAGGTTGCAGGTGAAACATTCGAGCATTTATTGTAATGCTATGTAATATTCTGTTTTAAAACTAATAATATTCTAATTTCTCAGTTAATTTTCATTTTTCTTTAGGTGTGTTACATATCATTGGAAAGACGGGAAAAAATCTCGATTTAAAGACAGCTTTGAGCCCCATGTGAGCTATAAATATTTAGGACAGCTATGAATTCTCCGTAAAAAAGTGAAAATAAGAAGCTTGTATGAATTGAAACAAAAAAGTTATAAGCCAAAAAGTAAATCGACCAAAATCTGTTTTTTTGCTCGTATCTAGTGACTTGTGCACTTTTCTGGAAAACCAAATACATCATTAAAGTGGCAACTTTGCCCCAATTTAACAGACTTCGTATCTCTTACGGTTCATAAGATCCCCATGGTTAGGTACCCAGACATGTACCACTAAGTTTCATTGTTTCGGGAAAAGGATAAAAACATGGGCCAGAGTCTACCAGGAAACCATGTTGGAGTCGATAATTAACTAACTGAACAACTCCCTCTTCGCTAGTCACCGCTGGAGTTTCCAGCAAGATTTAGCGCCAGCCCATAAGTAAAACTGCCAACATGTAAAAGCATGGTTAATTTTACATAGTTTGTTCAAGATAAAAACATGCAATTGCATAATAACTTCACACAATCATAAATCGAACGTATTTACATGTTCAAATCGAATTACGAAGGGTGCTAAAGAATAGCGATGTAACCGATATTCGGAACAAATGCACACTTAAACCATTCGTTCATGCGCATACCGAAAGGAGCGAATGATTTCGAGAATTGGGCCCCAGGAGAGATGTGAAGAACCTTTTTCACTGTACTGTTGTTTACTTGTTTTCATCTTAGTGTTTGTATTTTTAAGAGAGGCGTATACAGGGTGTTTGTTTGAAACGCCGCACCTCGAATAACTCCTTTATTTTAAGAGATACAAAAATTTCTTCAGAAGAAAAGTTAAACTAGGCAAAGGGCCCACTTAAGTACTATAAGAAGATACTCATTGCGCAAAAAAGAATTTTGAGATGTATAGCAAATCTTAAGAGATATGAATCCTGCCGCGGTACATTTAAGAATCTAAAAATACTAATAGTCACCTCCATCTATATTTATGAAATGTCAGTTTAAATATATAAAAATTTAAAAAATTACAATTCAAATTAAGACATTCATAAATATGATACTCGTCAAAAAAAACAAGCTACGAACTCCTTTAACAAAGCTGAAAATTGCTGAAAGTTCGCCTGATTTCATGGGGGTAAAATTATTTAATAATCTGCCTAGCATTATAACTTTGCTGAAAACCTAAAAAGGTTTAAAAAAACATAAAAAGGCTTCCTCCTGGAACATTCCTTCTATAACCTGGATGAATTTTTTAATAAATGTAAACTTTTATAATTACTGTAGCTTATACTTAGTATACGTTGTACGATTTATGTTATTTATTATTTTGTAAATAAATGGTCGCCATTTTGAAATGGTTAAAATTAAAGTACGATATTTTGATATCCTTCTAAAGCTGATTTAATGTACTTTCAAGAAAAAGAAATTAAAGTACCGATTCCCTATGCTAGATAAAAAGTTGAAACAATTTCCGCTGAAACCGGAAGTGATGCAGAATTCTTATTATAGTCGTTAAGTGGACCCTTTTGTCTAGTTTAACTTTTCTTGTGAAGAATTTTTTGTATCTCTTAAAATAAAGAAGTTATTCGAGGTGCGGCGTTTCAAACAAACACCCCGTATATCAAATTAAAGCTCTTGATACGTACATTAATCGACGAAATCTAATTTTAAAATAAGTATTCTGATACGAGATTTTATATAGGGTAAGATTTCAAGTATTGTGGTTTTTTAATATTCTAATTTATCTATTGTTGCTTTACATAACAAAATATAATAACATTCTGCTTTAAAAATTTCAGTGTGCATTTGTAAAGAGCTGTATTTGGGCAGCACACCAATTTTGTTCGTGGATCTTTCTTTCACTGCTTTTTGATCAATAATAAATGGGCTGCATATATCACACGGACCATGACTTTGGGGCGTGCTTTATGAATGTTCTGATGTTTGCAAACATTCTAGTTTTTCAACAACAAACAATAAAAAAGAAATGGAAAAAGTAAAAAAGAATTCATTTATTTTTGAGCTACTCACACAAATATCAGTAATGAAAAAACTAAATATTTTATTTTAACTAGATATAGTCATGAAGAGTAGAATAGCTTACAGGTAAATGGTAACATTTTTGAGAGAATAACACTGCTGTTTGCGAATCGTTCTTTCGCAGCTTTTTGATCAATCCTCAGAATCAGATCCTCAAATACCTGAATAAATCAGTTAAATTTAATTAAATCAGAAATCAAAAACAGTTTATCTTATTTCAGATTATCAGTGACTTCCTCAAAACAAGTGCCTTATCTATAAAATTCAAGATCAGATTCTACCAAACTATTGTACGAGGGTTGCCTTTTATATTTCGGGATTTGAGATCAAAAACAATTATTTATCAACAAAAGTGGATTTATTGTTTTAGACCGGGAGCTCATTATAGTTTATGGTCTCCGATTTCATACAGCATGCCTTTTGGAGGAGAGATTATTTACCTTGTGACAACAAAGAAAGGAGGGTACTAAACCCCTGCACGCTTTCCGGTTATATGGAAAATTGCATTTCCACTTGCACAAAAATTTTGTGTTTTTGTCTGATTTAATAATGCTTGCCCTTTTATCAAAAGAAAGTTTAAACAAATTTAAAGTCTTAAGAATTATAGGCATGCGATTCGCAGGGTCCCAAAGGGCTCAAACGGTCATGTGATCTTGTAATAAAAAAATATGGGCGATTAAAATTTTCAAAAAACTTTTTGGAAATTTTCCACCCTGGGGCCAACGATATTTTTTTATTACAAGATCACGTGACCGTTTGAGCCCTTTGGGACCCTGCGAATTGCATGCCTATAATTTTTAAGACTTTAAATTTGTTTTATTAAATCATTATTTTATTATTAAATCAGACAAAAATTGCATTATTTTCCATATAACCGGAAAACGTGCAGGGGTTTAGTACCCTCCTTTCTTTGTTGTCACAGAGTAAATATTCTCTCCGCCAAAAGGCATGCTGTATGAAATTGGAGACCATAAACTGTCATGAACTTCCGGTCTACTTTTCAAAATATTCTCCATGAAGATCAATACACTTTTACATGCGTTTGAACCAATTTTCGAAGTACTTTTTCCTCTCCGATTGAGTCACAACGCGAACAAATCTTTTTGACACCCAATGTTCATGCAATAGTGAATTATGTATGCTGGACCCACTAATGCCCAAGGATACCTCAATCTCACGATAAGTCACATGACGATCTTGCAGTATCAGTTCACGCACAGCATCAATGTTTTCCTCAAGCGAACTACAGCCACGATTGAAGTCGCAAAACCATCGATAAACAATAGTGCTTGATGGTGCTCCATCGCCAAAAGTCGCATTAACTTCATCGATGTACTGCTGTTGGGTTAATCCACGTTGAAAATTGTAAAAAATAATCGCTCGAAAATGTTTACGATTTAATTCCATTTTTAGCCGAGATGATACCGTCAAAAATGTCAAACTTTACGATAGAAGCGTCAGTTGCCAGATGACAGCACTAGTTTAGCGCAATCCCGAAATATAAGAGGCAACCCTCGTATGCTCTAAACTTATATAAGCCTGCGCGCACCAGGTTGCCGATCTCTGGTGTAAATATTATCAAGTAGAAAAGATTCGATCAATTATTATTTGTACTTTATTTAAGTAATTACACAAAATGGAAACTAAAATTATAAAAAAACAGTACAGTAAAAACATTTAAATTATTGGAGTTTGGGGGGTCTCCGACACAATCAGCACAGTATGATACTTTTTTCGTTGGTAGCAATCTCTACAATATTTTCTACAAATTCTAGAGCTTCAAGGCATTTTTATAAATTTGTAGTTTGCCATAACCTTTTTCCTTGTGGCCGATGTAGCTTCCGTACTAGCTGTACCACATATTTCATTTTGTCAAGCGTTCCAATTTGTTTCCGAAATTCGTTCATTTCGATGTTTTTGATAAGTTCGAACTAAAGTGTCTACTAATACCAGGTCCAAATTAAAAATGTCAGATACTGGTGACTGCTCAGCTAAAAAACATTTTATTACTAAATCGCAGGAAATACATCATACGGCCCGCTCTTTATACGGCTTTTCGCTATAACGCACTTCTTTAATTATGGCACATTTTCGATTTACGGCCCAAAATGTTTCGTTAAACGGCCAAAAATAAATAAATGTGAAAATAATATGGCCAGAATGCATAAAAACTAATGATACTGAAGTTGATTCTTTTTCTGAAATTCGACAAACCATATTGAACCTAGCAAATGATCTTGGTTTTGAGGATTTGGAAGAAGGTGATGTGCTTGATTTACTAGATGCTGATAGAGAACCTCTTTCACACGCGGAACTGATCCAATTAGAAGTAGAACGAGCACTTGATGAGGAGCCAGAGCCTGATGTATGCAAACAGCTAACATCAAAGAAATTGTCGAATGCGCTATCTTGTTTCGAACAAGGAATAAACATCCTTCTTCAAAATGATCCCGACGTAGAACGCAGCGCTAAAGTTTCTCGAGGAATTAACTCAACCATTAGTTGTTATAAAGAATTGGACAATTTTTTTAAACCAGGTCAGTCCACAACAGCGGAAAGTAATGATGACAGTATAGCTTTTAGTTTCAGTTTATTATTCTATGTACTTGTTATGTATTTTTATATTATATGTAAGCATTTTTAAATGAAATACACATAAAGAAAAAAATGCATTTTAAACTAAAATCTACGTTATTTTATAAAAAATTGGAACCGATCCTATTGAATTTATATGGGTTTATATCAAAATAGTTGATTCGTTATACGGCTTTTCGCTTTACGGCCAACTTTCCCGGAACGTATCAAGACGTATGAGTGTAATTGAAAATCAATAATTGCCATAGCTTCAAAGCTTCAATTTCTTTGATTAAAAAACAAGAATTCAAAAATTGAAGTTTTCTTGCCTTGGCAGTCAACCTGTACAAATCTAAAATAAATCCTTTAAAAATGACGATTACGATTACTTTTGAAAATAACACAATGATTAACATGTTACTTATTGAACTCCTCGGCAAGTAAGTACGATCTTGAAACACATTTCATCATTATAAAATTTCTCATTGCAAAAACTGATGGTGTAACAATTAGCACCCTCTTCGTTGTGCCGTCAATTAAAAATGGTTGAAAACACTGGGTACAACTCGTAGACACAGGCTTTCAATTATTATTATTATTATTAGCCCATAAACTCATCCCACAGTCGTGTCATCGAACCGTTTTAACCGAAATCTGGTTTGGGAACGGTAATACATTTTTATATCGAATATATCCTGGCCGGGGTTCGACCTCCAGCTTTCCTAATATAGTTAGTTCAAAATAATAAATGTGAGAATTGCATTTAATTGTAATGTTTACAACTGAAGATCGCAAGTTACACGCCATTTTAGAATTAACCACGCTAAATCGTGCCAAAACACATAATTATTATTATAAATCACATGTTCAGGCAATCAATTATTAAATTCCATTGTCTAAGACTAAAATAACTGAATAATCTCCGCGAATTATACATATAATTTCATGTTTATTTTGCTGTGGAATATCTGAGAAATTCAAGGTCGCGAACCAGTGTAGGATCCTTTTAATAACGCGCCAAAACAATAGCGCCAAACAAAACAGTGCACTCGAGTCGCAACAGTCACTCAACTGACCTACAACAAACGTAAACTTTCGCTATAAGTTTGTAAACACCTGACCGTATGTTTATTAAAGATTATGACTGTTATTGTATGCTTACGTATCTGTAATAAATGTCGATGTAGAATGAGGTGATATTTTTAAATTGATTACCACGCAACATTCTGTAACAGTTTTGTATATTTGAAAATATACGAAGGCGAGACGAAAAATTGTGCGAACTTGAAAGTGTAGATGGCGGCGTTAGTAAAATTTGATATATGAGATTATGATCTGTCACATGTCAGTATGTTGTCAGTAAAATTTTATTCTGTTCTGACATTTAATTTGTTTTTAACAGTGGCGACAAGCAGTGTGGTTTTGTTTAAAAAATGGAACATTTTAAATAGCGCGCACTTTTATTACACTCGTAAACAAAAATGAACTTATTTTTGTGACGTGGACAAAACATGGTGTATCCCATTTAAAATTCGACCTAAAAGCTGAAAATGACCTCAGATTTTTTCTATCACCCATAATTTTTTTGCTATGAGGTATTGATCGTTTTTAACGAAATATAGCGATAGACGTATTGTTATTAATTTTAACTTATCTCAAAATGTTGTTTTTGATGTTTTACGTCGATATTTTGTTTCTGATGCATCCCTTATGAATGTCCAACAGTAATCAGCAAGCAAAATTTGTAGTCTATTTACATGGAAATCGTTTTTCCGTGGCGGAAATGTCTTGGTGGAACCGTTTCCATATTCATCACTTACTGCACCCAAATCTTTTGGGAAGTTATCTAGATGAGAGTCCAGAAAGTGAATCTTTTTCTTTCTTTTCATTTAATTTCAATAAATTAACAACAAAAGAATATAAAATTCCACATAATTTTTCGGTAATATTGACTTCTTTGGTAATTTTGTGATATTTGGCAACACCACTCTCATTTTCCATTAAAACAATGCTACAAACTAACAGCTAAATGCGCTATAGTAAAATATGAAATAAAAATGTAAATTCCATGTTTTTTAAATGGATTTGTATGTTAATAACAATGGAAATAAGGAATAAAAAAGTATAAAAAGTTGATGTGAAGTGTGAATTTTCACACATTTCTGGGTTTTGTAGGTATTTAATAAGTGTAAGAAGCCAACATAATACTGGATATCTAGGAATATTTGTTCTATAATCATATCAAAATCAACCAGTTTATGATAATCATTTTTATTCGTTATTTTTTTAAATTACAGAAACGTATTTCCCACTACTAACAATGTGTTATTTGATTTATAAGTATTTCTTAAATATCTTTTATTATATATTTTATTTCAAAAAAAGACACACTATCTTAGCCATAAATACAAAAAATCCATAACATTACTAGCCATAATTTAGCCATGAATTAAAAAAAGAATTAATTTTGTCAAAAACACAAAAACTGCAATATTTTTCAAAAACGCAATCGGTACAAAAACTCCTCCCGTACGTTTCCGACTCATATCAATATATATTAACTATAATTTTTACACATGGCGGGACAACAACTTTTTTTAGCACCTTTTTGGCTAAAATCGTGTTAAAAAAAAAAACTAATTTAATAAAACTATTTTTGTTCCTTAATCTACGTCTTAAGAGCTTTCTTTCGATACCACATATATGATACTTAAAAAAAAAAATGTTTTTTTAATCGACAAAACAAAAAAAATCTACATTTTTCGAAAAACTAATCTGATCAAAAATTCCTATTTAATTATTCCACAAGATTCCAAGATATTCCAAGATTATGGACATATTTTTGGCAAAAATCCCATAAAAAAAAGGTTTTTCAAAAATAAAAACAGACAGACACATGAGTGACGTTATAAGGATTTTTTTGTGGGCATACCAACAAAACCCTAAAAAAACGTATTTAGTTTGCTATGTTTTTTGGAAATATGAGTATTTCTGTAATATACGGGTCAATGAACTGTATTGTATGTCAAATTCCAACCCTGGGTCCAATTGTTAATTTCAAAATGATTGAATATCCTTTTTTTTAAATTTATTTTTGTGATAATGAGTACTAAAAATGTAATTTATTCACGTTAATACTGTTCAGGAATTTCAAAAATGAATTTAATGAAAACAGCTGATACTGTAAAAATTCTTGGAAGTTGTAACCTCAACATTAATACTCGCAAAAAATGTTAAAAATTGCCACAAATATTTGTGCAGTTGGTGTTCGTATGTTTTATTTTTTTAATAGTCTACACCACTTCCCCGCACGTGTCGACACAGTAAAAATGTGTTCAAAATGTCAGTGTAATATTAATCTAGATCTAAATATCGACTTGTTTACTTTCAATATTACTTTCAAATTAACTAATACGGTAATGTTATAATGGACCATTGTGATTTTAAATAAAATTTTAGAAATGTTGCGAAATCTGTTTTGTATATGGCATATTGCAGATTGCAGGTGAGGTTAGTTCAGACGTAAGTAAACTGTGTACTGCAGGCTGCATGTATATTAGGGTTTCTGGACTCAACTCGACTGGACTCAAACTCGTCGAATATTTGGGTAATCACTAGGGATGGGAAAAAAACATCGATGTATCGAAAACATCGATGTTGTTTTAAAAAACATCGGTGTTTTTACCATTGATGTTCAGATGGCGATAGTATCGATAAAACATCGATGTCTACTACCGATGTCGATGTTTAAACTTTGAAATTCAGAAACTACCGCTAGAGGCGCTGGAATCTTAAAAATTTTATTTTTATTAAAATTAGTACACAAAATATAAGCACTTGTGATATAACAATACTAATAGTGTTAGTTCTTATTCTTCTTAGCAGTTAGCAGAATAAGAAAAAAATAAGAAAAAACTTCTAATTTTTGCAAACAATGCGAACAACCAACGACGCCAACACCCTTGTTTCTTTTTGAGTCTTGCACTTAAATAAAATATATCTGAATAAAGGACAATCACGAAACAGCACTTTTGTAAAAGATTTATTAGATGAATATTATTTTAAAGTTTTTTATACATTGTATTTCCAAAATTGTTGAATTTTTTTAGCATAAAACTTGTTGAACATTATTACAATTGTTATATAAAATTGAAATTTGCAAAAGAGGCCTTTTTTGGCCACTTTCATCCCTTTTCCTACAAGGGACAATATTTTCTGGATGTTCATGTTTTTTTCGGATCAACAGCTGCTTTGGTTGTCGAGTTACAGACAATGAAAATTTGAATATTTCCAGACAGTCCAAACGTGTTGTCGGACCTTCAAACAAAAGGCCATATCTCGCTGAATATTTAATATAACAGCTTAAATTTCCACTAGTTCATTTCTCAAACTGGTCTACAAGTTAAAATTTCAGCCAAAACGGGGATGGTCGAGCGTAGACCTGGTCTGGAAATCTAAACTTGACATAGAATGACCCCAGCGATACTTAGAGATTTTTGTTGTTCGCTTCTTTGTAAAAATCGTATATTATTTTAACGACAATAAATATTATTATTATTTCTCTTTCTAGGATGCAGTATAGTACTTCTTTTACGAGAGATACTAAATAAACATTTCTTAAAATTATTTTTCTGAATACTAATTACGATCCAACAAAAAATAATATTTTTTAGTGTAAACGACCTCTCTTATGTGCTATTTATAAACTTTCAAAACTTAAAGATGAAATAATTTAAAAAACTGTTTATTTATTCAAAGTAAATTTATTAGTTTATTCAAGTGCGTATATAAAAATAAAAACAACGTACAGGTATACGAATAATATCGGGAAACAGAATGGGAATTCCCGGTTCCTAACCTCTATCCGCAAGTGACATCAACCTTGTCGACTTGCACCAATACAAAGCACAACTATCGCCACTTCACACCACACGTCGCACGCCCCAAAGCCGCTACGTTTCCGCACAGAGAATTTGAAGACACGGCAACTTGTCTATGTGTAACACGTACATATATATACTATCTACTCTACTCGACTTGCAGATCTTGCCTTAGGGATATAACCGACCGCTATGAAACCGGATTCCTACTTAAAAAACAACCACTGCTCGCACGTAATTATGCAACCATGTTAGATATTTTATTATTTAATCAATTGATATACAAGTAAACAACAAACGTGTCGCTGGGGATATTTATTATATGGTATTTTGTGTGTGGGATATTAAATCGGCAAGTCAAATCATGTTTACAACACAATGTTTAATTATGAATCTTGAACCTGTTTATTTATAATATCATTTTGTTATTTATACCGATTGCTAATGACCGCAGAGAAAGGTAATGGCATAGTTCTGTGCTACGGAGCGCATCGATAAATAAATTTGTTTATTTTTAGATATTTTTACTACTTGAGAGGATCCTGCACTGTTTACATACAGAACAATATATTTGTAAATAATTCATAAAGGCTAACGAACTTAAAATTGAATCAACGAACAAACTATGATATTTATATACATTTTTGTTAGATTTTGAACAATTGAATGGCATGAGTAAAATCTGTCTAATTATTAAATACGTTATAAAATCTCGTACATTTCTGCGGAAATTTTGTGGCAAATTTGTTTTAGCTAGCTTACAGACAAAATATATAAGAAACTGTCCATAACAACACATAAAACAACTCCTTAGATACGATCGTCTGTAGCTTACAGATTTGCCACAGAACTGCCGCAATGGACGACAATCACGTCGCTGTCGGGGAATACCCATAACTCATTTACAGTCGGATGCAAGGGCGTAGCCAAAATTCTTTCTTAGGAGAAGTTATGAAAACTTGGTAAAACAGGTAGAATATTTTATTATTGAAATAAGATTAGAAAAATAAGAATAAATTAAAAAATAACAATAAAAAAAGCAAGTAGCAAAATAAAAATGTATTTTATTGTTGAACATTATTTAGTTAAGAAAATATTTTCATTTTAAATTAGTTGTTTCATAAACATATTATGCATTTACCAACAATTAAACAAATGTAGCTAGATGGAAGGCAATAAAACAATATTAGCTACTGAATATGTAATGAATTTCGTATTCCACATATCTTAAAACTATTGTTAACGTTTTAAATAATTATTTGTTAATTAATTCGATTAGTTAGTTTTTGAAGTGAAAAGAAAACAAATTTTGTTTATTTAATTCTAAATTACAACTAGCTGCCCCGCACGACTTTGCTCGGGAACAATTCGTTATTATTGACCTAAATTTGTTTGGAACTTAAAAAATACGTACTCGTATTGTCACTAAAAATTTCTAAAAAAAAAGCAAACTAATGTATTGATTTTTATAATAAAAAAACCTGTATTTCCGATTTATTAATTTTTTTTTTCAATCTCAAGGTACACCTAAACTGAAATCTGGTCACCCTTCTAACAACCTATGTTTTCGCTGATAATATCAAGAAAATGCTTTAAATGTGAACGGAAAACACGGATTTCATATTACCCGCGCGCACAAATTTCATTACAACGTTAAAACATTGAAACTACTGAACCAATTTTAATAAAACAGCCTAAAATCTAACCAGATGATGTAGCTGCAGATAGAAAAAGACTGCATGAAAATCAGCAGTTCTCGAGTAATCCGTTAAATATAAAGAGAAAATGTGGATTTTGAGTTACCCGCGCGCACAAATACCTTTACATCTTTGCAAGTAATGAACACATTTTAAAAATTCTTTCAACATGATTAATGTATAACTCGTACACCAACTTTAAGAAAATGTGTTAAATATGAACGAAAAATATGGATTTCGTTTTACCCGAGCGCACACATATTATTATAACTTTGAAACTACTGAACTAATAGCTAAACTAGCTACAGATAGAAAAAATCCGCATGAAAATCGGATTAACAGTTCACAATTGAAAAGCGCACATACGGACGGACAGACAAACAGACAGACAGGCAGACAAACAGACGTTGCTTTTAATAATTTTTGTTTCCATAGTTAAATTGCATATCTGTTACTAAAACATAATTCCTTTAAAAAAAAAAGAAAACCGATCCGAACCCAAAAATCCAGGATTCCAATTTTTGTTTTGTAGAACCCTAGTTCTAACTAAACTCTATTACAAAAATTATATTGAAACCGGACCCTTCAAAACTTGTCGGGGTTTTTCGGCCCTGGTTAATAGTTCTCTCATTCTTAAAATTTATTTTAATGCTCGTCTTTGCTTTTACAATTTTCTCAATAAACTGGCTTATGCATGCCCGAGTATGTGGAAACCCTTTCAACCTTTTCAATTTTTACAGATATATAGTTACCTTATTACCATGCATTTAATTTAAATTTTAATGTCAATTTCCAGACCACATTTTATTCCTATTTTATTTAATTTACATGGGTTTTAAAAATATATCACAACCACGAAAATATTTTTGTTGCGATGTAATATCAGATCAACATTTTAAAGAGCAGCAAGTTGTTTTTTAATAGGTATAAATTCCAGAAACAACCTACACAGTAATTAATAGCCACAAAAATATAAAAAAGGGTTTCAGAGATGCAAAAATGGTGAACAAAGAAATGTCTACCTCTTTTTTAATATTTATTTTTATAAACCAAATTTGGAAAAGCTCATCATAGTAGACCAGTTTAGGTTCAATAAAGGTTGTGGAAATTGAAATACATTTATATCTCAAAAAAATAACTTGTCTTGAAGAAGATAAACGACAAAAAAATTGATGATTTTAACTAAAATTTATCCTCAAGAAATGTCGTAAATATGAACTTAAGAAATCTTATAAAGTTCATTTGGCGTGTAAAAAAAATTATGACAAATTTCCAAACATTGTAAAATTTCGTAGGTATGTAATAAGAGGGAAAAAAAATGTTTTTGGGCATGTGCAATTGCGTCATAATCCAATGTTTTTTTAACCAATTTACGTCTGTCCATTTAAATTAAATATACAAGGTGTCTCAAAAAAGAGGGAACACATTTTTTTTTTTCGAAAAAGCGATGTATGAGCAAATTGTGAAAATATTTTTTACCCAAAGAATCGAATGGTTCTGTTGAAATATTCCGGAACAATAAGATATCAAGGAAAACTTAATTTTTTTTTTTAGGAAAGTATGCACCTCTTTGCATAGAGCTTTTGAAAAGAAACAACCTTTACTTAAATATTTTTTTAATATTTTATACGTGTTACGAAAAATTATATTATCTATAACAACTTAAAAGCCAAGTCATTTTATTTACAAGTGTTCAAAGTGCATTCCATTTGATTTAAACACTTTCGTATCCTTACTTTTGAGCTGAAACTGTAGCTCGAAGATATCGGTCGTGTCGAGGCGTCTGTGGCCCGTGGATGATTTAAACTAGGTTTCATGTAGGGGCCACCAGTTCGCTGATGATGCTTAATAGCGTGATTACGCTATTCGTAAAGCTAGCGTAAAATACTTTTAATTAATAGTGTTTTAGCTGTATTTAAAACGCCAGCGATATTCGCTGGGCCATCTTCATGTTAACGACGCAGCTCATGCAACGTCTTTGTGTCGCATTTTAGTTTTATTGCATAAAAAGACACTTGCTAAAGTTTAGATGTCCCTTAGATGCGTAACTAATGCCCAAAATTTTATTTTAACAATGAGTTTTTGTGTTAAAATACATTTAACATACGATATCATCCAGTATTCGTTCAAAGAGGCATTATTGATTGTAACAACCTGTTTAGTTAACATTGTATTACCTATAAATACTCATAATTTCCTACTAAGCGGTTAAATAATTTTTCATCAGCCATTAAAGTACAATCGAAATACTGTCTTTTTTTTTTGTCGTTTTGTCAGTTAGTGTATACGCGTTAGTGTTGCCGAATGAATACCTATTTCTTCTAGAATGACAATTGAATGATATTTTAACTGGTTGATAGGATCTGTAGCACAATTCTAGTTTCACATGTTTAGCTATTTTTCGAGCTTACTAACAAAACTGCCACCCTAAAATGGCCTACTCAGATGAGGAAACATCGTGAGTTCTTCGTAATGCTCTCACAGAACATAAAGGAATATATTGGGACTTTCTGCCAAATAATTACATAGTACTTTGGCTAATTTGGTTGCCTTAAGCATAAATATGGCGAAAATAAATGTAATGCTGATTGGTACTAATAACATCAACAAATTTTCCATCAACGGCGAAGATTTAGAAGACTTGGAAGAATTCTGTTACACCTCGGTAGTACAATAACGAGAAATGTAGGAACTTTGAGAGACGTGAACAGCGGAATACTTAGCGGAAGTTCAACAAGCATATAGTTTGCTGAAGGAAGTCTGGAAATCTAATAAGATCTCTCGTAACACATATTTAAAACCAATGTAAAATCTGTTCTGATGTATAGCAGCGAAACTTGGAGAATTACTAAAGAAATTACCCATTAACTCTAAGTTTTTATTAACAGATGTCTTCGAAGAATTTTTCGCATTCTGCTCCAGCGAGGAGATGTAGGACACAATATAAAATATACATTAATTATTTAGATTAATAAACGGTAAATGGTTTTCATAAAATAGTTGTTTGAAAACAAAAAAATATACTCAAAAAAAATGTTCTAGTTCCTCTATAGTTCTCCTTCACTTAAAATATACGCAATAAACTTATTTATTTATTTATGTATTTTACATCGGCCTATTTCTGCAACGAGGCTAATCGCCGATGCCAGGGGGCAAGCTCCTAGACCTGTATGAGGGGTGAATGATTGTGAAATGAGAGTAATGTAAACATATTATTCTCACCCGAATAATATCACCAACGGAGAATCGAACTAGCGACCACACAATCCAGACTGTATTCATCAGTTAAAACTGCACGACGCAATAAACTTAATTAACTATAGCTTTGCCTACGAGATAATTAAAGATTTCTTAAACCAATAAATAAAAACTATGTAGCAAATCTTTCTTTTACCATTTGGCTATATTTCTACAAAAAAACTTATGTGCGTTGATATTGTTTTTATATTATTGGCGTAGGTTACCAAAAAACTAATAGTAAACAATCTGCATAAAAATTCAGCATGTAATTCTATTATTAGAAAAGTAACAAAAACATTTTAAGTGGGAAAAAATGTAGGAAATCAAAAATCAATAATTTCTCCATTAGCTTCAGACATTAACATTTTGTCGATTTATCAATATGTAAATAACCAATGCAAGACACTCACTTAGGAACTCGACTAGTCCATTTCATATTTAGAGGAAATCAATACCAGATCAAGACTACTGGAACGAACCAAATCTAACGACAGACTAATGAATGCAACTGTCAAATCAGACAGTTAATTCTCAATTTTCAAGTTACCTAATGATAACTGACGTGTATATTATCATTTCCAGAAATTGATATATTCTGCTGGTAATTTCTGACGAATTTTGATATGACATGCGTATAGTTAGTTTGTAGTAAAATACCAGTTTGCTAAATCATGTTTGTAACACAAGGGATCCACGCAGTAGAAGTAAAGGCTCCAACAAAGAGAAAGAGTCGCGTGAAGAAAAAAAAGGAGATTTAGAAAAAACTGAATAGGAGGAAATAAATGCGATGTCAAGACATCGCATTATATTTATTATATTGTTTCATTATATTGTTCCAAAAAATTATTTTTTAAGTACAAACTTCTTTGGGTGCACCGCATACAGATTTTTTTTTTGCTGGGAATGAATGAGTCTGATCTGTCAGATCCCGAAGTGAAACGCTCATTCGGTTTCCCCGAGTTTAGCCGAGCGAGAAAAAAACAAACGCTTTCATTCGAGTAAACGGGAGGGAGCCGAGTTTAGTCGAATTCATATGGCTTCAACAAATCACCTGTTTGCGAAATTTGTGTAGTACAATGTGAAACGGAAAATGGACTCATTATTATAATTGTTGCAATTTATATCTCACCCTTTGCTCATTTATACAACAGCCGGAGCTACTCTGCTCAAACGGAACTTACATCAATTATCTATGATTTTGAGTGAAGATTTTAATATGGATTTCTCAAAAGAAGAATCAAAGCCTTTAATTGAGTTTTTACAAACCATATTGGATTTAGATATGTCAAATCACAAAGCAGAGTACAACAAAATATGGAACTACAATAGACGGAGTTTTCTTTAGATATTTAAACAGATTTCAATCAAAATAATTTATCATATCTTTCAGTTTCTACAAACTCATTGTTTCATTCTTAGATTATAATATTGAAAGAGATATTGATTCACAAAATCAAGAACAAGATTCAGCAGAATAATTTATACATTTTATAAGTACAATTTATAAGTGCCAATATTGTAGAGATAATGAGTATACGCATAAAAATAAATGATTTATATAATATCATTAATTTTTTTTTTATTCTTAAATATATATACATGCATTGTTTTTCGGGTGAGAAGTACGCCATTTTTTCATGGAGTTCATTTCATAACGTTTTCATGACAGTATACAATAAATTTCAGACACGCTGCTATGGCAACGTTAAAGGGCTAAACGCCATAAAAATGACGTACTTCAAATATGCCTTCGTTGTTCCAATGGAAAAAAAAAAACTCTTACTGATATAGGGTTGCGACGAGTACTTCGGCATAAATCGGTATTAGGCATATTCGGCACTAAATTTTCTATTCGGCCGACTACCGAATAATGGAATTATAATTCGTTGTTCGGCCGAATAAAGGCAATAAATAAAATTATGCAATATATCTGAATAATCATTTAAATATCATTATTTTAAAAATAAGTACAAAACTGGTAAATTGTGATGAAGGAAGCTTAAAAATTTCACATTTTGAGGCAATAATCTGACTCAGCTTTCTTCGCAAACATTTCCAACTTCAGGCAATAATCATACATAATACATCTTTCTGAATAGACTGTACTTGCTGGAGGTAACAGAAATGCTTTTGCTAATGATGCAAGTTTCGGAAACATATTATAAAGAATTTATCACCACCGAAAAGAACATGACGTTCTTTTTTCTAATAGTAATGCCAAATAAGTGTCTAATTCCGTTGTGATTGTTTTTTTTTTTTTTTTGTCGATCCCCGACATTTATTTCCTCAAAACAATTCCAAAAAGAAGAATCTTTTTGACCCTTCTTTTCCAGTTCAGAACTGTTATCATCTTCATAATTACTAGAAGGTGAGCTTCTGTCGTCATCGTTTTCGTCATAACAGCTTTGTCTCAGATGTTCTAAAAGCTCACAATTTCTTGCTTATGATACATTACTTAGTGAGAAAAAGATCAATTTATAGCGCGGGTCGAGTACAGTAGCAATACTGTAAATCCTTGATTTTTACATGTGTTTGAATCTTGTTTCGTGTAAAAAGCCATCCAATAACTCTTAATGTATCGAATTCAGATTTGTTAGGTTAGATTTGTCAGATTTATTAAGGACGTTATGGCGAGTAAACCATCAGTTTCGCACTCTCTGTGCAATTTGAATTGATTACATTGGCTAAAGGTTAGGAGATTGGCATAATGTAGACAAAAAATGTAGATCTTAACTAGATCTAAAAAAAAGTCAGTTAGAGCATATCCCTATCATGCACCAATATCGTGTATTGGGCAATTTTCTGTTTTCAAACGTAATAGTTTTTGTATTATAAAGTTTGTAGGTACATAACATCGGAGATTTATAGTAATGTATCAATTATTTTAGAATAATAAATTAGAGCATGTTACGCAGAATCATAAAGTATTTCACACTATACATCAAAGATTGATAATAACGGATTTTCACAGTGTAAACAGAAGCCCGAAATACAGATATGTTCAGAGTTGTGCAAATTGTCAAATGGCACTGCTAAATAGTTGTTTCTTCTCCGCTGCCTAACATTAGTTAAAATTACTATATCGTTTTATATTTATCTTCAACGTTGGGAAAAGTTTTATTTAGGCGGAACTTATCAATAGATGGCACTGCTGGAGAATTCTTTATTTCCCATCACCTAATAGTTAACTGCAAATTATATTATCGTTTTATATATTTAAATTTAACGTTGTCGGCGTTATGTTCTACTTTCTTGGATTTAAAGTACTTAAATTCCATAGAGAATACGGGTAGCCCAGTTGGTTATTAAATAAAATTTAATATTAAGATTTAATAATAAAAAAAATAAAAATATTTTTTTGGGGGGCATTGCCCATTTACCCTTACATAAAAGCCGCCCTTGCAAATACCACGATTTATTAACTTCCACGAAAAATGCTTTTAGTACCTATATATGAATTTTTCGGCTATCTTAATTAAGATATTCAATTAAACATTTAAACATAACTGGCAAGCCACGTAGGTGCATATGAAATAAAAAAAATCATAATATGATGCAAATAAAACAAGAATTTCGTAATAAACATATGAATTATTTATATGGTTTTAGATAAGGAGTGGTACTAATTACAAAACGACCAAAATAATGTCGTAAAATAGTAAAATGTATACAGTAAGTTTGTAAAACTTAAATTTTATTCTTGGAATTTCTACTATCTTTCTAAATTCGGATGCTTACATCAACATTTATTTATGTAGTTATATTAAAATACCTTGCTGATAAATTTACTTACTGATAAGCATTCCATTCAAAGGCGAAAATTTTTGGAATTTATAATGTAGGTAGGTATTCAGAAAATTTGTTTCAGATGGTTCAATACAAGCTAAATCTTGGAAACTAGAACGCTGGATAATTAATTTAATTAAAGGACACGTAGTAAAGTTAATGAAAGTAGAAATGTAAGAAAAAATCGTGCTAATATCAGACATTTTTGAAATATACCTTAATGAAGCGTGATAAACAGGAGAAAATTTGGGCAATAAAGGCCAGCCTGCAAGTAGATAATAGTATATTATGCAACGAGTATGGAACGAGTATGAAAATTGTGCTAGTAGCCGCAGGTGAGTAGCGCAATTCATACGAGTGATAAACGACTATTTCATGCAACCTATTTATTACTCAGTGTTGCAGTTATTGACAGTCATGTACGTATCATACGGAATGTAAATTCAGTTAAAATAACAATACTTGCTTCAACTGGTTAACTGACTGACCAAGACCAACTCCATCAAAAAATATGTATGAAAAATTCGACATCTTAAACTATAGGCTATTCCAAACCTTTGCAATCTAGTACCTTTTGTAGTTTGATTCGAGCTTTTGATCATTTTGGTTAAGCTTTGTAAATCATACTTACAATAAACATTTTTAAGTTAAAGTTAATATCATTATAAAATGTTATTTTCTCATGTCTCATTTCTTAAATTCATACATTTTCCAAAAATTTATACCTAAGTGTATTATTTATTTTATTTTTCTAATAAATGTCACTTAATAATTAATGCCAACATGAAAACTGAAATAACCTAGTCAAATTCTGTTTTCGTGACAACTTGAAAATACGAAATCCTCATTTAGTTCCGCCTAAACCAAAGAAAAAAATATATTATTTAATTTTAATCTGGTTTCCTTTACAAACTAACAATAATTTGACATATGCTTTCAACCTATTTATTACGTTGCCTAGCAACGGTCGGCCATTGCTGCTTGAACCTGTTATGTAATGTGCTCATTACGTAACAGGTCAGCGGTGTGTAATAAAAAGGGGTGGGGAACGTGCCACATTTACTAATCACTGACATGCCTGTAATGAACGTATATCTATATAGTCGTGGAAAATAGTTATTACACACTAATTGTATAGTGTGTAATAGTATTTAATTAACGAGCATATAATAGAGGTTATATTTCACGAGGATGATGTTTACCACCAGAGTCATAGGCGAGAGTTGTAAACATCCGAGTGAAATATAGCCATTATATGTGAGTCAAATGCAATATTTTATCTACAACTATATAGTTTTATCATTAAAAAATGAGTAAATTTAATTTAAAAACACAGAAATTCTGAGTGTCAATTGTCAAACTTCATAACTGACGTCACATGATGGCTACCGAACCATCAGCTGATTGTAATCTACAACAATGTTTAAAATGCTATTATTTATTGTTTTATTGATTCTAACTTATAAATAATATTATAGTTATAAAGATGGGCTGTGTGCGGCGCAAATAGTCATCATTGCTGAGCGCCATACATTCTAACTAATTAATTAAAACTTACTAAATAAAAACTTGCTGTGTTAAAAATCGTAATTTTTTTCGGGGTGAGCACGCATGCGCGTTGCCATTTTTAACACTTGCTGCAATATGAACAGCACTATGTATTTACAGTTGGATACATAATGCATTTATTATTTGACATCAGCCGAGTGCCGTATATCGTAGCACGAGACTGAAGAGTTCTTTACACAATTATTACATACAACATTTTTTCTACCACAGAAAATATTAATAAGAAATTCAAAATAAATGATTAAAAATTAATTGAAGATTGCACCGTGAGTACCAAAATTGTAGACAAGATGGCAGACCAGTGTCCATAATGTATGTTTATTTAGAATTTCGATGGCTGATTACCATGCTGGTTACCATGGTAACAGAAGATGACTAACCAGTAGCTATAATGTAGGTTACTTGTAGGTTATTTGTGTTTTAATCGATAATTATGGTTATTTAGATTTAAGTCAGTGAACGAATATATTTTTCTTTCATTTATATTTAATAACATGAAAGTGTACATTTGATAGTTTTTGGCATTGGCAGTTGGTTACCATGGCAACACTTTACGTAGTAAAAATGCCATTTTAGACACTGTACTGCGAGCGTAAAGTGCCTATTTTACGGACGGTGGTAGAAAAATATGATTATAATCTTTTGAAATTCGTAGTAGAATCAAAAAAGAGATACCATCTCACCTCTGCTATTTTATGCCGTGCTTGATATGGTTCTAAGAGTCCTAGTTTGATAACTAGGCGTACAACTTAAACTTCTACAGCATGAATTATTTTAATTTAAGTTTTTAACTTCTAAATTATCATTTACGTATCAAACAGGAATAAACCATTTAGGTATGAAACAGAAATAAATCATTTATAGTAGTGAAATACGTATAAACATGTGAGCAATATGTTTCTGAAACTGAGAAAGAGTATAAGTGATTTAAAAAAAAAATAATATAACGACGCTGGTATATGTATTTCTTAAAATTACTTAAAGCCGACTTAGATACGAAGCAAATCACAAAAATTGGTGGGATTTTTCTATTAAAGAAAATATAATATTACGAAACGATATCTTCCTAAAAGCCAGACTAACGAACAAAACCTTTTGGAAATATATTTGCCGAGAAAAATATCCAAATATAAAAAATAGTGAAGATATTTGTTAAATTTAAGTCGCCAGGTGGGAATTAAATGTACAGACTAGTGTTGTGTCGAAACACATAAAAGACAGATCTGTGGGTACGGATACGGATACGAATTATTTACATTCTGATCCGCGAATACGAATACAAATCTTGCATTCAAGTAGAAAAAGAGAAACAAACGAGATAGTTTCATGTGTCGAGCGGTTTCTACAAACAAAACATGCCAAATGACACGCAATTTAGTTGAGTTCAAAATCACTCACTTATTTTGTTTGATTTAATTTATATTATTCTAGTATTTAATGTCTACTAGACCATTCAATGACGGCAAGTAATATGTTACTAGACTAAACATCAATTTAAACGTCAGAGTAAAATTTACACCACCTTAATCATTTTTAAACGCAAGCCTATAAGAATTCGAATTTATCGATATGATATGATATGATATTTATCTACATCATATATCCGGACCCCAAACACGATTTGACTGCACACTTTGTTTATATATTTAGCTGTCATCAGTTATCAGTATTTTGGTCCCCTTTGTGGCATTTCTGTCGACAGCTTCCGCGTGGACAATGGGTGTCTCGTAAACATATCTTAATTATATTATAGAAAAAAGAACAGTTTCTATTTCCGCGTAATTTTTTATCTGCCATCGGGTCCGTAATAATAGTTTTCCGGAGGGTGGAGCGAAATTGTTGTTTTTCCAGGCCCAGTATATTATTGTTTTACTGGGGTTCGGGTCCGCTCTCCCCGCCTCTAAATGTAATTATTGAAGCAATTTCTTGATATCACGTTATATTGGAAATCGAGAAAAAATAATTACAAAAAATGCATGTAAAAGGCTTTCAGATTTAATTTTTTAATCCACAATGTATTTTGATTTATAAGCTAGTTTTCATAATGGTTTTACAATGGTCGAGAAATCCATACCATAAGCTTGAACTTTTTAGAATTTCGTAAGTATAACTAACCAGTGGCGAAGGGAAACCTCCGCTAGACTTGCCCTCCCATAAAAAAAAAAAAATAATAATAAAAAAAATACATATTTTTTTTTTAAATTTAAAAAAAGATTTAGGTAAATCTTCAAAAATACTTCAAATTATGTCCTATACAATTTTTTGTCCAAGGCTTGGTTTACTAGTTACGAATTTTTTTAAATTTTAATGTTTAATAACTTCCGTTTCCGGTTTCGGATTTTAATAAAAAACAATACGGTTCTTCCCAGTTATTAGGATAATTTTTTAGTACCAGAACGAATTCTTTAAGTTAAACCGTTTTTGAGTTATCGTGTAGTTAAACCGTTTGAGTTATTTTACACAGACACACAGACACAGACACACACACATACGGACGACACTTCGAAAATAGGTTTTTTGGATTCCCTGGACCATGAAACGTGATCATCAGTCAAAATCTCGACATCGAAAATTTTCGCGATTACAATACTTGCCCCTTATATATTAAGGTCGGGCAAGTAAAAAACCAATCAAAGTCAATCATATCTCTCTGTCTTTACGGTAGAAATCGTGGCTTAGACTTAAAGAGTTAAAATTTTGCACAATTCATTAGCCCACATGCAGTAAACATACTGAGATTTCAAAAGAAACATATCGCTTATGAAAATATACCTAGGTATTTTTTTTATTTTATTTATTTTTTTATTAATAATAATATCTTGACGCGGCTTTTACCCAAAGAGGTAGAACTTATTTTAAAAATAGAATTGTCATAATTTTAAAAATATAATAGCCGTGATAGAATTCTATTCTATCATGCATTCTAGCATTCTAGCCTGTGGGCCTCCTTCACTTAATTAATATCTGCAAAACCCTGAAATATGCGAGGATGTAAATGGCATCAATGTGTGCTTCCAAAATAGTTTTTAGTTCATTTTTACAGTTTGTGTACATGATGTTAATACAATGGTCATTAAGTTCACAATAAGCTTCAACGTTTCTTGTTAAAGGTGATAAAATAAAATAAGTCAAGCACGCAGCCAGGGTAGGTTCTTGTGTGTTTGCGCCCGCTTTAAACATTAAATTACACGTTTTTAAAGAACTTATTTATTGTGTAATTGTACGATATATTTGTGGTTTCAATACCCCCCCCCCCCCCCAAGATAAATTTATGGTTGCGCGACATAAACAAGTTACTGTTTTATTAACATGGGGAAATTTTTGAGTAATATATTATTTTTACCAAGAAATATTGCTACAATAATTGTAACATAGGTATAAAGCAATTTTAATATCTAGTTTATAATATTTGCCGAGATAAGATTTATGAGAATAGAGTTACTAAACATTTTTAAAACATAGTAAACATTATTCAAGGATATTTGAAAATACTATTATAAATATTCCTGTCAAAATAGCTACGTCTTCAAATAAAATACTAGTCAGTAATGTTAATGAGGTGTGTGCAACTTATACCATATATGGCAAAACGTTTTTTAATAGTGTTTAGTTTCATTATAAGTGACGTAAAATTTTTGATAAGCATTTCAAATTGTTTTTATATACAAACTCTCAACATCAGGCTATTATTAAAGGTGTCATAAATATAGTCATTTAGTAATTTATAACAAAATTGTGTACTTCATGTATATTTATGAATATATATTAAATATTCAAATGCTATTTAATTATAGATATATTGAATGTTTACCATTAGAACTTTTCAGGTCACGATGTATAAGAGAAAGGGGTGCACCAGTATGCAGATAGTTCATCCCCCGGGCTATCTGGATAGCCCAGTCCACTAGCACGTCCGGCCTGATCTTCCTCCCGCTCAAAACCCTGTTGAGGGAACCACCTCGAGCGTACTCTAACACCAAACATAAATTCGGTTCTTGCAGACAAACACCCACTAACGAAACAATATTTTCATGTTTTAATAACCAAAATAACTTGGCTTCTTTCAACACATTTTCTAAAGTCACTTTAATATCTTCATCAGGATCTTGCCTTGCTGCTTTCACTGCCACTTCCCGGTTCTTCCATATGCCACGATACACTTTCCCAAACCCACCCACACCGATCACTTCCTCCAGTTCCAACTCCGAGAAGTTTATTTCCAGAGGATGTATATCCCCAATCACAGAGTTTACTTGATCGATGGGATCATATTCAGCCACAAAGTTCGCAGGAAAAATCCCCACTTTATCACCGAGTTTACCTGTCCACCAACCTTCGTCTCCGGATATCTTGGAGTCTGTCGATAAAACTTCAACGATCTGGCCCCTACGGAGTGAGAGTTCATCCTCTGTCTGAGCATCGTAGTCATAGAGAGCAGTTCTGAGTGTGAGCATGATGCTGGTGTTACGTACCATCCCCATAGGACGGCCTCCTTTGAGCATAGAGCTGACCATATCTCCATTTCGGAGCGATTCCATGGACTTCACCGGATTGTAATGCTCTAAAAGCGGAGGCATCCGTCGTTATCTATCTCCTATTTTGGTCGGTACAAACAATAGCCACACACAAGAAATCTATCTTCATATTACAATGTTTTGTTACTGACTAGCATCTTTCCACAATATTTAACGGAATTATTTATTCATACATAATAAACCGTAAAATGCCCATTTCTAACACTAGAAACTTGGACCGGTTGACATAAGACAAGAGCCAGGTGGTCGCGATACATAAGGCAGTAAGCAATTCACTCTGTTTTTATCAATTCTTAAGTGCGGCTTCGTTTCACCTACACATACGTAAGATGAATTTTTCATTATTTACGACTCGTATTATTTACACTAACTACAAATTCACTTAAAAACTGGTACGTATTATTTAATGTTTGTGTTAAAAACTTCGAACAATGTAGCCATGATTGAGGCATACCTCCATTGGAACTCTTAATTATGTCATGTCGGTAAAAGTCGACAGAAACTACTGTCACGCAGTTTGCACGAAACGCCACTAGATGGCACAGCATGTCCAATTTCACTACAATTTTGATTGGAAATCCAGTTTCAAAAGTTTTCAAACCTATTAAAAATATTTAGGATTTTAGCCCACTGTAATCCAAATAAAAAAAATGTATAATGTAATGAAATATGTAACACAATTCAAATATCAAATAAAAACAACTTTATATCAAAAATACTTTTTCCTTTTAAAATATTCTCATGTTTTAACCATTTAACCGCGCATAATAAAAATGTAATGCATGCTCCATGCGCAGTTTGCTGGGTTGTACGAAAATATACGTAAATATCGTATATAATAGTAGTCCCTAATTGTTTATTTCCTACCAAGAAACATAAACAAGGTGACTGCCAAGAAAAAAATAATTTTTTTATAGTGCGTTCGAAGGTGAGTTTGCAGTACAGGGCATATGGAGTAGTTCTTTTTCATACTCTCTAATGGGTTTACACAATCACACTATCCTTTTCTTGCTTATCGACGTTCCCAGCTCTAAAACGCGCTGATCTGTGAAGACGCAGTATTCTACAAATGGCCATTTGTTTTTGTTGAGTGTTATTTTGAGTTTTATAAGAGTTGATTTTTGTAAATAATACGAGTTTTTCATATTGTTATAATTGACACATTTGACACTTTTACAACATTTGGCAACACCGCTCCCATTTGCCATAAGAACTATACTGCAAACTCACCTTCGAACGCACTATACATTCGTATCTCTTCCCCTAGAACTAGATAAATACCTCTTACTACATTAGTACATTTATTTATTTCTTCGACAATATATTCTAATAATAGTTTTTAGAGAAAACATTTAAAAATAATATAAAATTTCTAAATTTACATTTAAGTTGTTAATTTTATTTGTAGAATTGTTATTATTAAAGTTGAACATTTATTGTGAGAAGATATTACTGTACTGCAAAACAAAACTTTACCCAACAATTATTTTATCATCTTCGTGCTTATTGCTTTCATATAGTTCATATTCCCCACGAAATGATAAATCCGTATTTTCTAATTCAAATTCATATTCACTCCCGCTGTCAATATTTCAACTACAGAGGCAGGTATTTCTTCAACATTTAAGTAATAATTAGTATCGTTCATTTCTTTTAAGGGTGAAAAAAAAAACAGCAAGTCACATGTAGAAATACTTCGATACTTCAGTACAATGAGAGGTAAAAACGAGTTTTAGATAAATACTATTTGGCTAGTCCCTTAAGTCTGTCACCTCTACAGTTTTTTGTAGATTTCGGTTTTTATTGACTATCTTCGCTCCAGCTTTAGTTCTAAATCTCCGTTTTTCTTCTTTATTCGTCAAATTTATAATTCAAATATGTTTTTGAAATGTCCACTTTTTCCGATTTGCCTAAAATAGTTAGAAAAACATTCTCCGTATCCTTCAGTAATGGCTTTGTAGAACATATATTTACTATACATGGATAGACGGATGCAAATGATGTAGTGGCCTAACTATAGCCCTCCTACGCCTGCAACCGCAGAAGGGCACGCCATTTAGAGGCCCATCGAAACTCCAAATGACCTACTAGGGGACCCAAAGGACTGGGGGACACAAAATGTAAAGTAACACCAATGAAATAATGTGATGATAAAAGCTGAACTATGCAAAAAAAAAAAAACACAAAACAAAACAAAAATAAATAATATGAGTTGCTTAAACTTTTTTTGATTACATTCAGCGTCCAGAGTAACTAAATTTGTTAAAAAGTTGTCTGATAATTCGGAATATAATTTAAATTTAATAAAAAGTAATAATGTATTTACCTATTTATTAATTTCATTTACAGTGTGTATAATAAGGCGGCCTTGTTGATTTTTGGCGAACTATAAGAAAGAAAAGGAAAAACTAAAAATAATTTAAAAATTTACTGTATTAATATAAAATAAAATATTATAACGCTACTACTTAATAATTGGTCCAATCTCTATTATTATCAATTGCTTGGCATCTTTTCGGTACACTTTCTACCAGTTTTTCGGCATAATTTGACAGTGATCTCCATATCTGCCGTATTTGACGAATTAGCTGATTCAAATTTTGAACGTTTTTTGTTGGAAGCTTATATTTCATGTACCCCCTATGTAAAAACTAGATGCATCAGAGAAAACCACATCACTCCAATCGCGGTCTAAATTTTCCTTGGCCCAGGCGAGTCGTTTTTCAACATATTTCACCGATAACAATGGTTTTTGTTTGGTGCTCCTAAATTTAATACCATTTTCAATTAAACGATTTCTCAGGGTCATTAGCCTTAACTTTATGTTCTTTTTTGACAAAAATGCCTGATATTTACGTAAAGATAACATAGGATTATTTTTAAAAACGTTAAAACTAACTTTATCTTGTTTTTTAGTGGTCACTTTTTTTAATCCACGATTCGGTAAATTATTAACATTTTTATTAATTTTATAACGTTTCACCTAAGTTTACTGACTTGTGCATATATTTTGCTGCACTTAAAAAGGACATTTTTGGCTTTTTTGGGTGGGTACATAAAAATACCGCTTCAAAACGTTTTGCATAAATAATACTCATTATTACACAACCGCACTACTGAAAGACAAAACACTAACAAAACCATTTTTATTATCAGGCGTATTAGGTCTTGATGTTCTTATCATGTTTGAACCTGTTTATTACTTGTGCACATGCTTGATCCTGACTTATAAGCAGGTATGTAACATTATGGTAACATTCAAAACATGCAAAAAACACTACAATCCTATTTGCAACAAGTTGGAACCTCATTTTTCGACCTATTTATTTTTAAGGTCCCCAAACATTGAAATCAAACATGTCATTAAAATTTTAATGAACCTAATTACGAAAAAACGATATTTAAATTTCGACAAATTACGTTTCGCATGAACTTAGTGAACAAATGATGGTTTAAATGGACAGAATAAGGATAAAATTGATTTGAATGAATGTTTACGAACAAAAATAAGTTTACATTATTTTATTTATTCTTTTTTTTAAATATTATTATTTATTTATCATTTTTTAAGTATATAGGTAAGTCACAACTAAATTTTTTTAAATAATCACATAATAAATACTTTTATCGAGGAATTTCTATAAATGGAAGATCGTAGATCAATTCTTTGTATAAGCTGTTCACTTTTGTAAGGACAAATCAGATCTATTTTTTTTTTTTTTTTGTTACTTTTATAGTGTAATACGGACTTTAAATGTCAATTAAAAATATTCCTTACGCTGTAAAACCGACTTTAGATTTATTGGTTCTGATAATTATTAAGAAAGTGACATTTTTTATAATTTTTTAATGGTACAAACTATTGAAAACAATATTTCCTCTTAGTTTGTTCTTACAAAAGTGAACAGCTTATACCTTTTTATAAGTTGTACAAAAAAAAAAAAAATAATAAAAATTAAAAAAACGCACATTTTCAATTTTTTATTTATTTATTTATTTAATTTTTTGTTCTTGTTTATACTTTTTGGATGAAACAAAACACATTTTAGATAAATTTTATGATTTTGTTTTACACATTTAATAACGAGGAAGACACCGATACTAATATCTCAATTTTAAATTTTATGTGAGAAATCACGTTTTGAATGTGAACGTCCTCAAATGAATTTGTGAGTATTAAAAATTATTTCTGTTATTTTTTTTATGTATTCATTTAAAATTTATTCCAAAATAGTCAACAAATACCTTATTAATTAATACTTACTCTAAATACTTGGTATTTTCGGCTCATGCAGTTCAATGCTTTGGCTCCATACTAGATACTTTACTGTCCCTATACTTTTATTTGTCATAAATATAACTTCATTCTTCATATGATTTAAAACATTATTTTTATTTCATCCATCACAGATTTAAAAATAAAATAAAGCACATTTTTAGTCAAAAATTATTAATTCTTATTTTATTTGTTATGTTCACAGTAAAGTTACAATTAATGTTATAAAACTATTTCATAAGTATAAAAAAAATATTATAAACGATGTGAAGAAGTATTTGATTATTATTTAACATTTGTCGAACAGCATGGTGTTTCATCAGAATCAGTTCCTTCTGGTGTAATGTAATACGTTACAAAACTATCAGCATATATATTTTTCTTCCGATGTACTCTAGTATTACGTGATGCTAACTTTTGAGCGAACATTTTGTCTGGAGACATAATATTTACTTTACTCTTAATTTTATCTGCATAAGAACATAAATGTATTTCTCCAATACTACGACTACATTTACATGGAAGTCTTATTTCACCATCGGATAATGAAATATCATCGAAACAACTTTCTGATATTGAAGTACTCGAAGAAGATATAGGCATTTTTTTACGTTTATATTTTTTCTTACGTGATGGAAAAGAGGTAGATACAGATTGGTCTTCGCAAGGGGATTTTACTTCATATTTTGATAAATTATTAGCGTTGATTATGGGTTGAATACAAACAGCTTTTTGTGCATTCTGTTCTTGCACAGTTTCTATTATTTTTAATCTAGGTGTTGATTTAGAATCTGTCTGAGTATATTGCTGACATTTAGATTCAATCGCATTGGAAACTAAACTTGATTCAAATTTTTCAGTTAGAACACTTTTTTTACATTGGAGTATTTCCATTTCGTCATCACTTATATTATCTTCATAACATCTCACTTGTATTTCTGCTTCTTTTTTCTCTACTCCACATTCAGTATTACATTCTTGTTCAGGTTCTATAGACAATTGACTTGTAACCACTTTAAGAGTAATTTTAGGTTTTTCTAAAATTTTGCTTTCAACTGTTCCTCCGGGAAAAGTTTCTTGGACAAAACAAACATTCTTTTGTTTAGTGGGAGACAAAGTTTGCACACCACACTCACAAGTTAGAACCTGTTCAACTTGATCCTTTCTTTCCCTTTCATCCAACCTTTGTCGGTTTATTGGAGATTCATTTGTGTTTATGGCACATGATGTTTGTGGATTTTTATTGCTTTCTTTTCCAGATAAATCATAGCAAACACATGTTTTATTTCCACTTAATTCTGGTTCTATATTAGAATGGATTTCAGGTGTACTACAGATTAATTCTTGTTTTTTGTCAACAATTTTTGAACAAGTTCCACTGCTTCTTTCAGGAGACAACTCGTTTTTTGCTCTTGGGGTAGTAATAGTTTGAGTAGCAACTGGTTTTCTTTCATATCTTTCAGACCAATCATCTGCTGCATTACACATACTACTGGATTGTATATTTGATTTACAATGGCGAACATATTCATTTTTTTTAGATTTTGGTAATTCCGCGTGTTTTATTTCTGGTTGTGAAGCATTTTCCATATTTTCACAAGTGAATTGAGTAACAATTGGTTTGCCTTCAAATTTTTCGGAATATTTGTCTGCTGTTTTATAAGTTTTGCTGGATTGTATATTTGTTTTACTCTGGCATACACTTTTAGATTGTTTAGGTAATTCCGTGTTTCTCTCTAGTTGTGCATTTCTGAAATTTTCGCAAGATTTTGCACCAAAGAAGGGTTTACCACATTTACAGCATCCACACAAAATGTTTTTCTTGTCTTTTAGAGAATCCGCTTCTTTGGTTTTATGTCCTTTTTCTTCATCATAGCATATGCAATGAACCCTTATATATTTTTCATAGTTCTCCTCTGAATCTGTTGTAATTTGAATTGCATTCTGAGATTGTGAAATATTATCTGGATTACTCTCATAGCATTTCGGTGAACAGTAAGACTTTTTGTCTGAATCTCCTTCTTTGGCATTGCGACATACTGATTTGGTGTTTTCTTTATTATGATCCGAGTCCCCAAAGCTGATATGAATAAAGCATGGTTTTCCATCACAACAAGCGCATTCAATTGTTTTATTACTTTTAAAACTAGTCATAGTTTCTTTATTTTCAGATTCTATCTCATTATTTTTACTGACATTCTTAATGCGTTTGGCTTTTATATTTTGATCGTTCTGTTCGTGTTTTGAATGTGACATATCAGAATGGTCACTGAAGGATACTTTCTTTGAACTTGCTGAACAAGGATCTTTCTTTAATGAAGATTCAAAATCATCAGTATAGGTTTCAGAAGAACTTTGCTCCTGTTCTGTTACATTTGACTGGACTTTACAAGTACAATTACCGCTACCATTGCAAAAACATTTACCAGCTGACATGCGTGCTACAGTTTGGAACTTCTGATCTAGTTTGTAGTTGTGTAATTTCGATTCTGAACTGTCTCTTGTTGATGTATGCGTTGAAGTATGTGAACTTTTAGTCAGACAAAGATTTCTCATTTTTTCTAAAAGTAACTGAGAGGCTTCTAGTCCTGAGTTAATTGCAAATGATTGATTACTAGTGGATTGATTTTTTTCTGGATTTGAATCTGCATCTACGTTTATTCTTATTATTAGTTTTTCTGATGCATCGTCTTGAACTTTAGACATACCAGGGTTCGTTTTGGTTGGTTCTGGTAAAATATTACATGATATCTCTTTATTTTCAGTTTCTGTGCTTTTATCAACTTTATTTTGAATTCTTTCATATTTAGTTAGATGCTTGGCACAATCTTCTAGACAATATCTATTACAAATTGAAGTCTCTGAAAACTTTTTCAATAGTTCATTAGTTTTTTCTAAAGCATCAACATTTTGATTACATTTTGTTGGGTTTAAACAAGTTAAAGTTGGGCAGTAACAAACGTATTGTTTAATTGGTTGTCTGCCTGTAAAATGTTCATTTATTCTAGCACTTTTCTTTTCGAGATAGTTCTGTATTGCTTTTAAAGTATTAATGGAAGGTATATCGTCTTGTAGATTCAATTCTTCTGTTACTGTTTTTAGTTTTTCCTTGATACAAGTTATATTTTCTTCTGCAATATCTAATATTATTTCATTTTCCTCGGAGTCTTCTTCGATGACAGTTAGTTTCATATCATTTATTTCTTTACCAACCTCATTTATTTCTGTTTTACTATGTTGTATTTCATCAGGTTCATTCTCAAATATTTTTGGATCATGCGTAATTTCTTTACTTTGTTCAGGTTCTGTTTCTTTGATTTCGTCAATATTTTCCTGTTTTGTTTTTTCGTTCTGCGTGTTTTTATCTTGCTGAGATACATATTCGAAGTAATACACATTTTGTGGCGTTGATTGCTCTTGAATTGTTTCTTCTGCTGTTATTACAATTGCAGGGTTTTTCTGCATTACCAAAGGTCTTCTTATATCAATTTTTGGCATTTCTTGAACAGCTAGTTTTAATAGCTTATCTATGAGAATACACGTATCTGCATTTCTATCGTTTTCTTCGTTTGAAACAACATCTGGTTCTTTAGCAGTTTCGACAAAAGTTTCGTATTTTTCAAATGTGAATTCATTTTTCTGTACTAAATACTTAATTGCTTTTTTTAACTCTATTTTTTCGTCGTGCTTTACTTGCAGTTCTTTTGGAATTGGATTTGTACAATCTAGAACTTTGTCTGCATTTTCATTTTTTACAAATGTATTTTGTGTTGTCAAGCAAGGAGAAGATTTCTTTGATTGTATTGGAGTGTTGAATTTTTTAGTTTCACTCTGGAAGCCATCATCAGAAAATACAGATGTCTGATTTTGTAGTTTGTCTGCCCATTTTTTACCTTTCCTTAATTCTGGTTTTACATATTTTGGTTTTGAAATAAACATTCTTTTAACGATTTTAGAACCAGATTTTTTTGATATATTTTTGGGTACGATACTAACAATTGTCTTAACTTTAGGTCTTTTATTTTCTTTCTTCTTTAAATTTAAATTTATTCCACTTGTACAAATACGACTGACTCTTTTTGGTTTTTCAGGACTTTCAGACTCCAAACTTGATTTTGAATATAGGTCTTCAGATTTTGTTTTTTCAATAGGTTTCACTTTTTTTGTTTTAACTGTTTTAGTTGGTTTCTTCTCATATCTTGATGTATCACTATCCTTATTAGCTTCTTGGAGTAAATTTTCTTTTCCTTGTAAATCAGGCTCGTTTTTATCTGTATTTTCCAAACAGGACTCAAAATCTATTTTGATGTCGCTTAGTTTTTGTTCGGCGTCATCTAGGAATTTTGTTAACATATTTATTTCTTGAAATGCTGCATTGTAGTGATTTTCTATTTCTTTTTTCTTTTGTTTTGTAGATCTTGGTGTCAGGGCAGTGAAAGATGGCTCGGATACTATGTTCCTGATGCAGAGGTGGTCTCCAATTGTTTCTTCGATTAGTTGGTACCTGAAAATTAAACATAATAATTAGAAACGAATACCTATTAATTTACGTATAAAATTTATTTAAGACTGGATATTAACACGCTAATTACAATCCCTAAAAAATATCCCTAAACAAATCTTAATTTGTTTAGGGATATTATCTACATTCACATATGAAATAATGATTTCACATATTGAATAAACGCTACAGAACTGCTCAGTGAGGTCATATTTTATACTGAAATTGTACGGGCTTGAGCCCCCCCTCACAGGCGCGCAAAAAACACATGGTTTTAATGTTTGTAAGCTTTTTTTAGTCATCACTCGTATTTTGGAAGTAAAGACCTTTTTTGTTTTAGGTCAACATTTGTATTTTAGAATGAGGACCTTTTGTTTTAGGACATCAATCGTATATTTGAAGTAAGGACAATTTTTTTTTTGGGTCATGACTTTTAAATGTATGTGATTTAGAAACTACTAATTATCTTAAAAATATACTAATAAATGCTGATTAATTTAACATTATTTATGAAATTTATTTTATTAAAATTTGCGGTTTACAATATTTAAAAAAATATATATTTTTACTTGTAATTCTCATCGGAAAAACATTGACCGTCTCTCCACCTACGGAGGTGATGGCTTCATTACAAGTCGCCCTCTATTTTATACAACCATATTGGTATGAACCGTGACAGTGGTGCAACCAGGAGTAGGTACATGTGCATAGGAAAAAATGCGAGGATAAATGTATGCCAGGCAATCGGCATTCGCGCCCCTATTGGCCGCCTTCACTTACTATATATACTATAGGTAAACCTTTTTTAGATTGCAGCGCCAAGGTAGCAAAATTGAAACTAATCTAATAGACAGACAATAACAGCATTTTGATGTATTATAATATGATGTCTAGAGGAATTTAATTATATTTTTATGTCTTGGTTTGTGTTTTCTTATATTTTATTTTCACTAATAATAGGGGTTATCTTTTCAAAGTCGATTCATTGTCTTTTCGATTAGTTCAACAAAATACCGTCAGATAGAGTCTCTCTTATGCCCATTTGGCTATTAGAAATTCTGAAAGCAAGAGTCCATATTCACTTGAATTGCGTATTGGGCTGACCGAAAAAGGTAGATAAGAGACGGCAGATTTTATTTTGAAAAGAACCGCAATATATAAATTGTATATAGGTATGTAAAAAATTAGTTTACAAAATATATATTTTATTTTTAAATAAATTATTATATTTATAAAATCATAAAATAACATTAAAATTAATTTTTAATTCTAAATAAATATAAAATTAGTTTCAATATTACATATTTTTTAATTTTCTTATTTAATTATTTTCCTAGATCGTCCTGACAATTTAATTTTCTGTCTACTTATAGCTGTAGGTTGCACAGGAATTCGGCCTCTTCTATTTTGACGAGAGATTCCTAAAAAATAATGCTAAAGCATAAATTACACATTATATCATTGAGAAGCACTGTAAACATACCTAATGCAAATGTGCTACATGCTGACACAAATGCTGAAAGAAAATGCAAATTGTTGAAAGAAATCATTTTGAGGAATACCGTATTTTGATTTTATTTTTACTTGCCCGACCTTAATATATAAGGGGCAAGTATTGTAATCGCGAAAATTTTCGATGTCGAGATTTTGACTGATGACCACGTTTAATGGTCCAGGGAATCCAAAAAACCTATTTTCGAAGTGCCGTCCGTATGTGTGTGTGTCTGTGTGTGTGTCTGTATGTATACACGATAACTCAAGAACGGTTCAACTTAGAGAATTCGTTTTGGTACTAAAAAATTCTCCTACTAAATGGGAAGAACCCAATTGTTTTTTATAAAGATCGTTTGAATAGAAATGGGAGTTTACTCGTGTCGATTTTAAGATTTTTGCGAATATTTAGCAACAAAAAAATATTTCGAAAAAATTTATTGAACAAAAGTTACTATAAATGCAATAACTAATAACTTTTATTTGAGACGTTTTTTGATAAAAAGAAAAATTTTGAAAATTTTTTTAAAATTATTTAAAATTTTTCCTAGTCTCAATTTTTTCATATTTATATGTAACGTTTCCATGGTCATGATAATTAATTCGTAACAAGTAAACCTAGCCTTGGACAAAAATTTGTATAGAACATAATTTGATGTATTTTTGAAGATTTATCTAAATATTTAAAAAAAAAAAAAAAATTTTTTTTGTTATTTTATTTATTTTTGTTTGGGAGGGCAAGTCTAGCGGAGGTTTCCCTTCGCCACTGGTTTATTTAAGTCATCACTATACAGATTGAAGCACATGGAAGATGCACAACAAGGATTTTGACTTAGTACAAATGATCGATTTTTTATTTAATAAATTTGTAACATAGGTACTATGAAAAAAGGCTGTTAAATGCTGCAAATAACAGTTAAAGAAAAAATTTATTTGGTGGGATAATCAGAGTCCCTCCTCCGGAAATAATAACAAAAATTCAGTCACTATCCAATTCTATTCATACTGTTCCAAGTGAATCCATTCCAGCGTTAATATACATTATTAAATAGTGAAATATTAAGTTGTACATGTGATTTTGGCCGAACAGGTAATATATGCAAACATATTGATTGGGTTTGTTGTGTCGTTAAATCACAGGAATTTTTAAAAAGAATAGACAGCAAAATTATTAAATACAAATTATATTTCGTTGCGACCGGAAAAAATGCCTTAAATGATTTTTTAGCACTTTTGTATGGGTGTAAAAATGATGAGCCAATGAATAAAAATTATTTTGAAAACGAGACAATGAGTATGAATGTCCAGGCAAATGCTGAAGATATGAGTAAAAATTAGGAGAGAGAAATGGACGAAATTTTAAGAGAAGGTCGCTCTGATATAAAATATATATCTTCAGAGTTCGATTTTTTTTTTGACAAATTCTCTGTTACAAGTAAGAGAATGTATATCAAAATTTAAGTCTCGATTAAAAAACATCAAAACATCTTCAGCATTTGTGTCAGCATGTAATACATTGGCATTGGGTATGTTTACAGTGCTTCTCAATGATACAATGTGTAATTTATGTTTTAACATTATTTTTTAGGAACCTCTCGTCCAAATAGAAGAGGCCTAATTCCTGTGCAACCTACAGCTATAAGTAGACGGAAAATTAAATTGTCAGGACGATCTAGAAAAAATAATTAAATAAGAAAATTAAAAAATATGTAATATTGAAAGTAATTTTATGTTTATTTAGAATTAAAAATTAATTTTAATCTTATTTTATGATTTTATAAATATAATAATGTATTTAAAAATAAAATATGTATTTTCTAAACTAAATTTTTACATACCTATATACATTTTATATATTGCGGTTCTTTTCAAAATAAAATCTCCCGTGTTCCCTCCACCTCTTTCGGTCAGCCCTATACGCAATTCATGTGAATATGAACTCTTGCATTCTGAAAAGTGTGAAAATTAACATATATATATTTTTTTTCAGTGGGGATATTTATAAAACAAACGGTTTCCTTAGCGTTATTGCTATTTTTTTTTTTAACAATGAGTTATTCCACTTCAAATATAATAAAACTGCTGGATCAGCGTTTTCCTACCGGTAATTTGCGAACCCCTGGGAGTTCGCGAAAATAATATTGTAATGGCGGAATTTTAAATCGCCAAAGAAAAATTAAAGCATTTTTTACTGATCATCCGTTTCATTTGTCCTCTTGTGTATTCGATACTCTTTGCCTGCAAAAGCTTGCATACTTAGCTGACATCTTTTGTACATTAAATGAATAAAATCTGTCATTACAAGGCGCGGGTGTCACCATTTTCAGTGTGCATGATAGAACTGAGGCCATGCTAAAAGTTCAATTTTTGGATCCAATATCTGCAGATGAATGAGTACGAATGTTTTGGTTTTCTCAGCACTTTTTTATCAGAAAATTCAATTAAACTTGACGAAAACATTAAAAGGAATATATATGTGAACATCTGAAACATCTTCAATTAACTTTCGATGATTATTTTCCCAATAGATGCAATATATCCTGTGATGGCATCCAACCGGTTCGCGCGAACCGTTTCTTAAAATGATTGAAACCTTAGAGAACCGGTTGTTAGAATTATTAAAAATAAATGAATTACTCTGACTTCAGTTTTGAATCGTGCGCCGTACCCTGCAGTGTTGCAAATGTAATATTTATTTTATAGGTTATTAATAATACGCTCTTAAAATTGTTTCCTTATATTTAATAAATGGAAGTAAGTGATTTGTTTTCACTCTTAAAAATACAGAATAGGTTCCTAGATATCACATGACTTTATAGAAACGCTTCCTGAAAATTTAGGATACCATCACTGAATATATCCCTCTCAAACAACTGGATACGTAGTCCTTTTGAAGGAAATGTAAGTTTAGGAACCTCTCTAACTTTAGTGGAAAAAGAAAAACTCATAGATTTATCCTGTGACAGTTCTCTAATAACTATTTTTAAAGATCACTCTCTAATTGACTTCTGACTCAGTATTAAAAATGAATAACTGTTCTGTCAAAAAAAGCCATTGAAGTTCTATTACTCTTTTGCACAACATATCTATGTGAGAAAGGATTTTCAACATATACTTATCTGAAAGATAAATACAGAAACAGGTCAAATGCAGAACCTTATCTAAGACTGAAATTGTCGGATAATGAGCCAACCTTTGAATTGCTTTGTTCCATCAAACAGCCACAAATATCCCATTAAGAGTTTTTTCAAATTTAACGTATGCTTAACTAAGAACCAGTTGGTTTGTTGAATTGATTTTGTATTCATTTTTTATAGCTATCATGTTAGTCTTATTAATGTTTGTACTTAGTTGTTTTATGATTATGTTTTCGTTCCTTGTTATGAACTATTGTGCACTATGGAAAATAAATGTTCTACCAAATTTTTTACCTGTCATTAAGGACTACATAGGGCATAGGGGGTTCGCCAAAATCTTTCGGATTTTATAAGGGGTTCGCGAGGATAAAAAGGTTGGGAAACACTGTGCTAGATGATTTGACTTCGAAAATTTAATTGAATTTAATCAGATATATACTAGATATTGGGGGGGATCAAAACTAATCAAGTATTTATAAAACTAGTTTAATTCAACAATCAACTAATTTGTGGTCGTAAAAATGAGAATATTTTTGTTGTAATAATTCCAAAGTAATAATACTAAAAAAAAACAAATAAATAAAAATGAATATAAAAGTAAAAATAGAGTTTCATTCTAAAAAACAAACACATGTAGGATCTCGGAGGAGAAAAAAAGGGGAACGTAAGAATTGTGAGAAAATAGAACTACATTTTTTTTTGTTAATATCATATATTTACACTTGTTTATTTACAAGTCAATATGTTTTACACCGATTCGGTCATTTACAAGTGATACAAATAAATTATACAATGGCAAAATATAGCTCTTACGTGTCTATAATACAAAGGGGAGGGTATAAGGAGAGAAACGAAATATATCGAACCTACAATAAAACAAGAGTCTAAATATTACCATCGTATAATGCAATTGAACCCACAAAAACAGCAAATGGCAATATTTATTAATATAAGTTCCAAGTATTTTACTCATTTTGGGTTCTCAATTATGTTTTTACAATTAACCAGCGAGTTTTGGAGTTCCTATTATGGAGTCGGTACATCTCCATGTCTTGACTAGGTTTCAATAATTCATAGTCGTTAATTTAAACGTATAACAAAAAAATAGTGGAAATATATCGATTTCCACCAGAACGCTTACAATAAATTAAATTGACACCCATCTGTAATTAAATATTTCTAGCAAACCTGTCGCAAATTAGATTGTGTAACATTTATATGTGTAGAAGAGTTTTTTTTTTTTTTAGCTATTACAATCAGTAAGTATATGTATGATGCGGTATGAAATATGTACACGAGACGAGAGATAAAAAGATCAACTGTTCTGTAAATAAGTATGCAATTATTTTGTGCAAAAATGGATTATACAGTCAATTAATTGTATATCCAAGGTTGACTACAGGTTTGGGCAAGCAATTCGACTTGAGTAACATTAAATATTAATCACTAAATAAAATTATCAGCACTTTTGTGATAATAAACATGTCAACGGCATTATTTCAATAATTTGTACATGGTCGAAATATATTAAGATATCGCACGTGAGCAAAACTTAAAAAATATATTTATTTACAATATATACACATTGAAATTCGCACTGACAAAACGAAAACAATATCCAGAAATTTAGAAGTTGGTTACATTAAATCAAAATGCAAAGCGGACAACATATGATTCTATCAAACTAGTAAATATCTAAAATTAAACATATAAATAAATAAAACATCCCTAAAATCTACAGTACGATGTTTTATAGCACAAACAATATTATGATAGAAGATACAAGAACGTAGACAGTAGAACGTTGAACGGCAGAGGGCAGTGGTGCTTCATATCACTGCCCTGTCCCCGCAGAAGTAATCAGCGTTGTTTACAGTTGGAACCGCTAATCGTAGAGTCTACTCGGCGTCACGAACAGCCAAAAATGTACAAAACAAACAAAACATGCTTGGATGGATCCTTGAATCCAGTCATATATGTAAATATCATTCATATATATCCTATACATGTATATATGATTTTTAGTACACAGCCTTCATCACTTCAGGCAATCAGCACAATAGATCCAATCATTAGCCGGCATCGTGAATCTGACATCCAACATCGGATCAATCAGCCAAAATGACATTCTGCCAAGAGCATCTCTTCAATAACCAAACATCAAATGATGGACTCAAACTTTTCAATAATTCGACGACGTGGCAGCACTAGGCATTAGCGCACGTGTCAGGGAATTTATATTTCAAGAACTGCTGCTTCTATTCCGACAGCAACAGCAACCAATACTCCTCAACTATTGACAAGTTGAGCTAAAAGAGATCCAACACATGACGTGTTTAGTTCATCTCGGTTCTTAGGTTTCCCTTTCTTTCTTCACTTTGAACTCTTCTCCGAGGATGGTAGCGATCTCACCCTGCATAAACGCCCAGGGTACGTTAGAGTTTGCCAGCGGACATTTCTCTCCACTGGGGCAGTAAACCTGCAAAATAAATAAACAACTTAGCACGTCAAGTAAATCTATACATAAAAATATTTACAATATTTTTCTGGTGAATACACCAAACTTTATCGTTATGCTATGTAGGTACTTGCAAAAACTTTATTAGTAGTATAATAAAAAAGTTCAATTTTTAAGAAAAGTTAATAAAAAGCAATCTATAATCTATTTGGCTACTTTGGCTTCGAAACAATTTGAGAACAATAAGACGCTAATAAAACATTTAAAGACGTCCAAAACTGTTATTATTCTACATCAATCTTTGAAAATTTTAGGAAAAGGGTAAATAATACACAGTGAAAAATTTAGGACACAAGTTACAAAAAATCAAAAACACGACACAGAAAAACAAAACACCATTTTATTCAAAACGTAACCCATTCCCATCTATGCAATCATTAACGCAGACATACAGTTTTTGGGGAGCAGTAGAAAAACTAATTTTTTATTTATTTTAATTCGTCAATTATAGCTTATTGGATGGTTGAAATTTCCACAAATTCATGTCAACTCAGCTCCATTTTTACTTGCCCGACCTTAATATATATAAGGGGCAAGTATTGTAATCGCGAAAATTTTCGATGTCGAGATTTTGACGGATGACCACGTTTCATGGTCCAGAGAATCCAAAAAACCTATTTTCGAAGTGCCGTCCGTATGTGTGTGTGTGTGTGTGTGTGTGTGTGTCTGTCTGTGTGTATACACGATAACTCAAAAACGGTTTAACTTAAAGAGTTCGTTCTGGTACTAAAAAATTCTCCTATTAAATAGGAAGAACCCTATTGTTTTTTATGAAAATCGGTTGACTAGAAATGGGAGTTTACTCGTGTCGATTTTAATATTTTTGCGAATATTTAGCAACAGAAAAATATTTCGAAAAAATTTATTGAACAAAAGTTACTATAAATGCAATAACTAATAACTTTTATTTGAGACGTTTTTTGATAAAACGAAAAATTTCGAAAAATTTTTGTAAAATTATTTAAAATTTTTCCAAGTCTCAATTTTTTCATACTTATATGTAACGTTTCCATGGTCATGATAATTAATTCGTAACTAGTAAAGCAAGCCTTGGACAAAAATTTGTATAGAACATAATTTGATGTATTTTTGAAGATTTATCTAAATATTTCAAAAAAAATTTTTTTTTTTAGTTTACATTTTTTTTTAAATATTTTTTTTATGGGAGGGCAAGTCTAGCGGAGGTTTCCTTTCGCCACTGGTTAATTTTGGAAACAAAAAATACCCTGGAGGATCGAATAAATCTCGTGTTTTTTATTTTTTCTAGTGTTTGTCTTAAACCTTATGCACAGTGCAAGTGTATATCATTGTGTGAAAAATCAAGAAAAAGATATAATAGAATATTAAATAGGGATCTATTTCCAAAATTGGGTAATATAAATATTAAAGCGGGCAAAACGTATATATTTAAATTCGGCTACATATGAGAATTCATTTTTAATTTCATTAGAAATATTATTCTATAAAGTCAGTTTGAAAATTAGTGCTTATTTAAGTCATGTATGATGGTCATAACTTATTTCGTAGCATACTGCGCTCCCATACAAGTTTGCTCCAATTTTGTCAGTTTATTATCGATGTTTATAAATTTTATCTCACTCCATACTAGCATTTCGACAATTTTTTTTTTAACATGAATATTTTATTTTCAAATAAGTATCTGTAACGTTAATCATAATTGTGATTCGTTACAGTTTGCTATAATATAACAGTTTTATAAATTTTTGTTCAAATATATATTTTAATAGCTAATTATTTATTATATTATTAATTGTATAAAAATATAAATAAACATAATAATTCATAAAATATAAAAGTGTCTTCGTTATTAATGTCCCTACACTTATTAGAACCCCTTAATAAATAATTTGACAGCTTCATTGTCAATTAATTAGAATAACTAAGTTAAAAAAGAAAAAAGTTAATTAACTAATTACTAACTTACTAAATAATTTGTGATGTTTTTGGAACAAAATTTCTATACTCGTATACTTTAAGATTTAACTATTTAAAATAATTCTCAAGGTCCAGGATTATAACATCGTTAATCTTAAAATCCTGGTATTGTGAAACTTCTCCGGGATTACACCTTTACTTATTACTAAACTGTCAAAATACTAGTAACGAATTAGTTCAAATATAATTAAAATATGCACAAATTTATGAACTGACTCGATATGTTTTTTTTTAATCTCTACGATAGTTGTTCGTAACTGGTGTTCTGTAGAACACTAGTATTCCATGAACTTGCAAATGTTTCGCGAAATATGACTGCGTTGTCTTGTATTTATATACATGTTATTTATTGGTGTTTAAAAATATTTTTATTGTCAAAAATGTTCAGATTTTTCGAAAAGCAGTGTCTACATAACACTCGTATGAACTGACAGATGTAGCAGAATGCCATAAATAAAAGAATTAAATTTCCGTTAATCAGGGTAATTTGAAGGGATATAATTTCTAATTGTTTTCTGTTCTTACCTCTGATCCAGCACCCTGTCTCTTAATACTATCTCGACTGCATGGGAAACAGAACTTATGATGCGGTACGGATGGACATTGTACAAAATGTGTATCTTCGAGTCGTTCCTGGCAGAGGGTACATTTTAAGGTGGCTGCCGGCGGTGCTGCAGGCTGTACTCCTTCCGTTCCAGTGGGCGCCAGCACTTCGCCACTAGGACCGGTTAAATTACTTCCCGCACCTGCTTCTGTTGATGTTACTGTTGTAGATGATACATGTCGCGAACCTGATGACCTTCTACCACTGCCTGAGCCTAAAATATTTGGATTTTACTTTAAATATTTTTTGATTTAAAGTAAATAAAAAATACTTTTAGTATTTTATATATTTTTACAACTCCAGAACAAAAATACTGCATCACGTAAGACTTTATACAAACTGCATAATATGGTATAAATCATTATTAATTAAAATATATAATTATATTGTATTACTAATAATTGTGCTCCTTTTCAGAAATAGTTCAGACAATAGTCACATCAATATGCACTATAAACCATTTTAAATAAGAATGCGACATTGCTAACCGAGAACGATTTACATATTGTTTTATTTTAATAAAAATAATTCTTTAACTTATGATTTCCGAATAATATTGAATAGACTTTAGTGTTTAGAATAGGTTATTATTTTAGAATATCCAAAAATATATAGTGTGTCCCATTTAAAAAAATGTTTATATCTTTATTTTAATATTGCTTAAATTTTCTTATTAAAAATACTCAAACTTTGTCCATTTAACCGAATCCCTGAATCACCTGAATCTATAATAATAAGTGAGATAGTAATGGTGAGCTACTTGGCTGCGAAACCTGTATATTTAACATGGGTTGAAATTGAAATTAACTAGATCAGATTTTTTTCAGATATTTAGACCAATCCCTCTGGGTTACAGGGTGTGGGAGCATTTGTTTTTTTATTAAAAATCGTCTGTATATATTGGGTTGTTACATAAGTCCGTTCGTTGTTTTTTTTTTTTTCACCTTTTATTCAATAAAATATACATTTAAAAAAAAACTTTTATTATCAAATGTACTGTCCATTATTTTTTATCACTTTAGACAAACGCTCAGGCAATTTCATAATGCCATCTCTCTAGAAGGTTCCGTCTTTGCTCTCAAAAACCTGTAGAGGTGAATTTTGATATCGTCCAAAGATGCGAAATTTTTTCCGTTAAGGGAATTTTGTAGACAGCGGAACAAATGGTAGTCGGAGCATATGGTCCAGACATCGCATCATCCGACTACCATTTGTTCTGCTTTCTACAAAATTCTCTTAACGGAAAAAATTTCGCATCTATGGACGACATCAAAATTTTCCTGGACAGATTTTTCGAGAACAAAGACGGAACCTTCTTGAGAGATAGCATTATGAAATTGGCTGAGCGTTTGTGATAGAAAATAATGGACAGTACATTTGATAATAAAAGTTTGTTTTTAGAAAGTATATTTTATTGCATAAATGGTAAAAAAAAGAACGGACTTATGTAACAACCCAATATATATTTTAAAATTTATTTTTGGAGCACACTTTTGACTGTTTTAAGAGATGTCATTTAATAAAACCACAGATATTGTTTTTTTCAGAAATTTTCAGAAATCCAGAAAATTCGATTTCCTTTGAAAAAATAATTGCAGGTAAATGTACATTGCTCTGAATTTTTACAGGCTTTTAAAATCCCTTTTGGCGGCAAATTTTTTCGAAAATATTTTTCACTAAAATTAATCGTTTTTAAAATTAAAAAAACACCATTTTCTAACGAATAAAGAGATAAATAAAAATTAGTAGTTTGATCTAGGACCGTCCAAAACAGGATGTATCAAGATAGAGGCAACACGATTTTCCTCAAAAACGCGAGAATTGATTACCAAAGTTAACCCAAAGATTAGAATAGTAGTAATGAAATTTTCCAGAACAAACCGCAAATACAGAATATCAACAGGATATGACAACTTTGATTATTTAAATGGGAATGTATGGATATACGTGTTGGATATCTTTGGAGAGATTAAAAAAATACATATTTTTTTATTAGAGTTTAATAGAGAATACAATTCTTAGTAAACCGTAAAAAATATTAAAAAAATGTTTAAGGAAAAGTTATTTCATTTCAAAAACTCAATTTAAAGAAACCCAACACTATATACAATCCCATTTTCTTTGCTTCCTTCCAAACCCGGATAACGTATGCCCTATTAATCTAGGGCCACTCTCCCAACACAGGACGCATATTCTCCCTGCAGCGTAGAGCTATTAGAATCCTAGGGAATGTTAAATACAGATCCGACTGTAAATACAAATTTATTGAATTGGGTATATTAACATTCCCATCCCTTTACATCCTATTATGTCTCATGTACGTACATGAAAACCAGGGCAAATTCTCTCTACAAAACTCTGTCCATAGACACGAATCGAGAAATAAGAACGAAATACGCCCTGACTTTACGAGGTTAGAGAAGTCAAGGTACAGCTTAAATTACCTGGCTATAAAATTCTATAATGTTCTCCCGACCAGCATCAAACTTTTGCCCCCCTTAAAATTCAAAAGGGTTTTAAAAAGATAATTAATATCGAAGGCGTTTTACTCCACTGCAGAATACCTAGATAATGACTTCAGTGATTTGGTGAAGCTCAGTATACTGAGTAAACTATAGTATGCAACTCTCTCACATTTTTTTACCCACCTTGTACTAGGATTATAATGTAATGTACCGATTTACGATTGTAAAAATGTTAACATTTAATGCATAATAAATATTAATATTATTATCATTTAAAAAATCATAGTTGTCCTTGCTATCCTATACTTGCGATTTGTTCCGAAAAACTACCATTCGATTCTTTGGTTAAACTTTGGTAAACAATTTTTTTTTTGCCAACTTACTCATACTTCCAGTTTTGAAAAATCGTATTCCCTCTGTCTTAATACATTCTGTATAGTGCTTCCAGAAGTAAAAAAGACTAGTAGCTTTGCCTTTTTAACTTAGAATAATTTTTATTAATAAAGTTTCCTGGCACCAGCCTGAATATTTTCTAATCAAACATTGTGTATACCTTGGTGTAGGGGAAATATAAAAATGTTGTTTTAAAAACTTTTATTTACTCAGTTTTAATTAACTTAAAAGGTTTCATAAATTTTTTCTCTTGTATTGCAATTTCGCGGAAAAACCTTTATTAAAATTGTGCACCACCTTGTTGTGTAATTAACACTGAAAAATAAAACTTAACAGAATATGTAGTTCCTTAAGCGGTTAAGCTGGATGTAGTTTTTTTTTTATTACAATATATATTTTTTTTAGTTAAATATTTGATTCAAATAAAAGTAAATTCTAAAAAAAATAAATAAACGTGATGCATTAATTATGTCCTGGAGTTTATTTAATATTACTTATGGCGTGATTCTGATAAAATTAATGGAATGTAACTTTCTGAGGTGGTTATGAGTTTATGGCTGATTTTGTTACGAGATAATTTTTAAAGACAAGATAAAAAAAAAAAACGAATTGGTCTAGCATTCAAGAATTAAAAATTTGTTCCCGACACATATGTGGTTGATAAGGGCGTAGCAAGTATGTTCTTTGTTTCTAGACCTTTGCACCATGACCGAAAATTAGTAGAGATATTTAATGTATATTAGAACATGATTTTATAATAATTATATCAACTTTTATTTAGCTAGCTCTTGGCAGTTTTTTTCTTTCATCTTTCAGGGTACTTCATAATTCGCTCAAAAGTTACAGTGTTTTTCATTTAAACATTTTTAAACGAGTTTTTTGGCAGTACTCCAGTACCTAAGATTTAAAATTCTAGCTATTAAGAGCATTCTCTAAGGAACGAAAGTTTATTAAAAATAAATCAATATAAATATGAGTTCTGTTTTTCCGCACGACAAAATAAGTAACGACAGATTCGAATGACAGAAAAATTACAGATTGTTCCAGAACGACAAAATATTTAAATCATAACAAAATATGTAGTTAAGCGTCGTATTATGCGTAAAAGACAAAACCTGGCACCATCTATAAACCTGTGTAGAACCAAACGTCATACAGAAAGCAAAGTTATGTTGACTGTCATTTAAAGAATTCAAAGAAATATATTTTAGCACTGGAGTGATTGAAAAGTAAAATTACGAATTAGTTTACTCCTGTTCAGTATTTATGAGGTTAATGGCCGGTTGCTAAATGTTTTAACTCGAGTTAAGCCGCATTCAGAGCTCTTAAATCAATAGCTTATAGATTGTAGGTTGTACACTGTTGGTTGTCACTAACAAGTTTGTCATATGGTAACGGGATAAACCATTCAGACCTCTAAATTTAATACGTTGTCGATTGTGGATAATTTTCTAAACTTATAGCTTGTGAGTTGTTTTAATGAGACAGACATATAAACACATTGGCCATCTCAGTTTATCAGAGACACCGTCGATGTCGTATGCCTTTACATAATCTAACAAAATGTCATCATTAACAAATCTTGTTCAAAATTACAAAGACGGACAGTAAATATGATCAATTTAGGTAATTAGTCTAAGTTTAGTTAGTTAAAATCTAAGACAACAGAATTATAAAAACTATAATAGATAGAAAACATTTTACGATGCCATGTAGTTGGTTTAAAGACACACATATATCAGACTATTCGTAACCTACTAATTTCTAAACTGCTGTAAACGGTACGTAGAACGTTAAAATAATGTATAAAAACATAACGAACAACGTGACAACGAACAGTCTACAACGTGTTAATTTAAAGAACTCTGAATGCGGCTTTATATACAGTCAAGTCAACTTAAAATGATATGCTTTTGTATGTTGATATGACTCTAGCTACACATAACTTGAGTTAAAATACTTAATTCGTTTTTTAGCAACCGGCCATACGAAGATTTATAGATGAAAAAAAAAAGTTTTCTGCGAGAGAATAATTTTATTTATTTATTTGTACATTAATCCCACTGTTCAGATTTAGTTTAATGCTAACTGCAACGTTTATATGTTATCTTATGTCGTGCAAAGAATCAAATTAGTAATGAACTCATTTGTCGCTATAATAATCTAATTTGTCGTTCGAAGTACATGTTTTGTTGTGGCGTTATATTTTCCCCTATAAAAGGGTATTTGCCAAATATAAGTTGATAGCAATATTAAAAAATGGAGTTCTATTTTCATTAAAAATCGTTACGAAATTTCCGAACAATCAAGCACAAATACAGTAAACCATCGATTTACCGGGCTAATAGGGGGGAACCCTTTGAGAACCAAGAACACATACGTAAATTCAGGTGCTTACACAAGGGGGTGGTACTCGGGTCTGCACCCTTACCGTCGTTAGGGCCCCCGAAGAACGAAAAAATTATATACTTATTTAATAAAAACTAAGCATATCTTTCCAGCCTTGGAAAATTGGAATAAACTGGCCCCATTGATCCAAGAATCGGCCCTATTGGGACCAGCCCACCGGGAAATTGCCTAAAGTCCCAGCGAGCCAGTCTGCCACTGCCAGAGAAGAACTAATTTAAAGCTGTGTTCATGCACCGACGAAAAACGGCAGTGAAATTTTTTAACTAATTATGATTGGTTAAATTTTAACAATTGATCAATGGTTAAATCTTAAGTCCGTTAAATCGAAGGTTTACTGTCTCTTGATTTAAATGTTAATGTATTTTAAAATTTTACGCCAAATATATGATTGTATAAATATGAAAAAATGAGAAACAAAATAATAATTACCTGATGAATTCGGCGAGTGTTGCGATCCTCTTGAAGCGGATCTAGGTACCGCATTACTTGGCGGTGATCCTCCCGCGGATCTAGGGCTTCCTGGTGGCAGGTTATCCGCTACAGACATTAGCGCCGCCATTGGCGATTGCCCAGACGCTGTACTAGTTTGTGTCTGTTGTCCCGCTGAGGGCGCTGCTGTCTCAGGTGGTGAACTTGTGCGTGTACTTAACGGACTACCCGCACTTGTTCCGTTACTATTTGCCACAGATACGGGTGCGGTATAACCTAAAATAGTTTTTATAATAACGACATTTGTCTAAGTGAACGGAATTGATCTCGTATGTAATTGTTTTTGTGTTAATGCTGTCATGGAATGTTTTAATAAAATCAGGGTTCCACATCCAAAATATGCTATCTATTTTTTAGAATATAGTCCGGCAAATTATACCAGGTTTGATCTTATAAGTGGAGAGGGGCATAGAGATATGATGCAGATGTCATTTTTAAGTTATCTATCGTTGAGTTTGTTTCGCTAAATTTTTTCGTTAGATTTTTATAGCCGACTTAGTAATTTTTAAGATGGATCTGTACAAAGAGCTACGTATCTGTATAAATTTTTGTGTTAAACTTGGAAAGACGATACCAGAAACATTTGAACTTTTGAAAACAGTTTCAGAGATGTTCCGAGTCGAACTGCGTGTTTAAAGTAGTTCGAGAATGTTAAAGATGATAGAAATTCAATCGAGAATGTTACGTAGCCCATTATTTTCTAAAACCAACGAAAAGATCCAGGTTCGCAGATAAATCCATATCAATCGATAACTGATTGTTAGAAAAGTAGAAATATCATATATATCTTGTTAACAGGGCAACTGGATACTTCTGCTGACCACATATCTAAAAATTATTTCCGAAGTTATTACTGGCTATTGATAATAACCATTCTGCAAGATGTGTTGTCTTAATACGGAATTTAGTGTTTGTACTATTTTCAAGTTGTTTGCATCATCCTGAAGATCATTTTGCGTAGCTAATAATACTAAATAATTTTTATCAATAAAAATGTATTCAGAAATGTGTTTTAATTCTGTCCTCAAAGGGTTGAGAGAAATTTTGACCAATATCGATAATCACGAAAATGCACCAGGTCCTTAGCAGTTTTTGGCAAAGAACCAAATCATTTTCGTGTTCCATCGACCATGCCCCCCCACTCGACTTAGCTCCATGTACTCCCAAAATTTAAGAGTTCGTAAAAAATATGCCGGTTTCAAACGAATAAGGATATATAAAATCTTAAATATATGTTTCTGATTTTTGAATTATTAGCTTTGTTCGAGTAAAAAGTTTTTCTGCAGATGTAAGCACCACGCATGTGCTTTTTGAACTTTGTTTCGTTGGTACCTTGTTCGAAACTTTATTCCCGAACGAAGGTATTATTTACAGTATTTATTATATTGAAATAAATCCTCCTTGGAATCGCCACTGCATGGAATGCGCAGATAAAACAGTAATCTCTGTTCATAGCAATGTGAATGCCGTTATTTGTTATGTAATTTGGCATATTGTTAATGATATTTAAATTAAGTTATCAACAGAACCAGTGACACGTTATTGAAATTATCATTAGTACTGTCACGCCAGAATCATATACATACATATAAGTTTGCATAATACATCTTACGAAAGACGTGAATATTTTGACGTCACAAAACAAATAAATCTCTTTTTATCTCCTAACATTTTCGACACAGAATTTTTATTTAAAAGGTAAATAATAAGGTGTTAAAAACATCGTACTGCAAAACGAAATGCATATTTCAAGCAAATACTATACTCGAATGTCTATTTTTAAGCAACAAATATTTGACGAAGGTCGTACATTTTTTTTTATTATTATTGTTTAAAAGTGCCATAAACATAATATATGCAAAATACTGAATGGCAGGTGTTATTCTGCTAAAAACTATAAAATCTGCCTAGATGACTCGACAGTCTTACGACGCAAAATGCATGAAACGAGATATGTAGGGTTATTATTAACAGAGCTGATCCTAGGGTTTGTGTGCAACAAAAAATGCGGAGCCGAAAAAAAGGAAGACGGATCCTAGTGATGACAGAAAAAGGAAGACGGATTCAAAAGATGACAAAAAAAAAGGAAGATGGATCCAAATGAAGACAGAAAAAGGAAGACGGATCTAAAAGATGACAAAAAACGAGGGAGACGGATCCAAGTGATGACAAAAATAAGGAATACGGATCCAAACGATGACAAAAAAAAGGAAGACGGAACCAAGTGATGACAGAAAAAGGAAGATGGATTCAAAAGATGACAAGAAAAAGGAAGATGGATCCAAATGAAGACAAAAAAAGGCAGACGGATCCAAAAGATGACAAAAAAAAAAGGAAGACAGATCCAAATGATGACAAAAAAAGGAAGACGGATCCAAGTGATGACAAACACGGAAGATGGATCCAAGTGATGACAAAAAAAGTAAGATGGGTCCAAGTGATGACAAAAAAAGTAAGATGGGTCCAAGTGATGACAAAAAAACATTGCCAGTGCAGGACCGGCGTAACGCATGGACGATCAGTGCAACTGCCCCACGATTATTAGAGCAGTTCTCGCACAATATAAAATGTTAAATGAAGTACCGTCAGCGTTTACTTTCATAGCTGTCCGCAAAGTTTGTGGACAGCTCTGTCAAGGGCCGGCGCTAGGATTTGCGAGGCCATGTGCGAGAAGAGCCGCGGGGCCTGCTGTTCAGATCCAATTGAGGAGCAAAAAAAAAAAAGCTCCTCATCTCCATGCGCGGGGCCTGTTGTTCGCCATGTGCGGCTGCACATGCTGCACATGCCTCGCGCCGGCCTTGAGCTCTGTACAAATGTATTGGACATCCAAATTGGATTGATATACACCATTAAAACAAAGAAAATTTGAGGATCTTGGACATATAAGGAACTTACAATCCAAGGAAACATATAGGATTCAAGATCAGAAAAACATCTTGATTGAAAAATCTGACAATGGTTTCATCTAAAAACTACTGGTATATTTCGAAACTGATTTTTGAAAATTAAAATTACCATGTTGTCAGCCAACTTTTGTCGCGGGGATTGAAAATGAAGATATAACCAAGAAACCCTTATACCAAAATTCACCCAAAGAATCGAATGGGCGTATTGGTATTTTCCCGGACAAACCAGAAGTACAGGATATCAAGGACCACTTTGATTTTTTAAATGGGAAAGTACATATACGGTGTTGGGTATCTTTTGATAGAAAAAAAGGGATAGTTTTTTTGAAAAGAAACAACTTTTACTTAAACATGTTTTTAGTATCAATCACGATTTTCGAAAAATGAAATTCTCTATAACGACTTGAAAGTACAACCTGCAAGTACGACTTAAATATTAAATATTTTTAATTATTTTTATTATGTTCCAAGCTACAGATAGCTCAAAAGTAAATGTGTGAAACTTTTCAAATAAAAAGGGAAGGTCGTTATAGAGAATACAATTTTTCGTAAACAGTAAAATATATTAAAAAAATGTTTAACTAAAAGTTGTTTCTTTTCAAAAGCTCTATTTAAAGATACCAATCACAACATACCTTTCTATTTAAAAAAACAAAGTTGACATTAATATCCTGTACTTCCAATACTACCATTCGATTCTTTGGGTAAACGTTGGTTATCATTTTTTTTCAACTTGTTTCCGAGAAAAATCGTGTTTCCTCCATCTTGATACACTCTGCCTATATTTTAAGTCTATTGATTCTACAATTGCCCCCACACCCTATTTCCAGGGGTTAAATTAAAAATATGAAAACTCAGTAATGCACATCGGAATACGTATTACGACTGAAAATTTGATCACTATCTATTTTTTTAAACAAGTTTTTATATTAAACTATCAAAACAGACCCAGTTTACACGTATTAATTCATTTCTGGCGCTAATAGCCATATATGTGAGCGTAAACTTTGAACTAACTATCTGACCTTCAATTTAACTTATTTACTATACCCAAAATCAAAATTTAATCCTATTATCCATATATTTTCATTATATGTACGTCGTAATAAAATTTACGATATTGAACAAAAACCTATTCAATATCATGGATTTTAATATCAAAAAAATATAAAATATGGAATAATAAATTACTCTAGTCGCTTACATACAATATACATAACTACAAATGTACGTCAATTTTAAATTTCAGTATGGTCACGTTTTACAAGACGTAATACCATTATACCATAAACAATATACTATTATTTATAGTAAAAAAAGCAAGCTACATATATTTTGCGTTCCCTTTTTACACTCGGAATAAATTCCTAAGCGGTATAATAATTAGCAATTGTTTTCTTATCAACTTAATGTAAGATTGAAATTTTTTACGTAATGTCATTTAAATTGCCAATATGCTTCGTCATTTAATTTCTACGTACAGTAGGGATCCGCTTTTCACCACCATTCATTCTACTAATGCGTCGGTTGCAGTTTTTGAAGGTTGCTGTTATATCAGGTTCTCTACACAGGGTGTTTTTAAGCAATGCTAACTTCTTTATTATAAGAGATACGAAAGAGGTTAAATTAGAAAAGAGTAACGCTGCGTTCAGAGGTCTTTAAATTAGTTGACTGTGTATTGTGCGTTATGGTTATGTTTAATAGATTGTTTGAACGTTCGAGGTAGCGTTTACAGCTAAGGAAATTAGTGAGTTACGAATAGTGCAACATCTATGTGTCTTTAAACCAGTGGCGGCGCTAGCTCTTAAAACCTGGAGGGGCCAGGAAATTTTTGAGGAAAAATGGGGGGGGGGTAGGAAATATTTGAAATTTTTTGAAATTGTTTGATATTTTTTTATCGTTTACACATGAAAATACAAGTCATGACCTAAAAAAAAGGTCCTCACTACTAAAATACATTTTTATCTAAACAATTCCGGGGGGGGGGGCAACTGGGAACCAGAGCAATTTGTGGGGGGCGACCCCCCGCTAGCGCCGCCACTGCTTTAAACCAACTACGGTGGCTCCGTAAAATGTTTCTTATCTATTATCGTTTTTCTAATTCTACTGTCCTAGATTTTTACTAACTAACCCTAACCTAATTACCTAAATTGATCATATTTACTGTTTGTCTTTGTAATTTTGGGCGAGGTTTGTTGTACTCGGCGTGATGACATTTTGTTAGGTTATGGAAAGGCATACAATGTGAACGTTCTTTCCGATATAGACTGACAATGTTTTAATATGTCTGTTTCATTAAAACAACTCACTAACAACAAAGTTTAGAAAACTATACACAATCGACAACGTACAACGTATTAAAGCAAAGCGCATGCGTGCTCATCCGTGGATAATGTACTTCCTTTTACACTGCGAGTTTTTATTTAGTAAGTTAGTTAAAATGTTTGGCGCTCAGCAACGATGGGTATTTGGATGCCTTACGAGGCCCATCTTTATAGCTAGAATATTATTTATAAGTTAGAATAAATAAAACAATAAATAATAGTATTTTAAACATTGTTGTACGTTACAATTAGCTGAACGTTCAGTAGCCATCTTGATGACGTAGGTTCTGAAGTTTTATAATTGACAATCAGAATTTCTGTGTTTTTAAATTAAATTTACTATTTTTTTAATGATAAAACTATTAAGTTGTAGATAAACTATTGTATTTGACTCGCATATAATGGCTTTATTACATTCGGATGATTACAACCCTCGCTTACGTCTCGGAGGGTAAACTTCATCCTCGTGCAATATAGCCTCCATTATATGCTTGTTAAATACTATTTATTAAATGTGGCACAATCTCAACAAAGTCTCCAGTCTCCGCCAAATGAAAAAAAAAATGTCATTGCTAACAGCTTTTGATAAGTGGGATCAATGACCATTTCACTTAATTGGACCAAATTATTTAGTGCGAATATGTCCCAATTAACCGGAATCTACTGTACATTAATGCTTTACAAAGCCGTAACTAGGTAGGGGCACAGGTCCGGGGCCTGGATCAAAAGGAGACTTTAAAAGGGTTTGCCAAAAATTAATTTAATATTTTAAACCAGTGGCGAAGGGAAACCTCCGCTAGACTTGCCCTCCCAAAAAAATAAATAAAAAAAATAAATTTAATTTAATTTTTTTTTTTTTTTAAATATTTAGATAAATCTTCAAAAATACATCAAATTATTTTCTATACAAATTTTTGTCCAAGGCTTGGTTTACTTGTTACGAATTAATTATCATGACCATGGAAACGTTACATATAAATATGAAAAAATTGAGAAAATTTTAAATAATTTTACAAAAAAAATTCAAAATTTTTCGTTTTATCAAAAAACGCATCAAATAAAAGTTATTAGATATTGCATTTATAGTAATTTTTGTTCAATAAATTTTTTCGAAATATTTTTCTGTTGCTAAATATTCGCAAAAAACTTAAAATCGACACGAGTAAACTCCCATTTCTATTCAAACGATCTTTATAAAAAACAATAGGGTTCTTCCTATATAATAGGAGAATTTTTTAGTACCAAAACGAATTCTCTAAGTTTAACCGTTCTTGAGTTATCGTGTATACATACAGTCACACACACAGACACACACACATACGGACGGCACTTCGAAAATAGGTTTTTTGGATTCCCTGGACCATGAAACGTGGTCATCAGTCAAAATCTCGACATCGAAAATTTTCCCGATTACAATACTTGCCCCTTATATATTAAGGTCGGGCAAGTAAAAAACTGATCACCTTTATTACTGAAAAATTATGGAACTCTATTCCTGCATAAAAATACATATTTACTGAAAAATTATTTCAATTGTAGTCAGGCGCGAATTGAAGGGGGTGGTCCTCGGATCCCCCCCCCCCCCCAAGAATGGTATACTTATATAAAAACTAAGCAAATGAAAATAAAAATCCCCTTTTTTATTAATAAAAATCAAATTATAATCAAAATTAAATAAACATCTAAACCCAACCCTCTTCATATAAAAACAAAAATATTTTGTATTATTTTACGGATATTTTTTAGAAATGGACCAACAATGGTCACAAAAAAAAAGTGTTAGTGTAAAATCTTGCCCAGGGCCCGAAAGAAACTAGTTACGGCACTGATGCTTAATAAGGAAAATATTGTCTCTGTACTGCGCAATTCAAGGTTGTATAAACACACATGATTTAATAGCATAACAAACATTATATGTTATTTTTTAATTTATATCTGTGCACGCTACGCGACCTTTAACACGAAGAATTGAAAACCAATACAAAAAACTTTATTTTCAAGAAAAATAATTTTTCAAGATCAAGGAGATTCCGTAATTGTTTCAATCACGAAACAAAACTATTATTAGATTATATCAGAGCTATGACGTCATTTTAATCGATATTTTTAGTAATTTACAGTTTTTGGAAGATGAAAAAATTGTTATATAAACCAACACGAACAAACAACCAGATAGTTAGTAGACGTAGCAACGAGAACAAACGAACATAAATGAACATCATATAACCAGACCCGTAGCAACGCCCAAGCATCGGGGCAATTGCCATCGTGCGTTTTTTTCTTTGTTTTTAGTCATCACTATTGTATTGTACTTGTATTTTAGAAGAGAGGACGTTTTTTTTTAGGTCTTCAGCCGTATTTTCACTTGTCTATTAAAATAAAAATTATGCCCTCCTTAAATAAAATGCCAAAAGATAAAAAGGGCGCTAGTTTAGGTTAAATTAATTTATTTGACAAGGGTGCCAAAACATTGCAACGGCTTTGTATATAACGTAAACAACCACTATCCAACCTATGAAAAAAACGCGTAGGAATCTATCAAGAAGATACATCGTTGAGCAAGCGTACACCCAGGCGGGCCTCACGGACTTGAGCCTGAACTTGATATGATGATAAAGCGGATAGGTTCAAACATAGGCTATGTAGTCTCTCAAAATTTTTATTCGAAGGGGGTATTTCGGGACTAAATCTGTTTACTAAAATACTTAAAATATCTCCCTTATTATTGGTTTAACAAAAAAAATTATATCACAAAAGTAGTTTATAATAAGAAAACAAATATTTTGTTCTATGTATTTTCTCCATTAGATGAATATTTGGGTTACAGAGGACACCCCAAAAGAAATCTTTTGAAATATCTCGCTTAGTGCTAACAATAGCTAAAACCTGCATGACAAAAAATGTTTATAATAAGAAAACAATTAGTTTTCTGCTACCTATACACTTGAAATATCTCGGTTATAATAAGCACTTAACAACTAAAATGTATTTAACAAAAACCGAAAGAAGTACGAAAACGTCAGCTAGTCATATAATGTTTCAAAACACACCGGTAAAAATTTCAAAACACTGGGCTAACAGAATAGTCCTAGTCCGTCATGAGTCCGCCCCAAAAAATAAAAAATAATAAAAAAATTTTACACAAAAAATCGATATTTTTCGTAAAACTGATCAAAAATTCCTGTTGAGCTATTCCGGTTACCATCAATGTACATTATTGAGTATTTTTTTCAGATTTTAGTAAAACCCGTTGGTCAATAGTGTACACATCTTTAGCGAAAATCCCATAAAAAATGGTTTTTGCTATAGGTTTTGAAGAACACAAGAAAAGATTCAAACGACCATGCTGAACGATCTAGCAAAAATCATCTGATCAGAATAACTTGCAATAATAAATTGTTGAGTTGAGTTCAGCATCATTAACGATGAAACTGCTAGAAAGTAACAACCATAAAAGTATCTTTAAGACAAAAAAAGCAACGTCAAAATAAACGATAAAGAATTTTGGTAATCTCTGCCACAAGTATTCAATGTATTTCACGCAAACAAGCTTGCTCCTTATTTGAAATCGTTCACGAGAAAAACTAAACGAGGCCTTAATCGAGACCTGAATCTAAAACTTCATCCGGTTCTCTGTTCTGTTGCATGGAATGAAAACTTTAAATCAAAAACACAAAATCTAGAACCTTTTGTAATGTGGATTTATAAACCTATGCTGAAGATCTCATGGATGGACAAGATCCTAAATGATGATTTTAACTGGGAACGGAGACTGAACAAGACCTTATTTTTATCATTCAGAGAGTATCTTGAGCATATCATGAGAGAGAAAAAATTTTAAGTACTACCACTTGCAACATCATACATGAAAAAAATTTCAGACAAGCGAAATAGTCCAAGAACTTCTTAACTAGGAAATCTACGCCAATGGTTTGAATGTTCATCAGAGATATTTCGAGCCACAGTCTCCAAAGTGAAAATATCCTTAATGATTGCCAACCTCTAAAAAGAGAAGGCATAGAAGAATAAGGGAAACGAAAGTACAGAAGAAATTAGGGATACGAATGTTCAAAATTACCAAATTCCGACATACGAAACCACCAAGACTTCACCTAAACGATGAACTAAGAAATGGACGTCAACAAAAGAAACTCAATAATATATCTTAAAGAAAACAAGGCATAAATAAAGAAAAGGCAATTGGAATATACATGCGCAATAAAATTATTATTTACAAATGATCCTCAGAGGTGAGGTGAGGAGAGAAATTATTGCAGCCGTCGCGTAACGCCGCATCACATGACCTCCATATGTGTTTGCTGTGACGTAGTAATGTTTGACCATTAAACATATTTATCCGATCGTGTACGTTCGTTATCGTTCGGTTAACATCGGAAGAATGTGACCACGACAAGTTTTTTTTTAAGCGTTACGTATTTTTATAAAGTGGTTTCAGCTCCGGAAATGGCGTCATGCGCCGTTGCCACGTTCACGTCACTAAGCGCAAACAGGCGAGGCCCGTGACGGGAAAATATGGCGCTCGTATAATAAATCGTCCTTTCTACGTGCAACGCATCGTATATAAGACTGGCTTTCACATGAAAGATAAGGAATAATAAACATAATACGATTTTATCTTTTATTACACCAGAAAAAAAAAAACGCGGTAATGTAAATATAAAGATAATTTTAATATTGAACATAAATTTGATGTATGAAAGTATTACACTTGTTGATATTGAGGTTATTTTCTTTTGTTGTTATGACTATGACTCATAGATCTTATTGTGCGACGCGATTTTAACAATTGTTTATTAAAGGTTGAAGTTTTATGATTCATAAATATGATAAAAATATCGGATATTTAGCCTATAAAATACTAAAACTGTAAATTTTCCGTTAGCAGGAGGCAAACCAGAAAGTAGGCCATGATTTTTACAACTAAATTCTTCAAACAATAATATATTATTTAATCTGAGCTGGTGAAATTTTATGGCGAACAACAACTGTGACTACTAGCTCTATTATTTCATTATTTTCATCTCTAGGTCAGGCTTTCTCAACCAGGGATCCATCAACAGACGGGTTTTTTTAATCGGGTTTCCGTCAAAGGCTTCTGCGAGTTCTTATTAAAACTTTTGGCCTACGGTATCTAGAGTTATTAGCGCTAGTATTTAAATTTTATCTCTATGACAGGGATTTTCAATTAGGGGGATATTTAATAAGGTTCCATCAAAGTTCGCGAGAGATATTGATTGAGGAGTTTGTGATTGCCTGACAATTTACTGATTTAAATTTTTGGCTCAGGGCGTCTGTGGCTTATTAACCATAATAATCATATTATTTAAATATATTCTACATTAGAGTTTCTCGACCGAGGTTCCGAAAAGGTTGCGAAGCGTTCGATAAGAAATTTTGAGTGGCAATTTTCAAATTAAAATTTACAACGTATGTCATTAGTGGCTATTACCTCTATCATTATTTAACTATACAGACTTTTTTAACAAAAGTTTTTTATATATTTTGTGGGGTTTTATAAATAATAATATTAAAATAAATGCAGAACGCATTTTTAGGGCGTGCTTGACATGAATACTTCAGTACGACAACTTGGTTCGTTACAGTGACCATCAAAAGAAAAGTATATTTATAAATCTATATTTTCGAAGACTGTTTCTCAGAGAAAAATGGAAAGATCCATACTCGGAATATTACCGACACAAAATACCAAACAGAGAAATCCGTAAGAAAACTGGAGTTAGAAATCTAAACTTTAATTTGCTCGGTCCCTCAAGGGAGCGTTCTTGGACCCCTACTTTGCTGCAGAAGATTAAAATGGAGGTGAGCTGGCCACCTAGCACTACCAAATAACAACCAGTGAACGAAGAAGACAACTTGTATCGACAACTGTTATGGACGCTAAGACATCTGACGAGGAAGCCAAAGATAAAATGGAAACACATCATTAAACAGCCGATTCTCTCTGGCTCAGTATTGCTCAAGACAGGACACAATGGCAGGACATGGAGGAGACTTTTGCCCAGAGATTGGGATAGTTTTAGGTTAACTATTATTATCTTCCAAGAATCCTTGAGACTTATTGGCTACGAATATATAATTGGGCGACGAAATTAGCCAAATAGACATATATTTGCAAGAAAGTAATGTTCATTAGGACACACTCTTCGAAAAGCTCCTAGCGCAGTGAGCAGTAGCATACAATTCATAAAGCATCAGGAGAAGAGAACCCAAGAACATAGCGTAGATCAAAACTAACAGAGATAAAAACAAACAAAAGACCATAGTAACAACACTAGATAAATTATATAGAAAGGTTTTCCCGACAACCAATGTTCTTTTTAGGGGCAATCTAACATCACCATGATGGTGGACAAAGCTTGCTGATGATTATGATATGAACGCATTTTATTTAACCTTACCATACTGCAGTCTGAAAGTATGCACATAAAACCGGTGAGGCAGCTACTGGGTCACAATTAAAACCGTTGTATCAAAGAAACGTTGGAAAGCGATTATCGCAAATTCCTAATTGTATATTTATCTTTACTGTAAAAATCCTTTGTTGTAAGAATGTTGTCGTCTGAGAATTCGTATCGAAACCATTTTCGAGAAACATAATCTTGGCAGTTACAGACGAAACAAATTCGTTAAATATCAATTTCCTTCAGTTCCTGAACATATGTTGTTTTCATATGTGAATGAAGGTAAAATTATCAAATCGGTCATCAGGTTCTTCCTAATGGTTAAAAAATCGAGCAGAAGGCACAGGTGTATTTCTTGAAACCCTATGCTTACCTGACGGAAATGGCAGATGTATAGCCGCCAGAACAAACAAGCCTACAGCTGGTTGAATAGTTATTACGATTATCTACTGGTTGCAAAAAATAGCCCACTGACGTTTTATGTTGGCAAGAATTCAGTTAGACCACCATAATATAACCTATATTTTATATTTTGTGCCAGTTTTTGAAATAACAGGTGTAAAAATAGGTGAACTGCTTAGGGTTTGCTTTTATTGAACCGGATGTTGTACTATTTGGATTGGACACGTGATCTATCATACTTCTTTGTTAACAATTATTAATAAATCACACGAAATTCTATTTCCAAGGTCCAAACTATTAAAAACAGTTTGAAAAATAAACTTTAAATGCCATAAGACTTAAATTTTTGAACGCTTCCTTTATTAGTATCATCATAAAAATAATGAAAATAGACAGGTCAGTTTCTTATTATAATCTTGTAACGCTTTTTACTATAGAAAAGAGTGTGGAGGTCAGCGAAGCTACATTAAACTATGATCGTGCGTTTATTTTGTGGTGTGCTTTGTGGTATATTTACATTTACGTTACATTAAATTGAATCTTTTTATATTATATACTCTTATGATTTCATATCTATATACACCAAACATTTTCATATTTAGTTTTATCATTATATAATACACTGTTAATTTTTTCCCGTTACACTGAATTGAATCTGTCTATATTATATACTTGTATGATTTCATATCTGTATACACCAAACATATTTTCGATACATACTGAACAACACAACGGACCGAAGTTATGACTAAGATAAATATAAGAAGACCACGGGGCCTGATTTACGGCATACATAAACATGTTTCCGAATTACGTAAACATCAATGCCTAGGGTTGCGGAACGATCTACTACATTATGTAGTAGAAAAAGCTTTTCTGTATCTATATATTTTCTTGAAAAACAAAATTTAATCGACATACTTTTGCCTAAATAAAGATTTCAACTAAAAATTAAAAAAATGATCATAATTCTGGACAATCTTGTCGTTAAAATTGAAAGAATTTTCAACAAAACCGACATGACTAATTGTAAAAACCACATTTGCAATGAAAATAATTAGATAGAAGTGATACAGAATATATTTCAATTTATTTTATAATTGAGTTCATTTGTTATATCTCGTTTGTAACAATTAATTTAAAATCGTTTTTCAATCTATCTATGAATCATGTGCAAAAAACAAACTCAAGTTCTAAACAATTCTATTGTTTTTCCATTTACAAACTTTAAATATTTAAAGATAATGTCAAGTCTACCATATTATTATATAACTACGTCTAAATAATTAGTTGAAAAATCAGATTTCTGAAACAATCAGATACGGATTTGAAAACAATGAAGAATTATAATCAGCTGATACGGAGAGAAAAACACAATAGCGATGGGAACGTTCAGATAACAACAATGAAGACAGCGTAATGCATAAAGCAAACCAGTGCCTTTATTCAGACCAGACACCGTGAGAAACAACATCCCCTGTGAGACTGGATTGCTTTCCCAAGGTCACAGATGTACCTGTGGACTGGTTCCACAGCAAGTACTGTTTTAATGTTCATAGCACCGGTTCTTACGAGACAGAGTTATGCTGCATTTACGCTCGTACGCTAGGTGTGTGGTAGGTCTCTCGACCATACTATATCGTAGAGTTATTTGATTTGTTTCTATCTGACATGATAACTGGAAAACAACGAATAAAACAAAGCATATATTTTCTTTCCAACTAAATATCTAGGTCAAAATTTTCAATATATTTACAGTTTCAACAATTATAACAGGAGTGTCTCTAACCAGAGCCGTGACGATAATATGTGGCGTTTAATGGAAACCAAAAATGGAACGCGGACCAGAATTTGTTTCTCTCACTAGGCGGCAAAAAGCTTAAGTATCGAGAAGAAACTTGAGTGATTGAACAGCAAAAATAGGAAACTTGCTTCAGACTTGGACACAGTGCAACGGAAACTTTTGCAAAACTTCAGCAGGCCTACGATGACAGTGTTTTGTCAAGCACCCAGGTTCTTTTGGTGGTTTAATGCATTTTCAGAAGGAAGGGAGTTGATCGAAGATGAATCACGCAACGGAAGACCGTCATCTTCAATAACCGATGGAAAAGTCGACAGAATCCGGAATCCGTTCAGATCGTCGGTTGACAGTCAGAATGATCGGGAAAGAGTTGAATTTGACTCACACTACCGTTCATCAGATTTTGACCAATGAATTGGGGATGAGAAAAATCTGCAATTTCAATAAACGAGTTTTTGGCCAGTAAAAACATTCATGTGGCTCCTCAGCCTCCTTATTCGCCTAACTTGAGACCTTGTGACTTTTTCCTATTCTATTCTTCTCTATTGGAATATATATATTTTTTAAATCAGTCCGGTTACTTAATTTACACACCCTCGTATATCGCCTGTATAACAAAAAAACGTACTAAATACGGGAATCTCATCTACCTAGTTAATAATATGGACAGATTGGTAGGCAGTACTGAAAGTTCTGTGAGATTGGAATGTGTTGTAGGACAACGGTGGCCATTAACCGGTCTTGATACATGTTTATCTTTTGGGTTTAACACAATTACGCGCTTTCACTCGTACAAATATTGTTTGGTGACGTCAGGGAGCTATAGCTGCAGCCGTTGTTTTGTAGGGCAAGTGGTAGCGGAGTGAGAGGTGAGAGACGTTCGAGCACAGCTAGTATTTACAAACTGGCAGGTAATCCGGTCAGACGGCTGACCAGCCGAACCACTCATTCCTGTTTGCTCTGTCCTTCCACAACGTCATTATGGGCATGCCTAGCCAAGCTTTCACACACTCCACTCCACTGACTCTCTACCAGTGACGGCTGAACACATTGTTAGGTAGGGGCACTGCATAAACAGAAACAACTCGAATCTGTGATGAAATTGCGCGTAAAAGAATTATATTCTATATCTGACAAAAAAACAATAGTTATTAGGCAACCGCCAATAGAATAGCATTTTTGGCCATTATAGAATAGAATTCTATTTGGCTTTTCCACTTCCTTGGTTTCTGTAGTTATAATTGGTTCATATATTGTCAATTATCATTTCAACATTTCATGAAATTCTAGTCCACAGCGTAAAATCTGTATTTCAGAATATTGCTGTGGGAAATATCTAGATCAGAGTCTCCCAAACTTTTTGAGCCGCGGAGCACTTTTCACGAGAAGAATTAGTCGCGGAGCACTATCGTTGCATATATATAGCAACACTAGTGATCGCAGACATATATATATATATCATAAAAATCACAGTACTCTCTTTGATCTGTTTATTACAAACAAATGTTAAGAGCAGTAAAACCTTTTGTGAAATCTTTGTGGATCATCTATGCACTAAGTTATGGATAAAAGAGGCTTAAGAGCTTTCGACTTGCAGAGAAAATATTGCATAAAATTTATTACCATATGATTTCTAAATTAGTACCTACAACTTTGAAGAAAATTCGACTTAAAAAAAATTAAAAATTATTAAAATTTAATTTTTAATATTTATTTCATCTTAATAAAATAAATTGCTATGAAATATTTAGATGATACTTGTTTTTCTTGGGAATTACTTGTTTAATCCAGTCTAAATACCGTTATAATAGCGGTGCTCATAATGCCCTCATTATATTGAAAAATATTTTTTATGTGAAAAAAACACGGAATTTAAAGATGCGAAAAAACACCATCTAAAAAAAATAGTATATTTTTTAAAATAATTCGTTTATTTTATGGTCAATCACTTTTCCAGTTGAATATTCTTATTTGTAAAATAAAATAATTAATTTTTCCTATTTTAACCTCTTTCGTAACTCTAATAATGAACCAGTTAGCAATGCTTAAACAGTACCCGCTTACACTGTATTATTGGCAATTGATCAAAATCATTGCGTGATAGACCAATAGATCACGATCGACGTTATTGATACCCCTGCTATAGTTGTTGGAACACGTAAACACATCCATGTATAAATATATTTTTTCTTTTTCAAACAAAAATTAATAAAATAAGTAAAACTTGAAATATTTTTGCTTTTTTTATTTTGTTTTTGGGGATACTGCAGTTCCTGTTTGCTTACGTACAAGCCGCTACTGTTCTCTACAAAACCTGAATAGAAAACAGCCGTTCAGTTTGCCTCTTGCCTTCTCTCTGCGTCAGCTTTTATTTATAACGTTCGTTTTGGTTCGCTCCCCAAGTATTGCTCTACGTAGACGCGGGTCATTCTAAAAATAAAGCTACGGATTTTAAAACACCTCGAGTATGGTGTAGGTTGTTAGATCCATAAACTTTGATACCCTTTTTAAATATAGGTAAGTTATTTAAAAATTAAGCCAAATCAGTATAGAGCACATTAATTTCTAAACATACTCAAAGTTACATTGGAGATGTAAGTTTTACTTACAGTTTTGTAATGTCTATTATTATAATTTATAATATTTAAATTAAAACTATTAGCCAGTCCATTCAGTTCTAGTCCTCGGACAATAAAAATAAATCCACTCAAAACCTTGGAGTTAAAAATGACGAATGACAGTACACCTACATTTTGGTGTACTTCAATGAACCCAGTTTTTTAAAACGGTTTAAAAATCGGTCACATTAGGCACATTTAGACATCCAAATTCAGCTAAGCTATTTTTAAAATATTTCTAAAATTTTTAATATTTTTAACAGCGTTGAGATATGTCCGATTTACCAGTTAAATTAGTGTAAATTAAGCAGAAATCAAGATATATAACAACGGTGGCCAAACTGTGGCTCGCGAGCCGTATGAGGCTCCTCAAGAGTTTTATTGTGGCTCAGATAATAAATAAAAAATATTTGTTATTTTTTTAAATTTCTGAACCTTGTAAATACACAGGAAGACGGTATCAGGAGAATTGATATTAACTGAGTGCAAGAAGATCAAGGTCTCCAAATATTACATAAATCGACAAAATCAATCAAGGAATTTTGGAAATGTATACCAAGAATTAAGTACAACAATTCAAGAAATGCAGCAATCGCTTACTGTCAATTTTTGGATAAACATATGATGTTGAGTCATTGTACTCAACGATGAAATTGATTAAATCGAAGTTCTGTCCACAGTTGACCAACCAACATCTAAAAGAATTAATAATAAATTCAATTTCTATTTATCAACCTGATTATCAAAAATTAATTTCAACATTACAACTTCATATACCTTTATCTAACAAAGAGTAAATAAAAAAATGTAATAAATTTGTAAATATTGTAAAAATAAATAAAATATGATTTAGAATTCTAATACCAAGAACTTTAGTTGCGGCTCCCAATATTTTCAAGTGGCTAACTAAGGCTCTTGCTGAAAAAGTCGGGCCACCCCTGATATATAACTTGACTTTCTACACGAGATTATTTCAATTGTGGTTTTGAAAAATAGATTACACTCTCCATCGTCATTGTCTAAGTCTATTTGTAGTTTTAAAATTGTAACCAAACTTGTATAAGCAACAATTCGAGCGTATATCTTTCCATAATCACCAAATATTTCAAAACAACTGTCAAATTTAACGTTTTGTTCCAGGCTTGTGATTGGTTCAAATTAGTAGTCTTACCTAAAATATATGCGATATACATATGTACGTGAAACTCAAAAATATTAAAAGCGAGTACATTAAGACCGAGCATTCATTTGTTACAAATGCTTCTATTGTTAGCCAAGGCACATATAAGTAAAATAATTGAAAACTAAAATAAATAAAACCGTTTAGAGCTTAATTTGGTTGTCTAAATGGGCCTTTATGCGGAAAAAAATGCTAGGGATATATATTTATTAACATCTGTCTATTTATACGAACATAATGGGTTCCTGAATCATGGATAAAATACATATTGTACACTGAACCCGAATTAATTTATAGGACACCGGTAGGGCTACCATTTTTTCATATTTTAAAATTCGGAGGTCTGGAGCAATTTTTGCAGAAAAACTGCATGAACAAAATACCAAGCATTTAATTATTTATAATTAAACTATATATATATACCTATATATCTATTTCGGATTAAATTTTAAGTAATTATGTAAAAATAAAACAGCAAAATAATTTTTAACACTCATAATTTCTTGTATTTAAACATAATTACATAAGTAAATGTATTATGTAAATATCTGAATAAAATAAATATGTTCTTTATTTAAAACTAAACTGACTGATTTGGAAAACTGCATTTATAATTGAAAATAATTTTAAAACTATTTAATTTTAAACCAGTTTATAATAATAGAATTAGTAATTAAAATTAACAATAATTCCGGCATTTACAGAATTAATTGTAACAACAAGATTCATGTAGGTCGGACTAAAAGGAATTTTTTTATAAGATTTTATTAAAAATGTAGATGTAAAATTCAGTAATTCAGCTTCTGCTATCGCAATGTCCAAGCAATTGTGCTCGTCTGTCCATACATTGTTCATTAGAAAAATTATGTGCTCTACAAATAAATGAATTGCTTAAGGGTTATGATGAGAACTATTTTCGATAATTCAGAAAAACTTTTCAATAATACGAATATAATTTGAAATGTTAGGAAATAAGCAAGAAAATATTGAGATTGAAAAATCGGAGATTTAGAACTAAAGTCGGAGTCCAGAGAGATAATAAAAACCAAAATCTCCGGAAGAGAGTCGGAAAAGTGGCAACCCTATTACAGAAAAACCTCGGATAACATTCAGAAGGCACACTTTAGGAATATGCATAAACGTAGTATTTTTAATATTACGTAAATAGGGACGACTTGCGATAGTAAAACATGTCTTTCGTTACACAGCGCCCAACTTTGATCTTTGCTATAATTTAAGCCTTTTCCTACGTTTCTTAATTTGAGTGTTCGCAGAAGTACGTTAAGCGATGCTGATGGTTAAGCGATATATGTGTAAATCGAGGTCTTAATTCATGTACCTACATTACTTTGTTTAAATACAGTAATATTGTAAAATAAATGCATTGTTTCAAATTTATTCTTAACGAACTACGAAAAAACATGAGAATTTTGAAAATATTTTAAGAAAATATTTATTCAAAAATTTAATTTACTAAAAATATTGACATTTTAAACAATTCTTGTTATACATATGTACTTTTTCTGTCGATAATAAGTGGAGATAAAAAGAGTATATTTCAAGTTGTTTTAAGTTTACTTTCTCCCGAAACATATAGCTTGTTTTTTTTTTTAATATATTATTTTATTGGTCGTTAGTCTTTCGACCACATGGCCAATAGCTTATGTTTGAATTCCAGTTTTATTCTGTTCATACCATCATACCAAACTATGAGAAAATATATTCAGCAATTTTTCGCAAATCTCCGATTAACAGACAGACTGATTAACAGAAATAAACTGATTTTTTGTTGATATCGTCTTAAAATCTACTTAAATGTGTAAGAACGAAGTATGAGGTCACAAAAATAAATTATATAGACTTCAATTTTACACTACCTTGAGGCTAAATTTAAGAACAGCAATATACAATTCTATACCTATCTCAGATGGGGCACAGTGCTAATAATTCGGTTCTATCCTACCTCACATTAATATGATGTAAAGAAAATATTTTATTAGTTGACAATTCAGAGCTAATGCTAAACCAAAATAAAGTTTATTTTGTTTTTAGGAACCAATTTTTACTCAGCTCCAAAGGATCTGCCGTATATGACAGATTATTTGGAAAATATTCCACGCTGGATCCAATTTTTAAGATAATTGAGATTTATTGTTGAAATTTAGCATTCAAGTACGGACTTCTTTAAACCCTTTCGTGGCCCCCATAGGTCCACGAACCACACTTTGGGAAACACTGATAAAGATTAGGAGCCCATAGATTATACCACTAATTGAAACACCATTTGTGATCAACATATGTGTATCTGCTTCATTTCGAATCTAAATATTTATAGTCGAAGCCGTAAAAAGTTTCACTGTTTATTTTGATTCTATACATAGGGATTAGTCAATGTTCTGTTTAACTGTATACGTTATTTTACATACATTCAACGAAAAGTTCTTTGAAGCAGTTTATAATGTCCCGGGTAGCAACACGATTACAAAAGTATAATGTGCCACTGCGTATAAAAAAATATATAATCAATAGACATAAAAAACAAATCAATACAGGATGTGTGGGGCATTGTGAAAGACAACGTAACGTAGCTCTATGTGACGTCTGTCTGGCTACGTGTCTAATGACAGGATGCGTGTATGACGTGTGCCCAGTAACATACACTCACACACAGACAGACAGTATACTGGATCTGGGCTTCATGCACCGATAATCTTGTTTTATTTGACGCCATTGTAAATGACAACCTGCATCAAATCACTCGACCGTCCCGTATTATTCGCTCGGAACATTCCAGACATGATAAACAAAAGACTGTATAGTGTAGCGTTGTTTTGTGTGTTGATTAAAATGATAAAGCGGGGTCAATATCTTACCATTCGGTTTGAAGGCCGTTGCAGTATCAAAAGAGGGAGTTCTGATAGGGTGTTTTTCTTGTTTGAATGTGCGATCGCTAGTGACGAAAGGAGCGGCTAACGACACAGCAGGCAGTGACTCGCCTCTTGTTAAAGGAGGTCGAACAGCGTTGCTGTGCTCTTCTACAGACATCATTCTTTTAGCTCCACTCACATCTCCGTTAGTGAGATGGTGACCGTGATGTTCGTCTTCATCATTGGTGGATAGACCTCGTTTTAGGCTGATGCCCGAGCCCTGAGAAGGTCTACCGCCTCCGTTCGTTGTGTGGTGATGACTTTGTTGCATTCCGTGGTGAGCCACAGCTGCAGCCAAATGCGCGGCTGTCGGCAGTCGGACTGTAGCCCTTGCCATTCCGCTGCTTACCATTGCTTCATGCTCTCCATTAGCGTTATCCTGCTGCTGCTGCTGTTGTTGTTGTTGTTGCTGCTGTTGTTGCTGCTGCTGCTGTTGCTGCATACCGCGGGGCATTGCAGAGCTACTTCTAGGTGGAGGTGGTGGCTGACTACCATAGTCGGCGAGTAGACCTGGACGCGAGTGGTGTAATGTCGCGTATCCACCAGAATGGTGAGACGCTGTAGGAGGTTGCTGCCTACTAGTAACATGAGTTGTTGACTGCATACTGACCACATCTATTCCTGAACCGTTCTGATGTTCGTGACTCGTGGACGATGATCTATGACTTTTGGAACTGTGACTTGAACGTTGTTCTTGGAATCCATGTGCACGTTTCATTTGCCGGGCAGTTTCTAAAACTATCTCTATTCTATCTGCTCCCTCATAATTAACACAACCGCGACACACCGCTTCTGTAAAGTCGTGGAGCATAGCCCACGGCATTCTAGGCAGATCGCACAAGTAGCAATGTTGGCGCTTAGCCTGTTGTATTTGCATCACAGACATTTTCACCATCTAATATTTAGTAACAAACTGTCAAAAATATCCTTCTAGGAGCACTAAACACAAAACACCCAATGATGTTTAATTCGCAGAAAAAAATATATATAATGAATCAAATCACGTAGAAATTATACCACGACATTGTCTCGGGTACATAACTAACACACACCAGAATGTAGGCACGACACAGCGAGCCGTATATAGTACACCAAACTAGCACGACAACTGAGAAATAACTGAATCTCGCATAGTGCCGGTAGGAGTAGAAAGGCGACCTGAACATTGAACAACACCACGGCGCGGTAGTTGCAACGGTCGGATCTTCAGAACCGTGCCGTTCTGAACTACCCGACGAACGTGGCTTCAGTAATCGTTATCGTTGGTGACGTCACGCAGCGGAGCAGACCAATGGCAACAATGCCTACGTCACGCCAAAACATAGGCGACGCGCGCACTGTGAATATACAGGTCCGTAAACTTGCATCGTGCTTGTTAGCTGGGAGTGCGGGCACACGGGAAGGATAGCTAGAAGCGAGAGAACGACTGGCTCGGTCGCGAGTACATTTCGCGTGACTGTACGTGTGCACTGGGCTAGCTAAGATGGATGCAGACCGCACCGTTCGTCGATTACCTCCGTTAATTTGACCCGCATACGATGCTAGCTACGTCAGAGCACGAAACTTGTCAATGTTTATAAATATTTGAAGATTTAAGTGTCTCCCACCATTTTGTATTGATCTCAAATGTCAATAATTCGTGACTAATCATTCTGGAACACCATCTGGTGCTGTAATATGCACGTAATTTGATTAGCACAACACACCCATTAGTTAAAATTTCCAGATATTTGACAACATTGGATATCTACACATTAATATAGGGAATAAGACGAAAATTTAACACGAAATAACGGCTGAAACTACCGACTAAAAATCGTCAAAAGTCCGAACTAAAACTCTATCTGTAACAATATTAAAATCTGTAAATAAATCTCATTCACGTGATATATAAATCTTTTTTAGAATTTCTTAAATATAATCAAGAAATCCATATAGGTACCGCGACACTCATGTATGTACGCTAGACATTTTGGCTAAACAGCTTGACCTAAAAGCTTGAAAATTTACACGTATATACAGGGTGTATCAAGATAGAGAGAACACAATTTTTCTCAAAATGAGACGAGTGAGCATACTGGGGTAAAAAATTATGACCAAAGTTTACAAAACGAATCAGGGTGAGGTATAAAATAAAATCTCTTGATACCCTATTTCCCAGAAAAGTTGATGTATAAAACTGAAAAAAATATCAATAATATAAAATGATGGGAACCAGAATAATTCAACAGGAATTTTTGATCAGATTAGGTGATTTATCGAAAAATATCGATTTTTGTGTTAATGAAAAAATAATTATTTTTTACAAATTTATTGTGTGGTATCAAAAGAAAGCTCTTAAAACGTATATTAAGGAACAAAAAGTAGATTTTTATAATACGTTTCTTTTAACACGATTTTAACTAAAAATGTGCTAAAAAAGTTCTTGTCCCAGACCCTTTAACCAACGGGGTACAACGAAAAACTAAAAATCTGAAAAAAATATAGGTAACGTTGATCTGAGTCAGAAACGTACGAGAGGAATTTTTGATCGAATTGCTTATTTGGAAAATATTGTAGTTTTTGTGTTTTTGACAAAAAGGAAATTTAGAAAAAAATTACTTTTTTTACTGGGCAGCACTTTAGGCTTCTAGTTAGGGTGACCATCCGTCCCGGTTTTAGGTCAATTGTCCCGGTTTTTACATAACTCTGTATTTGTAAGAAAATATGACAATTAGTTAATATGAGAGGTGAGGACCTTTATTTTGCTCTTTACTTGGTTTTGCGAGGTGAGGACCTTTTTTTTTGCTCTTCACTTGGATCTGGGACCTTCTTTTTTTTTTCCTGTGTCCCGGTTACCCTTCACTGAAATCTGGTCACCCTACTTCTAGTAAAAGGGGTTGCCAAAAAGGAAATTTGGAAAAAAACTACTTTTTTTACTGGGCGGTACTTCAGGTTTTCTAGTAAAAGGGGGCCCCATTCAAGCAAATTTAGCGAAAAAACAAAAATCTAAAATGCTTCTTTCGATATGTTATTTTTTTATAACAATGTTTTTTGTTACTATACCCTTTGTTATAAACAGAATTTACATCTTTATGTAAATTTTGTTTTATATATATATATATATATATAGGGGGGCCGCAGACAATATTTATATGATTTGGGGGGTCTCAGGCCATAAAAGGTTGAGAAGCACTGCTCTATGATAATACTAAATATTGTAAAAAACAAAATTTACATAAAGATGTAAATTCTATATATTATATATATATATATATTTATCTGACCGACGTTGTCAAGCCATGTACATGCAACAGACAACCACAGACCCACCGAATCTAATGGGATTTCAGGAGTATATGTATCAAAAATAGAAAGACCGCACTTTGCACTCCTGGAGCAACCTTCAAGGGGTAACGAATTATGAAAGAAACATTTTTGCTATATTTGATAACCGGTATTAAGCCCCATACATGTTTACGTCGTAATCAGGTCATTTGTGTATAATTTGTATATGCTGACGACGTACTCAATCCCGTACAGTGTTGTCGGTATTTACATCGTTTCTGTAAACAAATATCCTCATGTTGACCTTCATTTGACGATTGTCTAGCGATAGTAATAAAATTTACGTATATTTCAATATGACATAATTTTTATTTTAGGATTAATAGTTCATTTATAAGGTTTCTCAGTTAATCTAATGTTTACTATTGACATTCAATGAATGTCAATAACAATCAATAGTATTTAAAAATTTATATGAGGCTAAAAAATTTCATTTTTGATCGGTTACAGTGGTAATAATAAAACAATTTTTTTACTTGCATTCCGCTACATCCTCAGAACTGTCTTTGTACTTCCTATGATTCTTTTCACTTACGAATTTTTTAAATTATTTAACTTGAACTTCGAAACTATTTTTTAAGAATGAAAGTGATTCTGATTTTTCTATTTCTTGATACGTTTTCCATTTACCATGTACGCCATAAAAATTATAGTATAATAAAACAATGATTCAAAACATTTTACTGTACGACCAACACAGAGCGTGTCATGGTAGTTTTTTTTTTTTATATATAATAATAATTTTATTTATGGGTGCTCTAACATCTAGGTTATTAGCTGTTGGACCACCCTATTCCCTGTTACATTAAGGAATTTTACATTGTACATTTCATATTTAAATTTACCATTGACCAACCGTCTTTTTTATTTAAACACGATGTCTTAGTAATTTGGGAAAAAAATTATGATAACCCGAGTCTGCCCAAAGAATCGAATGGTAGTATTGAAATTTTCCGGAACAAACCGGAAGTACTGGATATCAAGGACAACTTTTTAGTGGATATCAAGGACAACTTTGATTTTTTAAATGATAACGTATGCCGAGTTGGGTGTCTTTGGAGCTTTTGAAAAGAAATAACTATTACTTTTAACTAGATTTTTTAATATATTTTACGCTTTAACCTCTTAATCCGTGAATAAACAAACACATTTTTATTTTTGTAAAATCATTTAAAAGATTTTCGCCAAAAAGCGTTAGTTTCCCACCTTATCTCCTAGAGAGGTTGATCTAAAAATATGAAAAAATCTCCATTATGTACATTGTTGGAAACCGGATTAGTTCAACGGGAATTTTTTATCTGATAAGTTTTTCGAAAATATCGACTTTTTGTGTCGTTGAAAAATGTAATTATTAAAAAAAAATGTATTGTGATATCAAAAGAAAGTTCTTAAAACGTAGATTAAGGATCCAAATGATATTTAAAAAAAAAAATCTATATATATGTATATATATTTTAATATGTTTTCACAAATATACTAAAAAAATCACTGTCCCCTTTAATTGAAAGAGGTTAAACTAAAAAAACGGAAACAAATTCTAAGTAATGTACATAAAAAAATTAAAATATTGCAATTTTGATGTTTTTGACTTAATTATTTTTTTAATGCATGGCGAAATTATCGCTAATACAGTTATGGTTTTTTTGTATTTATGACTAAGGTAGTGTATATCTTTTTTGAAATTAACAAAAAACATTTTAAAAAAGGATTTTTTAATCTAATTTTTTTTGTGACGAAATTTTTTGAAATTATTTAAATTTAGTTTTAAAAAATTAAATGGAAGCTCTTAGTACTCAAATATCTAAAAAAAAATTTTTTTTTAAACAGTTGATTTGTGATCATAGAAAAAATGTTGTCCTGAAATCCAACATTCTGTTGACTTCTTACACTTATTAAATACCTACAAAACCCTGACATGTATGAATAATCACATTGCACATTAATTTTTGTTAATCAAACCAGGTAATATAAATTAACGTCACGGGCCGCATGTGGCTCACGATCTGTAGTTTGCTCATTCCTATGCAATACTATATATCGGATTACGATTATTAAAACTACACTGCACAAATATTTGTTAACATTAATATATATGCGTAAATATGTTTTATAAATGGACGGTTTCTGAATAAAAACAAAACAAGTGAAAAAGGATCACATTCTTAATAACATAAAAATTATTCAAAACCGCCATGTTACCTCGTTCAATAGGACTTTGGTTAAACCGAGACATCTGGTCACTTCAGTTACATACATATGCAAATTATATAAAATGATTAATCCAGTCTTTCAAAATCATTGACGTGTTTATATTTTGTATGTTATATTTATACTAGTTACTTTGTATAGGTAGTTTTGAGTTTTATTTTTTGAAATTTTTGTTTTCAGAAAATTTTATTATAAATCCTAAATAAATTGGTGCGTAATGCTTCTAACAAGTTGTTACTTTGTTAAAATACAAGTCAACTAAGCTAACAAGAGAATTTAAAAAAAAATAAATGGAGCGTATTTTCAACTGAAGTCAGTTATAGATATAATAGATGGAGCTATTTTTATATAAGTTATAATAAATTTTGCTTAAAATTATCTATATAGGTAACCCCTTTTAAGATTGCAGCGCCAAAGTTTCAAAATTGAAACTAACCAAATAGACAATAACAACTTTTTGATATATGGGCAATACGTTGTAATCTGACATTTAGACAGAATTTATTAATATTTTTGTCTTGATTTGTATTTGCTTAATAAATATCACACTTATGCCAAACAGATACAAAATCTAAAAACCCAAAAATATAAACACGTGCGTCAAAACAATAACAAACTTGTCTATTTGGTTAATTCAACATAATTTCGCAAGATAGAATCTCTGTTATGATCATTTACCTATATGTTTTAGCATTAAATTTGTGATTATCTTTTTTTATGTAAATCATTTCTAACAATAGGAGTTTTGTTAAATTTTGTCCAATAATTAGAATTCTTTTATTAGGAAAATCAAACTAATGTTTTAAATTGTTTGCAAGTTCCACTATTAAATTATTAGTTCTATTTTATTTTTAATAATGTTATTCTCGTTTTCTTTTAATCTAGTTATTAAATATCGTTTGCTTTGATCAATATATTTGGCTTTACAATTTTATCAAGGTATGCAATAAATAATATTTGATACTGCAATTGTATAATTACTTACATAAGAAATTATGGTACTTTTATTTATATTTAATATTTTTTAGCTTAGTTGACTTGTATCTTAACAATGTCACAACTTGTTAGAAGATAGTGAAATATTTTTTCTCTTAAATTAATACTAATAATATTATATATGTGTAAATAATATATTTGTTGGATTTTACTTTTATATAATTGTATGTAAGTAAGTATTTAAAATGTTCTTAAATACCTAATTTGTGTAATACATTGCATTTGATATATAATTAAATTAGGCTTTGATAATGTTAAGGCAAACAGAATTAAAATAAAGCATACTTTAAAGCTTACTTTAGTCTAAAATAACAAAGATTGCGTAGATGTCATGAGTATATATAATATCTGATAGCCATATTACATTTACAGACCCGGTATGTATCTTGACAGACCCAAACAGTGTTGCCAAGTTTCGGGTCTGTGAAGGTATATAGTGTATAGCGGGTCTGTATAAGTCGTATGGATTACAAATATTTTATACAAGCCCGACACGCGCACCATCTTCACAGAAATTTCGTGAACTAAATTTGTATAAAAAAACACGTTCTACCGCTTTCCCAGACCCACCTGAAACTCATTGCTAAAGATTGTTTGAGGCCTAATTCGTACTTCTAGCATAGAAAACGTTGTCAGACCCGATGCCGGGTCTGAGCTTGTCACTTTTGGTCTGGTAACGCCTGCAGAGTATAGCGAGTTGGGTCTGTATAAGCGGTGAAACAATATATATATATATATATATATATATATATATATATATATATATATATATATATATATATATATATATATATATATATATATATATATATATATAGGGTGTATCAAGATAATGGGAACATGAGTTTTTTCGAAAAGGCGACGTTGCTCACACGTCAAAAATTTTGAACTAAAATTTAGCCACAAAACTGGATGGTAGTATTGAAATTTTCCGGAAAAACCTGGAATTACAGGATATCAAGGACAATTTCGAATTTTTAAATGGGAAAATTTGGATATCTTTGGATGGAGCTTTTCAACAACTTTTCCTTAAACATTTTTTTAATACCTTTTACGGTTCACAAAAAAACTGTGATATTTTTAAATGACGATTATATTCCCTATAACGACTTGAAAGTAAAGTATTTTTATTTACAAGTGTTCAAAGTGCCTTCCATTTTAATTTAAACACATTCGCATCCTTACTCTTGAGTTACCTGTAGTTCGGAGAGCAATTAAAAAAATATACAACAACAAATATTGCACTTTCAAATCGTACTTCAAAGCACAACTTAAAAATACTTGAAATATCTCCAACGCGAACAGTTGTCAGAGAACCCCATTAACCGACACATACAATTTATTTGACCTTGATATAGTCTACTTATAGTTTCTTTTGTTAAAGCGGAACTAGATTTTCAAATCTAGTAATTTTTATCGATTAAATGAAGCTTTTGATCATTTTGTTTAGTAAAAGCCTATTTACTCATTATAAAGTTAGCTAGTGCCAACTTAAACATTTGAAATAGCCTGTAGTTTAAATTAGTTGTCAAAATAAGTATATTAAGTATAAAAATTAATAGAATATTTATTTTATTTATGTTGTGAAAGGTATATTTTTATGAATATCAATATCAAGATACTCGAATTTATAAATATGAATAAAATTTATATCTTCTAAGATTGAGTACATTTTTATTATATTTTCATGTTTCGATCTTGTGTGACTTCGCGGCCCCCCGACGAAGCCTTCATGGCCCCCCAGGGGGCCGCGGCCCCCCTGTTGAGAAACGCTGTCATAGAGTAATGAATATAATTCTCTTACTTACTCTATGGTATTATATTAAAAATGGTAATTAAATATGATTATTTTATTTTATTTACAATAGTTAATCAAAAAAGGTTTTTAAAAAGATATATATGGGGGTGGGGGGGCGCTTAACCTAATTTTGCATCGGGGCGCCAAGTACCTTTGAGCCGGCCCTGGCTAAGAATCTAGTTCATGTGTATAAGGAGCCTAAAGGTGGAGCGCCTACGCCATGATTCAACCTATTTTTTTAATTAATTTGGTTTTTTGTTTTTAAGGTATCAAACAAGAATAAATCATTTTAGTAGTGAAATACTTATAAAACAAATAACACATTGTTAATAATCAGAAATACGTTTTTGACATGAAAAAAATTAAGCCATTTATCAATATATTTCTTATTTATTTAATGAAGTCTTAGAAACGAAGCAAATTCAGACAAAATCGCTGGGATATGTTAATGTAAATTTTATCGTGATGAAATTTTCGCAAATTATTTAAATTTAATTTAAAAAAAAATGAAATAGAAGAAATCGTTATAAAAAAACTGTTGATTTTGATATGATTATAGAATAAATATTCCAAAATATCCAGCATTATGTTGGTTTCTTCTCCTTATTAAATATTTACAAAACCCTGAAATGCGTGAAAATTTACACTTCACATCAATTTTATTTTAATGTAATTTGATTTTCCGAAAAAATTTCTAAAAAAATATTTATTATATTCTACACTTATTATTTGAAATTAAGTCCCCCCGTTCCCTGATCGGTACTGTATGCTTTTCTTATTATCCAGGGATGGTAACCCAATCAATAGAGAGCAGAAATTGGGATGTTCCGCAAAATTCGGGACGGTTGTCCACCCTTACTTACGCACTGATAAAATGAACATTTTGCATGACCATAAAAGGCAAACATTTCATTTTTGAATCATATTGCGTTAGTTACGATAAAAATCCATAACGTTCAACTGAAATTATTAATTGTACGATGCACATATTTCATTCGTACAATCATTATGAGAGATAACGGAAGTAGTGATATGGAATGAATGAGTACGTAATCGAAAACACAGGCATCGAGCTGGAGAGTAGGACACGAGCTGACGTAATCTGACAAATGCGAATTTAAGAGAGGAGAACGCACATTGCACAGCGAACAAGATGCAGACATTAACGAATACCAGCACTTCGTTGAATACAAACAATGACCTGAAAGTTAATGGTTTTACCTAGAAGGAAATACATTATTATGGAACAGCATTCATAACTACGTCATATTACAGCATTGATAGATTTATGAATCATCTGACAAGGAAAATTTATAATGCTTTTTATTTCAAATATTACTCAAATAGATTTAATTTGTAATAGCCTGTCAAAATTCCGGTTTAATAATAGGTATATTTTTGATAGGACCAGGGATATAACTGACTGGATCCCACTAGAAAACAAAAGAAACAAAGGAAGACCGAGAAAGAGATGGCTAGACGATTTAAAAGATACTGCTGGTGCAACCTGGCCCAGAAAAGCAAGACACAGGGAAGAGTGGAAAAAACTTGGGGAGGCCTTTGTCCGAGAGGACAGCTAATTCAGGGTTAATTATAAATAATTCTTTTAATAATTTCAAAAAATGTCATTGTACATATATAATTAACTAGTGTGTGTTTGTGATCTGGGTAACACTGTGACGTCATTTTTCCTAAGGTTCTCGTGATTGGCTAACTGGGGACTCTTGAGGTCTCTTGATTGATAGGTATTTTATGAACAAGAAATTCTAGACAATCTATATCCTATGATCGATATGAAAAATATTTGGCAGATTTATTCTCTAAGAAATTGCGAATTAAATAACATAGAAATGTCTAGGGTTTCGTAGGCATAAACAAGAAACTCTAGATACTCCTATATTCTATGATAGATATGAAAAATGCAGATTTATTTTGCAGATTTATTTTCTAAGAATCTCCGGATAAAATAACGTATAGAAATGTATAGGGTTTCGTAGGCATAAACAAGAAATTCTAGACTCCTGTATCCTATGATCGATATGAAAAATATTTTGCAGATTTATTTTCTAAGAATCTGCGGATAAAATAACGTATAGAAATGTCTAGGATTTCGTAGGCATAAACAAGAAACTCTAGACACTCCTATATCCTATGATAGATATGAAAAATATTACTATATATTCCAGGGTAAAAGTAACCAGTCGGTATAGTTTGCAGGTCAACTATTAGCGTAATTAGTAATATTCTTCAAAAACAATACTATAGTGCGTTCAAAGGTGAGTTTGCAGTACAGGGCATATGGAGTAGTTCTTTTTCATACTCTCTAATGGGTTTACACAATCACACTATCCTTTTCTTGCTTATCGACGTTCCCAGCTCTAAAACGCGCTGATCTGTGAAGACGCAGTATTCTAGAAATTGCCATTTGTTTTTGATGAGTGTTATTTTGAGTTTTATAAGAGTCGATTTTTGTAAATCATACGAGTTTTTCATATTATTATAATTGACACATTTGACACTTTTACAACATTTGGCAACACCGCTCCCATTTGCCATAAGAGCTATACTGCAAACTCACCTTTGAACGCACTATAATAACAAATGGTTAACACAAAACCGAACCAACTGGTTAAGTTACCTAATATAAAATATAAATTATGCTCTCATATGGTATAACAGTAATATTGAAATAAAAACATGTTTTTCTTATTAATATTTCCATGTGTTCTAATCAAATATTAGTATTTTTGTTTCTAATAGTCAGAAAAATAAGATTTATAAACATGTTTCTCTAAAGTTATTGTAAAAAATGTGCTTGTCGTTCGGACCAAACCAGACGACGCGAACATTCTCAAGGTTTTTTTAATAGTCAATAACCGTAATCATTGGCAAATACTTCGCACTTAGCATTGTTACTAGTTGTTTTGTTTTTGCTTTAATAACAGATAAAAATTCAACTATGTGTCATTGATAAGGAGCGTGATTTTTATACTTTCAAACTGATTAGGATACGTAATACTTGTTTTTTTTCAGGATTAGCATAAACAAATTCCTTAAAAAGTTTGACTAAAACTGGTGTTCTAGTTACTGCTATTAATTGCAGTAAATTGATATTTGTGTGAATTACTTTGGAAGTTGAGTGTGATTTTTCATACTTGTAGGGTTTCGTAGATATCTAGCAAGCGGGGGAGGCCCATTTGGGAGACCAATTATTGAATCTCTGCCACTAGATAACAAAATCGCAATCCAGTGAATCGAAGGATAGGTTGTAGGTTATCCTGGGAAAGTGATGACAGTGGCAATGAGTTTTTTTTTTTTTATAAGCATCTATGTAAGGGTACGACGGCTAGTTTGTTAAGAATAGTGAAAGAAAAGGGGTACACAAAGTTAACATGAAAATAATAGAGTTTAGTGAATTTCATCATCTGATGACTCACGTGAAAATGAAGTTAAATTCAAAGAGTATTTTCGAATGAGATTTGCTAACCAGTTTGAACAACTTTTGTTATCTGCGCATGCCCATTGTCGGCGACGCTTAAAAATATAGCCGAAAATCAAACAACATAACAAAATTGTAAGCTATATCTGTTTTCTTATTTCTTTGGCCTTATATTTGATTTCTACACGTTTCAAATGATTATAAAACGATATCTTTAAAAAAAACAGTTTTTGTCTATCTGTCTGTCCGAGATTCGCGCAAAAACGGCTGTTTATATTTTCACGAAATTTGGTACGAGGATGTACGAGGGCTACCTTTTAAGTTTTTACAAAAATTAAGGAAGAAAAAAATGGTTTTTGAACGTTTGAAATTTGTTTTATTGCTTTTCAAAATATTCGTCTTTAAGATTTATGCACTTTGCATGCGTTCAAACCATTTCTCGAAACATTTTTTCCACTCTGAAGTTGGTATCTCAAAAACATGGTTTTCGAAGGCTTCAAAATCTTCTTGAAGTGATGAAAATCGCTGTCTACGCATTTTTTGTTTCACATTGGGGAACAAAAAAAAATGAGACATTAATTCAATGTTTTTCTCCTTCAAATAATGAATCGTTTGACGTACTATGTAGGGGCTTGCATTGTCATAATGAAGAATGATGCGACATTGTTGATTGTTTTTCCTGATTTTGTCGATCACTTTTGGCAAACAAATTGTTGTGTATCATTCAACATTAACTGTTTTGCGATCCTTTAAAATAATGGTTGCGACATGTTCAGTACAACAGAAAAAACAAGCAATCATTTTCTTGGAAGTGCTTCGTGAACGAACAACTTTTGTGGGTTTTAGTTCATCTTGGAAGACCCAAACAGTGGATTGTAGCTTAGTTTCCGGTTCGTATGAATAAATCCAAGTTTCGTCACCTGTAACGATGTTGTATATGGATTTTGCAGTGCCTAGGTTGAATATTTTTAGCATTCCCTTCCACCAATCAACACGAGCCTTTTTTTGAGCTTCGATCAATTTATGCGGAATCCATCGGGAACAGATCTTTTTCACAGCTAAATGTTCATGCAAAATCGAATATATTGCAGTCTGCGGTATGCCAAAGGATGCCTCTATCTCACGGTAAGTCATATACCGATCTTCTTCAATCATTTTGCGCACAGCATCGAGGTTTTTTCAAACACAACCGATTTTGGTCGACCAAATTCATCGAGGTCGACGAGATTCATCACTGACGGACGCACGACCACTACGAAATTCTGCAGACCAATTGTAAATATTTGTTTTCTGATGGTACTTCATTACCAAAAATAACGAAGCGAATCTATGCTTTGTTGCACCTCAAAATTTTTATTTTAAGGGGGTATTTCGGGGTTAAAACTGTTTACTAAAAAGCTTAAAAAACCTCCGTTATTAGAAAAGACTTAACAGAAAAATGTATGCAACAAAAAAATTTAACAATAAGAAAACAAATATGTATTTTGATGAATATTTGTTATATTATTATAAGTTATTTCTTTATCTTATTATTGACAACAGAAAAATATATAAGAAAAGATTGTTTTTGTAATAAAAAACAAATCTTTTTTGTTCTATGCACTTTTTCCATTCAATGAAATTTTGAAAGTTACAGGTGCAATCCTAAAACCGAAATCTTGAAATATCTCACTTATTATTTACTTACCTCTATTTATATTATCAAAAATATGTTAAGTATAAGGAAATTGTAACAATTTATGAGTGCAGTTTGTAATAAAAAAATTATTTAGGTTGTTATTTAGATTGTTATTACATTATTGTTACCCATAAAGTTGAAATATCTTATCTACATAACAGCAAAAAATAATATAATAAAATATGTTAAAATTAAAAATTGATTGATTATAGTTAAAAATCGATACTTTTTTATCCAATGAAGTTTTTAATAAGATATATTTCGAGAGCTATGGAAAGCGCTACCTAATATATCACTTATTATTCACTTAACAGCAAAACTGTGTATAAGAAAATTTGTTTGAAATGAAGAAACTTTTCTTTTCTGTTTGAGACTATTTTTAATAAGATGATTATTTGGGAGCGGACATATGGATCGGTACATGACGTTGAAATATCACTTATCATTTACGATATAGCAAAAATGTACATTAAAAAAAACCGTACGAAGTACGGGTACGACAGCTAGTTAGTTAAGAATAGTGAAAGAAAAGAGGTACACAGAGTTAACATGAAAATAATAGAGTTTAGTGAATTTCGTCATCTGATGACTCACGTGAAAATGAAGTTAAATTCAAAGAGTATTTTCGAATGAGATTTGCTAACCAGTTTGAACAATTTTTGTCTTCTGCGCATGCCCATTGTCGGCGACGCTTAAAAATATAGCCGAAAACCAAACAACATAACAACGTAAACACATAAACAACGGTACGTACATAGCGTACGTAGTTCTGTGTGGCTCCTTACGTTATCGATACAGGTACCTATTTTTTCCCACGCATAGCAAATATAGCATACGTAGGACTTTGTGTGGCCTCAACATTACTTTCGAGTTTAAATGATATACTGAAAGTTTTAATTGAGATTCTCCTTTGAGTGGGTTTTGAAGCTTGAAGTGTACGTGCTAACTGTAACCATGCTGCATTGGAATATGTAACACACTTTCCATGACCAATATGTTGAGTGCTGGAGTTCTGTTGTCATAAAGTGATTCAGCCAACCACGAGCATGACTTCACGACTACACCATCAATTAAAACTGATCTCTTTCATTAAAAAACGGTATTTAGCGAAACTGTATCTATACTCCAGTTGTGATACAGACTCGTGTCTGAATTAATAAGGTATAACGTATTACCATATTACTCTTTTATTAAAAACGGGAATATTTAAATCATGAAATTGGGTAAGCATTGTAATAAGTTCATATAAAATACTATGAATTCAGTTGTAGGATTTGCTAAATTAGCTCAAATTATAATTTGGCTGAGTTATGGTTCTGCCACACCATGTCCCGAAAAGCAATCGGACTACCCTATGTTGTAGGATTTAATTAAGGTTGAGATTTTTGTAAAGCCACACATACATAACGAACAAACAGGAACCAAAATAAAAAATTGGTGTGAAATGTAAATTTTCAGACATTTCAGGGCTTTGTAGGTATTTAATAAGTTTAAGAAGCTAACAGAATGCTGGATGTCCGGGACAATATTTTTTCTATAGTGACATCAATATCAAGTTTTTTATGATAATTTTTTTAAAATTAAATTAAAATAATTTGCGAAAATTTCGACACGATAAAATTTAAATTAAATAATGCCAGCGATTTTTTCTAAATTTGCTTGTCTAATTTTTTATTGAATAAATAAGAAAGATATTAATAAAGAGTTTAATTTTGTTCAATTTAAGAAAAGTATTTCTCACTATTAACAATATGTTATTTGTTTTATAAGTATTTCACTACTACTAATGATTTATTCCTCATTGATACCTTGAAAACAAAAAATTAAAATAATTCAAAAAATAGGTTGATTCATAGCGTAATAATAGGCAGAGCTTACACACATGAACACGAATCTCAGCTGTTAAATATTTTTTATTTCAAAAAAATACACACGCTATCTTAGCCATAATTACAAAAAATCCATAACATTATTAGCCATAATTTAGTCATAAATAAAAAAAAATAATTAATTTTGTCAAAAACATAAAAACTGCAATATTTTTCAAAAACTCAATCGGATTAAAAATTCTTCTCGTACATGTCCGACTCTAATCAAAATATATTACCTATAATTTTTTCAGATTTTTTGTTTAACCTTTTTGGGTAAAAGGGGGCGGGACAAGAACTTTTTTAGCACATTTTTGGCTAAAATCGTGTTAAAAAACGAATTTTAGAAAACTATTTTTCGTTCCTTAATCTTCGTCTTAAGAGCTTTCTTTCGATATCACACAATAATTTAATTATCGACGACACAAATAATCGACATTTTTCGAAAAACTGACTTGATCAAAAATTCCTGTTGAACTATTCCGGTTCCCATCAATGTTCATTATGGAAATTTTTCCAGATTTTTAGATCAATCTATCTGAGAGATAGGGTGGGGGACAAAAGTTTTTTGACGTATTTTTGTCAAAAATCCTATTAAAAAAAAAAAAGATTTTTCAAAAATAAAAATTTGCTTGTTCGTTCACGCATTAAGAGGTTTCATTTGGCATGCCACTCAAAAAAACATATTTATTTCTTTATTAAATACCATACATAATTGATTATATTTATTTCTGGAGGTGTTTTTTTGAACTCGGAGTATTTTTCCTATATGTGGGTCAAAAAGTTTGAAGAATGTATATTTTTCCTATACGTGGTATAAGTATGCCAAGTTTCAACTTTCTATGTTAAGCCGTTTGGCTACAATTACTATCGTATAGACCGACAGACAGCCACATGGGTGACGTTATAAGGGTTTTTTGGTTGTCATACCTATCATACAAAACCCTAAAGATGCAACAAAAAAAAAAAATAGCAATATTTTTACCTAAAATCGCCTCAATATTTGTTTGTGGTGGATTTTCCACACTTATCGAGCTTTTATTCGTTCATGTTCATTCGTTTGTAGGCCTGCTTGAGGGATTCTAGATTTAAAATCCTACAGCCAGTCCCAGAATTTTGTAGAGATGATCATAATTATAATTTGCGCTGCATAAATGCATTATTATGCTGTTCTGTGGTTCGAATTGAAGTTGGGCGAAATTGCAGCCAATTTGAAAAATTATCCTATTAAGTGCCACGTCATCCTGTCTCGAAAATTAATAAATCTTTGTACGACAGTACATTCATTAATATCATAATAAAATGGGAGAGTGGCAGATTAAAAGAGGGTGTATAACATTTGAATCATTTCCAGTACATCCAGCTGCAGTATGGCGTACAGGATTTTAGACAATATTGAGTAAAGGGCATGATCTTCTCAAAACATTTATTTCTAACCAGAAGATAATACAGAAGTAATAAAAAGTAACAATAATCAATATATTCTAGAAGGTCAGAGATTTTCTAATGTTGAAGACGTCCTCCATAATATGAGAAAAGAGCTGAAATATGAATGTATGATCCTACTGCATGTTTGTCTTGTTTTTTTAAAGAATTTCGTAGGTATAACCAAGAAACCAAGAAACCCTTATGCCCTCACTCGTATGTCTGTCTATCAGTGGTGCAGTGGTGCGGTATCCATGAAATCAAAGGATGCAGTGCTTAATCCCTTACTCAATCAGAATGAAATATTTTTTTGTAAAAAATCTTTTACTTTTACGAGATTTACCTCTTATGTTTTTACAAACGACCACTAGATGGCAATATTGAAATGTGTATTTACTATATTCGTAAAATTTTACATTTGATATTGTGAAATCAGTGGCAGCTTATAAATTGACCGAGTAGTATGTTGGCAGAGAGCGTTAAAAAAAAAGTTTGTGATAAAATGGGTATTATTCGTGAAGTTTTTCGTTGGATGATTTTTTACTATTTAAGTAAAGGCCTAACTCAACAAGAATGCATAGATTCGTTTCGTTCAACTTTTAGTAATGAAGCACCATCAGAAAAGACTGTTTACAATTGGTTTGCAGAATTACGTCGTGGTCATGCGTCCGTCAGTGATGAATCTCGTGAAGGTCAACCAAAATCTGTTGTGATTCAAAAAAACATCGTTGCTGTGCGCAAAATGATTGAAGAAGATTGGCATGTGACTTTCCGTGAGATAGAGGCAGCCTTTGGCATATGGCAGAATGCAATACATTCGATTTAGCATGAACATTTAGCTGTGAAAAAGATCTGTTCCCGATAGATTCCGTATAATTTGGCCGAAGCTAAAAAAAGGCACGTGTTGATTGGTGTAAAGGAATGCTAAAAAAATTCAACCTAGGTACTGCAAAATCCGTATACAACATCGTTAAAGGTGACGAAACTTGGATTTATTCATATGAACCGGAAACTAAACAACAATGCACTGTTTGGGTCTTCCAAGATGAACCAACACTCACAAAAGTTGTTCGTCCACGAGGCACTTGAACCAAGAAAATGAACGATTGTTTCTTTTGTTGTACTGGACATGTCGCAACTATTCCTTTAGAGGATCGGAGAACAGTTAATGCTGAATGGTATACAACAATTTGTTTGCCAGAAGTCATCGACAAAATCCGGAAAATCAACCAAAAACGTCGCATCATTCTTCATCATGACAATGCAAGCTCCCACACAGCACGTCAAACAATTGATTATTTGAAGGAGATAAACATCGAATTAATGTCTCATTGTCCGTATTCACCTGATTTATCCCCTAACGACTATTTTTGTTCCCCAGTGTCAAACAAAAAATGCGTGGACATTGATTTTCATCACCTCAAGAAGCTGTTGAAGCCTTCGAAAACCATGTTTTTGAGATACAAGTTCAGAGTGGAAAAAATGTTTCTAGAATTGGTTTGAACGCATGCAAAATGTATAAACCTTAAAGGCGATTATTTTGAAAAGAAATAAAACAGTTTGTTCAAAAAAAAAAAAAATGTTTCTTTCTTTCTTAGTTTTTGTAAAAACTTAAAAGGTAGCCCTTGTAGAAGTATACATATTTTTGCCTACATGAATTTATTTTAACTGCTTCTCTTGATCAGAAAGTTACACCACGTCACTGTTTTTTATACGGTGGAAATTGTGGCCAAGTTCCCAATACTTAAGTGGTATACAAACAGAGCCGTAGCAACGAGTTGGTATCAGGGCATTTGCCAGGGCGCGAGGTTTGACGAGGGGCGCGTGGCCTGATGAGGGGCGCCATTGTGTATATTTGGTCATTAAAAGCATTGGCAGGTGAAAACCTGTTTTTTGCTTATCACTTGGATTTGAGGAGGTAAATTTTATGAATTTACTTAATTTGCCAAGGGCGTCAAAAATATTGCTACGGCTCTGCGTACAAATACAGAGAAGGTAATAATATGTAAGTTCTCTGTTTCTTGTGTTATATTTGACTTTATTTAGACTGTGTTGCATCATACGTTCAATAGCCAAATTTTCTCTTACAGCTGTGACGTGACCCAATCTGCCAACATGCCCATCTCATCTTGATATAAAAGCCTGTTACATGGAACGGTACAAAAATCATTGTGAACCAGGTCACATACCATTAAAAATCAGTTTATTTTCGCAAGGCGCGCATGCAGTTCATTAAACTTTTAAAACGTCTACTAACGTGCCGGGTTAACAACAAACTATTATTGGATAACTTTACGCCAGGAACATTTCAATATCGATCAGACTAATTAGTAAATAATCACACTGCAAACAGTGCTAAAAGAGAAACACTGGGTGTACATACCTGTTAATGGGTCAAGTTAAATTGAAACTCCACTTAATATTACTGAATATTGTTGAGCTCAGTGGCGTATCCAGGACTCATGGTTAGGGGGGACACTTATGATGCTTATCTATAAAAAGGGGGGTATAACGCAGGCCGCATGCGGCTCCAACATAATTCTTTGTGACCCGTCAAACAAAGGCGGATCAAGCTTACATGGGGTCCCTAGCTGAAAATTTTGCCGTGGTCCTTGTATCAAGCTGATTTTTTTTTAATTAGTAAAAAAGGACTATATTCTATTCCTAAATACGTAGTTGGTACGCGAATATAATAAATGAAATACAATTTAATGATATAGATCAGTGTTTCTCAATATTTTTGCCATCATGGATCTCCTGTAATGTTCTTTGAAGTTTGCGGGTTTACATTCATATATAAGATATACACTTGACTTGCTGAATTTCATTGGTCCGCATCATATAATCCCGATCTTGCGCCAACTGATCATTTATGCTCCCATCTCAAGAAATTTCTGGGTGGTAGACGACGAAATGAAAACAACAGTGAGAAATTGGCTGATTTTTATGACAAACTTGTCCAAAATTCTGTCTAAACTGTTTCAATATTCTAAATGGTGACTATGAAATATCAGAAGTAATAAGATAACTTTTTATTTAAGTATTCCATATTTTGTGGAAGAATGGGGGCTCTACCCCGGAAGAAAATTTTTGCAAAATAATTGCATTTTTTGCATATTTATCTTCGCGGCTGGCTTTTTCAGTGACCGCCTACATGCGTGTACACGTGTAGTGCGAAGAAATATTAATTTTAATTTGTAGTTTATTATGCTTCCTTATAAGAAGGTAGTTTATTTTTCTTGCTTGGTTTTGGAGGAAAAAAAAAACAAGTTGTCCTTTGGGATATTTGTAATTCCGTCGCTGCATATTATTATTTTCTAGTAAAAATGGCCCTCGACACAAATGAGATTGATACCTGCTGTAGAATATTGATGTAAATATCAAAAAGAAAAAAAAATGATAATTTCATCCTTTATGGATAAAAAAAAAGATGTGATTATTAAGCCATATATCAATAGCTTTCATTTCATAACCCTCAAAATTTTCCACAGAATTTTTCATATATAATCGAATATCTCTCGTTTTGGACAGTCTAAATAACGACTATTATAGATCAGTAGTATCTTCTCTAATATATTGTCTCTGTCGATTGTTGTACATTGGTTAACGTAACTTTAATCACGCGTGAACTGTGGTTACTTTTTCATTTTCACTTTATAAAATTTTCAGTCTTAACATTTGTCTATATTAAGGTCGTATAGATAACCAAAAAAACCCTTAAACAGTTACTTATGTGTCTATCTGTCTGTCTGTGAGGTAGAAGTTGTGGCCAAATAACTGAATCTAGAGAGCTGAATTTTGTCTTGCATATACAATTCTTTAACCCGCATTATTGAGGCTTCGAAAAGACACAAAAAAATGTGGATTATTGGAAAAAAATAAAGTTCTTAAAGCGTAGATTAAGAAACGAAAAATAATTTAAAAATATATATATATAATATTCAAGCATTATTGACTCTAAAAAAACTGGTCCTACACGGTCCTAGCGGTTGGTACCTAAAAATCTGAATAAAAATTATAATAATGCACATTCATGTGAACCGAAAAAATTATACACTCAATTAAATTATACAAATAATTTATTTTTCTTAAGTTATTGAATTTTTGGTATGTTTTTTTTTAAATCTATTAAAGCCTACAGTAACTAAGAAAATTTGTTGTTAAATGCAATCAAGTTCAAATCCAAATAATTTGATATACATAGCAAATATCTTGGTAGATTGAAAGATACATGAAATGAACTGTTAGAATAGAGGATAAGTTAAATATGAAGGGATAAGTACCCGAGTTACGTCACTTTTAAGAGTTATAGAAGTAGGTAAAATATGCAATCTTCAATATCTAACGTTAAATTTAACAGATCTCGGTACAGCTTAACAAGACAGTTATTTCTACCTGGAACTTGGACTCAAAGAGTAAATTTAACTGTTTATATAGAATCATCTATTAAAGGTTTTATTGGTACAATAAAATGTCATCTCGCCAGTTTTCGGTTTGACAAAATTCAACAAATGCCGCGTTTAGACGACGACTCTTTAGATGCCATTGTTGCAAGCGGTGTAGCAAGTAAAGATTTACTTACTTGCGAAACCAATTATGCAGGTGCAAGCCAGCAAGACCGACGCAAGACACATGGCCGCCTGCGTGCAAAAATGAAATGTGCCGTCCCCAGAATTATTATTTTATTTAGTTATTAAAGTAGCAAATTTCTTTACGCGTACATCTAAATCGAGTGTCACTCGATGCTAAATTGATATCATCGCCAGTGCCAATAGTCTTTCTTGTGATATAGTAGACCGCAAATAATTAATTAATAATTTATAATATCGAAAAAGAACGTTTACCACTAGCCACTAATACTGGAAGAGGCAAAAAGTGCAATACAAATGCGATATTCGAAAAGATAGAAGATTAATTATTTTCGTAGATATTTTAGTACATCACTAGGATTAATTTCAGGATTCACATTAGGTGTCTGCACGGGCTCGGGCCTGGCCCGTGGGCCTAGGCCCGACACGGCCCGAGGGCCGGGTTCGGGCCGACTGACATTTATTATATTCGGGCTCGGGCCGGATAAGAACAATAATACCTTTAAATAATATATTTTTAAACCTTCGTTAAAAAATACATATATTTTTTAAATTTCTAGTTTTATAATTATTTGAAATTATAAGCAATTTTTGTATCATAATATTTTTTTAACGAGATTTATTCGGGCCGAATTTAAATTTTTGTCGGGTTCGAGCCGGGTAGATGCAATAATTATATTAATATTTTCGGATCCGGGCTGAGCCGAACTGGAAACATAACGGGCCGGGTAAAGGTGGTCCAAAATAGGCCCGTGCAGACCTCTAATTCACATAAATTTCCAACCCCGCCTCTATTCCTCAAATAACACCATTCCATTTATATAAGACTGTTTGTCAGCGGGATCTGTAAGTTTTGCTACACGCTACACATTGTTAGCAAGCCTGTGGCTGCAAGCGTTAAACTGCTTGTACCTGCTCTTTGCCCACTTAGCAAGGGCACGGACTTGAGTTCAACTCCTGCTTATGTCAAATAATTTGTGTAAAAGTATTTATATAAATATAGGTTCTATTTAGCCGTTCGCAACCGGCTATAAACTGTAGGTGCCTTTCTGTGTACGCTAAAAAAATGGACGTAATACTGACAATATTACTCCTGAATGTATATAGATTGAAAATATGGTCATGAAAAAACATGGAAACAGGAGGCCTAGGTTCACCTCGGGCTGTCGCGCCAATTATAATGATGAGATACACATCCTTTATCTTAATTTTTTCCTTAATCCCTCATCGTTAATATTTTTTATGTGGTCAATGAAATAAAATATTTCTGTATGTTTTTTAACATTTGACATCTTTTCTGCAATGCATGAACTGTTGTATGAAAAATGGAAAAGGAAAAAGAAACTTAAATTTTTACATTTATTTTTTTATTACGTATATAAATAATATATATATATATATATATATATATATATTCTTTAAACATATATTTCCTTATTTTAATCCTTTTCACTCCAGCTTTAGGAAAGGCCCGCACCCAGGGGGAGAATCAAAAGATTAAGTACACCTTAAGCATAAAAAAAAAAACGCGTGTTTTTATAGAACACACTCCCTCCAGTCGTCATCACTTGTAAGTTGGAAGGCAGAACTTTTTTTTTAGGTTATCACTTCTATTTAAGAAGCGAGGACCTCTTTTCGTCATCACTTGTATTTTAGAAGTGAGGATCTTTTTCTTGACATTACTTGAATTTTTAAGGTAAAGTCTTTTTTCGTTTTCGGTCAGCATTTGATGTTTTAAAAAAGATGCGCTTGTAAAACAATTTTGTATTCTAAGCCCCCCCCCCAATTACTGGGTGCCCGCCTGAAATTTTGTATCGACACCGATTACAGCTTTCGTATTTGTCTTTTGTTTTTTTGTTAAATGAAGCGTGCAAATAGCATAATCGAAACAAAATCATCAAATGATGAGATGCGTGATTTTCTTCATTTGTCATTGAACAGACTAGTATTAAAAAATCAGCTGTGGCCACCACAGGATCGACCGCCATCATAAAATACTTGTATAAAATACATTCTAGCAGCAGAGTAGAAATAACTTGGCCTAATATTTTCTAACAGAGATTATTTATCATGACCATGGAAACGTTACATATACGTATGAAAAAATTGAGACTTGTTTTACGAAAAAATTTCGAAATTTTTCGTTTTATCAATAAACGTCTCAAATAAAAGTTATTGGTTATTGCATTCATAGCAACTTTTGTTAAATAAATTTTTTCGAAATATTTTTCTGTTGCTAAATATTCGCAAAAATCTTAAAATCGACACGAGTAAACTCCCATTTCTAGTCAACCGATTTTTACCAAAAGTTGATCAACTCATGCCATTGATAGCAGAAGCATAAATATGAAGTTTCATAAAAATCCTTTTAGCCGAATTTGCTCTGCACGTGTAAACAGACAGACGGACGGACGGACGGACGGACGGACGGACAGACGGACAGACGGACAGACGGACAGACGGACAGACGGACAGACGGACAGACGGACAGACAGACAGACAGACAGACGGACAGAAAGGACAGACTGACAGACATACAGACGGACAGAAAGGACAGACATACCGACAGACATCATGCTAAAAATTTTCAAAACGTTATGTAGGGACCTCAATTCGTGGAAATCCATCGAAATCTCGAAATGTCAAAATCGATATGATCACCTTCCTTATAATGTTGGCGGTCGGTAAAAACTGAATTGTACATGAGTGACGATGTAAGATATTCTTGGTTTTACTTATGAAACCGTAATAAAGTGAAGTAAAAATAATCATGTAATTATTAAAAATGACGTAGATATAAAATTGCAATATTCCGTGCTGCAACAAATTTCCTAATTCCCGGACAAATTAAAATAATAATCCTTATTACAAATTTCAGAGAAATCTGAGAAAATTTCCCGTCAGTAAACAGGAAAGTGTCGCATTTGACAGCTAGGTCAAATACCTGTATCAACTATGCCCTACGACAACATTTCTCCCACCATCGTACATACCTCTAACAAAGATTTAGCGTCGTATTACTAAGAAACGCTACTAGCGTTAGCAGTAAACTAGGCTAAAACATCCTTTTGAGATTCATTGCATATTCCCGCTCGATGGCTGAGCTTGTATGTGTACGTAGTATGCATGAACCTAGGAGACCGGTTATAAAGAACGTCCCAGAGGGAAAACGAACGACGGTCGTGACCCGTTGCAACGCGAGAAAACCGCAGAGTTGGGATTTGCATAGAACTAGGGTGCGACAGTGGCGTCACATATACATTTCTCCCCATTTACCATTGAAAATTGAATTATTTCAATAAATGTAATACTGTATAGAGCAGCGATGGCGAACCTTTTTTCTAGACGGGTCAAAATTAAATTTGAAATTTTGTAGATTTAAATCGCAGGTCAAATATATAATGCGTAAATAAAAATCAATCGCTTTAGGGTGTAAGTATTTGTGTGGAACTTCCTGCTAATCTCGTTAACTCTTCCTAAGCTAGTGGCCTTGTTTGACGTGTATAATACAAGTATAGGTCAGTCGTTTAATCAACGCAATTGGTCATTTTGCGTCATAACTTCAATGACAAATTTAGTGGCGAAAAAATAACTAAATCGATTTTTTTTTTGCATGTGAATTATAGACTAATATTGCTCTTCAATCTTTTATTTTACTAAAACATACCTTTTGAAGTCATATTTAGTTTGTGTTCGATAGTCATTTTTAAGATTTACAAATTTTAAAAGTGTTTATTTAATATAGGGACATTTGTATTGGTATCGCTGAATAAAACGATGTTTACATTTGACATTTTATAATACGTTCTGATGTGTTTTGATACTTGTGTTCACATATCTAATTTAGCAATTTCTAAAAACCTTTTTTTATTTAGTTAGTTGTTTATTTAGCAGTTTTGTGTTCAGTTACATATTTTCTTATAGATATCTTATAGATTTCCATTTGATATTGTGTGTAGTGCATTTTCCAGCTTTTTAGGTTATATTCAACGTATTTCTATTTTCTTTTCTTTAATAATATTTTTGGGTAACATCTCACATCAGCTCTTTATAGGACAACTTAGCCTATTAGAATAGTTTCTTTGTTTCTATTCTGTTCTTATTCTTATGTTTTCATTTCATTACGATACAAGTGACAGCGTGCGAATACCTACATTCATTAAACGGATGCTATGTAGACATACTAAAGATGACGTCACAAAAACATGTGACGTTTCCAGTGACGCAACTGCACTAATTCGCCGACTGCCCTATATATAATAGGTAATAGTTGAATTCCATCTCGCTTATTATCATATTTGTCGATATTCCTAATATGTTTCGTGATTGCTTAGACCTAACCTTAATTATCTTATATTTTTCTTTAGAATCTTCAGAACTACAAAGATCTTCTTTTTGTGTGACTTGCAGGTTATAGGTTCGCCATCGCTGATGTAGAGAATGAAATAAAACTCTTACGGCTTGTTGGACAATGTATTTATTATAGGATCACAACGTTTCTTTAAATAATCATTAGCTTCTTCAGGTGCTATTCTAATATAATACAAAATGAATAGATAACTTTGGAGTGTAGCAACAAAATGTCGTGGGACTCATAGGCAGCAACAGTAAGAGATGTTGAAAGCCTTAATAAGATGCGAAGAAGTACACATGTTAATCGAGTCACGTTAGGTTAGGTGTATCATGTTACGGATATAAGAAATATGGGAACTAGTTAATTCGCCAACAGGATGAAATATGGACTCAAAGAGTCACACTTTGGATACTTAGAAATGAAAAACAAAGAAAGGCTAGGCAAACTGAAAGATGCCTGGCTATATAACTATAAAGAGCTAGAAAAGAATGGAAACAATTGGGGGAAACCGTTGCCCAGAAATGGGAAGTTTAATTTCCGAACGTTTATATTTGCTGGGCACTATGGTGTAGTGGTCAGCGCATTTGACTGCTAATCATGGATGTTTGTATTTGTTATAAAAAATTATGAATGTATTCATAATAAATAGTTATTTGTGTACCAAGGCACAGTGTGGAAATCGAGTTTTATTTCTCCAGAACTGCACGATTGAACGAGCTCGGCCATTCTATTGGCTATGGATATCGTCCTATAATAATGTTATAAACTATAGAAGTATGAGGACGCAAAAAAAATCAAATTTAAATTATATTTATATCAAGCGATCAACAAATATATAATCAAGGGAAACTATGAATTTTCGAACGAATGTCTTTGGTTGAACTATTAGTATAGGAGGTTTCTTTGGTTTAAGCGGAACTAGATTTTCAAATCTAGTAACTTTTAGCGATTAATTGAAGCTTTTGATCATTTTGTGTAAGAAAAGCCCACTTCAATATATAAAAAGGTAGCTAGTGACAACTTAAGAAAATTTAAATTCCATTTAGTTTCGCTTAAAAGTTTAGAATAGCCCTACTAATAGTTCAATTAAAGGTATTTATTCAAAAATTCATGGCTTCCCTTCGACTATATTTTTTGTTTCTCGCACGGTATTATAAAAACGTGTTACAATAGTGTTTTAAAATACAGACTACGTTCAAAATTTGTTTTCTATTACGTAAATACTTAATAATAATAACCAAACAATAAACAGTTATAAATTAATATTTTGTCAAACAAAAGATAAAATTCCAACCTACTTGCAGTTTTATTTTCTATTATGTAGTTTCATAGAACAATTAATCAATTAACAATTAATATTTTGCAAAACAATGTGCGTTGCAACTCTGAAGCCTGATTTATAATAGATCCAGAGCACAAGCATTGCATGTGCATCAAGATGAGTACAAAATAGTGTCACTGTCCTGAAAATCTGTTTCTATTAAACAGATCAGAAAAAGTCCTGTGATTCATATGTTAGGATTGTGCTATGGATCTATTATAAATGAGGATTAAACGTTAGCGACTGGCAGTCATTTTCGTCGCCAGGTTATAGTCAGTAATTTCATTTTCTATGTTCGTATTACATAATTTTTAGGGCTCGACCGATGTTTCGGCATTGGCGCCGATGGGTACGAATACTATTCCAGCGTCTAATTTTAGTTTTCTTTTACTTTTTTTTACCGACCGCCAACATATTAAGGGAGGTTTTGTGATCATACCGATTTTGATATTTCGATAGTTCGATTTGATCTCCACGAATTGAGGTTCCTACATAACGTTTTGACTATTTTTAGCATGATGTCTGTAAGTCTGTCTGTCTGTCTGTCTGTCGGTCGGTCTGTCTGTCGGTATACACGTGCAGAGCAAATTCGGCTAAAAGGATTTTTATGAAACTTCATATTTAAGATTTTGACATTAATGGCATGAGTTTGCATGAGTTGGCAACTTTTGGTAAAAATCGCGGTTAATTAGAAATGGGAGTTTACTCGTGTCGGTTTTAAGATTTTTGCGAATATTTCACAACAGAGAAATATTTCGAAAAAAATTATTTAACAAAAGTTGCTATAAAAGCAATAACTAACAACTTTTATTTGAGACATTTTTTGATAAAGCAGCATACATTTAACTATTAAATTACCTAATTAAACTAATTAAGTACCTACTTTGTGATGGCAGTAGGTCCTGTGGTGGCCACAGCTGATTTTTACTCTTTCTTTCTGAGTCCTTTAGAATTTTTTTCATAAGAAAAACATGCTCTGACCGATTAGTACAGCCATATGCTGCAAAAACATCCATTTTCTCTATGTATATAAAAATGAATGTAAAATGAAGTTACAATATTTATATATTGATAACATGATTATAAAATTTCTTTTGTTATTATTGACATACAATAAAACCTATACAATTCGGTTATAAATCTTATATTAGTTGTAAAACCTAAAGTATTAATTACCATCGAATGAATCAGTAATTTTTAGTTCAGTATTTGATAGAATATATTGGATGTAATAACTGTTCACAGTTAAAATGTATTTAAATGTCCAATTTATTTCAAAAAAATTAAAACATACAAACCTTAACATGTAAATCAACAATTGTTTGAACTCTTGATGGCCTCCTATCACTTTCGACCAATAGAAAACGAGACGCGCATTCGCCAGACTGTTATTGAGAAGTGACATTACTTATAGAGGCGCTGTTGTCGTTTATAAAATGGCGATTGGAATAGGATTTTTTGACATTTGCCATTTGATACACAAGAATTCACATTGCAGTTAATTTTCTGTTGCGATTTTAAAAACATTTCATTAAAGTTTTCTTCACTTTAACACATACAAACAATGCAATTAAATGAGCCACATCCAACAAAATCCTATTCCGTTAAGTTCCAAAATATTCCGCTAGGCGTTACTTCAGTTATTGTCAGATCGCAATACAGTGTCTGTACAGTTCCGAATCTTGTGAGAAAAGTCACCAGCTTTGGTTGCCTAGTATTTAGAACAGACATCCCAGTGCTGTGGCGATCTACCGGTAAGGCTCTACAAAAAGATCTTCTTCGATGAGAAAAGAAGGTGCTTCTTTTTTCATCGACTTTAGCTTGGAGTTTTAATTTTTAGTCCTGATGATATGAACCAAGAATCAAAGGCTTCGATCATCTATAACTGAGGAAAATTTCATCGTCAGTTTAATTTCTTCGAGGGTCAACAAATTTGCTTGATTGTCCAAGGTATTGTCAGCATTCGTCTCCAAAAGTACATTTAGAATGTTTCAATCTTGTTTTTATTGCTTTGACAAATAGTCCTAGATTCCATCGTACATAAAAAGAAGAAAATAAAAAATAAGACTTTTAACGAGAGAATGTACGATGATTTGAATCCTCTTTCCAATTGAATCCTGGGTCCGTATATTCTGCCCGCTGACATTGAGATTATGTACTTAGTACCAAAGTATACAAACTCAGAGACCACTTCGGAATTAGCGCTTTTCAATTCAGTCCTGTTGTTCTCTCTATTGCCTTCCATAATTTTGGTTTTACGGTAGTTGATGTGGGGCCAAAATAGGCATTGACTTCTTCGAGGTAGATCAATACACCTTGTATTTCGTCGAAACATGTAAACGTGATGTTATCAGTAGAGCCCTGCGTGGATCTGTTTTTCTGTATCCGCATACGAATCGCATCCGAATATCCAGGATCCACCTGAGCAGCTTTTGTAACTAAAAATTTCCGCAAAAATAACTGCACAATCCGCACAACATGATTTGCTGTCAGTTTGGAAATAACGAATTTTTCGCCTTATTTGGTACAGGGCTGCTCTAAAACACTGCTGCATTTTTTAGATTTTATCACATTACATATTACTGGGTCCAGAAAAATATTTTCTTCACGACCACTTTAGAATTTACCAATTCTAAAACCAATTTTGACTACAGAAAGTTAATATCTAACACAAGAGCTGGAATGTTATTCTAAACCACTTAACTTCTTATGCATTTTGCGTGTATTTCATTCTATCACTTGTTATGGAATAACTATTCCTTGCTTGTCGTCATTTGTTTTTGTAGGGTTCCATTAAAATATATGCAATGTTTTCATGAAATAAATGCAACATAACTTCCTAAAATAGTGGCCGATGTGCAGCGAATTAAATTAAAATTAACCAAATAATAAATAAAAAAATAAGTTTAATTAATTGATTAATTTGTTATGTAATATAAAATATTTGTTAAGATAAAATGTTTGTTAAAATAATTAGTTGTTATTTTTTTTTCTTCTTTCTGGTGGTCGTGGAGAAAGTAGGGTCTGTGATTCGGTTGGAAGAGAAAATTCGATGCTCGTGGTTCCTCACGCTCACCTGCGGCTTGCGCTCTGAATGTTCCACTCGCATCGAATTTTCTCATTCTAACCTTGTTACAGAATATACTATTCTGTCAATTGCCGTACTTATATTATATATGTATATTGAAAAATAAGGATGTAAATTAAAATTATTCGACTATCTCTTAAACCAAGTTTATATAAAATGTAAAATTTTAAACAGAAATTTCTCAGAAATTTAGTCTTTTAAGATATCTCACTTTTGTTTTAGAGCAGCGATATTTAGAAGTAATTAAACAGATTAATTTATCACATTTATGGCCAAAAAGATCAGCAAATGTTAAAAAATAAATTCTTAAAATCATCCTATTATGAAATTTCTATGACGATTTCAAGAATATTAAGATCATTTTATTTTTTTTAAATTTATGATCTTCATAAGTTAAAAACTGTGGAAAATTACCATGGTTAATTTTTATCAATATTTCCATAAATTCCAAATAAGGCGAAACATTAAATAATTATTTTTAAATAAATAAACTGGCAATTAATCCAAAAAAATCGTTTTGTTACGACTGTTATATAAACTATAATTTATTTAATTTCTTAAGTAAGCGTAAAGAGGAAGAGAAAAAAAAGTAAAAAGCATGTAAAAAAAGTACCGTAACGTATCTTTATTTCACTCTTGCCATAAACACAATGCAAATGCCAGCGAACCATTTTTAGGGTTCTAAATACCTCTTACATGGAAAGAGGCGTACGACCGAAGATTTTATGTTCATGCGGATATTGCAGATAAACGGATATGATATTTTATCCGCATCCGTACGATTTAATTGATAATTTATCCGCATCCGCAGAAAAATGTGGATATTCGCGGTTGTGCAGGGCTCTAATTATCAGCAAATCTAAAATTTAATTCATACACGATATGTCGTAAGGACAATTTTAAATCTATACTGTTGTTACTATAACAGTTTAATATTTTTTCAGTTTCTAATGTATTAAATTTCTAAATTGAGGAAATCCGATTCCTTTTGAGATCGGATCAGTCATCAGTAGGTCACACTGCCTGATACAAATGTATACAATAGTTTTTCTCAGAACCAGGTCACTAACTGAATAGATTTTATTTCAATGAAATAATTTTCTCCGACACAGGTAAAAATCTTTGACGTCATCATAGTAACCGCAAACCAATTCACAAAATAACTGTATGTTTTATTCAACAGAAAAATGCTTGTTGTTTATGGTGACAGAAGGCATTATAAACCACAAAGTAACAGAAAAAAAGGCGCATGATGTAGATACTAGGAAATGTGATATATGATTTTTTTTTTTTTGGAATTGTATGTTTACATAAATTTGTTAATATACTAGCTGCGGATGCGGAAGAAACAGTAAAACTAGAAATTGAAATGTATGCTAGGATCACGACAAGTTGGACGTCACTTGTCAAATGAATTGATAGCAACTATAACATGATGACATTTATATGACAGATTGTAAATAGACGTTGTAATAAATCTCGTTTGTGCTTGAATCTCTGTGTTTTAATTGATATTATTACAAACGCTAGAAAGCGTTTATCATCAGAAGTGGGATCGCTACACCTACAACTAATTTTGGCCGGTGTTTGTTGTTCTATACATAAAATATTTTGAAAATTATTGAAAAAAAGTAAAAATGACATAAAAAAAGTCTTGTGATATTTAAATGTCAAAATTGGCTCACAAGAGTTTTTGTTCAGAAAGTCATTTTGTTTTTGTTGGTTAAAATGAAAGACGATTTTCTTATAGTGCATAAATATTTTATTTAATTATATATTCACCATTTTGGTCCAATACCTTTTGCCATCTTTCTGGCAGTAGCATGATTCCACGCTCATAAAACTTCTGATCTTTGCTGGCAAAAAACTGATGTAACCCATTTTTGACGTCCTCACCTGAAGTAAAGGTTTTGCCGTCTAAAATTTTTTGTAGAGACCGGAACAGGTAATAATCTGAAGGTGCCAGATCTGGAGAATATGGTGGGTGTGGTAGTATATCCCATCCAAGCTGCAAAAGTTACGGAGTCAATACGACGGAGCAAATTTCTCTCTGCAAGAACGTGTGGAACACATATGCCGAGTTTTTAAACTAAACCAAGGCGTTTCACGTGATCATGAACAGTCGATTTTGATAAATTTAACCTCTCAGCGATCTCACGAGTTGTTTGCATCAATCGAGCGGTTGGCATCTATCAAAGCTTTTATTTTGTCTTCACCACTTCAACTGGCCTTCCACAACGTGGTGCATCTTCAACATCAAAATTGCCAGGACGAAATTTTGCAAACCAGTTTTGGCACTGGCGTTCTGTCAATACATCTTCTCCATACACATCAAACAATTTTTTTCGTGCTTGAACAGCATTTTTATCTTTTCTATAGTAAAAAAGTAAAATTTGCCGATAATGCTGCTTTCGACTCTCCATATTTGATAGGGCACCAAACAGAAACTTTTGCACAGAATCAAACAAAATTTTTCACAAACAAGCCTTGCTATATCCGCTGTCAAAATATATAATCACAATGCGGCTTCAGTAATAAGTTGGCCGTGAAAAATTCAATAAAGCCCTCTATTGGGAAAAAAGGAAATGACATTCCGAACAACTCATAAAATGGAAAATACAAGTGCTATATTATAATTAAACTGTAAAAATAATTAACCCCAAAACGTTGCGTACCCATATTATGGTGAGCCACAGTGATACGTAGAAGTTGAAATGTTCTAGAATGAATTTGGATAAAGTACATTAAAACTAATAGCAAGAACATATTTTCAGGATTTATTTGTAAATTATTTGAACAATGGATACAACAGATATAGTTTCAAGTTACCTTATTTACAAATAATCCAGCTTTACGAGTACCTATCTATGTAAGGGTATTCTTCCAAGTATAAAAAACGTTAACCGGATCAACGTTGTCTGCGAAGGTATATTGGAAGGATCAATTTTCCTACTTCAATTTCTTTCGTTCATAATTGTATTACATCCCCACACCTTTTCCCCTTCAAAACACCTGTCTAAAATATTAAATAGAAAAAAATCAATGTTGTTGCATTATAGTAGCGACGCCTATGGGGTGCAGTGAACGACGTTGAGCAAGCACAAGCGCAGGATCGATCGATAAAAGCTGAGAGGAAGCGCTGTTAGCAGTAGCGGCGGGCCAGCCAGCTTGTGCACACCCCATGGTGGCATTGAACTCGTCCGCGAGCTTTTACTACGAACTCCGCGCCAATGCGGACAGCTTTTATTGGATTACGAGGAAATCGCCACCGCTACTAACATAAGTCGCACGTTGGCGCTCTATCGCGTCATAAGAACACGACGCTGACACACACCAATACATTGACTTAGTTGCGACGCATTACTTTAACAGACAACAGATTTGCATAAAATTACGGTTTGAGCGACATGAGTATTTAAATCATTTGTAGACGAAACGCCTACTTTTGGAAAATTGAGGAAATTGATGTAGAATGCTAGAGGTCTCCAGAATCACTCCAAGATAATAATTTATAATTAGGTGGTTCTTTCTGTTTTTTGTATAGAAGTGCATATTGCCATCGCTATAGTTATTAAATTGTTTGATGGCTGGTTGCTAAGGAACGAGTTAAATGTTTTAGCTTGACTTATTCCTAACTCGTTAAAATTCCATGTTTTGCAAGTTGTTTTGACTCGAGTGAAACATAACTCGAGTAAAATCCCTTAAATAGTTCTTTAGCAACCGGTCATGAGAGATAAATATGATTACGGTCTATCCTTAAGATTAAATGGAAGGACATGCCCAACACTGACTTAAAATTTTAACGTATTGTGTGAATATGCACAAATTGCATTCACAAAAAAGTATTTGAAAGGTATCTAGTACGAGGGATACCTTTTGAGTTTTTACAAAAACTAAGAAAGAAACATTTTTTTTTTTGAACAAAATGTTTTATTGCTTTTCAATATTCACCTTTAAGAGTAATACAATTTTGCATGCGTTCAATTCAATTCTTGAAACATTTTTTCAGGGTTTCGAACTGTTATTTTTTTGTTTCGGTTTTTGTTCCGGTTCAATTAAATATATATATATATATATCTCAGTTCGGTTCCGGTTTTCGTTCCGGCAAAAATAACGTTTTTTTCGGTTTTCGGTTCAGTTCCGAGTGATAAATTTTTAAATGCTTTTATTTGTTTTAGAAATTTATTTTTTACTACAATTTAGATCCACATTTTATTCCTTATTTTCTAATAATCATACCAAGGCCGCTGCCGGGGGGGGGGGGGTTCTGGTCGTTCACCCCGTTCAATTTTTTTAGCATTCCCTTACACCAATCAACACGAGCTTCTTTTTAGCTTCGGTCAAATTATGCGGAATCCATCGGGAACAGATCTTTTTCACAGCTAAATATGAAAAATCGAATGTGTTGTAGTTTGCGATATACCAAAGGATGTCTCTATCTCACGGTAAGTCACATGCCGATCTTCTTCAATCATTTTACGCAAAGAATCGATTTTTTTTAAGCACAACCGATTTTGGTCGACCTTCACAAGATTCATCAGTGACGGACGCACGTCCACGACGAAATTCTGCAAATAGTCTTTTCTGATGGTGCTTCATTACCAAAAGATGAACGAAGCGAAACTGTGCATTGTTGTTGAGTTAGGCCTTTACTAAAATCGTAAAAAATCATCCAACGAAAACCTACACGAGTAATATCCATTTTTTCATAAACTTGTTTTACTAAACGCTCACTGTGAACAAACTACTCAGTCAATTTATAAACTGCCACTGATTTCACAATAAGAAATGTAAAATTTTACGTATATAGTAATGACACATTTCAATATTTCCGTCTAGTGATCGTTTGTAAAAACATAAAAGGTAAACCCTCGTAAGTGACTGGAGAATAGAGAGATATCTTGAATATATAGGACGATATTTTTTGCTATATTCACGTCACTGTATACAATAAAGGAAATCATTATTCTTAAATTGTCGATAGGAGTGAGTAGGGTCGGATGTAGTCGAGTGAGGCCCTAAGGTAATCTATTTTCGAGGCCCCTTTTGGAGTAAAGCGTTATTCAAGTTTGTACCTTCAAAAGAAATTTAACAAAATTAAAATACATATATGTTAATGCACGTTTTTTACCCCTAAAGACCTAACACCTAAGAAACTCGAACAAATCTCATTAATTTTTTAAAAAATTCTGGAATGAGTTAGTAGTTAAAATTTTTGGTGCACAGCGACAAAGGCTATTTGCGCCTAGCGCAGCCCATCTAAATAACTACACTACATATTAAAAACAATAAATTAAACAACAAATAAATAAATAAAATCAATAAAATTACGCATACTCAATAAAAGAATTCTTGCACCAGAAGCGGCTTTAAGGGGGGCGAGGTCGGGTGACCACCCAGGGCGCCAGGCCAGGAAGGGCGGCGGACGGTCAGGTCATCACTTAAAAGTGAGGACCTTTTTTTTGCTCTTCACTTGGATCTGGGATGTGAAGACCTTCTTTTTTTTCTGTGTCCCGGTTTCCCTTCACTGAAATCTGCTCATCCTATCTTTAGGTCATCGCTTGTATTATATAGAGTAATTAATTTTTTTTATGAGGGTGGCAAAAAAATCTCGCCCGGGGCGCCAGACTTGCTAAGGCCGGCTCTACTTGCACAGACGAACACAAATAAATAGGATAAAAGGCCTGTTCGAAAAATTGAACAGACTCAGGGTGATGGTAAGAGGCTATAAAGGAGCCAATTACCATCGAATATCACAGGTTAATAATAAAACACATTAAAATATGGTGCAAGACTTCATAAATAAAACAGTAAGTTCGATTTTCTCAGGAAGATTATCAGCCTGTCCATGAGTACTCTGTCGTCACCTAAAGCAACCGACAGGTCATAGCACATAAATGGGATCGTTTTATATTTAAATTAATAGACATGAATGAATTAGTGAAAAAAAGACATTTGTCGCGATTTAATGAGATCAAAAAATCTTTCACATCAGTTTTTTTATATTCCTCAACTTTCTAAACCAAAGTGTTGATGAAAATAGTCTGATTTCAACATTATCGAATTTATTTTTATTGGCTGTATTCAAAATTATATTTTCCCAGTCATTTACATAATCTATAAATAAAATATTTTTTTACCAAACAATCACCAAAATACAAATATTTTGCAATCTATAGTTTATGCAAATTAGTCTTTTGACATTTTCCATTAAATTATTTCCTTTAATAAATCAGAGATTATAGAAGGAAATGTTGGCAACAGTTTCCAGTTCCTAAATGTTTGTTTATTATTATTTTATAGGTTATATCCAAAATAGTATAGTGTGTAGTATATTTAGCATAAATCTTTCCTTGCAAATTTCTAATAAAATGCACCATATATGCAACTAAATAGTTTTTATTTGCATAAATGTGAGCTAAGCGACTAGCAACTCTATAAATTTCTAGTTACCTTTTTAAGAAGCTCGACAAAAAAAGAAAATCACATATGTACATTAAAAATGCATAATTAAATTGGACTCCAATTCTTGTTATTAAAGTTAAATTTAAATTTCATAAATTATTGTTATTTCGATCGAAACCAAACAACTAATCTAGTTCGGTCACGCAAATAGGACGACGGAAGATAGATGGCCGAAAAGGATACTAACCTAGATACCAGAGAGAAGAAGAAAACGAGGAGAAATGAGAAGACCTAGACGAAGTTTGAGAGCTGGAATAGAGGAAGCAATGTGGACGAGAGGACTTAATAGAAGACTTATGTCATGACAGAAGTTCCTGGAAATTGAGAACGGAGAATCGGCGTCAGCTACATTGAATCCGAGATATATATAAATTATTGTGGGTTATTTCATTATTATTAAATCCGAAAATTGAAATAGACTGGCCAAGTTACCCGTGTGGAGAGCCTACTGATAAAATGAATTATATGCCACGGTTGACTGATTTATTCGAATATAATATTGATATAGTTCATTCGTTCACTCTGTACATCACTCAAATTGAAGGTCTTCCACATAACGAGTTTCCAGAAACTCGCGAGCGGATCGAGCCTGAATATCCTCTAGGTTCCACAAACTGGTTGCTATGATTCTTAGGAAGGAATTAAGAAGTATTTTTAATTAAAAACGCCATTTTAATTAATCTATATTAATTATGATACGGGTTTAATATTTATGTTATTTACACACTAAACTAACAAAATTATGATGATAATAGCTAATCCAAAAGAGATACATATTCACAAAATACTCCAACACTTGAGAGACTCTCTCCAACACTTTCTGATGGTTAACACTAATTTGTCTATTGGATACAAAGCCCTCATTCCCGTCTCCGAATACCAATTGTCTTTCGTACATTTTGGAATACGAGGGGTGATCGTAAAGTTTCTAGAACGAATTAAAAGACGGAGTTGCGCGCGCATATAATTCATATGCTTTGAAAGCCTAATCTTTCATATAATTGCAGTCAAATATCCAAATTAATCGTGTGTACAGTATAGTCATGGCAGACAACTAAAGCAACAAATTACGTACATTTTCTTAATCATGAATAAAATCGAGTTCCGTGCACTGATAAAACATTTCTTTTTAAAAGGCTTAAATGCTGAAGATATAAAAACGGAGTTAGACGGAGTTCATGGCGATTCTGCTTCTTCATATGCAACAGTTGCATACTGGATTGGAGAATTTAAACGCAGTCGATCAAGCTCAGAGTATACACCACGTTCTGGTGGGCCAAAAACAGCTATCGATGAAGAAACGGTTAGAAAAGACCACAAAATCGTGATGAACGATCGCCGACTAAAATTGCGAGAGATAGCAGAGGCAGCAGGCATTTCATATAACCGCGAACATTGCAGTTTACATCAACATTTGGACATAATAAAGCTCACTGCAAGATGGATGCCGCGTTTGCTAACAAACGACTAAAAGCAAGTGCGAATGACCATTTCACAGCAATGTCTAGACATGTTCAAGTGCAATACAAATATTTTTTTGCGACGATTGTAACTGAAGATGAAACGTACTAAACTCCGGAGGCCAAAGAACAATCAAAACAGTGGATAGCACGCGGAGAACCAAATTCGAAGAAGGCAAAGATGATGCCATCAGCTGGTAAGGTTATGGCCTTTGGGATTTCCGAGGAATAATTTTTATCTACTACTTGCAACACGGAAGAACAATAACAGGCTAATATCATGCGTCGTTATTAGACAGACTGAACGAAGAAATCAAATCCAAAAGGCCTCATTTTGCAAAGAAAAAAGTCTTGTTCCACCAAGATAACGCACCTTCCCGTAAATCGGTAATTGTGATGGCGAAATTGCCTGAATTACGATTCGAATTAATTGAACATACACCGTACTCACCAGACTTGTCTCCTTCCGATTTCATTCTTTTCCAAACCTCAAAAAATGGTTGGCTGGAAAGAAATACTTATCAAATACGAAAGTCATTGAAGCTGTAAATGGATACTTCGAGAGTTTAGATAGTTCTTATTTTTTTGAAGAAATGAAAGGTCTTGAAAAACATTGAAATAGATGTATAGAGCTGAGTGGAGACTATGTACAAAAATAAATACAATTTTGCCCCAAAAGGTTATATTTTCTATCTCGTTCTAGAAACTTTCCGATAACTTATCGTATTATCTCTCCATTATTTAGCTGGACACTAAAATTTTTTCTTCGTAAATCGTAAGTATGAAAAATTACGTTGCTGATCATGTGTGGTCCACGACTGCTAGGTTGTCATTTATCTTAATGTAGATTTTTTTAATTTATAAACAATTTGTAAATAATTTCTTTATTGAAATAATAATCATAAAAGTAGCAAAAATATGTAATGTTTCTCTAATTCCTAAATATTCATTTTCACAACATAAATCACGAAAATCATATAAAAATAAATTATATTAATATTAAATATGTAATATAAATTAAAAATGTAATAAAAATCAATTTTAATGTGAAGTATGGGCTTGTTTCTTCGCACATAATTTGTTAAATCGCGGTTTATATGACGAAAGAGCCACTCTTATTTCGTCTTCCACTATTTACCGTGCGCAATATTTTGTTTTAATAACAGCTAATGTGGAAAATCCTGCGACCCGCGACCCACTGGTGAATCTGTACGACCCCCAAGAGGGGTCGCGCCCCCCACTTTGAAAACCACTGAAGTAAAGTATTCCTGCATTATGTAATATTAGGTAAAATATGTATATATTTATTGAATGTTAAAAATTATAATAAGAAAGAAACACATTTCACGTAAAATACTAATAAAATATTAATTCATATAAAATTAATGGCTATGAAGTTCAATGCGAGTTTGTCGTGTCCTCAACGTTCAAGAATGATTTCTTTCTGTCTCGGTATTTCACAATTATATCACGATTGACATTAAAAAGTATTTTACAGAAATATCACTTTAAAAATGATATAATGATAAATAATCCTGGTTTCTCTTACAACATTTTTAGATTAATGTAGTTCGTCAATTACGAAATAAAAATAGTCGAAAGCGGTCCTGCCCACTCTAAAAGTCAACCGTGAAAAGTGAACGTGATAAGGATGAAAAAGGAAAGAATAGTGAAAAGGATCTAGGAATGCCGAAAACATCCTTTAACCGGTGGGGAAATGGTGAAATCAGCTAACAAAAGATCTTGCGAGTATTTGTATACATCTTCATCAACCATGGACCGACAACACTATATAAGTCTTCCACTCTCTTATACAAAATACATTTAATATTTTCCCGTCTCGTTCAAACTGATCAATAAATTTTGCTTTTCGACGGCTTCTATTGTAGATCTAAGGTAACCAACCGTCTTCCATTCGGGAGAACAGTCCTCCTTTAGATTGAATTGTCTTGCCTAACTTATATGTCCTCATTTTGTCCTACTTTTCAGGGTTAAACATTTTAAAAAACTTAAAATATCTCCGTTACTATTGTGACTTAAGAGAAAAATTTATGTAATAATAATTGTTTATAGTAAGAAAACAAATCTTATTTGTTAAATGCATTTTTTTCAATTAGATGAATATTTGGGGAGTAACGAGGGGGGCACCCTAAAACTAAATGTATCTCCCTTATTATGGACTTAACAGAAATATAATATATGACAAAAAAAGTTAATAATAAGAAAACAAATCCGTTATTTCTATGTATGAAAAGTTGGGGAATTACGGCAGGACGCAGCTAAATTTTTGAAATATGTACATACTTTTTCGATTGAATGAATATTTGGGAAGTTACTCCCTAAAACTAAAATCTTGAAATATCTCACTTATTATTTACTTTACATAAAAAATGTATATGTTACTGTAAAAGTCCGTATATTGGTAAACTTAGGTTTAACTAGTAAATCTTTTTTTTTTACCAAACATTAAGAGTTGATAAATCTTAAGTTTTACTGGAAAATCTTAGGATTTACCGTAGTTCGGGCTGATACAGTAACATATACCAGGTCTACAAGTATGAAATGCGGATTTTTTTCAAACTTGCTGCGCAAACAAATTTTATAGTTCAAAGTTTCAACACATATGGCGTTTTGTTAAGTTATCATTAAGTGTCAAATGCGTATAGGTTATAATTTGAAAAGTAATCATATAGTTTTGTTTTACTGTGTTAAAAATGTCAAATTTTGTGCCAAATAAAGAGCATTCGCGGACAGTACTACTGTTTTGTTTTCATTTGGAAAAAACTGCTGCTGAATCATACCAACTGCTTCGAGAAGCTTATGGTGAATATGCTCCATCGCAAGATACGTGTGAACGATGGTTTCGGCGTTTCAAAAGTGGTGACTTTGATCTTACAGACAAAGAACATGGAAAACCTCCAAAAAAATATGAAGATACAAAATTGGAAACATTGCTACAGGAAGACGATAGTCAATCACAAAAACAACTAGCAGAGCAGTTAGGCGTTAGTCAACAAGCTGTTTCCAATCGCCTACGAGAGATGGGTAAGATCCAGAAAGTCGGCAGATGGGTTCCACATGCATTGAATGAGAGGCAGATGGAAAAACGCCAAAAACAATTGTGAAATTTTGCTGGCACGATACAAAAGAAAGTCTTTTTTGCATCGTATCATTACTGGCGATGAAAAATGGATTTATTTTGAAAATCCCAAACGCAAAAAATCATGGGTGAACCCAGGCTCACCATCCACATCAACTGCAAGACCGAATCGCTTTGGCAAAAAGACAAAGCTCTGTACTTGGTGGGACCAAAAGGGTGTGGTCTATTATGAATTGTTAAAACCTGGTGAAACAGTTAATACCCAACTCTACCAACAACAACTGATCGAATTGAACCATTCGCTGCTCATAAAACGACCAGAATACGAAAGAAGACAGCACAAGGTAATCTTTCTCTACGAAAACGCTCCATCACATAAGGCAAAAGCAGTTTGCAACACATTGGAGGCACTCAAGTGGGAAGTGCTACCCCATGCCGCTTACTCACCAGACTTGGCCCTTTCAGATTACCACTTGTTCACATCGATGGGTCACGCACTTGCCGAGCAGCACTTTTGTTCATATGAAAATGTGAAAGAATGGCTAGATGAATGGTTAGCGGGGAAAGGGGAAGAGTTCTACTGGCGAGGTATTCAAAAATTGCCTGAAAGATGGGAGAAATGTATAACTTCTAATGGAGCATACTTTGAATAAATAAACTTTTACTGTTCTTTTGAGTTTAATGTGTTTTATTCAAGAAAAAACCCGCATTTCATACTTGTAGACCTGGTATAAGGAAACATTTTTGCTTTCCCATCAATGCAGTTTTGGATAAGAAAATTATTTAGGGGGCAAGGGGAGTGTTACTTATAAGGTTGAAATATCTTATTTATCACTTACTTAATAGCAAAAATGTATAGGAGAAAAGAAACTATGTCTTTCTGTTCAATGCAGTTTTTAATAAGATATATATTTGGGGAACTACGGGGAGAGCTACTTATAAACCGAGTGTCTCACTTATTATTTACCGTACGAAACTGTAAGAAGTACGGGCACTCCAGCAGCAATATATATTAATAAAATTGGAGGCAACATTTTTATGTTTTTTCGGCCTCATATTTGGTTACTACACGTTTCAGATAATTATATTATTATATTATATTATTATAAGACATTCGAAAAAATCCGTTTTAAACTTTTGTCTGTCTGTCCCAGATTCACGCAAAAATGGCTGGACATAATTTCACGTAATTTGGTATGAAGATAGAGCAAAACCAGGATTCAAACATAAGCTATAAGGCATCTCAAAATTTATACTCCTGGGTTATTTCGGGATTAAAACTGCTTATTACAAAACTTAAAACATCTCCCTCATTATAGACCTAATAGAAAAATAAAAGTACGGGTACTCCAGCTAGTGTTTTATAACCACCTTTTCATTTCTTTATTAGTTGGAAATTAGTTGTTCTTTATTAAGTTCAAAAATAACAATTAAATAACAAACTAACCTCAACGTAAACGCAAGACACCAGTTGGAACATGCTCTTTTTGAAAAACCTGGATAGAAAGCCAGAGGAATTGAATCATGTTCCATTTTCCTAGCCTTTAAAACCTAGGTATTTGTTTCAGACTATCACGCACAAATGACTTCGATTCCAAGTTAGATGTTAATGTTAACTCTAGTGTGATAAGGTCTTAATAAGTAATCATATATACGTTTCAAAGTACGAGTCTTCGTTCCTGTTGCTTCATAAATTTTCAGTTCTTTTTGAATAGATAATATTTTGTCCAGTTTTATTTCTTCCATAAGTGTATGGGATGCAATTATCGCTTTTTCTAAAGCGTACCTTAACGAAGATTCAATAGTAGTAGAGGAAGAAGTTTCATGTTCATCATTTACATTTACTTCTATTAAATCGCTAGATTAACTAGGTTCCGAATCCAATACTGTATCGTCAAAATAATAATGGTTAACCAAATTCGTTGCATTTTTAGCGATGGAGGAAATGGTTGATTTTGAAAAAAACTGGTCCATATTTATAAGATCCGTTTTTTTTTTTAAATTTTCTGGATTTTTCTAAGTAATATAATATATAATCAGTACCTTCTCGGCAGTGGTACACTAACCCGGAAGTTAACCGCACCCGGGGGTCAAATTTTGAATAGGGAGGGTGCGGTAGAAAGTGTTTTCTTTTTGCTCTTTACTTGAAATACTCGGAATTTAAAATGTGAATCCCGGGAATCGGGATTATAAAAAACAACTGATTTCCCGGGATTTCCAGGGAGTTAAATCCCGGAACTGTCAATGAACATAATAATTAAAAATTAAACTAAATTTAATAATTTTTTAAATAAAAATAAATTGAATGCCGTACTGTTTCACTATTAAATAAACAAACCAGCATAAGTAAGCAACATTAATTAAATTATTTCCTATTAATGTGTTTAAATTCAGCCCCCATTTACCCTTTCATTAAGTCTTTTCATTAATGCCCCAAAAGCTATTTAAAACACGTCATTAGCAACGAAGCTGTCTGTTGCACGACACTGCTGTTTAGGTGGATGACACTCTACTCGCACTCACAGTATCCACTTAAGCCAATCGCCCGCTATTAGTATGAATTGAGATGATTTATTTCTGTGGGTGCATGACGTCAGCCTAATTATTATTAGAATTACCAACCAACTCAGGATGTTTTAGTTATGACCTTTTAAAATATTAACTCGTTACATGAGTATAAACATTTAAAAAAATATTGTTTATGTTTGTGTCGAGGTGTTTTGAATTGCCACGAATTATTAGTCATTATATATTAGAACACTTAGTCATGCGTATATAAATGTTTAAATTAATTTAAATATGTTAGATATGATTTCATTTTGGAAAGGTCAGTTACATAGAATTGTTCCTGGTATTAATCATAATTAGCTTTCGAAAAGTTTGGCTCGAGAGCCTCAAATATAAATTACTAATACTCAAGCTTTCATATATTTAACTTCAATACTTTTTTAATTCATAGAAGATCGAATATTTTACAATAAAATAAATAACAAAATTGCCCCGATGAAAATAAAAGCCGGAGTTCCTCAAGGAAGTTCCATGGTCCTCTATTATATAAATAAATAAATAAATTTTTATTATAGTTGAAAGTACAAAAACCAACTAAAAAAAAAAATCATATAAAATAGAAAATCTATGCTAGGATAGTTAAATCATAATCTAGATTTCAGAGATGCTATAATAAGCTTTTTCAAGCAAGAAGTTTTTGGTACAATATTTAAAATTTACATTATTCAAAGTTCTAGTTCTAATCGGTAATTTGTTGAACACAATTGCTCCGACATAAGCAAATTTTTTGACATATTGTACTTGATTCTGGGTAGTCTGATGTCAAACCTAACTCGGGTGTAATAGTTATATACAGTACCATTTGTGTGCAACAAATTACCATTTTCTTTAATAAATAAAAGTAAATGTAATAAATACAGACAAGTATTTTTAATTTTGAGAAAATTTCTCTACAGCTAGCGCTTCTGTTGACCCTACCAAGAATTCGGACTGATCTTTTTTGAAGTTTAAAAAGACGAAACCAGTCAGTTGAGTTTCCCCCAAGTACTATACCGTAAGGCTAGCCTGAACATAAGAGAAATAAACAACTTTGGCTAACTCTAGTGACACATGATTTATGATTTTTATTATTTAACCTATATCTAAGAAATATAAAGTCCGCGAGAATTTTCTTGCCAATAACCTTTAAAACAAGTGTATGATTTGATCAAAAAGAATTTCAAACTGCAATGTTTTTATTCGTTCGGAGAGTGCGAAAGAAATTCTTTCGGTTTCAGTCTGCCTTTCCTGTCTTTCGTGGGCGTCGATTCCACGAAAGACAGGATACAAAATCATACATACGTTTTTGTGACTTTATTCAAATATAACAGACAAAGATGAAAAAACCGAACGTACGTTGGTACGAGTAGATCAAATATAACGATTCTCGACCAGTATACCAACCGGCGTAGCATTCATTGCAATGTTCGCTGATGAGACAGCCATTCTGGCATGAAACAGCTACTTTAGAGAAGCGATCAGTGATCTTCAGGCATCTACAAATAAAATTTGTTGATGGTTAACTAAGTGGAACATTAACTTAAACGCTAAAAAAAGCGCATGTAAAATATTTACGCTTAAAAGAATTAGAGTCCCTCCAAGCATGTATAAAATACCGAAATAAAATAAAATCAGAGAGATAAATCGCTTAAATACGATTCATCTTGATACCAGATTGACATGGAGTCATCACATAAACATCAAACTGAAGCTGTCGTATGCAAGACTTCAGCAACTCTACCCGTTAATAAACAGACAGACTAAATTAAACATCAAGTGTGTAAGAGTTATATACAAATCGCGGTTAAGGCCTTTGTTAACATACAGAGGCAGTGTGTGGGGCCACACGTCCATTACAAACATTATAAAATACCAGTGTTCCAGAATAAAGTGTTACCCAAACTCTTCCTCGGTTAATTCCGAATGAACAACTCCAGAACGAACTGTCGATTCCATTAACTAAAGATTTTATTAAAATCTCTCTAATTGTTGAAACTGAATCATAAACTAAAAGAAAAACGTCCAAATTTATTTAATCGTAACGGAATAATTTTCCTCATGACAATATACTTTCTCTCCGCTATTTCTCTCACCTCTTCACTCTTCAAAAATAACCCGCGAAAAGATTCAAGACTTAAACTGGGAAATTATTCCACAACCACAGTATTAATCCGATCTCGCGCCTTCCGATTTTCCCCTATTTAGGTCTTTGGAATATACACTCGGAGATGAAAAATTTCGAAATTTCATCGATGCAGAAAATCACCTCAGTTATTTTAAGGCAAAACCAGAAAACTTCTATATAGATGGTATACAAAAATTAGTACAATAAATAATGAAAACCGTGATAAATAATGATAGAAATTATACTTTGTAATAATGGTTTCAAATTTCTTTCCGGTAACCCTAATATTTTTTAAATCACTTGCAGGCAGCACCCAGATTTTTTTCTTAGGGAGCTCAAAAGCCAAAACTATTCGGCCCTTGAGCTCCCCACCGAGTGTGCGCCTATTTTATCATATTTACGAGACCATAAAAACGGCACAACAATAATTCTTTTTCATATTCGTAGTTTCAACTATAATATAAATTACTAATTAATTTTAATTTGGTAAAATGAAGAAACTATTGCACTACCATCTCACGACTTACTAATCGAATTAAAGCTTCGTTTAATGGAATGGTACATCTTTCCAGTAGTGTTATATGGTGTAGATGCCTAGCCTTTAACTAAAGAGTTAAGTTGGAGAATAGATGCTTTCGAAATGTGGATTTATAGAAGAATATTACGCACTTCGTAGACTAGCAGAACGAAGCAGTACTCATCAAGATGGGACCAAAATTACAATTAATGTTCCAAATTAAAAAGAGTAAGTAGAAATATCTGCATCATGTAATGCGTAATAATATATACCATTTATTACTGTTAATAATGGAAGGAACAATAAATCGTAAGAGATCAGCAGGAAGGCAACGAATATCGTAGTTGCGGAACTTAAGAGAGTGGCTCAGCATGTCAAGCATAGATCTGTCATGGGACGGTAGCATCCACGGTTGCTATGTTAGTGGCCAACCTTTGAAGCGGAGATGGCACTTGAAAAAGAATTAATTTTAACTTGCAATTTACCTTAAAAAAAAAAAAAAACCCACTTCATCCTGGAAAGACTTGACAATACAGCAAGATCAGGAGGACTTGTGTGCGTGGAGAAAAACATGCTAACAGTGTCCGAAAGAAAGAAGAAGGACAAGTATCCAAAAATTGGAAGTTAAAAGATAGATCTTGCTAAAAATATTTTAACATAAATTTGGCATTCTCAATATTTGCTTCAAATTAACCGCACATAATTAATTAAAACAAATGAATAGAAGCTTATTACAGCCGAATATTAAATCAATACAGAAACACGACATATGGCACAGTGAATGGGATTATAAACAGAAAACAAAACATGTACAGGATGCGTACGTCTATAGGCTAGTCGATGAATAGCATTTGTACCATTAGGGTGGGTCACATGTGTGCTGTGTACTCCCCTTGTTAGTCTAGGTCGGAAATAGTTCCCCTCTAATCATTTATATATAGATTATGCATTGGTAATTTTGGTAGTAGTATTTCAGGAATGATCAATATATTTTTCAGCAATCCGTTATGTAAAAATTTGCATTGCCTTGGGCTGCACGAATATAGGGGTAGTGAAATTTTAATTTAAATTTTTGTTACTGAGTTTGTTTTTAAAAAATAACAACATGAAAGGTAATATCTTTTCAATAGATACAAAGAGTATTCGCAGCGGTAAAACTAATCAATAGCACCAAAATATGATTCAGAAAGAAATATTAATCAACATCAAGGTAGAGATTTGCAAAAAAGTGACAGTTCCAACTTTGACATACGTCTTTGAAACCGAGTCCAATACAGAAAAGCACAGCACTTCCATCTGTAAAAACGTACTTAAGGATGTCGGTTCTGAACACGGTTCGTATACTATACGGTTGTCTCACTTCGAACAGCCTATCACAAGACTTGTTATTGACGTCACTCATAATGCCGAACGTACAACATATATGAAAAATATATTAAAGTTCTCTGTTTTAAACTTTAAAATAAATGGTAGCAAATTATATTTGTAATATCATAAGATCAAAAATAAATAAACATAAATGAAAATCATTAAATATTTTTTAGAAATAACAAATATATAAATATAGTTAGTTAATTAATTATAAATATCAAGTTAATATTTTTTTCATCTTTTTACTAACATTATCACCTTTTGGTTACAACCATTTATGCATTTATTGAAAAATTTCTGTTTTGAAAATTCATCTGACAATAAAGAACGTCTGGATGACGCAAGAAATTTTACAAATGATTGGAGAAAAAAGAAAATACAAGAAACAAAATTTCTTAAAATATAATGTGATTGATAGAGCCATCAAACGTAAAATAAAATAAGCAAAAATGTATGGATGACGAAAGAAGACCTTGAATAAAGATATCTACTAGGCATGCATAAAAAGATAAAAGGAAACTGTTGATTTAAAAAAAAAAGTGTCGCTGGCAGACTTATAGACATCATAGGTAACCTAATTGCTAAATTGATGAAAAGCTGAATACATGGAATGAGCATGTACAAACACTTTTTAAAGATAATAGTTCTACTAAACCACTGATGAATAATGTTGTTAGTGGACCATTAATAAAAACAGATGAAGTGAGAAAAGCTATGACTCCGCTAAAAAACGGTAAATAAGGACATGAAAAAATCCACTCATGTAATAAAGCTTTTAAATGATGACGGTATCAAAACGCTAATGAACTTTTTAATAAAATCTATTATGCCGGAGAAATATTATTTAACTGGCTTAAATCTACATTCATTGTACTTTCAAAGCATACACTAGCTAAATCTTGTAACGATTAAATATCGATAAATCTGATGAGCTAATGCTTAAAGATTCTTTTGAAACTAATCCATAACAGGTTCTAAAAAAATTGCAAAGAGGGAATTAGCAGGACACAGTCTGGATTTCGCAACGCTTTGGGAACCAGAGAAACTCCTTTTTGCATTTAAGTACTGTTCCGACATTTTAGAGATATGAACTGCGATATCTACGCCTGATTTATTGGTTATCAAATAGCATTTGACAGTATCAAACGTAACGAATAGTAGATATACTCATAAAGACTGGATTAGATGATCAGGATGTATGCCTAATTACAAATCTCTTCTGGAATCAAACATCAACGATACAAGTTGAAGGCCAGAATATTGAAGCTATTGAAATCAAGTGTGGCGTACGAAAAGGATGCGTTCCTTTTCTTTTACTATTCAATAAGAAAGAATTCTTCAAGATATTGGTAGAAACGTCTGATAATATTGTAATTAACGGCGAATTGCTCGATAATATTATGTATGCTGACGATACTGTAGTTTTGCAAGCTGTCTACAAGGTTTACAAACATTTATGGACAAAGTAATAACGACTAGTGATGAATACTCTCAATGAACACGAAAAAAAAAACTAAATACCTATATGGTTATAAGTAAACAGTCCACAACACCTGAACAACTTATATAACATCTCTACCTATATAATCTATCTAGTAACACCTCTAGTGTACGTGTCACTAAATATAAATATCTAGGATGCACGGTTGACCATAAATGGGACCACACTTAAATGCAGAATTGAGAAAACCAGACCAACGTACACCAAGATGACAAAAATATTCTGCTCTCATGATTTGAATTTTTAAACCAGGCTTCGGTTATTAAGGTATTCAATTCTTCTCTATGACGTACTGTTATGAATGCTGACCGATGTTGAATCTAAAAATTAAACGATTTCGAGTTTTGGTCTTATCGACGTATTCTGAGAGTATCATGGAAAAGAGCACGTGTTTAATAAGAAGATCCTGGACAAAGTGGCTAAAGAGCTATATATTGTTTACGGCGAAGAGGAAAAAGCACGAATACTTTGCACATATAATGAGATACAAAAACATGTACGGCTTACTGCAACTAATATTGCAAGGCAAATTATATATATCGCCGAAGATGAGCCGGTAGACCTCGTATATTCTGGTGGCAAAATCTTCACTAATGGTTTTCAACTAACTCAATATGATATTTTTCGGTCAGAGTGTAAATTTCCAATATGATAGCCAACATCTGAACCGGATAGGCACTATAAAAAGAAGAAAAACAGATCTAAAATAAAAAACTGACAAATGAGATTTCACAGAAAAATCAATCCTAAAGTGGTGATCAAATAGTTGTGATTTTTAAATGTAATGTTGCGTATTAAATGAAAGATCTTATTAATTAGATTAACGATCAAAATATTGTAACGTTTTCGGGTTCTTCACAAAAAACGCAGAGTTTTCTAGTAGGAAAATTTATTTATACTTAATTAAGATTAAACTATTGACGTCATAGAATAAGGAGTTTAAATTATACTTTGTCTAGAGGCTCAAACTATCAGATTGTCAGAACAAGATTACTAAGAAAACACGCATTTTTATCCATAACTTTTCTGGAGTTTTCTACATTCTTCTACGTTTTCCAAGGAAACTTACAAGTACAGAAAAATCTATTACGCAAGCTATTATAGTCGTCTCTGAGAAATCAAATCATATTTATCCCAACATGATTTTCATAAAATTGTTGATTTTCATGTAATTATGACTATAAATATTGGTCCAAACATCTAGCATTCTGTTGAACTCTTTCACCTACTCAGTAACTACGAAACTCTGAGATATGTGATAATTCACATTTCGCATCAACTATTTAATAATTACGTCAAATTTTATCACGTAAATTGATAAGTATATTATCTGTTTGTTATTTTTATATTTGACAGATAATTCCTTACATCATGGAAGATCACTATTGTTTGAAAGATGAGAATGCAAAAATATCTCCGCAAAAAAAAAATCGATAACAAGTACGTAAAAGCAATCTTATCAACAGTAACTATTGTTATCAAATAGTGGAACTGATTAATATCGGCCAACGGTAAATCTATTGAAATAACTTCCATTGTTCCAAAATTAAACGTATTAATAATAAAAGGTCGTATTGATAAGACATCTTGAAATTGTTTTCACTTTCAGAATGTGTATACGTGTACCTATTATGTATTAGAATTAATCGATTTCTACAATTTGATACCTGGTATCAGAATAAGAGTAGATATTGATAACATATCAGCTTTTTTTTTTAGCAAAGATGGTCAGACTAGACCACGATAATACAGATATATTGTTTAGATAACTAATTCCCATAAAAGATAACATTATTCGTTGAATTCTTTGTCAATAAAATTTGTAATGGACTAAGAAACAAGATTAACAAAAAAAAAAAAAAATCAAGGATGCCAGTATCAAGTTCATAGAAGGGGTGTACGAGCGGCGCTACCTCAACAATCTCCACAGCAATGGGGGCGCCGCAGCAGATTTTTTTTTTTTAGCTGAAACTTATTAAACTAGATTATTAGACAAATTATACCGTATCATCTTCTGTTTTATTTTGGCGTTAGCTTTATTTAAAAATATAAGTAATTGTGAAATTTAATTAGTTGATGTGAAAACTGAATACGCAAAAAATTTGTATAATTTTCTTGTACGACTATAAGCTTGGTCACAACCTATGAGAAGTAGCTCGCAATATAAGCAAGATATTTGGTAAAGATAGGCAAGCCTGTAGCTGCAAGCTTTAAATCGTTTGTACCTGCTATTTGACCGCTAAGCAAGGGCACGGACATGAATAGAATTACTGCTTATGTCAAATACTGTGTCAAAATATTTATACAAATTACAGGTTCTCAGACTCAGTACTTGCCCACAAGTAACAATCAATGACATTCCAGTTTCCATAATAACTGAAGTAAAATACCTTGGACTGCATTTGGACCAACGACTGACCTGGAGGGACTACCTCTGTAAGACCATACTCAAGCCCATATGGTCGTATGGACTTCAATTATGGGGATATGCCAAGCCAACCAGATTAAAAATAATTCAACAATTCCAATCAAACTCGCTTCGAGCTTTGGTGAATGTACTACGTCTCAAATAGAATGATCCATGCAGATCTTAAAATCCCTTGCATCACGGAGAAAATTCATACAGTTGCCAACAAATACCATGACCAACTCATTGGACATGAAAATGAACTTGTGGGAAATTTAATAAATGACCTTGAAAACAGAAGGTTAAAGAGACTTTGGCCAAACGACCTACCGCAGCACTGAAGACAGTGATCTCCCTTACATGTCGACTATTTTCAACTAATTTACTTAATACTCTTAATGAAGTAGATTGTAAATAATAAAAAAAACAAACAATTACTGGTTCTGATTAGCTATTCGCAACCGGCTATAAACTGTAGGAGCTTTTCTGTGTACGCTAAAAAATGGACGTAATACTAACTATATTACTCCTGAAAGTACATAGATTGAAAACGTGGTTATGAAACCTGGAAACAGGAGGCCTAGGAGCTTCTCGGGCTGTCGCGCTAATCATGATGATGATTTGGGAAAGATATTTGGGATTTAGTGGGGAATTTAGTGTAGGTTTCAATCATTCTGTTTCAGAGTTATAAGTATGAGTCTCTAAAATGAACCATGTGGTAGATCAGAAGTGAGAATACTGGAAAGATGGGTTCCACGCGGACTGACGGAACAGAACAGAACAAAACGACTTTTGTATCGTCTGACCTGTAACGCAACGAGTTATTTTTAAATTAGTTTGTAATGTGTGGTGAAAAATGTATTCTATACGATAACCAACGACATCCTGCTCAATAACTCGATCAAGACTACAACACATAGCAAAACCAATACTCGACTCAAAGAAGGTTACTATCACGATTTGGTGGTCTTCATCTGATGTGTTTCACTACTACTTCTTAAAACGAGGCGGAATCATTTAAGCAGAGAAGTATTGTCGCGAACTTGAGATTATGCACCAAAAGCTAAATTTAAAACATTCGGAAGGATCCACATTCATCTTCACAACAACGTTCGGCTAAACTTTGTACACATCACTGCATAAGAATTGAACCAGTTGAAGTATGAAACTCTTCCTTATCCAACTCAATAGACTTTGATTAAGTTGCATTTGCATTTTAATGGTTTTTTTCAACTAGATGAATATTTGGGGAGTTACTTGAAGAAGTTCAAAAGAAAATTGATAGAGTCTGCTCTGATCGAAAACTCTGGAGATGATGTCAGCCAAGCTATCATAGAATTACCTCAACTCTGGCTGTCTACTATTCAAAACAACCTTTCTAATCCTCGGGTCACTAATCCGGTAACAAACAACCCATTACCATACAATAATGTGACAAACAACCCTAATCCGGTCGTTAATCCTCCGCAGGTAGCTCCATCTCTACTTATAGCTGTCCCCAACAACCCAATCAATAGCCACACACCTAAAACCTGGTCCCAGTCTTACAATACCCGGTAAAAAAACTGGATGTGAACTGAAATGTTTACCACTCACGTGATCGTTGAAGACGGAAACAAATTGCTGAGCAGTTTCCGAAACGTCCGAAATAATTTTATATACCTCATGAAGAATTATGTCTTTTTGATACTAATACTCATTATATTGTACTATTCTAGCCTAGTACTATCAGCAATGGCAAACGTGCAAAATAACGGTGTATCAAGTAACTCATTTATTATTTACTTAACATCAAAAATATATACAAAAGAGTGGTTTGGAATAAAGAAACGATTATTTTGTTCTATTTGAAATTGAAATATCTCAGTTATCATTTACGTTACAGAAATAATGTACCTTACAAAAACCGTACGAAGTTCGGGTACTGCAGCTAGAAGATGAATATTTGATGAGTTACGGGGGGACACCCTAAAGCAAAACTTTTGTAATATCTACCTTATTATTGACTTAAAAGCAAAAACGTATATGACAAAAATAGTTTACAATAAGAAAGAAAATCTTTTATTTTTATGCATTTTTCAATTAGATGAATATTCGGGAATTAAGGGGGAATACCCTAAAGTTAAATTTTTGAAACATCTCCCTTAATACTGATAACAGCAAAAACGTATACAACTAAAATTGTTTATAATAAGAAAACAAATATTTTTTGTTGTATATATGTTTTCGATTGGATGAATATTTCCGGAGTTACGGGGGGACACCCTAAAACTAAAATCTTGAAATATCTCACTTATTATTTACAGCGGAACTCTAATATTCGTCCATGCCAATATTCGTATTTTTTGATATTCGTCCTGTTTTTTGCTGAAATTTTTGTTTGATATTCGCCCGAAAAGTCAACATTTGTCCCACCTCCCACCACTTGTCATAATGAAAAGTGACTCCCCTTCCAAACAATAGCCTAACCCCTTTAAAATATTATAAACTCTTAACAACAATAATTTTTTTTTTCCAAAAGGTAAATATCTTTTCAAAATTTTATTTTTGTATGTATTTATCTAATTAGAATGTATTTGCAATGATTTCCGAGATCGAATTTCAAGGGATTTTTTTTTGTAAAAGAATAGACTGGCAAAGTTTGGGTCTGAGGACGGTCTAAACTATTTTTAGTTAATTCTTATGGGAAAAATTCGTTTGATATTCGTCCTTTTTAATATTCGTCCTACCCCCAGGAACGGATTAATGACGAATACTGGAGTTCCACTGTACTTTACATAAAAAATGTGGAGGAAAATAATTTTGTTTTCTTCTCTTCAATGAAAGCTATATGTAACAAACTGAGGACGCACTAATAGAAGCGATAAATGCTATCCAAAATTCCCTTGAGAACGGCAAAATATTAACAGCCAGTTTCTGTGACCTTAGCAAGGCCTTTGATTGCGTGTCTCATGAAATTCTACTGGCGAAACTCGAATACTACGGCATTAGAGGTATAGCACTCGATTTATTTGAATCGTATTTGACAAATAGGACTCAAATGGTGCAATTAAAAGGTACGTACTCGCAATCCCAAAAAATAATGTACGGAATAGCCCAGGGTTCTGTAATAGGCCCAATCCTATTCCTGCTCTATATTAACGACCTGCTTAGCAATATACCGGTGAAAACAATTTTATTTGCAGATGACACAACATTTTTATGCGCAGAAAACACCCTAGATTCGATAACCACTCTGACTCAACGCACGGTTGAAATTGCGGAAAACTGGTTTACTGCAAATAAACTAAAATTAAATAAAAATAAAATCCAGAACCTTCTTATAACAAATAAAAAATATTTACCTATAAAGAAAGCTAATGCCAATTTTTGGGCATATATCTCGATAAAGACCTAAACTGGAAACACCATATTTTTAAAACTAGCACTAAACTATCTTCAGTGCTCTACGCTCTAAAAAGACTAATGCTATTGACAACCGAGGACACAGCAAAACAATCGTATTTCGCACTTTTTCATAGTCGTTTACGGTACGGCATATTATTGTGGGGCTCAAGTCCACATAGCAAACGACTTTTTATAATTCAAAAAAGAGCTATACGAATCTTAACAAAAAGCGGGCTGACAGAACACTACAAGCCTTTATTCAAAAAATTAAAAATTTTACCATTGCCATGTCTATACATATATTACTGCCTAATCCACACAAAGAAACAAATTAATAAATTTTCCACCCATGCTAGCATACACTCTCATAATACGCGACACAAATACCACCTAGTTACCAAACAAGTAAGACTAGCAGGCTCCACGCACAGCCCCGACTACTGGGGACCAATATTTTATAGCAAACTACCGCAGGACATCAAAGATCTTCCAGTTGTTAAGTTTAAAACTATTATTAGTAATCTCCTACATGAACACTGCTATTACACTTTGCAAGAATTTCTTTGTAGTAATGTATCAACTAATTTTGTCTAAATGTTGTAAATTATTATTTTTAATTAAATTAATGTATTTACTGCTTTGTCAGTTTATGATGACGATGATATGCATGTAAAAATGTCTTACTCTAATAAAGATTATTATTATTATTATTTTTATTATTAGAAAGCTATGGGGAGAGCTATAAACGAAGTATCTAACTTATTATTTACTTAACATTGAAAATATAGACAAAAGAGTGGTTTAAAATAAAGACACGATTATTTTCTGTTCTACATGAAATGGAAATATCTCACTTATCATTTACATTACAGCAAAAATGTACATTACAAAAGCTGTAAGAAGTACGGGTACTTCAGCTAGTATAATAATATGGGAAATATGTAACAACCTCTATAACTTACTTAAACTTCGGGCCATGACAACTAATAAGTGTTAGTTTGATAAGTTTTGAACAATTTCGTTTGAAAATAGCGTCTATTAATTGCCGAGATATAACCAATTTAAAATAAATTTATTACATGTAGATTAGTAATCTGTAGATATATTACGCAAAAACACGAAAATATATTTATTTGAAATGTGACAAATGTAACGCCATTTCCATTATTTGTCACCAATTTATTACACAAAGTATGCTTACAATAAATATAAGATACAGTCACAAATAGTTCATGTTCCAGAAATTTATCATATATTTTCCATTTCTTTGCAACGATTCTTATAAAATATGAATACGGAAAGGACATACCTACAGACATAACTCATGTAAATAGTGGCAAACTATTCCGTAATACATATTCATATATGGACTTCTATACTCGCGTTATTTATTGCCTCTAGATAGATGCAATGCTTGCTATAGGTACTTAATGTTTTTATCTCAAGCAAATATTTCATTACAATTTTGAGTCATACATATTTTTTGCATGACTCAAAAGTACTGGATTTATTAGATCCTCATATTCTTCGTAGTTGCTTTCTGTTGCCAAAAACCTCAATGCAGCAGATCGTTCATGGGGAGCCTAGAGACGGGCGGACACTTGATCAGTTCAGTCGCCTCCATATACGAGGTGTGTAAATTAAGTAACCGGACTGATTTATTAAATTTTTTTTTATTCGAATAGAATTACAATTCAGTATTGTCTCCCTCAAAATAACTTCCTTGGGAAACCACACAGCGCTGGAGACGATTCTTCCAATCTTCATAGCAGTACTGGAACTCGGACACTGGAATAGTTTTCAGCTGGTCGGTTAGGGCGTTTGAATGTTTTCGAGTGTACCAAAATGACGTCTCTTGATGTGATTTTTCAATCTTGGGAAGAGGAAAAAGTCACAAGGACTATCAGAGACAAGAAAAAGTCAGGTGAATAAGGAGGCTGAGGAGCCACGGGAATGTTTTTACTGGCAAAAAACTCGTTTATTGAAATTGCAGTGTGACAAAACGCATTTTTATCATCCCCAATTCATTTGTCAATATCTGATGAACGGTAGTGTGAGTCAAATTCAACTCTTCCCCGATCATTCTGACTGTCAACCGACGATATGAACGCACAAGATCCCGGATTCTGTCGACATTTTCATCGGTTCCTGAAGATGAAGGCCTTCCGCTGCATGATTCATCTTCAATCAACTCTCTTCCTTCTCAAAATGCCTTAAACCACCAGAAAACCTAGGACCTTGACAACACACTGTCTCCATAGGCGTGCTGAAGTTTTGCAAAAGTTTCCGTTGCACTGTGCCCAAGTCTGAAGCAAAACCTGATAGCACACCGTTGCTCGAAATTAATGTCACTCAGTTTTAGTAGAACGCACTAGAAAAAACTGTTTCACGAAAAAAATCGCTACGGACAAAAATATTACTCTGACGAGTTTTAACTCGTACTAAAGGCGTATCACATGTTCACAAATGCGTCCCAAATGTTGCCAGATCAAACGCTATGTTGCCAGTCCGGTTAATTAATTTACACACCTCGTATGTAATACTATCTTTCTTCTTAATTAATGGAGTTATTAACAACAGGAACTTTAAATAGGTATCTTGGTCCATTCATAATACGAGTAATTATGCCAATCTTGAGGTGAAAATAACAATTTCTTTAACCCTTTCATTGCGCAAACCGGATAAAACCGAAAAAAATATCGTGGCCGTATTACGTAAGCCCAGTAGCGGGTGGTGAGTAAAATATTTGGGGGGACACTTATTTGATCCATATACTGCAATGGTGTCCAGACTAAGGCCCGCGGGCCGGATCTGGCCCAACAATAAGTTTCGACGGTTCGCATGAAATTTCTGCCTCTTGTTTTTTTTTTTTTTTGGTATTCCGCCCTGCCCGACTTAAAAAATTTTTCGGAATTTCTCCACTCCCCCTGCCCTTAATTGATTTTCAGAATTTCTTCTCACGTTCTCAAATGATTTTCAGAATTTCTCCCACCAGTCCACTGTGATTTTTAAATATCTGATCTCCAATCCAATTCAATCTGACCCGTGAAACACATTTAGAATTGATATATACAGTGTATCAAAGTAGAGAGAACACGATCTTTCTCGAAAACGCGATGTGGAAAGACATTTTTTATAAAGGAACAAAAGAAATATTAACTACATAAATACGTATATAAAAGACACAAAACAAAAATAAACTGAAATTCATATATATTCATATACATATATTCATATTCATAAATATTTGATTGTCAGTAGAAGATTTTCTTTTAACTTCTATAGCTCTATGTTGGTACTGGATTTTCCGGCACTGGTTGAAGGTCTTTTCATCGTAGATTGTCTTATAGATGGACATATCAGAATTTATGCGGCGGTTTAAATTTTCGAACAGCTCGGTGTTCGAGTCCATCGCTTCTAATTTGGATAGTGCCTCATATATAAGGTGAAAAGCCTCAGCTAATCCTTTAGTAGAAAATTTATTTTCGATCGGAGTTGGTACATCACATAGCTCAGTATTTTCTTCGGAATTTCGGAATGCTTCTAACTGAATAAGGTCATCATTGGTTAATTCTTCATCGTTGCTCAAAAGAAATTCGTTGATGTCACCGTTATCCACTTCCAGTTCTAATTGCTGCGCCAGATTCACGCACGTCTCCGTAGCTTGCTGCACTTGTTCCTCTAGTTCAGTTAAACGCCTAAAATCATCGATCATTTCTGGGCAGACTTTCTTCCATACAGCGTTCATCGTTGTTTGTTTGACCTCATCCCAATATTTTTGATGGCGCAATTCAGGATGCTGTAATTCTTCCAAAAATCACATTGAGTTATTCCCTCAACGGCCTTAAATGCTTGGGAAAACGTACGCCGCAGATAATTGGCTTTAAAAGTCGCAATAACGCCTTGATTTATTGGTTGCAATATTGAGGTGGTTCTAGGATAGGGTGAACATTCGTCCCGCATTTTAACATTTTGTCCCGCATTTTAACATTTTATCCCGCATTAAGATGCGTCCCGCAAAAGTCCCGCATTTTAACATTTTGTCCCGCATTTTAATTTTGGATTTCATTTTATTGCTCTTCACTTGGATATGGGAGACGAGAACCTTTTTTTTTGCTCTTCACTTGGATTTGAGAGGCGAGGACCTTTGTTTTTGCTCTTTACTTGGATTTTGGGAGGTGAGGACCTTTTTTTTTTTTGCTCCGTCCCGCATTGCCTTGTTAAGAAAATAGATGAAAGTCATCCAATGCTGCCGGATGGCCGGGGAGCGTATTTTGGATGGACAGGAGGAAATTTTCATTTTACGTAACTGCAAATTTACGTAAGTCGCGTGTTAAGTATCTCGGGGGATCTGTACATTTAAAAACATTCTTACTCTGAAGGCGCCTACAGATGGTGTGTTAGCGTTCGCAAATGCCGGCTTTTACGGTGGCTGTAACTATTAGCGCTGGCGGACATTTGTACATGCGTACCCTACAGACGATGTGTCGATGAAGCGTCAATGTCAAGTACAAAAATAACGAACATGGGCTAACGTTTGTAAAATGGCGTCTGAAAGTGAAAGTGATGTTATGGTCGCAGCTTCAACCTTGCTTTTGATTTAAATTAGATTAAAAATATAAAAAATTACTTTTTACTTTAAGTAGATTTCATAATTAAGTAAAAATGGTTATAACCTTCCTTCTGAGCATAACACTCTCGACTAATGTGATGACAAGTGTGTGCGCGTCGTGTGTACGATGCTAACAGAGCCGCAGTAAGGAACTTGGGCTAGGGGCAGAGCCATGTTTTGGCGCCCTTGGTAAATAAAAACAAGGTTCTCACCTCTCAAAATTTAAGTGATGAGCAAAAAAAAGGTCCTCACTTCCCAAAATCCAAGTGACGAGCAAAAAAAAAAAGGTCCTCGCTTTCGCAATAGCACCCCTTAGTCATCAGCTTAGTCATAGCATCAGCGCTCTTTTCCTTAGTGCGCCCTCTCCGCCCCCCTTACTGCGGCTCTGGGTGCTAACATACATATACAAGTCTGCACCATGTTGGTCAAACTCCTTTGACTTATGATAAGAATAACGTCTCGGAAGCGAACGTCGGCCAGAACCAAGCCCAGCGTATGTTGGCTGAGACTTGTGACTTGTTGCCCATAAACACGATCCGCGGAGCTAGACAAGTATAAAGGCCGTGACTTGCCACGCCGTCTGCAACCGCCTATAGTCGAGGCAGCTTCACTATTGAAAATTTAGAAAAAGCGTGCATTGTAACCTGCTACTCTAATAAAATTGTTGAAAATAATTCACAACTTTTATAATATTTCATTAATTTTTTTATTTATTTATTTATTTTTTTTATCAATCATTTTATTTATTTATTTATTTTTTAATATTGAATTCATACTTGGTGGTTGGTATTACCACAAGATACTTCCTATCTTTTGGGACACAAATATTTGCATACGGCCTTCAACCTCATTTTTTGTGGCCCCTGAAGCGGAAATCAAAATCCCTTGAGCTTATTTATGGGAAAAATATATTTAAAAATGTAAAATATACTCTCTTCCCCTTTTCTGTTTATAAAAAAAAATATCAAGAAACCCTTCGGGATATTTAAAGTTCCGTTACTGCTTATCATTTTGTATGTAAAATAGACTGCGACCCAAATCAGTTCGACACCCTTGCTGTTGGATATTGATGTTTATATCAAATAATAATTCCATTATTTGTTGATAAAAACATGTAATTGTTAATCCATGTATCAAAAACTTTCACTTGATTTTTTCTTCGATAAATACATATTTATTTATATTTTTCGCTGGATATATTTTTGAAGTCAATATTTCTCTTACTTATGTTCAGTTCTCTAAATCAGCCGCTTGGCCACAATTTGTACCGAACGAACAGACTCATGTGACGGAATAAGGATTTCTTGATTATACCTATGAAACCTAAAAATAACATGTAAATATTTATTTTCTGTTAATTTCAACACAATATAGTAACATCAACACAACACGTTCAACACAATCATAATAAAATATAGCTTATTATTATTGTAAAATACGTAAGTTATTTTGCTGTACGATTATGATAAATTTGTTAAATTTTCATTTCATTGGACCTTCAGAGGGGACTTGTGCCCCCGCCCCCTCTAAATACGGCACTGTTGTTCAGTACAACTTATATCAGTCCTTTTTGTGTGTAAAACATCATAATTTCAAAAATACCTAAGAAGATATTGATATTCACATTTATCTACAAAATAAAACCAAATACCGATTTTAAGAGCGCGATTGTCTCCAAAACTACTCTTTATTATATTTCTACTATTTCTACTCTATTTCACGTTTGAGGTGTCATTTTTAAAATTACATTCTGAAGGTTATACCGAAGTCAGATTTCCACTTTATCCTATCTGAATCGAGTAATTAGTTGTTTAAAATAGTTTTATCATTTGACTGGGCGAATGTTTTAGTCGATGTGTCAGGGGGAAAGAGGATCAACGCTCCCCTTCATATAATTCGTTGGAGTATGTTTGGAAAGTGATGTATTTTCACTTGAACAATAATTATGTCACTTTATCAAGAGTAGGCAAAAAAATGTTTATTTACATGAAAAAAAAAAAAAATGTCAATATTGTTAACAATGAAGTAATTTAAAAATTAACTACTGTTGTGGTTAACTAATTTTATCTTTAGCTCTCCGAGCAGATTTAAAAATTTTCTTTAATTAAGCAGCGCCGTGTAATCTGCTGGTTCTTGGAGGGGCCCTGGCCCGTAGCCCCTAACTTGGCTGCGCCAGTGGGCCCCATTGATAAACCCCAAGATAAACATTTTGGCGTGCTGATAATGAGGAGGAATTTTGATTACGTTCTGGAAGATTGGTAAAATCTGTAATCTTTACACATTGTCGAGAATGACATAAATTTAGATAAAGAAGGCAATGCTACATTTTAGCTAAAATCTGACAGTGGCGTATCGGATTCCGTACAATTGATTTTAGCATTGAAAGGAAAAAATAATACTAGGTGATCAATATTGATTGTCTTGGCCGCTCTATCACAATATTTTTTCGGTCGCTTAACTATTATGGTAAACTCAACAAACCCATAGACGTGCGTGGCACACACATATGTAGATTTTGACATGTTATTAAAAAGATGATTCATTATACACATCTGATAAACGAGCTCGATAGCACAATTTTAAATATAATTGTTGATAAATAGAAATGCACACAACTAAATATTGATATTAACTATATTAAACTATACAGATGCTAAGTATTAGGTTATAAAAGAAAGATAAAGTACTCATGGAAACACATGCTACTTGCACATGCGCACTGACATTTCGCTCAAAATTCAGTTCCTGTAATAAAATTTTATTCATAATGGAATAAAAATGGTACATTTGTGGTCAAACAATATTTATCACACGGTATCACTGGTATTTATTAGCCACTTTGCTCGAATGATGTTGCCATACGCGTAACTATTTCTTAACTCTGTTCATTACAGTCTCATTAATTCATCTGAATAACATTTTAATTGGCAAGTATTTAATAATGTAAAAAGAATAATTAAAGGCCAACTCATATCAGAATCATAAAACTGCAAGCATGTTTGCATTGTGCTTGTTTCTCAATTCTTATCTGCTATTCTTATCATTGCGATAACAAACTAAACAATAGGCACACCAATTTCAGATAAATGTTGTTTTGAAAAATAATCCAAATTTTATTTAATATACGAGTGGGATTATTTACAGTTGTAAATGTTTCTTATCTAAATAAGTTCCTAGTTACATAGATGTGCTGTGTTAGGCGCAAATTGTTTTTTTTTTCAGTGTTCATGGCTTCAATATTAATACACTGTACGCTGTGAGTTGTTGATAAATTTAATAGACTGTTTTAACGCTTAATAAGAGCGTTCATAGCTATGAAAATTAATGCACAACGAAAATTGTCTATGTCTGTGTTTTTTTAAACCAACTACGTTGGCGTAATGCATTTATGTGACTTTACGAACCCGTCATCGGCGAAATCGTGTTTTCTACTTATTTTAAAACCAAAACTGCAGCCACAACTACAGCAATTCTTTTTCGTTTCACGATTAACGAAACTTGTGCGACATCATTTTTTAGGTTATGCATAGTGATATAGCTAATGTGTGTTTATACGAGGTCTGTTCAAAAAGTATCGCGAATTTTGAATTTCCGCGGGTTACGTATATTCGATTTTCGATTTTTTTGTGGCGTTATGTTGATACTCCTGTCTCTTGCTTATGCCGACAAGTTTGGCCATTGTTCAGTTAATTTTTGACAGTTGCTTTGCTTGCACGTGTTTTGGCTCATCTTCGATTTTTGCCTATACCAAAAAATGGATCAAAGAATCTGTATCAAATTTTGTGTGAAAAACAAAATTAAGTGCGCGGACGCATTCCGAATGTTTACTGTGGCATATGGTGAAGCTACCTTGGACCGAAGCAACGTTTATCGGTGGTACAAAATGTTCTCAGAGGGCCGAGAAGATGTGAACGACGAAGAGCGTGCCGGACGCCCGAGCACGTCAACAACAGACGAAAACATTGATGAAGTGAAGAAAATAGTATTGACCAATCGTCAAATCACCGTTAGAGAAGTTGCTGAGGACCTAAACATATCGATTGGCTCGTGCCATTCGATTTTTACCAATGATTTGGGCATGAGACGGGTCGCCCCGAAATTCGTACCGAAATTGCTCAATTTAGACCAAAAACAGCATCGCATTAACATTGCTAAGGAGCTGTTGGACTCTGTCCGCGACGACCCAGATTTGCTCCAGAGGGGTCATAACTGGTGACGAATCATGGGTTTATGGTTATGACGTGGAAACCAAAGCTCAATCGTCCCAATGGAAGCTGCCGCACGAGCCAAGACCGAAAAAATCGCGCCAAGTTCGGTCGAATGTGAAGGTTTTGCTTACAGTTTTTTTCGACTGCAGGGACGTGGTGCATCATGAGTTCTTACCACAGGGTAGAACGGTCAATAAGGAATATTACCTGCAATTTATGCGTAATTTGCGCGAAGAAATTCGCCAGAAACGCCCGGATTTGTGGAAGAACAAAAATTGGCTTTTGCACCATGATAACGCCCCTGCCCACACATCGTTGCTTGTGCGCGAATTTTTGGCCAAAAACAACACACTTTTTTTCTTGTTCCCGAAACTGAAGAGACCCATGAAAGGACGACGCTACGCTACGAGTGAGGAGATAAAGACGGCATCGAAAGAGGAGCTGAACAAGATCATAAAAAATGTATTTTCAAGTGCTTCGAGGGTTGGAAAAAACGTTGACACAAGTGTATAATATCTGGTGGGGATTACTTTGAAGGGGACAAAATAGATATTCATGAATAAATAAATAATTTTTGAAAAAACACAAAATTCGCGATACTTTTTGAACAGACCTCGTATACCTGTCTCATTAAAACAGTGTATTAACTATAGAGTTTGCAAACTTTGTCTACAGTCCACAAATGTATAGTGCATTAAATTTAGAGCTGTGAACGGTCACTTGAGTTACCATATGACAAACCGATAGTGACAATCTACACTGAATATCTCACAACGCACAGTGCATAAATTAATATAAGGCATGTTGAAGATAATCGATACAAACATAAAAACGACAACTACAAAATAAACACTGTTTATTACTGTCTTTTTTTGATAGTTAATGTTTAAGTGTTTGTGCCGATTTTTACTTTATAAATGGCTATTTTATAAAAAAATATATAAATAAATAAATAAATAAACAATATTTATTTTTAAGAAAAACTAACTGTTTAAAGCAAAATTTAGTTTTGCTCAATAGTACTGTAGTTTCAAGGTTATGTGAGCAGTTTTACAGTTCAATTTATTCAAAGACATACGTAATATTTTCTCGGTCTTCTTTCATGAATTTGATATACATAAACAGTTTTCTTATGTTATGATCATGGGGAATAACGATAACTGATATATACAAAGAACCCAACAGTATATTAGCAATATCCTACAAATAGTTAACCCTTTACTGCATGAATTTTTATTTTTGGCTGAAATAATTCATGAGCATTAGGAATTGGTTCTTATTGATAGAAAAATTAATTAAAAAAATATATTTAAAATATTAATTATTATTTTTATGAAAAAATAATAATTAAAATAATAATTTAGGGTCTGTGCCATACATGGAACATTATGATTCTACATTATATTACAAAAGAAAATGATTCCGTATTATTTGCTCGTCAATTGCTAGGTGTTCTTCATTAGGGATTAAAAGCAGTCGCCCTCGAATTTTTGAAAGAAAAGGTCGTACCTTCTAGCTATCCTTTCTCAATAAATTCAGAGTTAGCGTTGAAGTGCAAATTCCGCTTGATATCTTCAAATCTATTGCAGCCCATTACTTGAGATACTGCAGGATCCATTGCTGTGTATGTGGCATATATGTACATTCATGAAGTAACGTTCTGATTCAGTTTTAAAAGTAAAATAAAAAATAAAAATCGGAATGTGCCATATATGGCACACTATGCGGTAAAGGGTTAATACACAAATCCCAATACCTCAACCCTCCTCCTCCGCAAAACTTTCCCTTGGCTACTCACCGAACTCCGTATATGGTAAATATCGAACTTAAAAACAACATAAAAAATCCAGCACTCCACCACAACAAATTGTCAACAGCTTCAACGTAATAAAAGAAAAATACGTCGCACATCACTTCTATTACAAATGCATCAAAAACAGAAAACACCTGCAACATCGCCATAGTAACAGATGACAGCACTAGATCGCACCGTCTCCCAATCACAGTCAGCATCCACCAAGCTGAAGCTGAATCAATATCAAGAACCCTGGATGTTGTATACAGGACCAACGGCCAGCACTCTGGTATCTGTTCTGACTCACTAAGCACAATCTTGGCGCTAAGAAACAACTACAGTAAGGACCCCACCATCCAGAAAATCCAGGACAAAGTGCACAGCATATCAACACTTGGTAAAACTGTAGTATTCATCTGGATTCCAGGACATGTAGGCATAGTGGGCAACGAAGCAGCAAACTCAGCAGCCATATCCAACCCCACAGAAGACGAGGTACTACAGATTCTCCCGAACATAACCCTCATGAAGCAGACCATAAAAAACAGGCTTTACCAGACCCGACTCAGCAAGTGGATAAACACTACAGAAAACAAATTACGTACGGTAAAAGAAGATATTCGGTCATAGACAATGGAAAACAACAGACGTGAAGAAATCATAATGTCAAGATTGAGAATTGGACATACGAAACATACCCACGAACACATAATGGCTGGATTACACAGCAAGTTTTGCGAAACCTGCGACCAACCCCTGACAGTAAGACATGCACTGATTGATTGTCAACTTTTTCAACCCGCACGGACCATGCACAGAATACCACAAGACTTAAAAGAAGCCCTAAATCAAGACCCGATTATAACCAGAAACAAACTGGACTACCTAAAAAACATCAATTTTTACACTAAAATGTAATAATTAAATTCAACCAAAAATGTATAATATGTAATTCATATCATGTTAAATGTAAAATTATATCAAATGTTAAATAATATGTATAATTATGGCACATACACTAATAGCCATAGATGTTGATGTGTATATAAATAAATTAAAAAATAAATAAATATATATAGTATACAGAGAATTTCGATGTACGAAATTTCGATAAAAAGAGATCCTATTGTATTTGCTTTCTTGGTAGCTACACAAATGAGAAAGTTTAGATCAACCTAAACCTTTATCTTACTTTATTCCCTTACTTTATTCCAACTTATTTAACAATGTTTATCTATTAACTTTCTTTTTTGGAATTTCACAAATTACTCATGAAATAAAACTGTCAGCCAGAAAATTGCTATTAAAATTTTTGTTTATAAAAACAATTTTTTGTTTACATTTTTTAAAGTGTTCCAAGTACTACTGTTTCATATAAACGTCTGGAGTATGTTTAGAAATTCCACAATCTCCTTGGAATATTCTCGTACATGCATGTGACGTCATATCTCTTCATTACTTTGTCCCTGCGACAAATATAAATGATCTACGTCACTGGACGGGTATGAACCTGCAGGAGTAACGACCAGAGTTTCTCAAACTTCATACAATGGTCATAAACTATAAAGAAATTTTGCCATTAAATTGAATATGTCATGGCGGATGTCTGATGGCAAAGTTAACCAAGCGTTAAATAGAACTTCCTTTATGATATAAATTTCTTAAAGGTAAAAAAAAATCAGACTCATCTGAAACCACTAGTCTTAGCTGATGGCATGATAATTGGAATAGTTTAATATGAGAAGAGTATATATATATTTGACCTGCACATTTTTATATAGCGACAGAAATAACAGCACATAGCTAATGAAAAAATAACGCCCTTGATTTAATACTTATGTAACATTTATCCCAACGATCTTGTGAATACCGAGACTGAAAAAGTTTTGTTGTTGTCAAAATCCTCGCCTGGAAGGTCCTCGGATTGGATAACTTCGAGCACGCACGTCTTTCGGTCACGGAAAAGCGCGTGCCGGACGCGGTCCGCGAGGGCCGCTGCCGCACCACCGGGTTCGAACGCCCAGCTTACCGTTAAATTTGCATCGCTTTAATCACCTCATCCGACGATTATCTTGCCCCCCTCCAAGTACAATTTAAGGCACCCAGAAAGATGATAGTCGCATATAAGTCGGGACTATAAGAAGGATTAGGCAATGTCCCACTATATATATTTATTTATTTTTTAATTTATTTATATACACATCAACATCTATGACTATTAGTGTATGTGCCATAATTGTACATATTATTTAACATTTGATATAATTTTACATTTAACATGATATGAATTATATATTATACATTTTTGGTTGAATTTAATTATTACATTTTAGTGTAATAATTGATGTTTTTTAGGTAGTCCAGTTTGTTTCTGGTTATAATCGGGTCTTGATTTAGGGCTTCTTTTAAGTCTTGTGGTATTCTGTGCATGGTCCGTGCGGGTTGAAAAAGTTGACAATCAATCAGTCCATGTCTTACTGTCAGGGGTTGGTCGCAGGTTTCGCAAAACTTGCTGTGTAACATCCCACCAAAATTTATGCGGCCAGCCATCGTGGAGAATAAAAATGCCATTACTTAATAGTATATATATGTTTCATTTGGTTCTTATAGACTTTTAAAAGAAGTTGAGTGTATTACTCTGCATTTATATTCTTCCGGACAAGTAAGTAATCTATAAAAAATTAGACGTATATGTATCCAAGAATTTGTGTAGAGAAATTCCATGGAAGCATGTATGCTTTCTGGAATGTAATGATGCACCCAAGATTCGTCTACGGTAGTAATTCGTATCTAAAAATTTGAAAATGTTGCGTAACATGAACCCAGCGATTCAAGCTAAAGGTGGAAAAGCTGCAGGCCCTGATGCCGTATACTGAACTGCTAAAATTGCTGAACGAATATGATATCGGAGAAATAAATGAATGGCTAAAATGGCTTCATAATGCAGCCAAAACTTATGATTATTATAGGACCATCAGCCTAATGAGTAATACCTTGAAAACATTCTTGAAGATAATTCACAACAGAATATACAAAAAATGTGGAGATTCTATAGGAAGAACAACAATTCGGTTTCCGCCATGCACTAGGAACCAGAGAAGCATTTTTCTTTATTCAAGTACAGTTCCAGATATGTAGGGATATGAATTATAATATATTTGCCTGTTTTATAGACTATCAAAAAGCTTTTGATAGTTTTATACATCAAAATCTACAGAACATTTTAAATAAAATAGGCTTGGAACCAATCGGCATCTGGTAAAACAGAAGATCTAAACACGGCAGCACGACAGCACACGAAGGCTGTGTGCTGTCCCCACTTCTGTTTAATATATATTCGGAAGAAAAATTTACAGAAGCTTTCACTGAAGTTAGAGATGGTATTATTTTAAATGGAGAATTGGTGTATAATATCCGGTATGCTGATGGCACAATAGTTTTCGCAGATAGTCTAGAAGGGCTACAATAACTACTGGACAGCATGACAACTTCCAGTGAAGAATACGGGTCATCGTTAAATACTACCAGAGCCGCAGTAAGGAAAACTTGCGCTAGGGGCAAAAATGCGTTTTGGTGCCCTTGGCAAATAAATGTAAGTGATAAGCAAAAACAAGATTCACACCGCCCAAAATCTAGATGATGAGCAAAAAAAAGGTCTTTATCTCCCAAATACCAAGTGAAGAGCAAAAAAAAGGTCTTCACCTCCCAAATTCCAAGTGATGAGCAAAAAAAAGGTCCTCACCTCCTAAAATCCAAGTGATGAGCAAAAAAAGGTCCTTACCTCGCAAATTCCAAGTGAAGAGCAAAAAAAAGGTCCTCTCACCTCCCAAAATCCAAGTGAAGAGCAACAAAAAAAAAGGTCGTCCCTTTCGCAATGTGGCGCCCCTTAGTCAAGCTCAACGGCGCTCTTTTCCTTAGTGTGCTAGGGGCCGTCGCCCCCTTCGCCCCTACCCTTACTACGGCTTTGAATACTACCTCCTTGTCATCTTACTATAAAAAATAAACCCGACGAAAGAGTTAGCAAATTTAAATATCTAGGAAGCACTATCGATGACATGTGGGATAACTCTTTAGAAATTCGATGCTGCATTGAAGAAGCGATCAGCTTGCATCAAAATGAAAAAAGTGTTCTGCAGTCATGACTTACATATACACACCAAACTAAGGTTACTGAGATGCTATGTATTTTCAGTGTTCCTTTATGATATCATTCAAGCAGAAATTATTTATACGGTTTAACGTCGAAAACTTGAGTACCTCAGACACATTATGCGAAACAGTGATGGATATGGATTTTACCAACTTATTTTGCAAGGAATAGTGCTCGACAAGAAAGATCCAAGCAGAAGAAGTATATTTTTGTTGATATATTTCAGCAAATATTTCTCTGCGACGACTACACAGCTCTTCCGGGCAGCCGTTAACAAGATTGCCAAAATGGTATCCAACATCCGGAACGGATAGGTACTAGAAGAAGACATTTTCTAATTTTGTTCAGTTGACAGGTTCTTTGGAACCCACGATGTTAAATGAAGTGGGTTTTCGCGATGATGTCGTGAACGCTACGAACACTAATCTGTACTGTTTCCGCCAATTCTAGAAATCAGTCTGTTTTCTCGAATAAGCTCATCAACTGGTCAGAAATTCGGAATGATGCAACGGGTCTTGCATCATGGAGGAACATTTGATACACGTTTTCGGTCTGTGACGTAGTATTTATACCAATCAAGTACTGAGCTTCTTGAAATATTAGCAGCTTTCTCACGTTCAGTAAATTTGATGATAATTCATCGTGTATCAGAACTGGGTACATCATTTGAAGGCATTGTTTATGTAAATAAAATATAATCTCTAGTATCTATCTACAATATATCTGACTTAATTATTCCGAAGTAAATTCCAATATAGTTCATTATTATAAATCAGAAATTTAAAAAATCCAGGTCAAATCTATACTTCCTTCATAAATCAACATTTAAATCTAAAAGAACCGAAAAAAAATTCTATGTCGCAGTTTTGTGTAATTGGAAGAAAGTAAGGAAAGAAGATCGATATTGAACATGTTTTTGTATAACTTTGTTTATGTTTATTAGCTTGTTTATTTTTATTGTATCAAAAATGGTACAGTATATTTTTTTACCTGTTTGTACTAACGTCACTGTCGTAAATTTGGCAATAAGCTACATCCCAAAAATAAACATATTTTGTAGCACGGCATGTACATGCACACACGTATGGGCAATGAAATAAATGTTGTGCGGACATGTCAATGGAACGATCCATACGCCCATTCACATCCGCTATTTGTTCGTCGTATGACGACCGCTTCTAACATTGCACTTGAAGATGGCGACTATTTATAAACGGACGATGCGTCGCAACCACATACTATCTTCATCTACTTACACACTTACTGATTTCGTACAGTGTTTCAGAAACAGTTGACAGAAAAACCCTGCTGTAAGTTAAAAAATGTGTTCTATATTGTTAACGTTAAATTCTTAAAGTTAAAATATAGGAATACTGTGGTAGACTGGACAGGCGGGACACCGGGAGTGTTCCATCTAGGTCGGTCACAATTGAGGCCACGAGGCCGGTATAAAATCTGGTAAAATAAAATGGCTTTAAATTGTTTGAAGACGTCAGGAAAATGTATGTAAGGGTGTGTCATCGGCCTATAGACTATAGGATTCTGCGTCTATTTTGGGTATTGGTCCCAATACTGCCCCTTGCCCTATCCTTGTTAATAATTGTTTGTTATTTGAAATGTTTTCATTAATATACATATGGGCTACCTTTAAGGTTTTTACAAAAATTAAGAAAGATTTTTTTTTTGAACACACTGTTTTATTGCTTTTCAAAATATTAGCCTTTAAGATTCAAGCGTACAAGCGTGCAAGCGTTCAAATCAATTCTCGAAACTTTTTTTCCACTCTGAAGTTGGTATCTCAAAAACATGGTTTTCGAAGGCTTCAATAGCTTCTTGAGGTGATGAAAATCGTTGTCCACGCATTTTTTTGTTTGACATTGGGGAACAAAAAAAAAAGTCGTTAAGGGATAAATCAGGTGAATAGGGGCAATGAGACATTAATTCGATGTTTTTCTCCTTCAAATAATCAATTGTTGATCAATTTGTCAAGTGCTGTGTGGGAGCTTGCATTGTCATGATGAAGAATGATGCGACGTTTTTAGTTGTTTTTCCTGATTTTGTCGATGGCAAACAAATTGTTGTATACCATTCAGCATTAGCTGTTCTCCGATCCTCTAAAGCAGCGGTTCTTAACCTTTTTATACTCGGGACCCCCAACTAGCCTAAAATATTTTCTGGACCTCCCAAGAAAATTTTAATATAATATTATAAATGTTCTTAATAATTAACGTTTATTGTAATTTTAAAAGCAAAAACTGGTAAAAATTAAATCTTAACAAGCCTATTAACATAGTAATTTTTAAATGTTTGTTTACATAAATTTATAATTATAATTTAATTCATAAAAATAGAATTTTTAATACCCAAAAAAAAAAATGATTAAAATACTAAAATATCGTCTTATAAAAAACTAGGTGAAATGTGTCATTACTATATAGGGGCAGCTTATAAATTGACCGCGTAGTTTGTTGACAGTGAGCGTTTAAAAAAAAACAAGTTTGTGACAAAATGGATATTACTCGTGAAGGTTTTCGTTGGATGATTTTTTACGATTTTAGTAAAGGCCTAACTCAACAACAATGCATAGATTCGCTTCGTTGAACTCTCGGTAATGAAGCACCATCAGAAACGACTATTTACAATTGGTTTGCAGAATTTCGTCGAGGCCGTGCGTCAGTCAGTGCTGAATCTCGTGAAGGTCGACCAAAATCGGTTTCCATTCAAAAAAACATAGATGCTGTGCGCAAAATTAGTGAAGAAGATCGGCATGTGACTTACCGTGAGATACATGGAATCCGCATAATTTGACCGAAGCTCAAAAAAAGGATCGTGTTGATTGGTGTAAGGGAATTCTAAAAAAATTCTACCTAAGCATTGCAAAATCCGTATACAACATCGTTACAGGTGACGAAACTTGGATTTATTCATATCAACCGGAAACTAAGCAATAATCTATTGTCTGGGTCTTCTAAGATGAACCTAAACCCACAAAAGTTGTTCGTTCACAAAGCACCTCCAAGCAAATATCGCTTGTTTCTTCGGTTGTACTGGACATGTCGCAACCATTCCTTTAGAGAATCGGAGAACAGTTAATGCTGAATGGTATACAAAAATATGTTTGCCAGAAGTCATCGACAAAATAAGGAAAAACAACCAAAAACGTCGCGTATTTCTTCATCATGACAATGCAAGCTCCCACACAGCATGTCAAACAATTGATTATTTGAAGGAGAAAAACATCAAATTAATGTCTCATTGACCGTATTCACCTGATTTATCCCCTAACGACTTATTTTTTTGTTCCCTATTGTCAAACAGAAATGCGTGGACAGCGATTTTCATCACCTCAAGAAGCTGTTGAGGCCTTCGAAAACCATGTTTTTGTGATACCAACTTCAGAGTGGAAATTCGCGTATTGGTTTGAACGCATGCAAAAGTGTATAAATCTTAAAGGCGAATATTTTGAAAGAAATAAAACTTGTTCCAAAAAAAAAAAAAATTTCTTAGTTTTTGTAAAAACTTAAAAGGTAGCCCTCGTACCACACAATAAATTAACAAAAAAATCAATATTTTTCGAAAAACTGTTGAGCTATTCTGGTTCACATCAATGTACATTATGTTTTTTTTTTCAGATTTTTCGATCAACCCCGTTTTTTGGCGAAAATCCCTTAAAAAACATTTATTTTCGAAAATATTTTTGTTTAGTTTATCTACGCAATAAGAGATTTCATTTGATACCCTACTCAACATTAAAAAAAAAATACATTTTTTTCCATTAAATACCTACATATTTGTTTATATTTATCCTGTACTGTATTTTTTTGAACTTTCTATATTTTTCTATACGTGGGTCAAAGAATTAGACAAGCATGTAAAATTTTAACTTTTAGTTCTAATTCTATGTTCAGCCATTTGGCTACAGTTTCTACCGTACAGACAGACAGACACATGAGTGACGTTATAGAGGTATTTTGGTGGTCATACCTAGAAAACCTGCAAAAAAGTAATCATGGAATAGTAAAAAAATATGTTCGAATTTTTCTTTTAACGTACTGAATTGTTTATGATATTTATTATTTTATTTATTAGTTGTTCCTTCGAATATTTATTATTTGCAGAAAAATATTTCATTAATATTAAAATCCTCATTCTACATTATAAACAAAAATCACTGTTGCCGATTATAAATATATCTAAGCTTGGATATTCCGATTTTTAAATTATTTACATAAAAAGGATAATTTTGAAATGTTTGTTGTTGATATATATGTAATAAACATAACGGTTCTGGGAATTTATAAAAAGTTGTCGATATAAAAACACGTATATATAAAACATATGGCGCTCCTATTTATTTTGATACGATTTTTTAATATATTAAACAATCGACGTACTAATCTAAGATCCAAAGTTAAATAATATGAAACAGTAAAAAACCGTCAATGATCTAATAGATAAAACAGTGATGAGGTCTAAGGTGAGTTAATCTTAATGATAAGTTAAGGATGTATCTATTGTATCTGTCTGCTGTGAAGCTGCTTTTTTTATTAGAATGATTACTATAATTGGCACATAATTTCTTTTTTTTAATAAATATGCTGCAAACATGTGAATATTTGCAGCATAATGTTTATATCAAGCGGCAAATATGTTCTGCTGTGCTAAGCCCGAAAGGTTCGTAAATCGAGGTACCACTGTATTAGCAAATTTACTTTGTCATAACTAGTATTCGGAATTTAAAATATTTAAAACGCAATATCTAAGTCAGTGTTTCCTGAGAAACACTGAAATATGTGAAAATTCACATAAAATTCACATCAATTTTTTATTAGTTTCAACACATTTACCAATTAGTATATCATAAACTGCAGTCACAAGTCTTTTTACAATTTCCTGTATAATATATTCGTCAATTTAGACGGCTCTAAAACTTGAGACGGGACTAGCTTAGTCGTATATGACGCAACAAAAAACTTACATGAAATATACAAAATTCCCGAAAATATCTCAGTATTCCACGCTAAAATGATTTCGGTTTTAAAAGCTACCGAATATATCCGAAACCTAAATACTTCAAACAAAAATTTCATAATCGCTTCTGATAGCAAGAGTACTCTAAATATCCTCAATAATCTTGGAATGCGTAATCACCCTAATATAATATAGACATTATACATAATATTACAAGCCTGAAAAATGAACAAAACATAAAAACCCACGTGATCTGGGTTAAAGCACATTACAGCATAGCATATATTGAAATAGCTGGCAATCTAGCCAAAAGAGCGATAATGGAGGGCTCAACCATTTTCCAACAAACACCATTGAGGAATACATGAAAATAAGCAATGAACTAATTAAACAAGACTGGCAATTGGAACATGAAAAAAACCAGTATTGACAAAGACATCCCATACTATAATATCTCGAAAAAAATTAAACTTTAGTTTTATAAGCGCAATCTACCACGAAGCTCTATAATTAAAATCTGCAGACTTAGGCTGTCCCACACCAGCTGCCCAGCACACCTCAAGAAATTTAACATTGTGGATAACGACAAATGCAGTTATTGCGACCAAGTCGGCGATCCTAACCATCTAATTTTCGCATGTATAAATTTCAAAAATGAGCAAGACAAAGTAATGGCGACGTTACTTAGAGAAATAATCGAACTCCCTACCAACATATCAACTATACTATCTAAATGCAACACAAATATCTACAGTGCACTGTCAGAATATCTTAGAAGCACGGACATACAACTTTAAAAACATAAATATTACATTCATTACTAAATCCCCCCTCTATTGTCACCTCAATATGGCTACCTCCTGCACCTCAGTCCTGCCGTGACGGCCTCTCGGCAACATACTCCTCCAGTACTATTCCTCCACCCCACTCACCCTCATCATTTACATTCAAAAATAGTAATAGAAACTGGCTGACTGGAGAGATCCGACAGAAGCCAATAATCACGTCAATTTTGAAATTTATCACTGTATATCTGCGAAACTTGAAATGTGTAAAAATTATCACTTTACATCTATTTTTCAATATTAGTTTTAAAATTTTTACTAACAATTATATCATAAGCTGCATTCACAAGTCTTATTCGAATTTCAAGTATAATATATTCGTTCATTTTGATAGTTGTCAGCGTTTTAATGTTAATGTTAAGAGTATGAAGTTTACAAACTTTTAACATTATGCGTTAAATAGTTTCTTATGCTTATGCTCTAAATTGGAGCTATGAATGGTTATTATACGCATTTGTGTAGAACAAACATTCTTACGCGTTAGCATTAACACTATGAGTTAAGTACCATTTATTAAAATATGAGCTATGAATGGTTCTTAACAGTTTTCTTTTGATTTTACTTCGTTAATATTAATACTGAATAATATCATTCTTGTTTTGGGCTTGGGTTAAATGAAATGTTTTAGGAATATTTGACTAACATTTTCGGAAAAGTAGGTGCGTTATATCAATTTAGGTTAACTGCATTTTCATGTAATTCCAGCTTTGTTTCATTAGTAATTTCAACTGAAAACTGACAAGAATTCAATAGGTTATTAATTCTTATCGTATGAGCAATAACCTCGTATTTTCCACTTTAAATACTTGGAAATATTTGCGAATTACATAATTTTGTTTACTACACACATAACTAATTTTCTAATCAAATTTATTAGGAAACCTAACCACTATAGTTTACATATATATGCATGTTCAAATTGAAACACATTTCATACCCTGAACCACTACTCGAATTTAGTGCTTCAATATGGTCACCCAATCTTCTCAAGGATATAAGACTGTGCAGACACGTTTCACCAAGATCCCATCCACACTTCGTTCTCTATCATATGAAGCAAGACTACGCAAACTAGGACTACCGTTTCTTGAAGCTAGTCGCACCCGTGGTGACTTGATAACTATGTACCGTATGTTTACTAACTGCTTCAACTGCGATATGACTTCATTAATGACTAAGAATACTAACGTACGACTTCGTGGCCACAGGTACAAACTAAAGCATGAAAAATACAAAAAGAACCTTCGTGCTAATTTTCTGTCCAACCGAGTATTTTTATCTTGGTATTGTCTGCCTGCAGAAGTTGTGCAAGCTCCAGTATCAACACTTTCAAGAACCGATTAGATGAGTATATTAATTTATTCCATATAAGTTAACATTTTGTTTTCATTTATTCCTGTTTAGTCTTCTTGCTATCTACTTATATGATCTGCTATATTATTATATTTATGTTGAGATGTATTATATATAGTATATTTATAATACATCCCAATGTATGTTCCAACAATTCTGTATGTTCTATAATTTTGTTTTGTATCAATCTCAATCAGGTTTTGTTCAGTATACTAACAAATAATAATAATAATTACTCCTTCCCAACCTCGAGGTTACTGACAGCCACTAAGCCCGACATAACCCTCCTGGATATCGAGACCAAACAGATATTTGTGATCGAATTCTCAAGTCCAGCTGAGAAGAATATATCTCTCAAGAAGGAGGAAAAGAGGTCCAAGTATATGGATTTCTTGTGGAGCTTAAAAGTTGTATCCAGGGTGTAACGTTAAACTTGTAGTCCTCATAGCTGGTGTTATGAGTGGTATGAAAGCCTCCTATCGACGGGAAATAGAGTCCATTTCCGCATGCAGATCTTCTACCTCCTCTTTGATCTGCAGGATGTAGAAAGCAGTGCTGCTCGGATCACTCCGCAGTGTGCGGGCACTGGATCTGGCGAAATTTCCGCGTCTGCATATCGCCAGGCTTTGGGATGCAGCCGTGTGTATTTAGCTCCACTAGTCTCTAGTATGACGCGGCTCAAAAGGTTGCTGAAGTTTTAGATCAGTGGACGCTTGTCAAGATCTGACAAACCCCAAATAATTTAATGTGTAAAATTTCATATAAAAAACAATAAGCTCAATTACTTCAGGAAGAGCTTTTTCATGAGTACGCTGTCGTCACCTAAAGTAATTGACAAATCACAGCATAGGCCTAACCTCTCCCTAATATCCTTAAACTGTACACTGATTTAAAATGTGTAACAAAGATAAATCTGTGTTACACGTCTCATAAATAAGAGGAACCACCCATCGAAGGAGGTGTCCACCAACAGGAGGTGCTATGTAGTCTAACGATGGCGGTTTCCTCCCAGTGGTTAATCCTGCAGGAAGAACACCATAGTTTAAAATATCTGTAAATCTGCCTCAATTTTACATTTTGTATGCTGTTCCAATCATGTTGCCATTTGACTACCACCAGATGTTTCAGTTGGCTCTTTGCGTTATAAGGAAATATGAAACTCCCTTCAATCATAGGTCTGTGGGAGGAAGTTTTTGCAGCTACATCAGCCGATTTACTATCTTTAATACCAACATATCCCGGTACCCAAAACAGCTCTACCCTCACATTCTGAGCATTCAGATTAGTCGGGCTGTATTAGATGCAAATAGCCATCGTTGCTGTCCGCCAAAAATATTGACTAACTAACAAACTCTGAGCATTCAGATTGTGACATAACAACTGGATTTTTAGTACAAGAGGATGCAGTGGACTGGGTGTTGGATATTGTTATCTTGAGCGCTCAGTGAGTCCACTTGAGACGTCCACGTGAGATAACACTTAGGGCCGGTTTCTGAAAGCTTAGCCGAGTTTAATCTTTTGGTTAAACTCGGTTACAATATAACAATCTCATAAGTAACCATAGCAACCGTTTTCTAACCATTTGGTTATAATAATAATATTTCAGAACTGTAGGCCTTACCATTTGGTTATAGTTAACAAAGCTTTCAGAAACTAGGCCCTTAAACGACTTTGTTCTGACGAAAACACTACGTAGTATTTATTAAGTGGAGGTATATTCTATAATATGAACACAGATATGTTAGTATAGAATGCTGGACTGGTGGCACTGATGGATGCGACCTAATTAGTGGCTCTCAATCAGTGACACGTAGTTCGAAAAGATTCAGTGGTTTCTAATCAGTTGCGATCCAACTATTTGTATAATTATAGTTCCAAATATCTAATCAAAACTTAATGCTTCATTGTACTTAATTAATATAAAATTAAGTATTCCATTGTATTGTAATTTTTTTCGATGTTTTACTTTTGATTTATAATCCCTAAATATATAAAATAATGTAATACATATTTTATGATTAGTGAAATAATATCTACCTATTTCATGCTCGTTAGATAAGAAAAAATATATATAATATTTAATTACGTAATTCAGGGTGTCCTCATAGTTATTTTTGACTGCTGATAATTTTTAATAAAATGAAAATTAACAAAACTCAAATGTTTTGTAAATTATTTAATTATCTAATATATAATAACATTTTGAAAATATATATTTTAAATGTCAAAGACGACAGAAACAAACAGAAATAATTGATAATTTGCGAGTCGTTAAAATTACGTCATACGCCCAGCATAAAAATCGCCATTTAGTCTAACCTAAATTAAAGTCTGTTTCTTTGGTTTAAGCGGAACTAAATTTTTAAATCTACTAACTTTTAATGACTGTATGAGGCTTTTGACAATTTTGTTTAACGAAAATCTCATTCATCATTAAAAAGTGAGCTCGTGTCTACTTAAAAAACTAAAAATTCCATTTAGTTCTTATTATACGTTTGAGATATACTGAACCACTTATTTTTATACCGTTATTTCAACTATACAGGATGAAACTATCGAAATGTAACATTTCGACAATTGCATGTCGCTGTCGGGGAATACCCGTAACCCATTTGCAGTCAGAACGCAGGGGCATAGCCAGAACTTTTATTAAGGGAAGATCCTTTCTTTTATAAAAAAGTATAGGTACAATATTTTATTACTGATATTAACTTAAAAAAAAGAAAAATAAATAACCAATTAAAAAATTACGTCAATAAAGTAGCAAGTAGCAAAATAAAAATAAAAATGAACGTATTTTATTAATGAAAGTTATTTACTGTAACAACTATTTTTATTTAAAACTTTTTAAAATTTTATTATATAATAAAAGGTTTGTCTCTATCTCGCCTATAGCCAGACGGTAGGCAATAAAACAATGTTTAGCTACTGAATATATATGAGTTCAAAAAGAAATTACATAAGGGTTGGCTATGGAAAATAAAAATGCCACCAGCAAGCTTTAGAATTAATCTGTCTGAATAAAACTGTCATCACTGTTGTTGTTGTCATAAGTTTATACTGAAAATTCAATTAAGCTACAATTATTGAGAAGTGACATTACCTGTGGCGGTACCGCTGTGCTCCAAGGCAATATGGCTGTCGTGTCTAGTATTCAGCTGTCAATAGGCTAATAGCGAACAGGTTAATTTAAGCACAGTACATTTTTATTTTATGAAAATGCGAGTAAATATTTGCGAAATTTTTTAATTTTTAAGCGCTACACATGAATCGAGTTGTATAACAGAAGGTAGGCATCAAATTCCAGCTTTTAAAGTTTAATATCAGTAGATTTATTGAAGTGCAATTTGTAGTTGAGCAGGTGTTAAATTCCAGGCACGTAATCTTATGTGGTACATCTAAGTGTCGGTCATCTGAATTTACAATATATGGATTCTGTTTGTAAACAAGTGCATTATGTTCAATGCCTCATGAAATAAAATTAGTTTTAGTTGGACAGAAAGCAGCTAAAAGTTAAATATGCAACTTGCAGGTGCAAACATATTAGTGCAGTTTTGTCTTTCTGCGACAAATGTAATGAACAAACTCGCATAGTGTCAGTTACCTTTTAGCTCAAAATATATTCCCATGCCTTCCTTCTGTCCATTACCAAATCTCTTCCAATCTGGACTTAATATTAACTTTCCCTCTATTTTTCTTAAGAAAGAAAAAAACTAAGATGCCTATCTTTACCTGTCTTGAATGACAGCCAAAAACACTACAATTTCTTCTACTTTATAGTTTTTCACAACTTCTATCGACATTCTAACAAAAATTCAACACTAGAACATATATAATAAGTTCAAACAGTACTAGAGCGCCTAGTACAATATTTGACCACCAGACTGCGTATCCGAGCGTGTCAGTTCTAAATAATGGTTTTTACAATAGAACACAAAAAATTTATGATTGATTCATATTTTCGAAGACAAAATTATTTAAATTATGAATAATTTTTCTTTTCAAGTGATGACCTAAAAATAAAGGTCCTCACTTCTGAAATACAAGTGTGATGACATAAAAAAAAGGTCCTCAAGTGATAAAAAAAAGTGTTTATTTCCCTCGTCTTTCTTGGGGAGGGGGGCTTATCCGAGTTTAACTCTTTGGTTAAACTCGGCTCCAATATAACAATCCCATAAGCAACCATTTTATGACCCTTTAGTTATAGTTACCTAAGCTTTCAGAGCTTTCTTTAAATAAAAATCCAACCGAACCCTTAAATATTTTTCGGTTTTTTTCGGCAGTGCTTTCATTTTCATTGCTTCACCTACCCACTCTTATTATCTGTGGCATGCCACTGTACTGTAATATCTTAGTTGAGAATCACTGAATTAATTGATGGTAGTACGAACATCGTAACAAAGTTTGCCAACTTTACGGAGGAAATAATTTATCCAGAACTAGATGGTTTCATTCGTCAGCGTTATTTCCCCATAAACAAACTTGTGATGTAGTTTGAAATACAGAATCAATATTTGAAACTGAGAATAACTCAACATAAACTTAGAATGGACTGGTCCAAGGACTTTCAAAGTGCCAACTTTCTTTTCCATCTGACTCCCATATGTGTAAATACGGGACTCTCACAACAATCACTCAGACGGAATAGGAAATATGTATAAAATGTACGCTATTTCCAGACGCCAGATGTCTAAATACTAAACCCACAAATTATCACTCATGGAATTTCCCTAATGATTTCAAAAATTGTTGGGTAAATCTACGTGCATATTGACACAAAATAATACTGAAACGATCTTAAAGCCTTGTTAATAGATTCATAACTTAGTGCATAGCAGATCCACCAAGATTTTACAAAAGGTTTTACTGCTCTGTACATCTGTTTGTAATAAATAGAATAAAGAGAGTAGTTTTTTTGTAGAGATTTTTATGCTATGGTTGTATTATGTGTTTACTATCACTCGATCTCGTACTTCCGATTTTCACCTATTTAGGTCTATGGCACATACACTTTAAAAATTTCTCAATATTATCTCCAGAAAACTGCTTTAGAGTGGGTATCGAAAAATTAGTACAACTTGAAGAAACCGTAATAAATACTGATGGACGTTATATTTTGTAATTATACATAAAAGAAATTACTGGAAAAAAAATGTACTCTAAAATAATGGATTTCATTCCGATCCCACCTTAGTATTCCCACTTATATGAGCTATCATCAATCGTGGTTTTAGTTACCCGCGGTTCAAAAGTGTTAAATAAATATTATATACAATGCAAGATATTTTGTGTCCAAAATATATAATGTGCACCATGGCCAAAAAGATCTGTTTTTTTTGCATGGTACACAAATAACTATTTTAAGAAGGTGGTTTTTATTCGTAAGGCTAAAAATTAAAGATAAGATTTTTAAATGCAGCCCTCCTTTTTAATTTGGTCCGTTTTCTCCTTCCAAAAAGACTTTATTGCGAAAAAACATGAAAAAATACACTATACAAAGTATTTGCCATCGCTTTCTATTATTTTTTCCCATCTGTCTGGTCTTTGTAGTATTCCGTGATGGAAAAACGACTCGTCCTTCGAAGCGACCCATTCATTGAGCCATTTCTATATTTCTTCATAATTGTTCAAGTGCTGACCCGAAAGCCCGTGTGCCATCGATCTGAATAAATGATAATCTGATGAATCAATGTCTGGTGAATACGACGGGTGAGGTAAAACGTCCCATCCAAGTGCTTGCAAGGTAGCCTTCACAATATTTCCAACATGTGGTCTAGCGTTATCATGCTGGAGGATCAATTTGTCGTGTCTCTTTGCATATTCCGACCGGTTATTCTACAATGTATTATTTAAACGGAGCAATTGTTGTTGGTAAAGTTCGGCAGTGATGGCTTGACTCTGCCTTAATAGCTCATGATACACTACAACCTTCTGGTCCCACCATACACAGAGCATTACTTTCTTGCCGTGAATATTCCGCTTTGGTCTCGATGCGGATGGTTTTCCTGGGTCGCAAATGGATTTCTAGGGGCACGTGCCATTGTACAACATATAGACTATTTTTTATTAGGATCAGTATTGAAATTAATATAAAATGAATATTCCTATGGTCTCTGTGATTTTTTGTTTTCGTAAGCTTGATTAAGAAATCCTTATACTGTCACTTGTGAGTCTGTCTGTCTGTTCGGTATAAATTGTAGCAAAATTTCTGGATCTAAAGAATTGAAATTTGTCTCTTTGCCCAACATGTAACAAAAATATTGGGAAAAAAAAAACATATTGCATAATATAAAAGTAAAATTTTGAGTATTATCAAATGCAGAGCCGCAGTAAGGAAAACTTGCGCTAGGGGCAAAACTGTGTTTTGGCGCCCCTTGGGAAATAAATGTAAGTGAAGAGCAAAAAAAAGGTCCTCACCTCCCAAATTCCAAGTGAAGAGCAAAAAAAGGTCCTCACGTCTCAAATTCCAAGTGAAGAACAAAAAAAAAAAAAAAAGATTCTCAACTCCCAAATTCCAAGTGAACTTTCGCAATGTGGCGCCCCTTAATCAAGCTCCTCAGCGCCCTTTTCCTTAGTGCGCTAGGGGCCGTCGCCCCCTCCGCCCCCCCCTTACTGCGGCTCTGATCAAATGAAAGCTTTTGATATGTGGCTTAACAATCACATATTTTTTTAACAGTAAAGGATGAAATTATCATCATTTTTTTTATATTTACATTAATATCCTACAGCAGGTATCAATCTTATTTGGGCCGGGGGCCAATTTTCATACAAAAGAATAATATGCAGGAATTACAAATATACCGAAGGGCTACTTGTTTTTTTTTTTCCTCAAAAACCAAACACAAACCAAAAAATAAATTACCTTCTTATAAGGAGGTACAGTAAACTACATATTGAAAACTAATATTTCTTCGTACTACACGTGTACACGCACGTAGGCAGTCACTAAAAAAGCCAGCCGCGAAGACATAAATATGCAAAAAATGCAATTATTTTAATACCTTTTTAAAAAAATTATATCCGGGGGAGAGGACCCCCTATTCTTCTACAAATTATGGAATATTTAGATGAAGAAGTATCTTATTACTTATCATTTTTCTTAACCACCATTTAGAATACTGAGACAGTTTAAACAGATTTTTGGATAAGTTTGTCATGAAAACCAACCAATGTTTCACTGTTGTTTTCATTTCGTCGTCTACCACTCAGAAATGTCTTGAGATGGGAGAATAAATTATAATCAGTTGGGGCAAGATCAGGATTATATATGCGGAAAAGTGTCGCAACTAAAATAGGCTAGTGAAGTGTATATATCATATTTGAATGTATATATCAGTATTGAATATATCAAAGACTACGTATTGTAAAGGACGGAAAATTTCTTTACTAAGTGTCTCGCTAATCATAACCCTTTAATTAAAAAAATAGGAAACTATGAAAAGGACAAACTGCCATGCAAAAAATATAAACATAAATTAACTAGACACATACTAGTACCATAATTTAAAGTCAAACATTACCATTTAAGTTTTGATTCTGTTACATAGGTGTATTTTTCTGTATTTTTCCTATGTTTCACACTGTAATGTAAAAATATAAAATATGAATATTATTGTTTAACTCTGTACATATAACGAAGTTTAAGTTAATGAGATAATATTATTTCGATACTTAACTGTTGACAAATATTGTTAACTAGTTGTAAGTTTTTGTTAAATAAATGGTTTTATAAAAAAAAAAAAAATATGGACCGCCAACTTCAAAAAACATTACATGAGATCCATGATGCCAAAAATATTGAGAAACACTGATCTATATCATCAAATTGTATTTCGTTTATTATATTCGCGTACCAACTACGTATTTATGATTAGAATATGGTTATTTTTTACTAATCAACAAAAATCATCTTGATTGGTTTCAACGTTTATTTTTTTATTTTTTATTCAACGGTTGCTATAGAAATGAAACCTTTATATTCTACAATAAAATAAACTCACGGTATATTTCATATACAGAAAAACAATTTTTAAAATTTATTTTGCAGTCTATGTGATGAGATTTCGCGTCCTAAACTATTTTCTTTCAATCTGTTCTGCCATTTACTTCTGTGTCTAGTTACTGTGTTTACATTCAGTTTTTTAAGGGCCACGGCAAATTTTTCAGGCAGGGACCCCATGTTGATCCGCCAGCTTGATCCGCCTTTGCTTGACGGGTCACAAAAAATTATGTAGCGGGGCGAATGCGGCCAGCGATCCTAGCCCCTCTTTTTATAGATAAGCATCATAAGTGCCCCCTCTTACCATGAATCCTGGATACGCCACTGTGTCCTGATACTGCAAATCCAATGTGTGACTTATAAAATCGTAATTCTCTAAATTTTTATAAAAATTCATGGAAAAATCAACAAAATAAGCATTAAAAGTAACAATTTTCCTCATTCTAGTAGAACTGGTTTGTTATCTATTATTCAATGAAATTTTTAAAATAGAAGCCCGTTTAAAATATCTTTGTTTTAAAAAACGTCCTTCACTTATCGCATGAATAAATTAGTGGTTTTATCGCGGATGGCTGGCTGACTCATACAGTAAATAGCTAAGCGCCTATATACTATTAAATAATTAAACTGGTATTTTTATACTTTCACTAAGTATAAAAATGCTTTTAAAAACAAAGTGGAGCGTCATTCATAATTCCTCTTTTATAAATGAGTGTTAACTGTAAAATTTAATTACTATGTGCAATTATGCCTATCGACATAGAAATCAACATTTAACTGTTAACATTTTTACTATTACATTTCTTTTTTCTAAAATAAAGTATGGTGTAAACACAAATATGACTAAAATGAATTGTCATATTTTGTTTTACGCAATAGACAGTTACAGAATTATATTAAATTAATGTAATTTTGTATTTGCGCCTCAAAGAATCTTCTTCTTAATCTAACATCCAGAAGGACGTATAGTGATCAGATGATTATGTGTCATACTCTTCGGACTACTCGTCGCTAAGTGACTCGAACTTCGGCATCTCTAACAGCTGTCACGAGACTCGTCCTTGTGAGATTGGGTATAAGATCCGTCCATTATGTAGGTCAGTGTTCTTCAACCCTTTTGCCCCCGCGGACCTATGAAAATAGGATAAATATTTCGCGGACCGGCTGAAAGCTAAGACACAAATAAAAACCAATATAGATAGTATCTTTTTATTATTATATATAGGTATATGTTATAGAGTTATATAATTACAATTTTTAGTGCGACATCTGCTACTGCTTCTTTCTTATAAAATTTGATATATGTGGCTGCAGAGTTTTTTCTGAGATACGAAGCGTTGTATTAACATCCATTCGATTTCTCTGTTTTTTACCGACCGCCAACAAATATTGTGATCATACCGATTTTGACATTTCGAGATTTCGATGGATCTCCACGAAATGAGGTTCCTACATAACGTTTTGACTATTTTTAGCATGATGTCTGTCGGTCTGTCTGTCCGCCCGTCTATCCGTCCGTCCGTCTGTTTGTCTGTGTACACGTGCAGAGAAAATTCGGCTAAAAGGTTTTTTATGAAACTTCATATTTAAGCTTCAGGCACGAGTTGATCAACTTTTAATAAAAATCGGTTGACTAGAAATGGGAGTTTACTCGTGTCGATTTTAAGATTTTTGCGAATATTTCACAACAGAGAAATATTTCGAAAAAAATTATTGAACAGAAGTTGCTATAAAAGGAATAACTAACAACTTTTATTTGAGACATTTTTTGATAAAGCAGCATAAATTAAACAAGTACTTTGTGATGGCGGTCGGTCCTGTGGTGGCCACATATGATTTTTATTATTGACATGGCTGAAAAATCTTTGGCGCACAAATAGGAAGTCCAAAAAATGACAAACAATTTGATAGTCTTATAACTCAAAGATGGATATTCTTTTTCTAGAGTTTTTCCAAAATTGAAACAATGATTGATTGCATTTTATGTCTGGACACCAGAGTGACATCAGAAGACAACTCGATCAGCTTTTCTTTTTCACGAGGATCAAGTGAACATAACTTTATATATTTCAAGAATGGATTATTAATCCAGAGGTTACCTTTACGATGATCTTCATTTTCAGGGAAATAATTATTAAAATTTTCAGCTAATGCTCTTAAATGTTGACTTATTCTGTTGAATATAATTTTTTTGATGACATCAGCAGCAATCAAAAATTCTATCAAAAGTGGAAACGTTTTTAAATCTTCCTCTTATAAGCGACTAAGTATCCCAAAGAGTGAGTATGAAAGTATGAAAAATAGCCACGAGAGGCGTTGTATTGGGGCTAGTAAATATTAAATAAATCACGGTTCGGACAAAAGTTAGCTTCTGCGTCGACTAAAAAAATGTGCTATATACTCGTGAATAGAATAGTGCATTTAGAACACATGATTCAGTCGAAATATTTCGCGGACTGGCAGGAAATTTCTGCGGACCACGGGTTGAAGAAAACTGGTGTGGGTGATCTACTGCGGTGGCGCTTTTCTTCTGGTTTCTCCTGTACGATAAGTTTTCCCAAATTATTGTGGCGGGTTACATGTACAAAGCATTTTAGTATTCGTACAGAGGTTAGAGTTGAAAGACGCTGGGTAGGATTAAAATTAATCCTCAAAGAATAGTTATCAGTAGAGCACGGACATAGTTAGGCTTAAGCCTACCCCGTTGCTTACGAGCGGCACGTTTATTTTCAATAAAAACTATTCATTTTGTTCATGTGGCGTACTCGACAAACGCGAGACTCGTACTTTATAAATGTAAATTTTCCTGACTCCAATTCCGGCAGTTTTGACAATTAACTTTACAATGAATATAAAACGTAGCCTCATCGGTAAAATAATTTTCTTTTTTCAACCATCACATTATTTTCATTATTATTAATTCTCATCATTATTTCGCAAAAATGTTTTCTTTTTCCATAATCGTTCAACAATAATTTCTGGTGATTTTGAAATTTATATGATTTAAAATGTTCTTTCTTAAGAAAATTGTAAACGGTGCCCTTACTTACACCCACACTTAGTTAACTAGTAAAAAGTTGACAATTTCTGTTCTATTTTAAAATAAACGCATTTTACATGTCAATCAACGGTTGTTATAGAAATGAAACCTCTGTTTTATAATAAAATAAACTCACGGTATAATTAATATTCATAAAACAATTTTAAAAAATTACTTTGCAGTCTATTAGATGAGATTTCGCATCCTCAACTATTTTATTTCAATCTGTTCTGCCATTTACTTCTATGTCTAGTTACTGTGTTTACATTCACGTTTAGCGCAAATAGCCTTTGTTGCTGTGCGCCAAAAATTTTAACTAACTTAACATTCAGTTTTTTAGGATTTCGTAGGTATAACTAAAAACCCTGATATCGTCTCTTATGTACATGGTCTCAAATAGGGGATTGGCATGATTTTTATTTTATTTTTTATTATATTCCTTATATTGCCTATAAACATAAAAAACAGTTTTGCATTTTTCTTTTTTAATTTGAAGTCTTAAAAAATTCATTCATTTATGTAGCGCGCGAAAAACACTTCGACTGTTTACAAACTTAGCTGTGACGTCAGAGCCTACCCAGTCAACATCCTACAGCCCACACAGTCTGGTGAACTTATTTGCTTGTATAACTTTTATAGATTGTGTAAAGTTACAGTGATTTTAATTAAAATAAAGTTATTCTACATGTTTACCAAATTTAATTTTATATTAAAATATATAAAATATGGAAGATTCAGGGCCCAGTACTTCGAAAATATTGTTTAGTACCGATGTGTACAAATACTTTATTTAGAACTCCACAAAAACCATTTATTTCATTACCTAATGGTGAAAAACAAAAGAAAAGGAAGAAAAGCATCAATGTTGGGTAAATTGTCACTATGAGCCCTAACAAAATCTTTATCTGCCATTTTAATAATAAATGCGTGAAAAATTGTTCAAAAAACAAATACAAAACTCTCAAACAATACACTATACAAACTAGAGATGGCAATAAATTAATCAATCGATTAATTGATTATTTGATTAATCGAAATGTTAGAAGTGATTTTTGATTAAATTGGTAAAAAAATAAGCGATTAATTGATTATGAAATAAAAAACGAAACATGTTCACTCGCCGACAAAAAAATAGGACAGTCTTTAATGTTGTACTTTAAAAGCTGATATAAAATCATTTAACCGTTTTATTAGGAAAATATAAGTAATGGAAGGTAATACAATGTCTGCATAAACAAGTATTTTATTTTACAAACAGGCTGTAACAATAAATAATGCCCGTTTGAACGAAGACTATAATATTGATATTGCATATTAAGTACGCAAATTTTAATACAAATAATTCATTGTTAAAATAAATTTTTGCCATTAGTTACCCATCTTAGAGATTTATAAACTTCTGCAAGTCTTTTTTGTGCAATAAAATTAAATTGTAGCCGGAAAACCTACGAAACCCTACACATTTCTATGCGTCCATACTTCAGCAGGATCTAAAGAGTAACTGTGCAAAAATTGGTGCAGAACGGTTAAAGGGCCCAGGATTGTTTTGAATTACTTGATTATACCTACGAATCTCTAAATATTTCTGTACACTATTACTTCCGAAGTGCCCTAGATAAGTAAAGTAATTGTAAATAATCAAGAAGTAATCATGATATAATCCACGAATACTGTTCGATTCTTTTCAAGTAATCTGAAAGTAATCTAAAGTAATCAAGAAGTAATCTAAAAATAATTCAAATTACTTTCGATTATTTTTGAGTAATCTTAAAGTAGTCAATTAATCTAATCAAATAATCAATTACTTTCTGATTATTTGTAATGGTAATCAAGAATATTTGAGTACGATTACTCGAGTAATCGTACTCAAAGTTTTGATTACGATTACTTGAGTAATCGTAATGCACAAGTATTTGATTACAATAGTAATCATTACTTTACAGCTCTAGTCTAGTCCAGTTCATTTTATTATTTACTGTTAAAATTTTATATATAGTCTTCCACGAAAGGTTCTTTACTTAAATTCTAAATATATTTAAATGCTACCAAATAACTTCCAACTAATAAAATTAAAGTAAAAATATTTTAATAAGTTTCATTTTAAATAATTTTTTGTTTTTCTTGGCAAATATGTAGTTTTGGTTATAACATATTTTTAACATAACTGTTTGTATTTCGTTGCGTCATTTTGTTTACAAATACGACCAACCTAAAAAGGTTTGACAAATTTGCAATTAGTAATATTTACATTTTACTTCCTTATTAGAGAAGAAACGTGTTATATTGACAGAAGACGTTAAAATTAACAGCTTTTGACACAAATTTGAACACGCTTTGACAATGTCAACATGAACGATGTATCTAAATACATGCTGGTTTTCATAATTTGACTAAGTACAAATTGAAGACCATCGTAGCCCGCACGAGTTGCTGCACAAGGGACAAAAGGGCACTAGCCCTTCGAAACTCAAAACTCGATAAGCCCTAAAGATGCAACACAGTAAGCTGACCAGATTTTTTTTACAGAAAGAGAGTATACTAAAAAAAAGATCACACTGCAAACATACAAGTGATAAGCAAAAAACAGAGGTTCTCACTCAAAATTACTAGTGCCGAGCAAAAAAAAGGTCTTCACTCCCAAAATAGAAGTGATGGGCAAAAAAAAGGTCCTTACTTCTTACATAGAAGAGATGAGCAAAAAAAAGGTCCTTATTTCCAAAATAGAAGTGATAAAAACAAATGACCAGCAAAAAAGAGTACATATATTCAGTTTTTTTCTTTTTCTATATAAAAAGTAAGAGTATAGAGGATATTACTCAAAAAAGAGTATAATACTCTAAAAAATTGATGTGAAGTGTGAATTTTCACACATTTCAGGGTTTCGCAGGTATTTATTAACTGTATGATGATTATTTGGGATGCCAAAACAAATTTTATGTCAAAATATATTTTTATGAATTTTAATTCGAATACCTAATACCATTATTTAAGTTTCTAAATATGTACAGTATTTTTTTTATATAGCAAGGATCATTAAGATTTTGAAAAATGCGCCTATGGCTTCCATTGGTTGCTTAAATCATAAGCCTCGCCCTCTGATACCTTCAAATATAGAATTAAATTATAATTTCAACACTTCCCACTGGTTATTAAATTTACGCTTTTAAAAATTAAATGCAACATTTACCAAAATATAACTAGAATTTTGACAAAATAATTTAAACAAAATAAAAATGCAAAAAAAAAAATTAAAAAATAAAAATTGACGGGACACAGTTTCTTACAGTAGTTTCAACTGTAGTGTAAGCGAGAACGCTACCACTGTGCTATACAGGATCACTCGTTTACTATGTTAAATAGCGGATTAAATATATTACATATTTTACTTAAAAACACAAAAAATGCGTTATTTTCCGAAAACATAATCTGATCAAAAATTCCTGTTGTACTATTCCGGTTCACACCAATGTACATTACTGAGAATTTTTTCAGATTTTTAGTTTAAACCATCTGGGCTACAGGGTGTGGGACAAAAAATTTTCTGCACAATTTTGGCAAAAATCGCCTCAAAATAATTTATTTTGCAAAAATAAAATTTTGATCGTTAATCCACGAACCAAGGGCTTTCATTTGATACCCTACACAGAATTGTAAAAAAATATATTTTTTTTCGATGAGCATATATTTGTTTATATTTTTAGGGGGATATGTTTTTTAGATGTTTTAGTATTTTTCCTATGTGCGGGTCAAAGATTTGTATAAGCATGCCAAATTTCAACTCTCTAGGTTTAGCCGTTTGGCTACAATTTTTACCGAACAGACAGACAGACAGACAGACAGACAGACAGACAGACAGACAGACAGACAGACAGACAGACAGACAGACAGACAGACAGACAGACAGACAGACAGACAGACAGACAAACAGACAGACAGACAGACAGACGACAAAATGACGGTATAAGGGTTTTTTGGTCATACCTACAAAACCCTAAAAAGAGTACGTCTGGTCACCCTAACACATAGTGACATCGAAGATAATTTCTACCGTTTCTCAACCTTACAAAACAATATTATATGGTATAGTATTTCCAAAATGAAATGGCCTCTCTTGTTAAGAAGCTTAACAATGCGGTAATATGTTTATGGCAGTAATCCTAGGATTTGTTGCTGTAAAAAGAATATAGGAGGTATTAAGGGAATTTTAAATTTAAATTGAATACATGTAATAGTAGTTCAATTGAAATTTCTTAAAAACCATTAAGGATAATTTCCAAATTTATAATACTATTGTTCCTAAATTTTAGTAGTTGTTATACTTGTTTGTTAGTTAATTTTCAACGTTCATAGCGCGCATACCTTAACAACAAGGCTCTTTGGCGACCATTTGATTTTGAAGAAATTCCTAATTTCTGTAGTGAAAATAGTGAATCTGTGCAAGGTGATTTGGAGTGCAAAAATGTGGACATTGACGTGGAATGCGAAAATGTGGACGTGGCTACTAAAGAAAAATGTCATTTTTCAGAAGATTGCGAAGTTCTGATACTGAACGTTTATAAAAAGTTAGTTTCGGAAGGTAATGACAAACCTATACTTGGAACTGCGGAATTAACTAGTGTCCCATACAGAACAATTCAACGTATAATTGTTCGTGGCAAAAATTAGCAGCGAAAACGACCCGATTTACAAGTTTTCAAGAAAATAGATAGTTTTATGTCTAAAACAATAATAAATAAAATATATCACTTTTATTCGAAAAATAAAGTGCCGACTGTACATCTTTTAATAAAAAAGTTGGAAGAAGATGGAATAGAATTTCCATACAAAGTTAACCATATGTATAATTATTTGAAGATGCTAAGATTTAGATATAGAACGTTAAATAAACGTTTACATATTATGGAATCAGATAGAATAGTAAGGGCGAGATCGCAGTATTTGGACCAATTACACAAATACAGAGAAGAAGGTAGACTCATCGTGTATTTAGATGAAACGTGGTATGACACGCATGATATTCGCAAGAAGGGTTTATCAGACAATTCCTCTAAATGTGTTTTAAAAACACCATGTTCCAGAAGGAAACGTGTTATTATACTACACGTTGGAAGCGAACAAGGATGGGTTCAGAATGGACTCTTGATATCAGCTAAGAATATTAAAAATTGTAACGCCGATTATCATCGCCGAAGATATGACGGCATCATTATTTGAACTTTGGCTCAAAAGTCAACTACTGCCCAATTTGCCAGAAAATGCGGTGATCGTAATGGACAATGCTTAGTATCATTCTCAGCAATTAAAAAAAATGCCAACTGCAGCAACACGAAAAGCTGATATAATAAATTTTTCAGAAGAGGAAAACATATTTGTTGAAAATGTCAGTAAAAAAACTAAAGCAGAGTTATTAAAAATTATCACGGCGAAACAGTTGAAAAACATTTGTGGTTGACGAACTGGCAAAAAAAGAACGTTGCAGTATTTTAAGGCTACCGCCATATTATTGTTTTAATCCCAATATATACCAAATAGAACCAAATAGAACTAATATGGAGCCATTTAAAAGGTAATGTGCGCCGGAAAAATACAACACCGACAGAAAGTGACATTGTAGTACAATTAATTAAGACGAAACAATTGCAATAAGTAGTGATTTGTGGATCAAATGTGTAAAATATGTAAAGACAATTGAAACATTTTTTTTTATAAATCCACCAAATAAATCTTCAATAATTATTAATTTAAATGACAGTGGTAGTGACACAAACTCTGATAGTGATATAAAATGATAATAATGATAATGATTAATATTTTAATAATTTTAAATTACCACAAATTGACAAGTTCAAAAAAAGAATGATCTTTGTCTGTGCAAATTTGAAGTATTTAATATAGACTATAAAGACTTTAAAACAAAACGATTTTTAACCATGCCTATATTTATAATTCAAATATAGCCAGACTTAAGCCTGATAAAAATGTGAAGGAATGTCATGTGAGTATATACAGTTCATTCTAAATAGCATATAAGAAAACACGTTTATTTTAAATAATTATTACGGTCCTGGCAACTACTATTAACAGAACCATACACTCGCAGGTATATTGGTGATACTGTCAGCCATTATTGGAATCAATAAGTGAGGGTGGCCATTTAATTTCGGAAATACTATTTAGACCCATATTTTTTTTACGTTCTGGTACATGTTTCTGGTTCTGTTTCAGAAATATTGAGCTAGCGAAATGCACTGAAGATGAGGTAAAGATGTAGTTAGACGTCTGAAATCCTGAGAAAGAAATTGAATGGCATCGCTTTACTAACAAGTGTTTATGCACGAATATTTCAACTATTTCAATACCATAAATTCGCTTTATCTTAAAATACAATAACATTATTTTTGGTGTCTCATAAAGCCTGAAAACATGCTCTGCAAATAAGAAGAGTTTTGTTTTGCTTTTAGAAAAAATCCGTTTTACATTTAAGTTATTCGTATAAATAGAATGCACTTATAAACTTTACGTGCCGAGAACGAATATAAAAGCAGAATGCAATATTTTGTAAGTGAAATAAAATCAAGAATAGATTTTCTGTTTCCTGCTTTCGGCACGCACATGTTCGCAAGCAACGTCGACATAATGTCATTTGCAAAACAACATTAGAACACATGGGCGTTCATCAAGTTCAATAATTCTGGATGGAAAATTTAAAAAAATAACAAAATTTATAGTTATAGGGCTATACTAAACAAGTTATGTTAAGTTGTACGGCGGTGTTATTGTCTTAGTCTTTATCTTTTAACTAGTGATGTACCGGATCACATAAAAGCCAGATCCGCGGATACAGATACGGATTATTTGCGTCCTGATCCACGGATACGGATACGGATCTTGCATTCAAGTAGAAAGACGGATGATCTTGAAGCGATAACGTTATGTGTCGTGCGGTTCCTACAAATAAAAACATGCCAACTGACAAATAACTTAGTTGAGTTTTAAATCACGCACTCATTGCATTTATTAATTTTACTTTAATATTTAATGTAGAGACATAAGATTTGCGGTTCCCAACCAATGGTTCGCAAACCCGGGTTCGCATTTAAAATTCTGTAATGGCGTCAGCTCATGGTATTTGGCATTTTCATGCTATTTTTTTATTTTCAAAATTAACCGTTAAAGTAAGTATTTTATAGCAGTGTTCTTCAACACGGGGTCTACAGAAAATTTGTAATTATATATAAAAAAAAAAAAAAAAATGCGTTAAAATATGTATTGTGGTGTTATTAGAGATATATGATACACGATAGAAAAAATCTAACTGCAACTTTTTTGTCGTGCCTATTGATTTAAAGCAGTGTTCTTCAACTCGTGATCCGCGGACCGGTGCCAATCCGCGAAATATTTCGACCGAATCATGTATATAATGAATCGAGTATATAGCACATTTTTTTAGTCGACGCAGAAGCTAACTTTTGTCCGAACCATGATTTATTTAATATTTAATAGCACCAATACAACGCCTCTCTCGGCTATTTTTCATACTTCTTCATAGAAGCTAGCTCTTTGGAATAGTAGAAGATTTAGAAATGTTTGCACTTTTGGAAGAATTTTTTATTGCTGCTGATGTCAACCAGAAAATCATATTTAACAATAAGTCAACATTTAAGAGCATTAGCTGAAAATAATAATTATTTCCCTGAAAATGAGGATCCTCGTACAGGTAACATCTGGATTAATAATGCATTCTTGAAAGATATAAAGTCATGTGTACTTGATCCTCGTGAAAAAGAAAAGCTGATCGAGTTATCTTGTGATGTCACTCTGGTGTCCAGACTTAAAATTCAATCATTTTCTCAATTTTGGAAATCCCTAGAAAAAGAATATCCATATTTGAGTTATAAAGCTATAAAATTATTAGTCATTTTTTCGACTTCCTATTTATGCGAAAAGATATTTTCAGCCTTGTCAATAATAAAAACCAAACAGAGAAATCGAATGGATGTTAACGTAGCGCTTCGTCTCTAAGAAACAACTCTGCAGCCACGTATATCAAATTTCATGTATGCTTCATAGAGCTAGAGGAGGCATACTATAGGATAAAGCGGGATGTACAAAACCAACTGCTGGTTTAGCATTTCGAAATTAAAATCGGTCTAAGGCAAGGTAGATCCTTGCCTTAGACCGAGCTATTAAAAACGTCAGAAAAAATAAACAAAAATACCCATTGGTCATTGGAAAATGAACAAAGTTACCATCTCAGAACTGTGCTATGCAGACGACAAGGTCCTAATCGCCACTAACGAGGAAAGTTTACAAGGTAACCTTGATACTAATAATCATTGGCTAAATACAATAAATATGAAAATAAACTGCGAGAAAATCAAAAGCATGATTATAAGTACAAGCTAGGAGAAACATCGCATTGAACTAGAAAGAAAAACAATAAAACAGGTCAAGCATTTCAAATATCTCGGATCCGTTTTTTCAGCAGACTGGTAGGCTATTAATAGCATTAAGTATTCCTTCTTGGCAAAATGGGAAATTCTGACAGAGACAAAAGTCCAGATATTCAAGAAAGTGGCCATACCAGTGCTGACATAAATATGGATCAGAGGCTTGGACAACAACGGAAAAACAAAGAAGTAGGATAAGAAGTAGCGAAATGGGTTCTTACGGAAGATCAAGAGAAGATAAGATAAAATTGGGTAGGATAAGGAACATAGAATACAAACAAGAACTGAGAACTAAACCAGTAGAAGAAGTAATAGAAGAAGGACAACTTAGATGGTATGTCAGAGAAGCTAAAGGAGGACGCCGTGGAAGACCGAGGAAAGAGTGAAGTGATGAAATTAGAAGTGCAGTAGAGAGTAGAGATACCCCCTGGAATGGAGCGAGAAGTAGGGACAAAAAACAGGAAGGAATGGAGAAAGCTGTGGCAACGTTCGCCCACTAAAGAAGGGAACAGGTACAAGTAATAATCAAACTCTTCACACAAAGTCCGACACTAGAGATGGTAAAAGGGCTCAACGATTAACTAACTAAGGGCCGCTTTTACAAAACCTCGGATACGTAGCGGTATAAGTTTATTCCGATATTTATTCCAACGTTCGCTTTTACAATGCATTTTTTATTCTCGGATAGTTATCCATGGTTTTATTGTAAATAAAATAAAGTTGGTATCGTTTGACACATAAACTGACACATTAGAAATGTCATATTTTAAATTGACACTACTATTAACAATGAATAGATCGAGATGGAGGGCTTATGTGAATGAGGCCAAAAGTCAACTTGACTGATAGTGCCCAAAGAAGAAGAAGAAGAATTATTATTAACAACACATTTAGTTTAGATTTTAGACTTTATTTAAGCATGTTTATGGAAATAATGGGAGATGTCGTAGTATTCGACTCAGATAATTCTTTTATTGTGCTATATCTACCGAGTTAGTGTCAGCCTCTCGTGTGCAAATATTCATAAAACCGCCCTCTAATAGGATCGAGCCCAAATACCGCCCATATGTAAATTTTTATAAGATCTCCCTCTACTAGTAGAATTCATATTATAATAATTCTAATACAGTTGTGGACTGCCAATATTGTAACAAGTTCTTTCAAGAGGAAAATTTCACTGATTAATAACAGGAGTATTTTTTTTTTTAGTGTATAACTACATTAAGAACCAGTTCGCGTTTTGAAAAATCTATAAATAAATAACAACCGGTTCATTCGAACTGGCTCCAGCCCAATATTGCATATATACATGTACAAAAACTGGCATTATGTGTACATAGTGTGGAAGGGATGATAGTGGCCAGTTGGATTCGAAGCGCTCAAAGTGCTAGGAGCATATTCTAACGGTAATCGGTTGCTGCTGTTCATTGCTACGCTTTTAAAAAATAAATAAAATAAATCAAAACTGCTGAACAAATACATAGATAACGAGGGATTACGTACTATTATTATTTCGTATGGCAATGTCTAGGTTTTAGAGATTTTAGTGTCGCAACTAGCGTTCTCTGAAATGACCTAACGATTACTTTTTACAGTAGATGAGACCACCGTGCCTGTGAAACATGCCCCATATTTCTGAAAATTAATTCAGAGATACAGGCACTCATTGTAAAGAATCTGAGCCTAAGGTCGCAACAGCCAAGTTTTTTTTTTTAATCTTTTTGCCCATACTAAGTTGATCTCATGATTCCACACTTTCAAAGCAAGTGAGATAACCACTACGCTGCTGCATCCACAATTATATAACTGTAATAAAAATTCAAATGAAACGTTATAATGTGACATTTATCATATGTCAAATTATTTTTTTTACCGTTACTGGGTAACAAATTCTTATTCGCCAATCAGAGCAAGGGAATAACTTATACTGCCCTTTATCTGAAGTGTCGTTGACCAGATAAGATATTCTGGTGTTTATTCCGATGTTTATCCTATCCGAGCTTTATCCGAGCATTGTAAAAGCGATTTTTTTACTTTATACCGGGAATAGCGTTATCCGAGTTTTATCCAACGATTGTAAAAGCCTAAGTAAGTAAGTAAGATTATTTTTATATTTTCTTCTATCAAACTTTTCCAACAACGCCTCTGGTATGAGTATTGTACATGAAAAGAAAATAAACATTCATGTATATGTTTCCTGCCATAACTGGCGAGAGATTGTTTACGCAAAAAAAAAAACTATATTAAGTCTAAAAAATATAAACATGATTTCTGTAAAAAATATAGCGCTGACATTTAAACACGGAATTTAAAATGATAATTTAGATAGAATTTTAAATTAAACATTTTCCGTCCGAGCACAGAATAATTGGTTGGGAAATTATGACTCAATTTCATAAAATAAATAAAATTACTTAAAAGTGAATCAAATGTAGCTAGTTATTTTAAAATTTATGATTAGTAATTAGTGTAGCGTTAAAATAACAGAATTAATTGAATGTTACTTATATTTCTTTTATATTAGCTCTGCCTCTTTCTTGGGTTTGTCAGTAGGATTTATTTTTGATCTCAAACACAGATTCTCTATCTTGTCCTGATAAATATCAGGTAATTCTAGGTATCTTATGGAAACAGGATGTTAAAAAAAAGTGGTCGAAAATTTTTAGAGAGTATAGTATTGACAAAAATATATACAAAAAAACTTAATCAACGTTAGTTCGCGCACAAATCGAAAAGATGAGATATTTCTAAACAAAACAGTGTGTTAAATTAATGCGTTTCCTTTTAGAATGTGTTTGCAAAGCCGCAGTAAGGAAAACTTGCGCTAGGGACAAAGCCGTGTTTTGGCGCCCTTGGCAAATAAAAACAAGGTTCTCACCTCCAAAATTTAAGTGATAAGCAAAAAAAGGTCCTCACCTCCCAAATTCCAAGTAACGAGCAAAAAAAAAGGTCCTCGCCTTCCCAATGGCGCCCCTTAGTCAAGCTCGTCAGCGCCCTTTTCTTTAGTGCGCCCAGGGCCGTCGCCCCTTTCGCCCCCCCTTACTGCGGCTCTGTGTGTTTGAGTGGTATACTAAGCAAGATCCAAATTTGTACCATACAATTTTTTTTTAAATCTTTAAACACTACAAACGTGCAAATTTTTAGAGAAATATCCAAAACACTATGTTTTAATATTGTTTTATGTATTGAATAACTTGTAAACAAAAATTAATAAAACATAGTAAACCTAATTTATTGATTTACACACGTATTTAACTTTTTGAACTGAAACACTTCTTTGGGCACGTTTGTCGATTGAAGAGTAACGAAATTACGTTACCAGCGCGAAAGTTACGGACATGTACCCTCTCGTCTTTCGCCTATCGACGACCGTCACATCAGTCTACTGTGAATATATTAAAAACCAGGATATTGTAGTCTTCCTCTTCCTCTACGTTGTCTTTCTTCGAAGGTTGGCAATTATCACAGGTATTTTATCATTTGATATAGAAAATTGAAACAGATCCAGTTTCGGGATGAAGCAGCACGGGCACCTCTGAAATTCTATGGATGAAGTTGTGCTATGACCGACGCTTATTTTGCGTCGGAACCACTCTGAAAACTAAATCGTTCTAATTTGTGTTTTTTGATGGTGTAAAACAGTTATCCAGTTTTTGATTTTTATCTGTTCCGGTCTGTCCATAATTACCTCCAATAAACGTCAGTGAATACACATTTCGAAGGGTTCGAACTTATTTACAATGCTTATTTATCGCTATTAACATTATTTATCGCAAAGTCCATTAAAAAAGTGTTAATTTTATTGCACAAGAATATCGTGTTATAAAAATTGCTTTATTAAAATATCTGACAGTTTTTTCCTTGCCGTTCATGATTTTTCTAGAAACGTTATCTATATGAATATAAAAATGGCGTGATATAATTTTATTTTAAATACCAAAAATATATGCACGTTATTACTACGAAGTAATGTGAATATTCTGACTTAATAAAAATAATGTTTTTTCAACACGGAAATGCGAATTCTGTAACGAATGTCTCAAAAACCTATTCTTATTCAGTGACATAACAATGCTGAATGACATTTACATCGCATAATACTGACAATTTTGAAATATACGGACAGCAGATATGCTACAAAACAGTGCTTCCTCATTTGTGGTTCAGAGACCTCTATAAATTCGTATTTATAAAATTTAAAACTATTTTTTTCAAAAATTCTACAGAAGAAATTGTAGAACGATCCTGATCAACAGTTCATCATCATCTCTATCAATAACCCTCATTAGGTATTAGCCTTTTCAAGGCTTTTTTTAAAATATGTCCTATTCTTAGTAACCGTTTTCCATAATTTACGTTCTATTAGGCCTTTCTACAACGAATCCATATAACTTGTCTTTCTTTTTCGGAGTACCGCTGTTTGTAGATTCTTCTCGCTGGATCACTTTCCTATATTCACTCCAGTTGTTCTATTCGTTTTAGCCTATTGATAGTTATCGCTCGGGCCATATTCAGAACTTTATACACTGTTACAAATCGAAATTGTATCGTTAACGCCATCCATCATCTTCACAGAAGTCCCCATATATATTCCGTAGAATCTTGCTTTTGAAATAAGAGAATTTTCATCCTGATTTGCTAGGGCATTTGTTTTTGAATCACATGCAAGCACAGCAGGGTCAACGCGAGGATCTTTGGCTACCCTAGGTCAAACATATTTCGGCGTCCCTAGGCAGGACATCATTCGGAGCCCCTATGCAAGATAAAAATTCCCGTTCCTAGGCTAGACATAATTCGGCACACTCTAAATATAATTGGAGGAAGGGAAAAGTATCAAAATAGAATTTTTACAATCTACACATAAGTGCATAAGATTAATAATTTAGTAGACTTACGATGCCCCCTGGTGGTCGCCTAGACTCGCCTGGCATAATCGGCCTTGAAGCACGGTCTTATGAGCATAATATAAATAAGGTACAATGTCCTGAAATTATGTGTGATTTTAAATAGAATTTCAATCTATAATTGGTATTGTTGTCTAATATTCCTCTTTTGATTTTACAGCTGAAGTCGTTGTCAATAATGTTCATAATTTTATGCATAGGTAAATGCGAAATCAGAAATATGAAAATTTTTGTCAACAATTTTATGGTCGATTAGCTAAAAATAAGTAAACTATTACAGTAAAATCCCGATTATTCATCCTAAAAGGAATTGCGGAAGGGTAGGATAACCAAGAATGATGGATAATCCGGAACAGTCGAAAACAAGTTATTAATGCTCGGTTGCATAAAAGTCTTACATTTAGTCATAAGCTAAATCTAGATATAAAACAAAAAATGCGTTACAATATCGCAATATAACACTCAAATCTTGTGAACTAAAACGTGCAATTCGGCGTTTTAATTCATATCGAATTTTAGTATCTGTCAAAATCAATATAAAAAGGTAATTTTATATTAATAGAAAATTTTATTTAAAAAGCGGATTAAAATCAATTATGAACAAATAATTCATAAGTGAAGAGAGGTTAAAAAGAAAACATCAATACTAATATACAAATTAGTTCGTTTGTGTGTATGTACATATGTATGTATGTATGTTACAGCAAAACTAAAGAACGGCTGAATCTATTTTTTTTTTTAAATATACCAAAGTATTCACGGCATCATTGGTAGTAATATAGGTCTATTTTTAATACTATCAGAGTTTCTGATTTTTTTAAAATAATGTAATACCCCGCCACTCGACTGCCTTTTAGGTCGACGTTTTCGCCATTCGACGTAAATGTCGAGAGTGAGAGTCGACGGAAGCATCGCTATCCGACGCGTGATCGAGTACCGATCACGGGATACATATTTTGGTAAACAAAGCGAAATGAACGCATGGCCAGCAGTTCGCGCCTAGATATCTTGACGAAAACAACTTATAATTAGTGCTGTTATGAATTTTTTGTTTTTTGCTAAAATAAGTGATTTATATTTATAATTATGGGTCCAAAGAAGGCTAGATATGCAAGCATAGCTAAAAGGAAAACAGTAAGAATCACTATGGAACAGAAAAAAGAAATACTAACCAAATATGAAAGTGGTATTCGTGTACTAAGTTGTCTACAAGGTATGGATGGCATTCCTAGATCGACGATCAGTACTTTTGTACAGCATAAGGACGCAATTAAAAGTCCCGATGTAACAAAGGGAGTTTTTTTCAACACCAAACTTCGTCCACCTATTATTGACGAAATTGAAAAATTATTGTTAATTTGCATCAAAGAAAAAGAGTTAGCTAGTTAGCTAGTGTTAGTTTCTGAATCTATAATTTGTGCAAAAGCCAGGTCATTCCATAGTGATTTGTTGATATTTATGTACATATGATTTTTTATGGGGAAATTCGACTCGCCACTCGACGAAATCGCTATTCGACGCTTTTCCAGAACGAATTAACGTCGAATGGCGGGGTATTACTGTATTTAAATCAAGCGGAAACTTTAAATATAATTGGGAAAAAACCCTAAAGACATAAACAGCTAGAACTCTGTATTTAATTATCCTACGACAGTCTAGTTCAGAGGTTCTTAACCTTTTTGAGCCGTGACCCAAATTAAGGAACTACGTTTATGCGCCACACTAATGCGGAAAACAAGGGGAAAAAAATTGGATGAAATGGATTTTACCACTTACTATCCAGGATAATAAAGAATAATTCGTATAAAGTTTAGTTACAAAAACAAAACAAAAAAAATAATAGATTTTATTAAAGGAAAATTAGTGCGAAAGTGGGTTTTACACGGTTCAATTTATTGATCGATAAATTGAAAAAGTTGTTCTTCAACTTATTGATGTGTGTTAAGTGTTCAAGTTTCAAAAATTGATCAATTTATTTTGAAAATAGAACAAATTCTATGTTTCATAAATTTTTCATAAACTAGATTTTGAAATCTAGTAATTTTTATCTATTAATTCGGACTTTTATTCATTTTGTTTAAGCTTTGTAAATCATACTCACATTGCAAATTCTAGAATAAATTGATTGTCATGATAAAATGTACTTTTCATTGCATTTTAATTTTTTGTCATTCTTAATAAAAGTTTCCCATTTATTTAATTTTTTTTTTGTCTTCAAAATTTGTAAAAATGTATCAATTTTTTTAATAAATGTCATTAGTTTCCATGGTTTCACTGTTAGAATTTTAAATTTTCACATACCAGCCTAAATAATGAAATAACCCAAGCAAGGTCCCTTCTCGTGACAACCTAAAAGAACGAGATTCCCATTTAGTTCCGCCTAAACGTTTGGAGTAGCCTTTATATTTTTATCTGTTTCGTTATTGCCAACTGTTTAATTGTAGCATAAACAAGAAATATATGTGATTAGTTTTCAAATGTGGCAGAACCGCAAACGTTCTAATTCACCATCATCTAGGTTATTTCTTTTGTTTTTGTTCACAGCTCGTAATTTTAAGAATATTTTTTCAATATTTTCAGTTTGATAATTACGTTTTAAGGTTGGCAATGTAAAAGTTTTCAAAAAAATTGATAAATAAATTGATGTGTGTAAAGTTTTATTTTCAAGGTTATAAATAAATTGTTCAATTGACAAAAAAAATTATCAATTGATCAATAAATTGAACTTTAGCTTTGCATGAGTTTTGAAAGTTCATTCAATTTTATAGATGAAAATATTATTTCCAGAATTTCAATTTTTTCTCTGTGACCCAGAGAATATGCTTCCCAATGTTGGGTCGCGACCCGTAGTTTAAGAACCTCTGGTCTAGTTTACACCAACGTGTTCAGAAAATTCCGCAAGCTGAGACCTCTCTTTATGCCTTCAGATTACATATATTTTATGAACAAACTAAATAACACTTACGCAGAACACCTGAGATTCGCTTGATTAGTGAGAGGTTAGCCACAGGACGTAAAGTCGCAAAAGGAGAGATGAAGTTTGGGTGAGACAACGAGCATTTCAGGTAGTTTATTATATTTTTAAAGCTAATTAGGGTTAAATAACATAACCCTCTACTATTTACCACCGTATGCTGCCACTAAACCAGTGCATCCACTATAATTTTATATTTGCAAACTCGAATTTGAGTTAAAACTCGATTTAGTCACAATTAGAATGTTTCTTTGCAGCAACGCACATGAAACTGTTTTAACTTTTGACAATGAATAAAATTGCCATTACAAATTATTTTAATAATATTCTGGCTATGTTCGAATTACCAAAAAGTCGATCATTCAAAGGTCAAATCAAATCAAATCATTTTATTGAAGCTGATTGTACATTTAGTATCAATACAAACAATAATATCAAAAAATAAAATAATATAAAATTTTACGACACTAATCGTATCTATAAATTCAGAGACGCTATAAAACGCTCCTTCAAGCAGTATGATTTTTAGGCCTCTTTTGAATTTGACATTGCAGTTCTTTCTGAACACAGCTGGCAGGGCATTATAGAGGACCGATACCTGCTATTAAGGGTATATTTCTAGATGCACTATATCTGTGCCTAGGAATGGTAAAAAGTTCTCTGTTCCTAGTATTGTACTTATGATTCTGCCTGTGCCTTATGCCGGGTTTACATTGGTAGAGTAAAAGAGCTAGTAACTAGCGCAAGTAACTAGCAACTAGTTACTATCCCTGTGTAAACAGTTGACATTGTGACTAGTAGAGTATTAGCTGCCAGTAGTTGGGCTAGGATAGAAGCTAGCTCGTCGACGTATTTACTAGCTACTGTCTTTTCCCCCACTACGCAAATTTGATTCATTTCAAATTGGCGGCAAGCGGTAACCTGTCATAACAAATAGAAAAAAAAACCATATCAGGTAAGTTACAATTTCTATTTCCTGTGGTTAGGAAATAAAGCGTTAATTCCAATTTTATTTTTGCTGGAATCGCATCCCTTATTAGTGTATCAGTTCGTTGCATTAATGGACTAACTAAATTTAATAGCCTATTAAAATCATCTGGTGTCATTCTTAAACACAGTCTGTACTCTTTTTGATCTTCCACGGCTAATTTACGAAATAGAAGGACTGATGCGCCATGGGTAGTTCTTCTATCAATTCATTTTTTAACCCATTTTTGTTTAGGCTTATATTCTGTACCGAATACTTCAATAAGACAATCAATTATTTCCTCCACAAGAAATGATGAATTCAAAATACCACTTCTTTAATGGCATCACGCCGGCGACGATGTATATCCACATTCATAAACTATTTTTTGCAAAAAGATAATTTCACTACAAAATTACAGTGAAGATGTCAAATGTGTTTTGACACTTACTGTCCAGAAAATAAGATATGTATGTCAATTGCGTATGAACACCTACTATCCTGAAAATAAGATAGTAGAGTAAAGCGCGTAGTACTTGCGCTAGTTACTAGCTCTTTTACTCTACCAATGTAAACCTGGTATTAGTATGTTGTTTCCGTTGGTCTTTATATACACAGGTCAGATAATCGGGATTGTACATATGTGATTGTATATACTTAATTTTCATAGAACTGTTTGTTTTTAATAGCATATAAGTATTAACACCAATTCGTTAATTAAAAAAAAATAAAATAATAAATAAAAAATAATAATAACAATAAAGACAACGCATCGGTTTTTGAAAGAAAGTACATGCTAGATGCTATGTTTTTAAAGTGCTATGTTTTTAAAGGACTACTGTAAGGGTTCTATAAAGATGGACGTATGGTCACCACACTTATGAGCTCCACACGTTCAAGATCTGAGGTCTCAATCTCCTCTCGTAATGAACAATAAATCTTGCATATATTGTAATGGGACCAATTTAACTAAGGGCCACACCAAATTACCTAAATTTAAACATTAATAACACTCAAGGTTATAACGAGAGATCCACAGAGGTAAAGATTGAGAAGCTCTGCTCTAATATATGACTTACATGTTGAATTTTATTAAAATGCATGGATACTTGCAGATAACAATAGTGTCTAGACACCGGCAGGGAACTTATTGAATTTTTATTGGATGTATAGTAATATTTTATAATATCCGTGTTACAGGTGAGATGGCTGACAGCCTTTTAATTTCCATTATGGGATAATCGTTGATATATCTAGGTACGTCAAATATGAACTAAAATAAAATGCATCACATATACTCACACTTTATTGAATATGTCGATCTATGAATAAATATACTGACCAGAAAAAAATTATATAACAACTATATGACTAAATTACTCTGATACGTAGGGACGTACCTAAAGATGATAAAAAATACTGTTATAAAGGCGTTTCTGCCAAAGAATATAGTAGGCTTGAAACGGTCAGCGAACTTGGAATATTGAGTCGCCCGAAAGTTCTAAAAATCTATAAACGTTTTAAGGTTCGCTATATAAGTCATATTCGCTATATAAGTCATACGCGTCATATGTTTAAAATCAATATAAGTAAATTATACAGCGCTCAATGAACTTGCAAATCATTTTCACCGTCACATCTGTGTTACTTACAAGTTTTGCCATGTCTACAAAATATCGCATGCTTCACTTTTGTCAGTGTCAATTAGGTGTTAGCTTATAACATTATGAGAGACGACTAAGATTTAATATTCATTTTGTTTCTCTGAGAAACAAAGATATTTCTATGATACTTGTGCAGAACACACTAATAAAAATCAGCTGTGGCCACCACAAAACCGATCGTCATCATAAAGTACTTGTATAAAATACATTCTAGCAGCAGAGTAGAAATAACTGGGCCTAATATTTTCTAATATAGATATTATTTACCATGACCATGGAAACGTTACACATAAGTATGAAAAAATTGAGACTTTTACAAAAAAAATCGAAATTTTTCGTTTTATCAAAGAACGTCTCAAGTAAAAGTTATTAGTTATTGCATTTATAGCCACTTTTGTTAAATAAATTTTTTCGAAATATTTTTCTGTTGCTAAATATTCGCAAAAATCTTAAAATCGACACGAGTAAACTCCCATTTCTAGTCAACCGATTTTTACCAAAAGTTGATCAACTCGTGCCATATATGTCACAAGCTTAAATATGCAGTTTCATAAAAATCCTTTTACCCGAATTTGCTCTGCACGTGTACACAGACAGACGGACGGACGGACAGACAGACCGACAGACATCATGCTAAAAATAGTCAAAACGTTATGCAGGGACCACAATTCGTTGAGATCCATTGAAATCTCGAAATGTCAAAATCGGTAGGATCACAATACCTCCCTTATATATGTTGGCGGTCGGTGAAAATGAACGTATTGCTAAAGAAGTTCAATGAGCGCTCGGGTTTATTGTCACCACATAACAATACATTGTAAAAGATAAATTAAGAGTAACCATTTTAACACGAAGCCACAGTAGCTCGTCGTTAAGTTAAATAGGATAACATATGTTTTGCTCAGGTATTATTACTGCTTAACTCATGTCGTCCAGACCTGGAAAACCAAATCAGAACCGAACTCTGGAACCCCGAGAACCCCATTGATATTACATAACTACATCCGAAACCCTAAATTTATAATTTTAAGAACCAGAACTGGTAACGGAATTCAACGAAAAAAAGAAGGTTCTGAGGATTCGAACGGTGCAAAACATAAATAATTTGTTTACTTACTTTTAAATGATTTTTACCGACCGTCAACATATATAAGGGAGGTATTGTGATCATACCGATTTTGACATTTCGAGAGTTCGATGGATCTCCATGAATTGGGGTCCCTACATAACATTTTGACTATTTTTAGCATGATGTCTGTCGGTCTGTCCGTCCGTCTGTCCGTCTGTCCGTCTGTCCGTCTGTCCGTCTGTCCGTCTGTCCGTCTGTCCGTCTGTCCGTCTGTCCGTCTGTCCGTCTGTCCGTCTGTCCGTCTGTCCGTCTGTCCGTCTGTCCGTCTGTCCGTCTGTCCGTCTGTCCGTCCGTCCGTCCGTCCGTCCGTCTGTGTACACGTGCAGAGCAAATTCGGCTAATAGGATTTTTATGAAACTGCATATTTAAGCTTTTGACATCAATGACACGAGTTGATCAACTTTTAGTAAAAATCGGTTAGAAATGGGAGTTTACTCGTGTCAATTTTAAGATTTCTGCGAATATTTAGCAACAGAAAAATATTTCGAAAAAATTTATTGAACAAAAGATGCTATAAATGCAATAACTAATAACTTTTACTTGAGAAGTTTTTTGATAAAACGAAAAATTTCGAAAAATTATTGTAAATTTTTTTAAAAATTTTGTCTCAATTTTTTCATACTTATATGTAACGTTTCCATGGTCATGATAAATAATATCTCTGTTACAAAATATTAGGCCAAGTTATTTCTACCCTGGTGCTAAAATGTATTTTATACATGTACTTTATGATGGCGGTCGGTCCTGTGGTGGCCCCAGCTGATTTTTATTTAAGTAATTAAATTGCATAACTATTACTAAAATCTTATTTTATTAAAAAGGTTTTCCGGTTCTGATGTCGTCCACAGGTATTAAAATATGTGATATAATAATGATATATGAAGTAGAAGCAAGGGCTGTAAAATTTAAAACCAAAAGATAAATACGAAAGGCAGAAATTAAAGTCCTGAATTCCATTGCAAATAAAACATGGAGTGTGCAAGATTTAGTTAGATTGGGAGGATGAAGTAAGAGAAAATGGAATGAGCACATACCAGAAGGATGCAATATACCATAATAATTCGTATAGATAAAGATAGAAAAGTTTTCCAAAGAATAAGGCCTGGTAGATCTGGTAGATCATTAAAAAGGTAAAGACACTGATTGGACACTGATTGTCCAATCAGTGTCCAACGCATCCATATGGATTTTTGATTCGTGTAAGAGACATACTGAACAGATAGACAGATGAATGTAGATCTACAACATTCATCTGTATTGTGTAGCTGTTAGGGATGGGAAAAAAACATCGATGTATCGAAAACATCGATGTTTGTCTTAAAAACATCGATGTTTTTACCATCGATGTTCAGATGGCGATAGTATCGATAAAACATCGATGTCTACTACCGATGTCGATGTTTAAACTTTGAAATTCAGAAACTACTGCTAGAGCGATGGAATCTTAAAATTTTAATTTTTATTAATATTAGTACACAAAATATAAGCGCCATCTATTGTGATATAACAATACTAATAGTGTTAGTTCTTATTCTTTTTAGCAGTTAGCAGAATAAGAAAAAAATAAGAAGAAACTTCTAATTTTTACAAACAATGCAACGGCCAACGACGCCAACAAACTTGTTGCTTTTTGAGTCTTGTTGACACTATACCAGTTGTTATTCCTCCAATGCCTGGAATTACCGTATTGGGAAATATAATTATAATTTATTTATTAATAAAACTATTATTAGGATTATTATATTGTAATGTTAGTGTAAAATTAATATTAGGATTGCTATGTTAGTGTTATAAAAAATGTAATATGTATTTCAATTTAAAAAAGTGAAAAAAAAGTGTATGACAGTATGTTATTTTTATGTTAAATAATATAAAATTAACATTAAGATTATTATATTAGTATTATAATAAAATTCAATACTTCATTTTAGAAATATTAGGAACAAATTAGGATTATTATATTGGGTAATGTTAATGTGAAATTAATTACTATTAAAAAAGAATATTTCTATTTAAAAATCTAATAAATGCTTTTTGTGCATTATAAGTTACTTTTTTTCGTATTTTATCTTTACATTATTAAATAAAACCTATATAATATAAATAAATAGCTTTTTTTAATTTTAATAAAACATCGATGTATCGGAAACATCGATGTTTTCCCTTCGATGTTTTTTCAACATCGATAGTAAGGCGCCGATGTTAACATCGATGTTAAACATCGATGTTTTGCTTTCGATGTACAACCCTAGTAGCTGTATCTTCTTCAGCCCATAAACCTCCCACAGTAGTCTCACCGAGCCACAGTTTTCACTACCGTACTGCTACTTTTTTGTTGGACACAGGCCTTTCACTCCGAAGAGCGAAGTTTTGGGTCTACAACTCCCATGGTAACCTAATCCGGGTTGGGAGCGGTGATATATTTATGATATGATACATTTTTTTAAATTTTCATTTGTTTTTTATTATTTTAAATGAGGATGAGGTGATAAGGACCAATACAAATATCCATGCCCTGACCGAGATTCCCGGGACTTTTAGCACGAGAAGCAGGGTCGCAATTTGAGCCCATTCACTATGTTTCATTAACGAATTTTAGCAAAAAAAGGTCCCAGATAAGACCAAAATTAAAAATTAAATGGCGTAAAAATCTGCTCCGAGCTTTGGCTTTATATTCAACTTGGCCCACATATCCAGTTTTACACCTTCCGACAGATCCTTTATAACTTCTGCAAGGACAATGTTTCGCAGGAAATGTTGCAAGCATGCGATCAACCTCAGCTATCCATCTAATTTATTTTAGTCGCTCTAACCACGTCAGGATAATTTAAATGATTATATAGTTCAAAATTATATCATCTTCTCCAAATTATATCATTATCTGTAACAAATCCAAATCTGTTTCTGAAAATCAGGTTCTCAAAGCAATTGCAGTAATGATATTTGAATTATTATTAGGTTCGTTAAGCCGGGTGTAATGATATTTCCAGTATATTTAACAAAAACTGTGCAACTTAATTTTCCTGCAATGCTTGTATTTAATAAATTCCTCAAAGGAGGGATAGTCCTCACTATTTGGAAAAAAGCTCTTAAATGAAAAAGCTTATACAAAAATGGTAAAAATATATTATCGAAAATTAAAATCATTTCAGAAAACTCTGGTTTTGTTGAGGGGAGGTCTGTAGATACAAACTTAACATATATTAATTTTATTTTAAATGAAATAAATAAACTCGTTAAGGTAGATTTCGAAAAAACTAAAAACAATGGATGTATATGGTGATGTTATGAATTGATTTCATTATTTTGTTAAAAATAATGTGTTGTTATTAATGGTTACGCTTCTGAATATACTCCAGTTACATCAGGAGTACCTCAAGGGTCGCACTTGGCCTCATTGCTGTTTGTTATTTTCACTTCAATGATACACGTAAAATTATAAAATATTTTATGTATAAATTTTGAGAATACAAGATTATTATTTGATTTAATATTTTTATACAAAATATTCAACAATTATATAGACTATCCTAAACTCTTAGATAATGTCTCTCTAAGTGTTCTCTCTTACAAAACCAGGTCTAATGCCATATTTTCAATAACATTTAATACAAACTCCGCTTCTAACTTTTCTATCAATCGTATTTCTGCAAGTATCAATAAGCTTTCAGAGTCTGAAAACTTTCTAGATTTATTTTCAACAAATTTAATATTTAAAAAAATCTGTAATCTCTATTTTTTCTTAATATTTAATATGTATATCTTTCGATTATTAACACTATCATGTAAGGGAGGTAATTTTGGTATTACTTCATAAATAAATTCAGTAAAATCATTCAATTAGAGTAAAATTTTAAAATGTTAATTAATAAAAAAATAATCCATTTCTTAGAAGGGACACTTAAGGGCATTCAAGATAAGGATTAAATGTTTATTATTGTAACTTGAGATTTTTGCAAATGTAACATGTGAAGTGAATCGTAAATTCTTGTGTCAAAAATATACGTCAATCATAAGCACATAAATAATAATTAATTTTTGTCTGAAATATAAATATTATGTTTGGGCTATATTTCTAATACTTATCTGAGTTATCACCACTAAATTGTGTATTTTAATAGAGTACAAGACGGACAGTCAAGAGGGTGTGAAATGATATTTAACAGTTGGGCCAATGTAAGCTATTCAGGGTAGTCGTGTTTTAAGCGGAGTTGATTTTAAACCGTCATAACGTTAGGAAGTCATTAGGGTAGTTGAGTCTAAAGAGTGAAGAAGTTAAGTCGTGTTTTAAGTAGAGTGAGATTTTGTTAATCATGTGTTAGGGACATTTAGAGTGTTCGGTTGAGTCGAGTTATAATAACAAGTAGTTCCGTATGAACGTTAGTGTAGTGTCCAGCTAAAGAATAGCGAGACAATATTTAGAACCATGTAGTGGTTAAATTAGCGTTTGGTGTAAAGTGTGTATAGTGTGTGCGAATGTGTGTTTCTCTTGATTTAGTCATCGTATAATTGTAAGTCTATGTAAATCATGTAAATGCTAAACCGTAATCGTAATTAAAGTAGGTTAACTAAAATGTTGAGTTTAATTGAACAACCCTTAACTCCTTTCAAGAATCATAGCAACCAGTTAGCGGACTAATAAAGAGGGTCCAGGCTTGATCCACTCGCAAGTTTGGATACTCATAATGTGAGGGAGACCTACAGTAAGTACAAATGAAGTAAATAAATCAGTCAACCGTGACATTTCATATTTAATATCATAGGCTCCTCACAATCAATGTTCAAGTAATATTAATTAATTCTAATATTTAGAATCAGTATCCAGCAGTGGCGTACGCAGAAAAATATTAAGGGGGGAAGGAGGGATTTTTCACAGCATTGGAAATTATGCGCAGGGTAATAGCCGTATAGCCGTAACAAGTTCTTATAAAAAAAAATTCTAAAATTCAAGTGATAACCTAATCAAAAAAAGGTCTTCACTTCTAAATTTCAAGTGAAGACCTAAAAAAAAGGTCCTCACTTCTCTTCATATACGTATTGAAAAGGTAAATAATCTTGAATTATTTTCTGGGGATGGGGGATTTATCCCTCTAAAAATCCACCAAGAAATCTCTTGTCACTTTTTAAAAGTAGCCGAGTTTTCGGTAGAGTTAAGGTTATATGATTTGGTGTGCCACGTACAGGCCAATGAAATACAGTAAGTTAAAATTTTTAGAAAATTTTCCGGGAATTTTAGGAAGAAATCCGAGTTCATATAGTCGAATTCTTTTATAAAGAGAAGCACTGAGCAATTAAAGACATACAGCTCAATATCAGACTGCGTTTAGGGGTCCTTCAAGTTCTTAAAATGCCACTGCTCTTATATACTAGTTAACTATTTATACTGTATTTTAATTTACTTCAAATAAGTATTTTTCACACGTATTATGCAGATATAATAGACAGTGACTTGTGACGTCATTCTCTTTATAAAAGAATCCTACTGTAGCTTTGGTTTGATAACCTACAAAACAATTGTTCTACTTCTATTCAAGAAAAATCTTTGGGTTTTATGATCTTTCAATATGTTGGCCAGTAAAAAGTGACGTAAAAGTGTGATGTCAGGAAGTGTTATATCGGGCAAACTGTAATACCAGATGAAAATCATAAAATCTGTAAAAGATAAATAAATAGTATAAAGCATCGCTCGTCTATAAGCTATTACCAATAACATTGCAATATAAACCGAATATGAACATGCCATGCTACAGAACCGTGCAAGATTATTTCAGAAATAAACTAAAGTCGTTAAAAAAGTTTCCATGTAAATATTATCATTACAGTACCATCATGTTGCCTGTTCCGTAATTTTTTGCTGTTCTGGATCCGGCTCCCTTTTTGGAAGATGGAAAATATTTCATAAATTATTTCAGTATTCGTGCGTTATTCATAAGAAATAGGGCGAATGGTGCTTACACGACTTTTTCGTCTTCCATGTGTTTCAGTCATGACGTATTTCTTCGTCATCTAATTTGTCCTGCTGCACCCTTTGCATGACTCTTAAGTAGGAGTGCACCGAGTTGACACGGCGCCCAGGAAAAAAAAACAAAAAAGAAAACCAAATGAAAATGATAAAAAAAAAATTAGCTGTGGCCACCACAGGACTGACCGCCATCACAAAACACTTGTATAAAATATATTCTAGCAGCAGAGTAGAAATAACTTGGCCCAATATTTTCTAACAGAGATATTATTTACCATGACTATGGAAACGTTACATATAAGTATGAAAAAATAGATACTTAGAAAAAATATCGAAAATGTTTTCAAGTTTTTTTCCTTTTATCAACAAATGTCCCAAATAAAAGTTGTTATACTCTATCTCCGAAAGAATGATAGTAATAAAATTTATTATTTGTAAAAAGTTATTGTATTATCACACAGAAGCGGCAAAACAAAAGCGACAAAATATGAATAATTCGAAACGAAATATTGTTAAAAACAACCGAGTGTGCCGCACATATTATATGGGAATACGAACTAGTGTTAAACACAATAGACCATAAAAATTTGACCTTAAAATTTTGAGGAAAAATATGGTCACAGGAGTGTCTTTAATGATATGATAAATATGGTCACAGGCGTGCGTTTAATAAAATGATAAATAGTAATATAGAAATACACAAAACCAATTTGAACGTGTTTAAAATGTGTACGCCACTGGTAACTGCCTGACAAAATGATTTATTACTATCAGTCTTTCAGAAATAGAGTATAATTATTGCTTTTATAGCAACTTTTGTTAAATTTTTTCGAAATATTTTTCTGTTATGAAATATTCGCAAAAATCTTAAAATTGACACGAGAAAACTCCCATTTCTAGTCAACCGATTTTACTAAAAGTTGATCAACTCGTGCCATTGATGTCTAAAGCTTAAATATGAAGTTTCATAAAAATCCTTTTAGCCGAATTTGCTCTGCACGTGTACACATACCGACAGACAGACAGACAGACGGACGGACAGACAGACAGACCGACAGACATCATGTTAAAAATAGCCAAAAAGTTACGTAGGGACCTCAATTCGTGGAGATCCATCGAAATCTCGAAATGTCAAAATCGGTATGATCACAATATCTCCCTTATATACATTGGCGGTCGGTAAAACGGATATAGGGGAAACTTTTTAAGATCGCAGCGCCACATGCGGCAAAAGCTGGAACACTCGAGAATGTCATTAAACTGTCACTTATGTATTTGATTACATGGTGAAAATGAACACGAGTTGTAATTTCCTATTTTCCAAGTTTTTTTATGCTTTTTTTATATTTAAAGGTAATCTACGATTTACAAGATATGTAATAACATACTATTCTAAAGAAATTTCAAGGAAAGTTTTAGTTATTCATTGTATTTTTAATTCTTTTTGACTGTCTGTCAATATGATATCAATAAAAATATGGTAAATATATAAGTAAAAAATAAAAATATCTGCCTGAAGAAGTGGAAGGGCCTTTTAATATATGAACTGATGATTTAGACAAATTTTGGGTGGGGTAAGTTTCTTTATTCAGTGGTTTCTTGGACTTAAAAAATCACTCTTGAAAGTTGATCGTTGCATAAAATGCAGCGAGAAAACGCGCATTCACGAAATTGGATTTTTGCCCATTTTTAGTTTTTGGATCCATAGAGACATTTGTGTAAGATAAAGTTACGATCAACTTTATCTCTACCTCCAAATGTCATTTTAATTAACATTGTTCCCGCTTTAGGAAAATTATGGAATGTGTAAGTGGGATTCTTCTTTATTTACGATTTACATTGCGGCACACACCAAAATTAATTGTTTTCTGACATGATTCACAAAAATAAAACACAAACAACAAAAAAAAACACGTAATTCTCCATTGAACAAAACAAAACAATGTCATCCTCATATCTTCCGAAAATCGCCACCAGACGTCAGGACGCTTAGGAAGTTCCCCTATAGAATTTAACTAACAACAAAAGACGCCTTTGTTCTTAAAAACAGCATTTTTTTTAATTTTCAAAATGCTATTTCTTTCGCTCCTGTAATTCACAATTTGCTTTTATAAACCAGTGTTTCTATCGTTATTGTTTTGTCAAATTTGAACCTTGTCTTCTTAAGTTTTTTTTTTCAGGTTTCTTTGAATGATTAGCATTGACATGCGAGAACTTATCATATAGACACGCAACCAGTTAACTAGTACAGCTATTGTTTCTTTGTTTTTGTATTTCGTATAAATTGCTAACAATTTGTACAATTAATATATTTGTGAAAAAATATATGATGGGATAAACGATTTTTAAATAGAAGTCAAACATTAATTTAGATTGCCATGTGCAATGTTGGAACTATGGGCTCCCCGCGAGGTCTAAATATGGGCCAGGGCATATTCAATAATTTTGTCCAGTTGACGACGACATGGACGTTGATAAAGTAGGGCAACAAAGTCCGGATGATGAAGATGCTGCTAGCATGTTTTGTGATGGTTGGTTTTTACAGGATCAAAGGGGCGAGCTTTGGGTTCGGTGCCTAATGTGCAATATGTGGGCACATGAACAATGAATGCTCCGGGACAGAAAAAGATTTATATGAATGTGATTTTAGTCAGTAATCAATTGCTAAACTGTTACTTTGAGTTTGTATCTTAAACAAAAATCAAGTTTATTTTGAACTAACCAATTTTAAATGGGGCCCCATATTATTCATACACTCAATCCTGATTCGAACATTTTACAAATGTTCATAGTTGGCTTTGAATCACATTATTTTTCTTTTCTTCGGAACAATGCAATTTTGAATAGTGTATATAAGTACATAAGTCTTTAGGCTAGATGTATGCCAATTCTAAGATCTTTTCTTCAAAATATTAAAAAATTATCGAGAAAAAACAAAAAGGGATTATGGGATTATATAAGGGCCCATATTAGGACCTTCTCCTCTATATATTTTTTATATCAGTTCTAGCTTTAACTTGGTACTATTCTAGCCTACTACTTCCGTAATATTTATAGTCTGAAATAAAGGTAATTGCATTATTTATTATTATTCTTATTAAGATTTAAAATTTAACCTTTCATGAGTTATTAGGAAGGACACTGGACAAATACCTTCCAGAATATTTAAGATTGTCGCATTAATGTTTCATAAAGATCATACAAGACGAAGCATGCAAAGAAAAAATTTGAATGTCTGAGAGATGATGTAAGTTTTTTGTCAAAATTTGACACGTGCTTCACATTCTTTTGTCATCCAAATATACACGCAAATGTTTAGAATTTCATTTAAATAAATTTTAGAATCTGTAAGTCAAAGGTATATTAGTGCATAATACAAGAAAATTAAGGAGCTGTATTGTTGGCATACAATACTTAGCAACAGACAAGTTACAACTTGGGTTTGCAGACCGAAGTTCTAGGGTAGTGGTTTCGAACATTTTTTGACTTGCGTACCCCTTGGAAGCCTTTTTTCCAAATTGTACCCCTCATATTAGAAACATTTTTGTAGTTTTTTTCTTTACATTTATATGAGACAGTGAATAATTAACAGTGGCACTGCAAGGAGAATGTGAGCAGAGGTCCCGCAATAGGCACCGTACGTGGTAGGTACAATCATAACGATTTGTACTAAATAAAAAGGTGGGGGCACAAGTATAAAGTGCACGGTGTTTAATCTATTTTCCAATTAGACGCCGTCTCGTTATACCATGGTTCTGATTAATGGTTTCGTAAAAACAATCTAATAATAAAATGAACAAATAATGTAATGGTAAACATCTCAGTGTGTTTCATATACTGCACGAACATTTAGACATGGAAAAGCAATCGTGCTGCGTTTGCTCACCGTGGATCTTAAACGGAATCTCGTGACCACTTCGAAACAATGTTTGGACATATATAAGCGCAATCTAACTGAATTTTGCAGCGTTTCGTAACCGTTGATGAAACATGGATCCATCACTACAGTCCAGAAATTAAAGAGCAGTCAAAACAGTGGATTTCTCCTAGTGAATGTGTTCTGAAGAAGGCAAAAAGTGTTCCCTCGGCCTGAAACATCATGGATACGATTTTCTGGGATTTGCAAGGCATAATCTTGATCGACTATCTGGAAAAGGGAAAAAAGGTCACAGGACAATATTATGCCGTTTTACTGAATCGATTGAAGCGTTGAATTGATGAAAAAGCGGACTCAATTGGGAAAGATAATAGTATTGTTCCTCAGTGACAATGCATAAGCTCACTTGTCCGCAACTGCAACAGCCAAATTGGTCGAAACGCGCTACAAACTGCTCCATTATACTCCCTAGATTGGACCATTATACATACTTCTTCAGACTGGACCTTACGACTTCTTCCTCTTTGGAATCATGAAGAAAAGGATTCGAATTAACGAGATCATCACTAAAACACACGCCTATTTTGCAGATTTAGAGAAATCGTACTTTCACAAGACTTGAAGACGTTGGGATTGGAGTTGGTATTGTTGGGTAAAATGTATCGAGATAAAAGGATACTATGTTGAAAAATAATTCTTGGGATATAGCTTAGATATTTACGGGTTCCATTCGAGAGCCATATGAGTATAATGCCATGTCCTACGGCGAATTTGGATCTGGTTTGGTTCTTATTTGGCACAGTCCCAAAGATCTAGATTTGTTACCCGTTCCGGCTAAAATATTAAAGACATTTCTTATATACTTGTTCACGGAAACCTGACACACTCGGCGTATTATCCTATGTAACACAATGGAACAAAATATATAAATTTGGCGCAGAGCTTCCGTTGAGATGACATATGGGTAGGTTAGATAAGGTTGAGGAATTTTTAACCGGTTTTTATAATTCGATTTTCTTTATTCCAGCGATTGTTAAGATATTCCTGACCGAAGAGCAACGTGTCTGTTAGCGTATTCGATTGGGTGCTCTACTATGCACTCAGGTCACTCAGCGAGCAAGTTTCATATTCGATTTGCCGAGCAGATGCTCTAGAGTTGTTAAAATTTCGTATTCGATTGGAAAGATAACTGCTCTGAGAGTGCACTGCGAGCACTTTTTCTTGCTCTGAGTAAAGGGTCAGAGCAGCGTCGAGCAATATGGCGCGTAGCGGTATTTAAAAGCCAGTATATTTATTAGATGTAATTGAATCTTCATCAAGTAGTGATGTATGTTTTTGTATAATAAATCAAATTAGGAAATTAAAAGACATAAAATAATAACATTTTGCTAATACCTATAAATAAACAGAAAACTAAATTATTGCAACCACAAAAATAAAATAATAAAATTTATACATAAAGTATTATCCTGCACTGTTTAGGTAAGGATATCAGTATATTTTTAAATAATTAATAATAACAATAATAAAAACGTATTCGATTGGGATTTGCTCTGGCGCGCTCGCTAGTAAAACTCGGATCGAGCACGACGTCATTTGCTCGCTCGCAGAGCAATTCCAGAGTGGTCCAATCGAATACGCCATTTGTGAAATTTTGTTTTATGAAAACAGTTTTTAGAATATATGGTCTTAGTGCATTTGATAAAATAGGGGTGTTTCAAATGACCATGCATCGTTCTAGGTTTCTTCATTAACTCACAATATAAGCCAATGTTTTCACATTGGATTATATTCACGAGCGTAGCTTGGTTACGCAGAAAGGGTACCTATATCAACTATTTTCGCGCGGAGTCTATAATTAATTCCAATAATTGAATTTTATTTATAATAGTAGGTACGTACATAAAAAATATTGAGTAATAATCAATCAATATAGTACGAGAGATGTTAATATTCACTTGCGGGTGAATTACTCTTCTTTCTGGAATCACGTGATTCTTTGGTATTGGTATTTGATATTCTACTTTCGTATTTTTGTTTGAATTTCAAAACCGGAATTCCTTAAATTTATTGTTCGAGTTCTAAGTTGTTCGAACATTAAACCATCTTATTTCGAAAATGATAATTTAAATCTAAAATAATTTCTTATTAATAAAGATTTATAACTCTAGGCCGCAAATTTTTTACAACCTCAGTTCTAGAATTATTAATTGCCAGATGAAATATAAGCTGTACAGTATTTAGAACAGAAAAATAAAAATGTTATTATTCAGAACTAAATAAGAAGTCTATATGCTATCATGTAAATATCATAATTTCTGTATATCATGTCTACATGAATCACAAGAATGACAGAATAAGAGTCAAATTTTCGCAATCATACTTTTTCTGCTAATTGCGAGTCATGCGTGATCGCATGTTGAAAACAACCGAGTGAAATCATTCCCGGTGGTTATCAGACCAAGGTAATAACTGGAGAAGACTTCATACGTCATCACACCAGTCAATATTTGCTCTTCTCATCCTATATTGGTTTGACGAAAAAAATTTTTACAACTGTTATGAAATAGTTTGTAAATAGTGACACAAGGAAAATTCTCTTGTCTTATGACGATAACAAGTTGTTTAATATTGGTTTGTTTTCCCGTGTTGTAAATTTTAATATGTGTGGTTAAGATATAATTCAGGGTCTATATTTTTGACATTCTAAATAAACAAGTGTATATATGGTGCACCAACCACAAACTACATTTTTAGCGCCACTCCTCATGATTTATAATGATAAAAATTCAAGTTATATGCGAATATTCACACATTTCAAGGTTTCGTAGATATTAAGTATCGACTAAACACATCTGAATAAAATTGTGTCAGCATCAAAATTAATTTAATTACAATGTTATTGTATTTCTTAAAAATTGACGAGAAGTGTGATCTTTCACACATTTCAGGGTTTTGTAGGTATTTAGTCAGTGAATGATGATTATTAGAAGGCCAAACGATGAACGCCTGTCACTACCTAATACAATTACAAGTGTTGGTTTTAAATCCTTTAAATCAATAGGCACGACAAGAAGGTTGCAGTTAAATTTTTTCTATCGTGTATCATATATCTCTAATAATACCATAATCTACATTATAACGCATTTTCTTTTTTATAATTGCAATAATATCATTCAAATCCAGACCTGGAAACACTGCGGGCGATCTTTTGTCACGCAAGAGCATAACATCTACAGAGACATTGTTTATATTGTGACTATATGAAAAACTAACAGATTCTCTACTAGAAATGGAATCCCAGCAACCGGCCAGTTATTTATTTATTTTCCTAGTCGATATTTGCAAAATAAATTTACGTACATCTTCTCTACCCATAACAAAATGTATCTATGTATACACAAACATATTTTTTAATATTAGCTAAGATATTAAACGAAAATCTTAATACTTGGCAAAATTTAGTGAAATGAAATGTATTTCAAAAATCAATTACCGTTCCTTAATCTGCACTTAATAAGCTTCCATTTAATATCCCTACAATAAAATTTTAATTATTATTATTATTATTATTATTTTTTTTAATAACAAAAACTAATATTTTTCAAAAACGAAATCGGATAAAAAATTCCTCTGGTGCGTTTCCGGTTCATAGCAATATACATTGCTTAGAATTTTTTCAGATTTTTAATTTAACCCCTTAGGGTTAAAAGGTGCGAGAAAAAGTTTTAATTATCATTTTTCATTTCTCGAGAAATGTCAAATTTTCTCGACGCCTTTACTTTAGTACTTTAAAGGTGATTATAATTTTAACATGTTTTTATCCTCTACAATATTTTCAACATTAAAAAAAGATGTATATTCTAATAATTATATAATTATTTTTCTCGAGATTTCTCGAGAATTCTCGAGAAAATAAGTCTAATGTCGAGAAATCAGGAACACTATGCGAGACACTGATATTTTGGGAAAAATCGTATTAAAATAAAAATATTGATATTCATATTTTATTCACACATTTCAGGGTTTCGCAGGTATTTAGTAAGTTAATGATGATTATTTGGGATGCCAAAATAAATTTTATGTTAAAATATTTTTTTTGTTAATTTTAATTCGAATGCCTAATACCATTACTTAGGTTTCTAAATATGTGCAGTATTTTTTTTTTAAATAACAAGGTTCATTAATATTTCGAAAATTGCGCCTATGGCTTCCATTGGTTGTTTTAAGTTATAACTCCGCCCCTCTGATTTCATGTATTCAATTTCAACAATTTCCACTGGTTATTAAATTTACGCTTTCAAAAATTAAATGCAACATTTGCCCAAATATAACTAAAATTTTGAAAAAATAATTTAAATAAAATAAAAATGCAAAAAAAAAAAAACAGAAAAAACAAAATTAGCTCAAGATCGGATCGAATCTTAGTTTGCAAATTAGAACGCGAGCATGCTAACCATTACACTCAATGCATACTGGCTTACTGTGTTACATAAGTTATTAAATATTTTACATGGTCAAGCAAAAAACACAAAAAATGCGTTATTTTCTGATCTGAACATAATCTGATCAAAAATTTCTGTTGTACTATTCCGATTCACACAAATGTACATTACGTAGAATTTTTTCAGATTTTTATATTAAACCATCTACAGGGTGTGGGACAAAAAAATTTTTGCATTACTTTGGAAAAAATCGCGTCAAAATAATTTATTTTGCAAAAATAAAATTTTGATCGTTAATCCACGTACTAAGGGCTTTCATTTGATAACCTTCTCAGAATTTCAAAAAAAAAAAAAAAATTCATGAGCAGAGATTTGATTATATTTTTAAGGGGATATGTTTTTTAGATGTTTTAGTATTTTTTATGTGCGGGTCAAAGAGTTTTATAAGCATGCCAAATTTCAACTCTCTAGGTTTAGCCGTTTGACTACAATTTTTACCGAACAGACAGACAGACGACAAAATGACGGAATAAAGGTTTTTTGGTCATACCTACAAAATCCTAAAAACTACTTCCCGTTCTTTTATCTACGTCTTAAGAGCTTTATTTTGATACCACACAATATTAATGTTAATGAACTCCTATTCTTGAGATAATTGGTTATATACCAACATACCAACATTATATATTTTGTCCGATACCAATACTTCTCCCACTTACAAGAAAATAAAAAACTATATGCGATATTTCAAGATTATAAAACATCTGTACAAAACATATTTTATAAAAAGCGAAATTTCTCTCGAAACGAAATATAAAGAAACATATTTCGTAAATCGGATTTATAAAGTTCCTGACGAGTTATGTGATCGGGTAGATATGATGAAATAAGTTCTTCATTTTTGCATTTCGACCACCGGCATCGTTACAGTTTCACTTTTTCAAGACCTTTAAAGCAGAACGTAGGTGGGCCTTTGATAGCTGTAAATGGTGGGTTTCAATCACAGTGTTCAAATGTGAACGGTTCATTTTTCATTGAAATTATACAGGTAACGGATGCTGACATCCACTATTCTTATATAACAATCGTTATTATTTATTTGTTATCAAATGATACTATCTATGCAAAATAACATTATATTTCAATACCAGTGTATCTCAAACATAATATGTTGTTGACGTGTATGCTTTCAAATGTATATAGCCTTGACACCACACATTTTTGAAAAGTATGTGGATAAGTAAGTTCGGAAAGTAAAAGTACCATATTGTACTTGTTTTGGATACTTGTTTTCGGATAGTCAGTTTGGTTCTGGATCTAGGTACTCTACCACTACAGCTGCAACAGGATTATTATCCGAAGTCATAGATAATTTAGAACAAAGCGAACACATTGCGGCAATATTATGTGACCTCTCTAAGGGGTTTGACTGTGTTCCGCGCGCAGATTTGGTACATAAGCTTGAATTTTACGGAATAAGGGGAAATGCACTAAATCTAATTGATGACTTTCTTAACGATAGACAACAATGTGTTTATGTCATCGACGTATTGTCAAAAATACTAAATGTGGATGTTGGAATCGGACAAGGTACAATACTGGGACCTTATCTTTTTATATTATATATTAATGACCTACCTAAAAATGTAAATGCAACATCTCGACTTCTGACGCAATCTTGGGATTTATGGACTATGTCACAAATTGCTTTGAGAAAGGACTCTATTGCTCTGGTAGCTTCCTAGACCTTAGTAAGGCCTTTGATTGTGTAAACCATGATATTTTAATAAAAAAATTACATTTTTATAAATTTGACCCCACATGCATAAAGTCGTATCTTACCAACAGACAGCAATTTGTAAACGTTGGTATTGCGAGATCAAAAGTATCTGACATAAATCATGGAGTTCCCCAAGGATCTGTTCTGGGTCCAATTTTATTCCTGATTTATATCAATGATTTGCCTCATGTAAATATTAAATCAAACACCATTCTCTTTGCCGACGACACTACGGCCCTCCTGAGCAATAGTTCACTACTGTCACTTTTGGACCAAAGAGGTTTATCTTTGACTTATTTAAACAGCTGGTTTTTGGCTAATGAGCTAACATTGAATATCAGTAAATCTCAGCATATGATATTTTCAACAAGAAACCTACAGCAGGCCAATAATTCAGGTACGGTAACCTTTTTAGGATTGGAAATCGACAGCAAGTTATCATGGGACCAACATGTAAACAAAGTAGCCAATAAACTTTGTACATCTGTTTTTTGCTTAAGCAACTTAAAATGGTGCGCGTCTATGTCAGTCTTAAAAACATATTACTTTGCCTCTATCCAGTCACATCTATCGTACGCCTTATTGATTTGGGGTCATTCCACCCAAACAAAAAGGCTATTTGCTTTGCAACGCAGAGCAATAAGGATCATGAGCAATATACAATACCGATCCAGCTGCAAAGAAAATTTTGTAGAATTGGGCATTTTAACCTTGCCGTCCCTATACATCCATCATTGCCTCCTGTATGTACATAACAACCTCTCTACGTACTCTGTCCAAAGTTCTCTCCACGTACACAGCAAAATTTAAGAAGTGTTTAAAAATGTTTCTTATAAAAAAGCTGTCTATAGTATACAGGAATACATGGACTTATCATCGGCCCTATCTATACCCTTCATAATGGCACGTAGAAGATGCGAAATTCCGTCTCTCGTCTTCAACGAGAATGCTTTGAGCGCTTTAAAAGCGGTGGATGTCGATTCACAGACGTCTCCCGTCAACAACATATATTTGTTTTGATCAATTTTTTCTCGGATTAGAAGTCATCTTGCAGAAGGTTTTTTCGATATGCGAGCGTGCTTAAAACCCCATCCTAACATGCAAACATAAACCCTTCTAACTCGGATTTTAGGCATGCCGAAGGCAGGAAGGCAAATGTCAATTTTCGGGACAATATTTGGTCCCGGATGACTTGGAAGACCGTCGAGTGTAAATGTTCACTCATATGTTCTTCCATGAGCATGCGTTGCTCTGCCTTCTTAATATATTCACTGATTTACTTGTACTCCTCATTTACCATTGGTATACCAGCTAATCTTCGATTCGGCGGTAACGACGCGGCAGCGTATACTGATAAAGCCAATACAGCACAGTCGATATTCCCGAGACTGATGGCGGAGAATAAATGGTCCTCAAGGATGCCGTTCATTCGAGCTAGATCTTCGGCTCGAATGGCACGCTTGTGGTGAATTTCAGTGGGTTTGGTTTCGGCGGTAGCAAAAGCCATAAGAAACTCTGGTCATTGTGGTGATCATCAGGTGTACGGACAGAACCATTTTCAGTCTCTGCAACCTGCGGCTGTGCTAGACGCAGGAATTCTACATGATTTCATAATTGCTGTTTCTACCTGTAACTAAGCTCCGGGTGGCATTTGCACTAGATTTTGTGGAGTCGCCTCATGTAGCCCCTGCATCCCGATGAAGCAGCTTCATAACAACTGAGAAGTTGAGGGAATGAGTCCTGCGTCGTGTGTTGGTTTAGAGTGCCGGCGCCAACTATATTTGAAACTTCCTCCATGGTTGGAGCCCCGTTGTGCCTGGCATGTCGATTATTCCTTATACAGACATTAGAAACTAGTTTCTGATGGAGGTTGGCTTGACAGGAACGCTGGACCGAATTGACGATAGACTGCTGCCACCACCCAGAGGGTTTCGGTCCAGACTTTAGTGGGTGCTAGAGCTCTGGAGGGAAACTATACCAAGTTTTTTTAGCGAGAGTCGCAGTTTAGTCAAATACTGAGGTTGACAGTTCGTTTAGTAATATTTTGATTTGAGTGATAGAATAAACTATTCTAACATTTTTGATGTTGCAAATAACGTTGCAATGTCTTTACATTGGCCAACCTAAAGAAATAAAATTTGTTGACGAACAGAGGAACCAGTGCTTCCAATTAAACGCTGGGGCACACATTTTAGAGCAATGATTTACGCTACTTTCTTATCTAAGGACTTGGAATACTAAAATTAGTGATTCAACTCTAATAGGAAGATAAATTCTACAATTGACTATTACCACGTAAATTTCATACAAATATATTTTCATTATATTAATGCATTTAATTAACTCAAATAATTTATATAAAAATTTTACAGAAATAAATTTTATAACAAAAATAATTATTAAAAAAATTATACTTGTTATAAAAATACATACCAAGAACGCAGTTGTCCCTGAATCATGCTGAAGGAAGCCAAATTACTTACCTGAAAAAAAAAACAAATAATTATAAATCTTCAAAATACAATCCATTCACGATGTTTCCTCGTCTGAATAGGTCATGATGTATTATTGTTAACTTAGTTACTAAAAAATTTACATTAAATAAATATATTATATGCTGTTCACTTTTGTAAGGACAGACCAGATCTGGTTATTTTGGTTACTTTTATAGTGAATTACTAAATTTAAATGTCAATTAAAAATATTACATGCTGTAAAACCAACTTTAGATTTGTTGGATATGGTCATTATAATTAAGATATAATTTTGCATTATGACATATGTCAAATGGATCGACATTTTAAGAAAGTGACATTTTTTATAATTTTTTAATACTAACATGACATAGAATTTCAAAGGTGCAAAATATTGAAATTTCCTCTTAGTTTTTATAAGTTAACAGCAAATACCAGTGTTGCCGAATGAATATTTCTTATAGAATGTCACATGAATGATATTTTATAATTATAATTATTAATTTTTTTGTGAATTTTATTTTCTTTTCATATGTCCTACTTATAGTTCGTGATGCCACCCAGCAAAAATGCCACCCTAACATGGGTAACTCATATGAGGAAACATCGTGAATGGATAATACGTGTACAGTCTATTTCAAACGATTAGGCGGAACTAGATTTTGCAATCTAGTTACTTTCATCGTTTAAATCGTGCTTTTCGGCCGTTTAGTTTAAGCTTTGTAAATCAGACCTATTTTACTATTTTTAGGTTAAGGTATTATAAAATGATATTTTTATTTCTTTTTGTGTCAGTTTTAATACAAATTTTTGGAATATATTAATTTTAACAAATTTTCATTCTATTTTTTCTGTACATTGTTTGTTTGTTTTTTTTTTTTGTATTCATAATTTTATATCCAATTCTTTATATATAATTCTGAAGTGTATTACTATTGAAATTATACGATGTATGATACTTTGAATGTTGGGTTCTAGGATGTCGACAAAATAAAATTATTCAAAAAAGTAAATAAATTAAGTAAAGACTATTAATTATTAGAAAATTAGAAAAAAAATGTGTTGAAAGTAGCCGAAAGAAAGGACTCGGCTGGTAGACTGCGTATACATATGACATAGCGGAGACATATGTATATTACTTATATACCTCTGCGTATACTAAGAATCTAGTATATATAAAGGTAATATAGTAAGCTTATTGCACATCCTGTACAATAGGAACTGACTGATGAACAGGGGGCAACGTGTTCGGAGAAAGTATACTCAGCCTCTCCTCACTCTCACCACAAATCCATTGCGCATCCATTTAAGTTTCAAGTCGTGTCGTACATTATGAGGTTTGTACATCTAAAATTAGACTATTGTCCCAACAAGCCTTAGTCAAGAATATTTGCGCATATTTTTATGAATAATAATTTTAAATAAATTATAAATATATTAAAATATAAAAATAATAATACAAAAGTGTAAAGGGAATATTTATTATGTGTAGGCAATATAACAGTATTATTAGAAGTAGGTTATTCCCCGTCAACAATGACAGATTTATAACATAAACATTTCAATTGTTTTTATGTGTATTTGATTTTATTATTTAACGTATATTAATTTCGTATAATTAACCAAAAAATATACCACCAAGTCAGGTATTTTCGAAAAACAACATGACTCACAATGTAAAGAAAGGAACATTAAAAGAAAAGATGCAGAAAGAATGGTAAAGAACCAAGTTAATACAGTCAAAAAAAAAAAAAAATATATATATATATATATATATATTTATATATTTTGTTGTTAAAAACCCGTAATTGTTGACGGGTTAAACAAACTATGCCCGGTTTCATAAAGAAATGCTAAATCCTGTATTAGCTAACACGATACTAAAATAACACGCTGTTAAAATTTAACTACGTTTCATAAAGAAATAGCATCGGTTTTAACATCGTGTTAAGTAATTTTAGTGCTGTATTCAGTTTAGGGTTTTTATTAAGTAGATTGGTATGAATATCAACTTCACAATTATCTTAAACGCCAAACAAGCTTATTATAACCTTAGTAAACCTTGGACTTATTTACTGTTGTTTTATTTTTCAATAAAAAATCAATTTCTATATTATTTCGTAAAATTTTTAAATGTAGGAAAAGATGTATCATATGATTTTATGAGGAAAATAATTTAAAACATTATTTATTTCTTTATATATTGCATATAATAAAAAATAGATATATTACAAAAAAGAAAACATAATTATTTTTCTCTTATAACCGAGTAAAAACGGCGTTATTAATCGCAGTTCTTGCAGCAGTATTGTTTAGTAAATTTCTGTTTGGTCTAAGTGGAACTGCATCAGAAGCGTCTCCAAGTATTTTAATTTCTTCTACAATAAGTGGAGTTTCGTCCTTAAATAACATTGTCATATTATGTAAACCACAACATGCAATTATTACTGCACGACTTGTGTCAATATTTTCTCCTAATCCCATAGACAAACTTGGAAATCGTCTTTTTAAGACTCGGAACGATTTTTCTTTGGTATTTCTTGTCAATATGTGTGCTGCATTGTAGTTCTATTCAGGGTTAGTGTATGAATTGAGTAAAGGAGTTAATAACCAACTGCAGGGATATCAAATTAAAGGACAGTCATTTAATATACGCGGACGAGGAATCAGGTGCACAGCAATGTCTAAAAATTCTGATGACTCGGCAAATAATTAGCTGGAAAAGAAAAACAATTTAAAGAGGTTATAATCTATGATTATTAAATATTAATAGCACTTATATACACGTCTTCCAATATCTGAAATTTCTGAATTTTGTATATAAAAAATGTATTATAACTTACCTTTTCTATTTTCTTTATATTCAATTTAAATATTTGATATAAAAATTAGTAAAACTATGGTAACAGTGCAATGTTAAATATTTAACACAGCCTCAGACCTATGTTAAAATAGCAGAGGGTTTAATTCTTTGCTAAATTGAATATTGCTTTATGGAACGCAAAACTGTACTTAACAACGAAATTAAAATTTAGCATTGCTTTATGAAACCGGCCACTAGTGTTATAATACTGAAATTAAAAAATATATAAAATCACTTTGGAAGATTTAGAACTAAATCTTCTTTAAACACCTCTGCACACTGTTAACACAAAACACTAAATTAGCACTATTTTAATACTAACATTTAATTATTTACACTATTTTTAAACACCATTTCATTTATTTTAATTTTAAAAACGTTCAATTCTAGCAACAAATTGATTCTAGCTGAGTATTTTTAACTTGTCTATGCCAAAAAAAATTGTTTATCACTGGGATTATAGGATTAACATGTGACCTTAGGGAAAAATGACGTCATCCAGATTTCATACACACTTGCTAATTACCTATATATGTACGATTATACTGATAAATTTTGTTTGCCAAATCTTTTTTAAAATGTAATTCCAAAATTCTAAATTTTTGTGCTTCACAGCACTGTATGCTTGTGCTTTTAAATTTTCTATTCCTCCATTCACTTTCTTCCGTACCATTGGTTCTGAGACCTATAAAATTAAATAAAGATTAACATACAAAATATATAAAAAATTGGCAGATATCTAAAATTGACATAAATCTTAAACTTATAATAGGTTTTTACTTCAAACGACGCAGACACTAATTTTACCACCTCCCATTTCTTAAATTTGTTAGTTTTCCAGGTATTGTAAATTTTCTTTTTTAAATACAATGTCTTCTTCCTCTTCTTCTTCATTTATTGGTTTAGGCTTTCGCCATTCAACCAGAATTAGTTTGTATTTCACACTATATAACTATCTTCATTGTTGACACAAAATCCGCTAAAATCCTACATGTTGTGCCTGTATGCGCTGCCAATATGGCAGCAAGTGAGAGGGGAAGTGGCATAGATTGTCCTAGTTTTAGATAGAGCAGTTGGGAATCTTCTTCATAGGAAGAGCAAGCAAACAGTAGGATCTGCTACCTCACCACAGCTGCACGGGTCGACTGTCCTATTTTGAATCTGTATACGTGGTCAAGAGCAAGAGTATGGTTGAGTCTGAGCCTAATGAACAAGGATAATTCTCTTTTGGTTAAATTTAGTTTCTTATAACAGGCAATGCTTGGTATTCTGGGGATAAGCGATCGATAAAATGAGCCTTTTATGAGGCATGACTGGTCCCATTCCTCTTGCCAGTTGCGAATACATCTAGTTCTGAATTCTGATAAAAGGCACTTGTATGATATATTATAGTAATCGTAGTCAGAGTTATTTGAGCAAGAACTAGCAAGAACGTCAGTACGTTCATTTCCTTTTATTCCTGAGTAGCCAGGGATCCAGGTTAAGTATATTTCAAAATTTAGTGTATGTAATAGTGATATTTGTTTTTTAATTTCGAAACTTATGTGGTCTGAATCGGCTAATATTCCGCTTTTGGATAAGACTTGAAGAGCACTTTGCGAGTCTGATAAAATAATATATTTTTGTGGGGGAAGATTAGAGATAATGTCTAGAGCTTTATGTATAGCTGTTAGTTCAGCAATCTTAATGGATGTTTCTTCTGCAATTTTAATAGCACATTCTATCTTGAATTTTGGAATGTATACTCTGTCACGCGTTTGCCTCGCGACATTTCTTATTGACATTAAAATTACCAACATGAAACGTGAAATATCCCAAGCAAGCTCGATTCTCGTGACAACTTAAGGAAAAGAAACACCCATTTAGTTCCGCCTAATCGTTTGGAATAGACTTTACGTAGCATATATTCTCCCTCGCCTACGTCAGTTAGCATCCAAAAATATTCTGTGTTCGTTTTTCCTGAAAGCAAACTAATAACAAGACGTGATAGAAAATTGTAGGGCTTATTTATGCTTGTTTAAGGTCGATGTCCCCTATCCAGTGTCGTTATTTAATAGGAAAAAGGTATTTCTGATTAGTTATTATGTAATATCGTACTAACAGAAATGTTTTAAAAATCTTTATGTTGTCAAAGTTAACAACATTTTTTTTCAGATAATTTTGGTTTATTTTTGGAACCTAAAACTATTTGCAAAAATATTTCAAACCTGTTTTACATGTTGTATTTATTCAATATCTGCACATAAGACACACTCGTTATTTTTGAGGTAAACCAGAACATAAACATTACATTTTGTGGCGCAAAATGAAAGAATCATAGCCACAAGAAGTCAATACTGATAATAAAATATGAGTGATTGTCTTTGTATCTCTTTGTGACGCATTTGAGGTAACATAAAATATTGTTATGATAGCCGGATTTAGTTTTTCCTCTTTCTTGTTATACAATATATTTGTTGGGATAGAAAACGTGTGTTTGACAGGAATTGTGCTGAAGATGTCATTAACTTTCAGATGCAGTAAAATCTGTTTAACATAAAAACATTACACATGAAAAATCATTCTGCTCCCGACAAAATTCTATGTGATTTCATACATTTATTATTATTATAACATGAAAAAAATATTTAAATTATTTAAATTTTGGGGGTGGTACAGCTTTGTAGCTCTTATACACCGGCCGCCATAGATTTACAGTGTATTCTTGTGTTTCTAAAGTGAGTGACATGTATAAAGTGGTGAATTTCGTATTTATTAAAAAATTCATAAATTTATCTCCCTCAACTATACAATGAAAAAATCGGAGAGTGTTTAAACTCTTTTGACTACGAATTACCATATTTAAAAACACTATTTTTTTTGTTTACTTCTTTTAACAAAAACTATTTTTGTCTCCATAGTTTCCATAGTTTTAACAGTATAATTATTTTTGCAATTTTTATACACGTAATTTATTATTTAATCTATTTTTAGAGATTTTCAAAACACATATTACGATCTGCGTAGGACTAACAGTCTTACGTATAGGCCAAGTAGGCCCACACTTAAGCACGAAACCCATTATCAACAACCAACAACAGCCAGTACGGCAACGTTCATATCCTTTTGCATGTATTGTAATGGGGCGCAATCCACTTAACTCGCAACAGCCAGCACAGCAACAGCAAAACGCCAACGCCACAGCCGAAATGTTTCTCTTGGAATTAAAACGGCGTTCGACTCGAAAAGCCAGACGCCAGACCAGCACGAAACGCGTGGTGTTTCGATAGGTTAATATAAGTGTTTCGAGTGTTTCGGTTTTATAAAAATGACGACCAAGAAAATTTTTATAGAATAAGTGAGGGAGTACCTATTCCTATACGATACATATATCAGATCCATCATATCATGATAATAGGAAGAAGGACAACGCGTGGTAGCAAATTGCTGAGAATTTTGAGTTCTGGAAACATTTTTCTTCATCTTTCAGAAGGTCTTGAAAAAGATGATGAAATTCTCCAAAATCCCAATACCCAATACATATGTTTCCGCTGTTGCCTTTCTCGCTCTTCCTCCTCAGCACAAATTTCAGCCACTACAATTACCTCCTATTCCGATGAAATCTCCATTGCATCCAACGTAGCTGATCTAAAACTGGGATTGCTTCAAACGTCTGGCTGTTCAAGTGCCGTGCTGGCTGTTCATAATTGGTTTCGTGCTAGGCCGGCCGCTGCCGTACAGGCTGTTGCTGGTTGTTCATAATAGGTTTCGTGCTTTAGGGTCTCGCGACTTTTAGGGTACCGAAGGAGCCTGGATTTTTCTTTTTTTTCCTTATCACAACGATAAAAAAAAATACAGATCTGTCCCACACCTTTATCGATTTAGAATTTCTGCATAATACAATAAAATTCAGATCAGATTGTAAATTTTATTTGACAAAATTTGAATCCTTAACCAGAAGAAAAAGTAATTAGTATATGTGACAACATGCACAATATGTTGTGCCTGTATATTTATTTATAAAACTATTTATCTAGATTGAAATTGTGGCTATATTTATAAATTACGTTTCCATTTATATTATGCGGATGTTATTTACGGAATATGAAATGATTTTAACTAATCAGCACTTCAATTTGTTTATTTATTCATTACTTTATGTTATGAATATTATGTTATGATTTATGATAAACTTAAGATATTATTTTGCACTATGCAACTATAATTTTATATATTTAAAATTATATAATATGCTTTTTCCTCTAAAAAAGCTTTTTTTAGCAGAATTTAAATTATTTTGTAATATTAGTTGTACATGCATTCAAATGCTGATGCCGTATACTGCGATTCTCTAATTAAATTTGTTTCAAACATATTGATAATTGCATTAACATTTTAATAAAACGATTTTATTAAGAAACTATTGCTGTGGCAACATCTACACAATGAAAACGATTCTAGTGATATCTCTTCTCTTGTTTGTCGCGAATGTTGACTATCATCATGGCAATTTACACCTTACTCGTTGGAAATAGTTCTGTATAGGTACCGCCAAGAAAAAGTCGGTAATTTTATATATCTGAGCAGTACAGTAATTATACTGCCCTGATATGTAAAGTAATCATCGGACTATATAGAGGATGAGACAAAAATTTGTCGGGAGTCTTCTCTAAAATTTTTTGTCGTGACGGAGCACGTTCCCGCTTAAACCTGTTCTCATTTTTATTTAATTTCTTATTTAGCACCCACCGTACGAAGCAAAATTGTGATAATTTAGCGATAGTATAAGACAAGATGAAACTTGGCTGTACGAAGTATTACAATTGCGAATTTGATATTTCAGGAATAAATAAATGTTTCATAAAACATTCAGACTGCCTCTCATATATCAATATATTATCTGCAATGTCTTGCACAAGGGTAGAATAAGCAACGAATGAATAAATTAATCTTCTTGTTCTATTTTCTTGATTGTAAATCCCAGTGTATACCTCGGCCTCTATTAGAATGATGCAATCTCTGCTCCTTTTCTGCACTTTTTCCAGCCAGTTGCGAATATGTATGTTAAGTGTCCTTAGATATTGTACGATCCATCGGAACCGTGGTCTGTCATTTTCCTTTTGCCACTCATCCTACCTGCTATTATTCTAGGAATCCTTTTGGAATAAATTCTTTGTAGATGCCCCACTCAGCGAAATTTGTTGATCTTCATGGAGTTCGTGATTGAATCGTCTGCTTCAAAATCCTTCCTCAGCTTTACCTCCCAAAATTCGGCGTAAGATTTTCCTTTCACATGCGTTGAAAATTGCTTTCATGGGTTCATCATGTTCCAAATTTAAGATTAGGCGATAACTGGCCTTATTAGGTTTTTATAAAATCCTAATTTATTGTCAGTTTTCATTAGTCTCCGTAAGCTGTAGTAGCATTTGTTTTCTAATATAGTCCTTCATTGGATCACATGGGATAAGTTGTTAGCAGATCTACAGCGAATTTAATCATCACCTCGAAACATTGTACTCTTATTTCGTTCATTTTTCGGGCATCTAATGTTTGGGGACTGTCATATATTTTGTTTCATATTTATTTATTACGTTCTTCAGTTCTACTTCCCTAGATTCCTGGACTAATGAGTTTTCGATGGCTCTCTGTAGAGACATCGAAACTCTTCCAATAAGTAAACTACTTCCAGTGAGGTCGATATCGTCAGCACTGAATAGTAAAAGTTATCATCTAATCTCTTTGTTACGCCATTAAAAATAACTATACTATCCTACAAAAAATAACCGGACACATATTTAAATATGACAAATTCCTCTCTAATTGAAGCTAATTCTATTGGTATATGTATATTGTGACGAGGCGTGGACTAAGGTCGGAGTCACGAGCTTGAGGCCCTCCAAACACAAAAAAACACGGTTTTAAGGGACACATTTTTCATTTAACTTGGTCTCAACTAGGAAAAAAAAAAAAAAATGCTTCTAAGCCTCCCAAAGAAAAAGTTTTGGCTTCTGAGAACCCCAAAGAAAAAACTTTCCCTTAAGAAGATTTCCCTCAAGAAACATTTCTGGGGGCACGCCTGATTATGACATATACATTGGTTGTTATTGGCGCTAAAATGAAGGCCGACAATTATCTAAACATTTTAGATAATTTAATGCCTTCAGCAAATTGGCAGGACTATGGTAATAACAAATGTTTATTCCAATAAGACAACGAAGTTTGATGTAAAGCCAAGTCCGTTATAGACTAGTTAGAAAAAAAAGACTGGCTTCTTCCCGATTTAAATACAATATACCAGTTTGGTCAAAATAAATACTGGAACATGAAGCTAGTCTTTAGGAAGAATGAAGTAGAATACCTGATGAAGTTCTTCAAAATTTGATGAAAAGTCTTTTCAGAAGAGTGAACAGTTTTATTGAAAAAAATGAGACCCGACTTGTTATTCGCCGATTAATATAAAAAACTAAAAAGATATATAATGTAATATTACCCCGGATACGTTTGGAGAATAGTGTACATATTATTATCAAAACGAAAACCAGAATTATGACCATTTATACAATTTAGCAGTAATACAAATACAATATAACAACATTAATATAAACAATTGAATACTGCATATTAGCAATGAAATTTTAGTTGTTTCATTAGTTCAATAATAGTTAATTTCTATAATAAATATTTTGTGAATACGTCATTAAATTCTATCCAAACCATTTGTAACTTGTTCCAAGTAAACTGGAATGCATTTACAGAATAATTGCTGTTCATTTCTGTAATTTGGGAATAATTTTACATCAATGACTGATGTTAATAAACAGATTTTGAAAAGCAAAGTACATGAATTCCAACAAGTTTTTTGATACGTTGATTATGTAGGGTCCGGCAAAAATATGCAACGATACTTTTGCCATAGGCGTGCTATTTTAAACTTTATTTTAACAAAAAACCAACAAAAAACAAAAGAATAAAACACTTGTACCGCAATGAATTCTTATCTTAATAACGACACCTCATTATTTTGGGATTATATCCGAGATAGGTAATTCCGGTCACTCCTTTGCCATTGGTCAGTTTTTGATAAGATATTAATTTTTTATACGCTACCCTATTTGTCACCAGGGCAGATTAGAAATACATATAATTACATTTTATTTCTACAGATAACACATGTGCCGCTTTTTATCGAAAAACACCTAACTAAAGTACAGTTGCATATTTTTGCCGGACCCTAAATATTAGGAATATTCCAAATGAACATTATAAAGAGTATATATGTCAAACGTTAATTAATTCCGTTAATCTACTTTAAGTGTATTCTTAATTTTAGGTTTGCAAGATATAATGCACGGTCTACACGCTATAACTTGTTTTACTTGATTAGTTGAGACGTTTCATGAAAAATGTATCGCAAGGACAGGAAAACGGACGCTTTACTTGAATAGTCGAACGACCGGCGAACAATGGCGATAAAACTGACGGGTTAGAGCTGGGGTGCCGACCATGGCCCGTGGAACGAATGCGGACCGACGAACGTTTTTATACGACCCGCCAATATAAAATACGTTTAAGCAGTTTAAGCAGCTTGTTGTCAGCACCGAAACAAAAAAATATTTAAACAATCTTGCATCATCTTCTTTTAATTGAGGAAAAAGCTGGTCGTATTCCCCATATTTAGGTTTATTGCATGTATACCTTTTCTTTTTGGTTCCATTTTTAAATATAGTGATTCTGTTAGAAACAACTCATCCAAAGATAAATCAGAACTCCATTCTCACTTATTTCAACGCTTTCAAAACTAGCGTTCACTCTATGCTAGGCCAATATAATTAAAAAATGTACGATAAATAGGAAAACATAAAAAAAAACTTCAATATATAGGTTACGACATCTGTCAGTGTCACATGCAATATCAGCGTTTAGCGTGTGCTAAACCAGTAACCCAGTACGCTTGTTTTCGGTACCGATTGTCAGCGCTGCTTTACCAGCTTTCTGTATGTTCGCGCCCTTACATCCTAAGCGTAGTTACACCGAATAAAACAAGAACAAAATAGTAAAAAATAGAAATTACAAAAGAAAGTATGGCCTACAAAAAAGAAATAATAATAATAATAATAATTGTTATTGAATGCTGCCTACGACGCCAAAACAAAACAAAATGTTCCTGAATGTGGCCCGCGACATAAAAAATGTTGACAACCCTTGGGCTAGTACATTGTTTTCTGATAAAACTTTCGTCTTGTCTTTACACATTGTCAGCCTTGCATCGTATTTCCATAAGTGCGTAGAAAAATTGTACGTTATTTTTAGTTTTTCAATCTTTATCATTGAAGATGTCAGATTTAAGTCAATATTCATGAGAGTTTTTGACTGAATTCGTCGAGTTAAACCAAATTTATCATTGCCTGGGACAGGTTAAATCAAAGGCCTAATGATAGAAAGAAGAAGAAAAAACTATTATATGCCGTATTGGTCAATGGCAGGAAGTGGATTGTAAGGCACCAAGGAGATGGTCACTAGAAAAAAAAAAAACTCTTTTTGTACAGTTTTTCGTAAGAGTTGGTCAAGAAGTCAAATTTTTTATTTATAGTGTTAGTAACCAAAGTAATTTCAGATAGGTATCCATATCTATTCTTAAATAATTACGCCAATCTTCAGATTCATTACTTAATTTCCGAAGAAAATTTACATGAGAGAACCTGCGCCTCTCTAACAACCATCTTCTAGACCAGTTCTTAAACTTATGTAGTCCGCGGACCCCCACTTGAACAACATTTTTTTTTACGGACCCCATCCCAACCCTAGGCATTTTACGTCGTTCTTGAGACTTAATTTCTGGCTCAATAATCTCATAGGCACTACGTTGTAATAAATATTGGTAAAAATGTGTCGCTGGTTCAATGTTCTTGTGCATTTATAGAAGAACATTTTTATTAGCATATAGAATAAAAAAGATAAAATTAATAAAAATATAATACGTTAAACTCATACAAACATTTCTTGGTCAAATATTGCTCAAAATAGATCTTATTATAATATGTTTTCTGTAAATAATTTGCAGTTGAATAAAAATAATTAAATTTTTACTAATTATTGTTTAGTTATGTCAATAAACTAGTAGATAACAACAAATACAAAAAGTCTTGACCATGTAGGATTTTTATTAAATGAGTTATTTGAATAAAAGCGAAAAGTTGGGGGATGTAAAGTTAATCTCCAAATTGATTCACGGACCCCCGGTAATGGCTACGCGGATCCCCAGGGGTCCGCGGACCACAGTTTAAGAAACGCTGTTCTAGACCAATGTGAAAGATGAACACTTTTTTTTTATTGTACGAGACACAAAGAGAAAATTGATAAAAGTAGTATTTCTTCCAAAATTTCATGACACTATGTATGGGACACGGGTTTTAGGTCAGTCTTATCTGCATGTCTTAATTGGTTAAGTAAAATGTACGACAAGTCGCAGAGTGTAGATCATACTTAAGTCGTATCCCATTATTGCCCGGTTGCAAAAAAGTCTTAAAACTAGCTAAAACTCAATGTAGAACACAGTAATACCTAGAAACGCAGCGCGTTGCTAGGTATTATTTCGGCGTTTCTACCGCTGCGGTTAAATCAGTACGGTTTGACGGGATGGTAACACGAACACCATTTTAAATTTAAAAAAATCATAATGTACTGCTGTTCTCACAAGACATTGCCACATCACGCTGCTTCGAATCGGGATAACCAAACACGATTTAATTGTTGATTATGTATTATTGGATGTGCCTAAATGATGTACATAAATTAGATGTGCCAATTTTTTCTTTTTTGTTTCACAACCTATATCCTAGGGATCTGGTCTAATATGTATGTATGTATGAATGTATGTACATATATATGCATGTATGTATGTTGTGTATACGTATAATATCATAACGGTAATGTAAACTTTTGGACCAGACGAACTGATGTATTGATTTGATATAACCTGATTGTACCTGATAAAAAATGAGTTTTTGTTTTTATTTTCGTTATTTGTATTTGTCAGAACAAATTGGACGCCGTTATCCAGTTACTTTTTGCTGCTCTCTTTCTTGATGTGAAGATATTACAATTTTAGTTTTGTTTTGTTTGTTATTTACTACAGCGTCGTATTTTGTGAAAACTGGAAGAGAAATTGCAAGTTTTAATAAACCCTAAGAAAAATCTTTTTAAATTATTTCTAGATGCATTATGCATGGTTATTTCAATAATTACAAATTGACAAATTGTGTCAGATCAGTGAGCAAATTGGACTCGTCTACCAACTTGGTTGTAGATTTTATGTAAATATTCATTTTGATAATTTATTTTTTAAATTTAGAACGTGAAATAAATTTCCGGAGAAAATCAGCCTTTCGAGCCTTCAGAGAGTTCGCAATTTATATATAAGAGCTAAAATAAAGGACGAATACTATACGATACTTCATGAAATAAGAAGAAATTAGTTGGTGTAATACAGACATGTCTAACTTATGAATAGGCTAACAGGCATTTGCCTAGGACCCGTACATTTTTCGGGCCCATGGTACAATTTACTGCAGTGGCGGCCTTTCGAAATACTGTTTACCTTTTTTGTCGCTCGCTCATTCAAGTTTACTTTATTTTGCGGTCTATATATGGGTCGCTTATTTCAGTCTTGGTCTCCACTCCATTAATTTTCAGGTCCAATAAGTATCTGTAGTTCTGCTAATGTGGCCTGCTCAGTTCCATTTTAGGTGACATATTCTTGTGACAACATCAGTCACTTTTGATGTACTACTGAAGCCACTAGATTGTGTTTAGCAGAGTAATGCCTACCATACGGCTTTTTCATAGCTCTTTGTTCTATCTGTAACTTGTTAATGATGCTTTTATTAAAAACTCACGTCTCAGTACCATAGGAAAGCACTGACAAGATACACTGATCAAAAGTTTGAGCTTTTAAAGTGTCAGGTACTTCTTTTTTCACAACGTCATCGTCTAAAATCAGGTCTGCAAGTTCCTGATGTGGTGGTGCATTATTGGACATGTGTCTTGTCTTGCCTATGTTAATCTTAAGGCATATTTTTCTTGATTTATATTGTAACTGTACTAGCATCCTCATGAGTTCCTCATGCATTTTCGCAATTTTAACAATATCGTCTGCGAATCTTAGATGGTTCAGTTGCTCGCCATCTATTGAAATGCCTTTGTTAGACCAGTCGAGTTCGTTGAACATATGTTCGAGTGCGAGTGTAAAACGCTTTGGAGAAAATACATTACCTTGCTTCACACCTCGACCCATTTTAACAGGTTTAGTGTAACATAATCTGGAATGCCTCGTTCTTATAGATGTTATCTATAAGATGGGAATATCTACTCTCTATCATGCTATTACTTGTCGCCTTCATTACAGCCCAGATTTCCATTGAGTCGAACACTTTTTCGTAGTTGACGGAAGCTATCCAAAATCGTATTCGTTCGATTTTTCGATCTATTAACGTAATTAATACACTGTATATGTCAGAAGAAGCGAGACCGAGAAAGATCAAGAAAATGTTGGGTGCCAGAACAAGCTACATAGTCTAATCCATGCTCTATAATGATGATGATTTGTCATTAACACAAAGAAAAATAAGTAGTTAATATTTTTTTAACTTGAGCCTCAACATTTGAGTATCCACGAACAGCTACTGGTATATATAAAGATTCTTACGTGGTACAGTTTTTATGAAAAGCTGTTTTTTTCTTCACAATGAGTAACGTAAATAAATTAGTTTGTTCAGATGGATGATATAAATAGATCTTTTATTTATTTCTGAAGATAATTAATTACACTCCGGAACATAATTTAATTTCGAAATACTCATTTGTTTACAGATTTTTTTGAAGTTCCAGTTAGAAACAGTCTAAACTATTTAAGTTTTAAGGTTAAACAAAACTTAAACAAACAAAATTAAACTTAATTAAAAGAATCTATTAAAAACCAAACACAACTTTATAATGTAATAGATTTATTTCTCTACAATATTATTAATAGAATACTTTCATTTCATCATCACTCGTATTCGAGTAGGATTATTTTTCCACTTGGTATCCAACCACTGCTTTGATTTTTGACCAAAAGTATGATTAGATTTTTAATACGTTGTTCTACTTACTCGACAAAAAAATAGGATACATATACCTGGTTGCATTGTTTTAATCGATATTTTATATTAAAACAATGAAATTATAGCTAAATTGATTTCAAGCCACTTGAAATTTTTATAATGAATAGTTATTATATCATATTATATTAAATAAAATTGATCGTCAGCTGCTGACATAACGGGGTAAAGATCGTCAGTTGTATCACTGATTACATAAAATGCTTAGGCTAAATGCCCGCTCAGCAATTATAATCCCTCAGCTGACGGTCTTACTCACATTGTGCAAACAGCTGATTGTTGTTTTTATTATTCTAATTATATAATAAGTTCTATGTATAACTTTCATTGAATTTGAAATAGCTTTACATATTTTTTTATGACAGGTTTATACAAACGACTATAATCCCCCACTACACACGCAGCTGACTTTTTTATTATTATTATTATCACTTAAACAATAACTGTGCAAATTTTCAAGTGGCTTGAAATTACTTTTAGATTTTTTTTTCTTTGCAAGTTGTACATTTTCTCACTACCAGCCCCACCACTACCAACGCAGCTGACGCTTAGATCATAAACTTACTACCCGAGAGGAATAATTTCCAATAGGAATCAATCGGGATGAAATGACCAGGTCACTTGAAGCGTTGCCTCCCGGACTAAAAGTGATCCCATTAGGCGGAAAGATCAAGGTATCAATTTTTTGGAACGCAAAACTGATCTTATACATAGATACAATACTAAGCTGACCTACTCAACCATTTGTTGAATGAAATTCGCGAAAATCATCCTGGTTTGGTCAAAAAGAAAATCCTTTATCACCATGACAATGCACCTACCCATTTCAGCGGCATTGCAATTCGAAAACTGGAAGAATTAAAGTCTGAAGTAGTTGGTAATTCACTTTAATCGCCAAATCTAGCACCCTCCGACTTCTTTCTCTTTCTAAACCTAAAAAAATATCTGGCTGGAAAGAAATTTTGATCGGATGAAGAGGTCATGACCTCCGAAAAGGATTATTTTCAGAGCCTCGAAAAAAAAATCACTTTAAGGAGTGAATACAGATGTTTCAGTTGACTAAGTGAATTAAGAGGTGATTATGTAGTGAAATAAGAATTAAGTTCAATAAAAAAAATGTATTTATTTTTCAGTTTTTTATTTTATTTCTTTATTTTTATTTTTTCTTTTTCTTCTTTTTTAAACCACTACCTTAATCAAATTAATTTTGTTTTAATTAATAAAATATTAGTGATTCCCGACTAGAGTTAACACAAATGACATAATCTCATAACCGATCGATCCGTATCTGAGGTGTAGACGTCAGCAACAGTTCTGTCTAGGTCATAACTGAATCAGCGTGCTGCCGTTGTATGTACCTGGTTATGCACCTTGCATGCGACCAGTTACTACGTCTGCTGATGGCACAGACTGTACGGCTGCTGGATGTGTTCCAGGCCGGGTGACTGTGTGACGTCACGACCGCGATCAATGCACGACACACTACACCTCGCGGCACGATCATCTTGCCCAACTCTCGCGACGCATGCGTGATTCATACACTCCCGGATGTCCTGACAAATACGTTGTATGTTTCTGTTTTGCTTCAGGGTAGACGCTCTTGAAATTGATGTTGAAAAATACTCTATTTAATGTTGAACACTGGATTTTCCAATTACAATTCACTAAATTCATTAATTTTGACATAAAATAGATAGCAGTGTGTGTTTCGATTGATTTATGTGCGTAGGTTTGCAACTATGGGCCGGTTTCTGAAAGCTTAGTTAACTATCCAATGGTCAGAAAATGGTTGCTATGATTACTTATGGGATTGTTATATTGTAACCGAGTTTAACGAAATGGCTAAACTCGGTTAAGCTCTCAGAAACCGGACCGGATCTTTTTTTTAACAGAAATCCCTTGTAGAGGCAGATTATCTCACGGTTCCTTCAGCTGGCATTTTAAACAGGCTCATTAAATTGAAAAACCTTATTTCCAGTTAATCATGTTTCAATTTATATATGATATTTGCAACTTACAGTTTACTTTAAAAATTTAATTTTTATACAAATTTCCTACGAATGACGTAGGTAGAGATTGGGGGAGAACCAGGGACCTGAAGCTAAATTTATTTAGGTTCAGGTTCGGATTCAAGTTCAATATATTAATTGCGGTTCATTTTCAGGTTCAGTTTCAATAACAATATTTTTTAGGTTCAAGAACCAAATTTTTTTCAACTTCGGGTTCAATGAAAATTTTAAATAAAATTATAAGTACAAAATTATACGAGGGCTGTCTTTTATGACAGTTTAAGTTTTTGCAAAAACTAAGAGAGAAGATTTTTTGTGCAACAAACTGTTTTATTGCTATTCAAAATATTCGCCAAAAACGGGGTTGATCTAAAAATCTGAAAAAAAAACACAATGTACATTGATGTGAACCAGAATAACTCAACAGTTTTTCGAAAAATATTGATTTATTTTGTGTTAATTTATTGTGTGGTAAGAGGGCTACCTTTTAAGTTTTTACAAAAACTAAGGAAGAAACATTGTTTTGGAACAAATTGTTTTATTTCTTTTCAAAATATTCGCCTTTAAGATTTATACACTATTGCATGCGTTCAAACCAATTCTCGATTTTTTTTTCCAGTCTGAAGTTGGTATCTCAAAAACATGGTTTTCGAAGGTTTCAACAGCTTCTTGAGGTGAAATCGCTGTTCACTCATTTTTTGTTTGACATTAGGGAACAAAAAAAGTCGTTAGGGAATAAATCAGGCGAATACGGGCAATGAGACATTAATTCTCCTTCTTTTTTTCTCCTTCAAATAATCAATTGTTTGACGTGCTGTGTGGGAACTTGCATTGTCACGATGAAGAATAATGCGACGTTTTTGGTTGTTTTTCCTGATTTTGTCGATGACTTCTGGCAAACAAATTGTTGTATACCATTCAGCATTAACTGTTCTTCGATCCTCTAAAGCAATGGTTGCGACATGTCCAATACAACCGAAGAAACAAGCGATCATTTTCTTGGAAATGCTTCATGAACGAACAACTTTTGTGAGTTTCGGTTCATCTTTGAAGCCCCAAATAGTGGATTGTTGCTTAGTTTCTGATTCATATAGATAAATCCAAGTTTCGTCACCTGTAACGATGTTGTATACGGATTTTGCAGTGCCTAGGTTGAAGTTTTTTAGCATTTCCTTCCATCAATCAACACGGGCCTTTTTTTGAGCTTGGGTCAAATTATGCGGAATCCATCGGGAACAGATCTTTTTCTCAGCTAAATGTTCATGTACAGTTTGGGAAACTCTGGTTTAGTATATTGTATTTCTTCGTTTTATATGGAATTAAATTTTGAAAACTAGTAATTTTTATACAGTAATACCCTGCTACTCGTCGTTAATTTGTTCTGAAAAAGCGTCGAGTAGCGAATCCGTCGAGTGACGAGTCGAATTTCTCCATAAGAAATAAAGGGAATCATATGTACATATATACATATACATGTAAGGAAATACATACTATATGTATGTGGTATCTTTTTAGCTATGGTTGCATTTCTATCCTTTGGACCCATAATTATAAATATAAATCACTTATTTTAGCAAAAAACAAAAAGTTCATAGCTGCACTAAATCTGAGTTGTTGCCGTCAAGATATCTAGGCGCGAATTGCTGGCCATGCGTTCATTTTGCTTTGTTTACCAAAATATGTATCACGTGATCGGTACACGATCACGCGTCGGGTAGCGATGCTCCGTCGACTCTCACTCTAGACATTTACGTCGAGTGGCGAAACCGTCGAGCTACGAGGCAGTCGAGTAACGGGGTATTACTGTAGATTGAAGAGGCTTTTGATCAATTTGTTTAGTAAAAGCTCACTTCATTCATTCGAAAGTGAGCTCGTGACAACAAAAATTTCATTCGGCTTGTAAGCCGAAATAAGCTGTATAAGTATAAAGCATTCGTCTTAATCTGAAAATTTCTATGACCATATTGTTCTGTTTTTATCCATATCTCTCTAATTTCTTTGAGCATCGATATAAATTTTCCCTCTATTTTAATTCTTTTCAAAACTATGAAACACTCAAAACCTCATTAGAAAATATAAACAGCTGTCAAATATCGATCGATAAAGTAGAAATCGATAGAAATTTCTGTCAGTATCTTAATTTCTTAATATACATTGTGACTACTACTTAATTTCTACGTACAAATTTAAGTACTAATTTCACATAAGTTCTAATTTCAAATTTCGAGATTGTGAACGCAGCATTATAGTTCTCGACATAGAAATAATGAACATATAAAAATGAACACCCTGTATAATGTAACATAATAAAATAGTATCATAGAAAAATTACTTCGGCCATTATAAAACTTTCCTTTCTTTGTAACTGGAAAAGAGTTATATGCTTGAAATCGTTCGTTTTGTTTTCATCTGCAACTGTTGTATTGATTACGAGTGTTTGATTTGGGAGTTTGTATGGATTGGATTAGTTCATTATTATTTTCTTTTTGTGGACGCAGGAAGAATTGATTATACGTTTCCTGATTTTTTCCCTTTTTATTCGTATCTTTTGAAGCAAAACAATTTAATAAGTCATCGTGTAACAAGGATCACATAATCGGATCAATCTACTGAAAACCTGAATTTCAGATCATATATCAATATTTCTATCATTAAAAGAACACATTCGATGCATGGAACGAAATTAATTCTGCGATAAAAGTTATATAAAATTATAATACACGGTCCTCTTTAGTATACATAGGTCATAATTACGCTTGGAGGCCTGTTTAGAAATATGGTTAAGTTTTAAGTATTTAAAAACAATTTAATTGGGTTGAACTGACAGCTACATACTTAATCTTCCTTGGGTGTAACTTTCAACTGCCTAGTTTAACCTTTTGACGCCGGAATTAATTTCCTTGTATTTTTTAAAGAAACAAATGATTTACATTAACAGATAATTGTGAAATGTGAATATGCATGTAATATATTTCCACGACTATATAGATATACGTTCATTACAGGCATGTCAGCAATTAGTAAATGTAGCAGATTCCCCACTCATTTTTATTACACACCGCTGACCTGTTACGTAATGCGCACATTACGTAACAGATTGAGGTCATTACATAACAGGTTAAAGCATCAATGGCCGACTGTTCGACTGTTGCTATGCAATAAATAGGAAAGCATATGTCAAATTATTGTTAGTTTGTAAAGGAAACCGGATTAAAACTAAATAATACAGTTAAAGTTACCGAATTTTGCAAATATATATTTTAATAGAGTTAGTCTTGGTCAGTCAGTTAATCAGCTGACGCAATATTGTTATTTTAACTGAATTTACATTCCATAAGACACGTACATGATCGTTGCTAGGCAACGTAATGAATAAGTTGAAAGCAACTGTTAAATTATTCTTAGTTTTTAAAGGGAACTGAATAAAAATTAAATAAGTAATAAAGTTATAGTCTTGGAAAAAGCATATTATGAAACTTGCATGGAATAGTCATTTCTCACTAGTATGAATTGCGCTACGCATCTGCGGTTTGTGGCTCAATTTTTATACTCATCTGAAAGGACCATCATTCCAGGCTCGTTGCATAATAAACTATTTCAGAGTTTGGCTTCAGATTTCAGGACGTTTCCTCTGTCTGGAGACCCCATACACATAACAATGTCAAAATAAAACATGATAAAATTTCATATTTTTATTTGTTCAATATCAAGATGAATAAATATCTAGAGTGAAATGAAGCAAAACTTTTTTTTTACTGTGGCATAGACCTACTGCGCATGTAGAACTACTAGAAAACAGTTCACGAACACAAGCGCCATGAGCTATGAGGACACGTGAATTTACGTTAATCTGTTGCTGCTTAAAAGAACTAGTATGAAATCATGCTTTGTTTGTGAAAACCGACACATTTGAGCATCTACATACGTATGTGGCAACAAAGTAAACTTATCAAGCTTTTGAGTAAAAATTGTTGGATGTGTGTCCCCACTAGGACACAAAGGGTTAAGGTTATACAATAATTTGTGCATGTCTAATCATGAAAATGGAAAAGAAAAATATCGAGTAGCATTATGTATGTGATTCTTCTTCTTCTTTGGGCAATGTCAGTCAGGTTGATTTTTGGCCTCACTCACATAAGTCCTCCATTTTGATCTAGTTTTATGTAATTTTTGATCTGCAGAATATGGATATAGACGCGTATATTTAATGTAACTATTCTCTGCTATGACGTAGCTAAAAAAGCTACAGAAGTTTACGACTAGTGGATACTCGTCAAGACCTGACAAACCCAAATAATAATAACTAAGTAATTACACTTTTTCCACCTCTAGACAACTCTCTGCAAATAATCCAGACATAACCCTTCTGAACCTCGAGACAAAATAATTGTTTCTAATCGAATTATTCTGTCCTGCTGAGAAAAATATCTGTCTCAAGGAGGAGGAAAATAGAGCTATGCCATCCTGAAACCATTATGCACACTCTGTCTGCGTGTCCATCACGTGCAGCATCAAGCTATGTATCTCATAATGCTGCCCTTCGCGTATTCTACTACCATCTTAGACATGATATTGACCATGAATTGACCAAATACCGGTTATAACCGTACGTCCCTTCTGACATAGAATCGGTGTTGAAAAATTCCAAGGCCGCAATTATTGGAATTACTTCCCCACTTCGAGGTTACTGACAGCCACTAAGCTGGATATAAGCCTCCTGGATATGGAGACCAATCAGATGTTTGTAATGGAATTATCAAGTCCTGCTGAGAAGAATATCTTTCTCAAGGAGGAGGATAAGAGGTCCAAGTATATGGATCTCTTACGCGAGCTTAGCAAGCTATATCCAGGGTAAAAGGTTAAGCTTGTAGTCTTGATAGTTGGTGTTTTGGGTGGTATGAAAGCCACGAAGGGAAATCGAGTCCATGCCTGCCTGCAGATCTACTGCCACCTCTTTGATGAGCAGGATGCAGAAAGCAGTGTTGCTTGGGTCGCTCCGTATTGTACGGTCACTGGATCTAGCGTAATTAAATCTGGATTAATGAACTTTGCGATTATTGCGCTCATCAAGATCTGACAAACCCCAAATAAAAATAATAGTGTGTATTTAGCTACACTAGTCTCTAGTGTGACGTGGCTCAAAAGGTTGCTGAAGTTTGCGATTAGTGGACGTTTGTCAAGACCTGAAAAACCCTATATATATATATATATATATTCTATAGTAGTCTATTAGTATATGGTTAACGGTAAATTCGTTACATGTCTCACATATTTTGGTATCTTGTCTTGCCATGAGGTGTTCGTGTATGTGTCTGGTGTGTCCGATTCTAAGTCTTGTCATTATTATTTGTTCTCGTCTGTTGGTGCCTGAGTTCCAGTTCTGTATGTCATCCTTGACGATTCGTAGTTTGTTGTTAGTGGTGTCACACCATAAATAATAAAACCCTTAAAAAGATTTAGCTTGCAGAATTGTGTTTTTCTTGTATCTAAAATCATTCAAATCATAAATATTGAAAATATCATCTACCAAAATATTGATCTGTAATATTCGGAAGACAGTAATACTACAGTCACTCCCCATTGTTCATGCTCTGGATCTGGCATAATCTCCATAATTGGTTATCGCAAAGGTCGTATACAATCGTATGTATTCAGTTCCACTGATCCCTTGTGCGACGTGCTTTCTAGGAGCCAACAGTGATGGATCGGTGAATGCTTGTCAATGCTTTGACAAACCCAAATACTACATACGTCACATGTATCGACTGACGTTATTTCATGACGACTTCTATCATCTGAGCACGTGCCAATAACCCACATGCATTATAATTAATTTGAATAGAATTATAAATAGGAAACCTAATATTTTATATGAATGACAATGCATGTCGAATATTTCTAACCATAATTAATAAACAATAGCTTAAAGGAATGACATTATAACTAATCGACCGCAATATTGAATGCAAAATAAAATGCGATCCATTATCCTTAATAACTCAGTTTCAATATGTGTTATCAGTGTATGTACAGTATCTGATAACGTATCAGTTAGTGCTAAAATCGTCGCGCAATATTTGCTATAATATACATGTACACAATGATAAAACCGATAAACATTAATTCTACGTAGAACATGATGCGAAATTACAAAAATATATTGTTACTTCGAGCTCAGATTTAGGGATATTTTGATAATATGCTCGTGCTGGTTTTTTATCTACAGGAAACAAATTATATTGTTAGTAATCACTAAAAAATGTTACGCTTGCTACTCTTCTTTATAAAAAAAAGGATGAAAACTTAAGATTAGCTCAGAGAAAACAAAGATCTCTTGTGTGACAATAGATATACAATGATATACAATAGATATACAATACAATGGGGTTTTCAATAAATAAGGTTCTATTTTTACATATTTTTATAAATAAATTATACGGTAGGTGATATCATTGTACTTTGGGACAGATTTTGTATTAACTCGCCTACAGCTCGGATGGTAAGCTGCATCCTCTTCCATTATATGCTTGTTAAATGAAGTACTATATTTACTTATACCGCAAAATTTAAAAACATTTAATAATACTAATTGCGCCAAACAACTAAATTTTACAAAAACTTAATAAAAACTAATACTAAATAAGATTGTCGGATGAATAGAATCTGAATAATGAATTTTATTCGAATTGATGTAATGTGATATTGAAATTGCTACTAGAGTGGTGGGTGGCGACGTTACTCCCTTATCTTATATTACAATTTTTGGACATTTGCCTTCTTGCCGGTATACTTGTATTATTATACATTAAACAATCTAGTGCCTACGAACCATATTTTAGGTTGATACTGTAACGAATCAGTTAGTCCGGCAGCACAATGAACCAAATTTCATTGTTCCACCCGTCGCAAGAATTTCTTTGAAAGGCATTTTTTGGGATTTTTAAAGCGTACATATTTTTGAGAATTCAGATAATAGAAAATTAGAAACCTTACGTTTACAACACGTAATTTTAGAAATATATTTTTAAATGGTTCATTGTTTAAGAAGACATTTATTCGGAGTTATTTCTTAATAACTTTGAACACTAGCATCTCCTTGAACAATGCTTAAATCCTTCTTCCTAGAAATGCCTTGAAATGCCTTATAAAATCACACGTCTGTCTCAAGACGAGATCAGACAGTATTCGGTCTGTTGAATTTGTTCGGTTAGTTAGAGGCATTGTGCCGGCATTCTAGTGGTCTATCCGATTCTATTTGTTTTAAACTTTTAATTATTTTAATACCTATATTTCAAACTTATTCTTGTATCTAAAGTCATTAAAATCATAAATATTGAAAAAACCATCTACCAATATATTGATCTGTAATATTCAGAAGACAGTAATACTAGAGTCACTCCCCATTATTCTTGCTCTGGATCTGGCATAATCTCCATGATTGCTTATCGCAAAGGTCGTATATAATCGTGTGTATTCAGTTCCATTGATCCCATGTTGTAAATAATGTATTACTTTTAATAAATCAAATTCATTAATTTTAAACCGTCTTACTTAACTTGTGTAAACTTTCAACTTTAAGAACTTAGGTGCACAGCTAAAATCTAGACTATTAACAAGATGCCTGCTCAGTCGGTTGGTAAGTACATTAATACATATCATTTAATTCACATATCGTATAGATGAACTCTGGATAACACTCACGCCTAGTACCCGAACTCCTTTAATCAGGAATCTCATTTCAGTTTGAGATTAAACTTTATATAATATCACAGGCTCGCTACCTAGTGGACAATAAACGGTACGTCGTAAAGTAATATATCGGGCTCGCTACAATACTCTACTTGATAATGGAAGGTCACTTGGTTGGTATCAACTCTTGGCACGCACGTTCTTTATGAAAAATTAATCATTTTGGCCCAGCACTTATTTGTAGAATGGAAATTTAGCTGAAATTTGCCGCGTCGTACGCGAATATCGGTCGCTTGGCTTACAAGATATTGTCCATTATTCATTTTGTGGCACAAAAAAGTGATTTCCGAAATGCGCATGAATTTTATACGAAATAGATCGTTTTCTATTAACTAGAGACCGTAGATTACTAATATGTTACTGACACGAGTAAACTCCTAAACACGAGTTAACTGATTTTTACTAAGAGTTGATCAACTCGTGCTGTTGATGTCAAAAGCTTAAATATGAAGTTTCATAAAAATCCTTTTAGCCGAATTTGCTTTGCACGTCTACACAGACCGACAGACAGACAGACAGACGGACAGACAGACAGACAGACAGACAGACAGACAGACAGACAGACAGACAGATAGACAGACAGACCAACAGACATTATGCTAAAAATAGTCAAAACGTTATGTAGGGACCTCAATTCATGGAGATCCATCGAAATCTCGAAATGTCAAAATCGGTATGATCACAATACCTCCCTTATATATGATGGCGGTCGGTCCTGTGGTGGCCACAGCTGATTTTTACCACAAAATACTTAATTTATGCTGCTTTATCAAAAAATGTCTCAAATAAACGTTGTTAGTTATTTCTTTTATAGCAACTTTTATTAAATAGTTTTTTTCGAAATATTTCTCTGTTGTGAAATATTCGCAAAAATCTTAAAACCAACACGAGTAAACTCCCATTTCAGACAGACAGACAGGCCGACAGACATCATGCTAAAAATAGTCAAAAGATTATGTAGGGACCTCAATTCGTGGAGATCCATCGAAATCTCGAAATTTCACAATCGGTATGATCACAATACCTCCCTTATGGCGGTAAAAATAATTTCAGGTCATGTCAGCTGCTCAACCTATACTGGGAAGAAAAACCCCACTGTCGAAGTACATGACGCAATCTACTAACAAACGGTATACAGCAGTACGAACGGATACGTATAGAGCGTGCCATAATAGTACACAATAAACGCAAATCCAGACCCCAGACGCTGTTGCCTGATTCTGCCTATAATTATCTCTGCGCTATTTGTGGCAAAATGTTCGTATCCAGAATTGGCATTTTCAATCATGAACGAGTCCACTCTCGTCCAAATTTGTAAAACTTTTTTCATATAGTACCGAAAAGCTGTCGTCGATTCGACGTAACCATTATGTATAAAAAAGTCCAGGTTAAATCTATATTCCCCTCATATACACAAAATAATAATATTTATTTATTCTCAATTTATTTGCTGAAATAAAATATTTAGTTATGTCTCTTGATAAACATAAATATTGGTATCATCTTTAATTGTGAAATGATAATTTATCAAAAGTTTTAATGACATAACACTGAAGTATGTAATGATGAAATTCTGAAAAATAGTGAACTTGAAACATTATCAACTATTTATGGTGACTTTGTAAGTAATCCGAATCATTCTACTGATAGTTGCTCTATTACAAATTCGTACCAAGAATCTGTAATATCAATAAGATTATGAAAGTTTGATTTTAGAACTTGACGCAAGATATGCGTAATAAGGAAACCATATTGTGATTCAGAAAATGAGGACAAAAATTCATTTTTTTTATAAAGAATCTGATTTAAATATATTTACACATAATTTGATATAAAGTAATAAAAAATTTCTCACAAGTGTTTGATATAATGATGTGAAGTGTGAGTTTCAAGATTTTGTAGGTATATAGTAAATGAAAAAGATCAACAGAAAGTTCGAATGATGTATATATATATAAAGTTGGAGGCTCTGTTTGTATTTTTTTTTTTTTATTAATTTGGCTTGGGTAGCTTTAATAAGCTTAACTCGGACCATTTTGACCATTTTTAGAATTTTTGTCTGTCTGCTTGTCTGTGTGTTGTTTATTCTCGAAAAACTCAAAAACTACAGGTCGGATTTTGATAAAATTTTGTATATATGGTAATAATATTGCCACTTGAATGATACGATACTTTTTACGTGCGTACCTCAGTTAACAAAGTCGAGCTTTAACGAAATATTTTGTAAATCTGCTATTAAACAACGAATATCCACCTGCCGACTAGTAAATAAAAAAAAAAAAGTATCACATCATAAATGTATCACCACTCCCAACCCGGATTTGGGTTACCATGGGAGTTGCAGACCTGAAACTTTACTCTTTGGAGTGAAAGGCTCGTACCCAATATAAAGTAGCAGTACGGTAGTGGCAACTACGGCACGTTGAGGCTATGGGATGTTTATGGGCTGAAGAAGAAGATCCACCTGCATGCCAGAGAGTCTGTTTCTCTCTTATGCAAGACCCAATCGAGGTTACTTTTAATGTGCGTACCTCGGTTAACGAATTATTGTGTAAATGTGCAATAAATATTAACAAGAGAAATAAAACACAAAATTTCTACGCAAAATATCACTTTATTGTAAAATAACACGACTATAGTTTCGCCATACAATGGCATTGTCAAGTGTTCAAAAATAAATGAATATAGAACAGCCAGTGTACTACCTTTATATGATACAATTTAGAAAAACCTAATTAACAAATACCTGGAACACAGACGAATAAAATCAGGCCCTGCCTTAGATGTTTATAACGATTCAAGAAGATTTAGTTTATAGCCCTTGTTTACAAAATGTAATGGTTTTAAATACTTAGGATTAACGGAATAACCGTTAGCAATGTGGTTACAATTTTTCAGATGGTCACTAAAGGTAGAATGATAAATGCCGATATTAGAAATAAATGCCTTATTATGTTCCTTTAATCTAATATTAAAAATCCTTCCTGTTTGACCAATATAAAGGGAACTGCACTCACAAGTCAACTTATAGATTCCAGACTTAAAAATGAGTTTAATAGGGTCTTTAACGTTAAAAAGACAATTAGATATTTTAGAGGGGGGTTTAAAGGCAATCTTTAAATTGTGTTTTTTGAGTAAACGGGCAATTTTATCGGATATAGTTCCGTAATATGTAAGGGAAATATAAATATTATCTTCATGATTGGATACATGGGGATAAATGCTATTTTGTAATTTTTTAATTTTCCATTTATAACAAATTTTGTCTATAATTGATGGATTAAACCCGTTATGAATGGCTATGGTTTTAATGGTGTTAATTTCTAGATTAAATCTAACTTTTGAGAGGGGTAATTTGAAAGCTCTGTATATCATGGAGTTAAATGCCGCTAGTTTATGAGAAATTGGGTGAACCGAATTTTGGGGGAAGTCGAATCTGTAAAAGTGGGTTAGTAAATATAAATTTTTATGTTCGTCAGTGTGTTCCTTTCTCATGTAAGACCCAAGTGGCGGCACTTTTGACGGGGTTAACCCTGCTTAACGAAACCTTCTTCAAGGAAGGATTTGTAAATCTACTGTTTTAAAACCAATATGTTTGATGACATTTCATTGAAATGCTTTATAGCGACTAAAAATAAAAATAAATAAATAAATAAATGTTTTTAACACATCTTAAAGTCAATCCTGGGCAAATATGGGTTATATTTCATATTAGAAGTTTAATTTAGAGGGGTAGTTTTCAGTAACCATATGATTTATATTTATTTCATTATATTATTATAATTTTTTTTAGGGTTTCCGCGTTACAGGCCTGTTTTCTTACGGCAGTTCTGGCTGTACCTTGATTTGATTTTCCATTGGCTGCCAGAATGCTAAATGAGTTCTGCTGCTGAATTATGTTATTATTTCTCAGTCGCTGGCAATTTTCAGTTTCTTCTCCTTTTTCTTATCTTCGTATTCAGACTTTTTAATCCAGTATTGGACTGTGTGTGGAATGCCCTAAGCCAACATTTGTACGATGGAAAGTTATACATTAACTTTTATATAACAAAACATTTATCCGTTGTCATATTAATACGTAGAGATTTCTACTTGTATAAATGTTTTGTCGTAAAAGTTGGAGTAGAAAATTTCTAGTAACTGGTGCGCACTCTAGAGAGGCATAAGTACTCAAAAAACACGTTTTTAAGGGACACATTCGTATTGTAATTGAACGTGAGCCCACACCATGAAAAAAAGTGTTTTTCAAATATTTTTCTTAGTAGGCTCTAAGAAAAATATTTGGCTTCTGAGTCCCCCTAAGAACAAAATCTGAGTGCTCGCCGACTTATAATCTTATTGTAATAATCCTCGCTTTCCTTTTCAATTTCTTCTCGTTGTTAGCCAATCTGTAATAGCTACTTCCAGCTACTTGCCTGATGCCGTCCAACTAAAAAAACAAAAAAAAAAAAATCGAACTTACAGGTCGATTATATCCGTCACCGTACCATTTCTAACAATCTAACCAGAGAGATACGCAATGCACGATCCGTCTATGAGTCTCAACTTGTAACTCTTGGCCCAAAAGCTCTATTTAGCTATGTACGATCACAGACTGACGTTAAAGTTTCTATACCGGTTATAAATGATGCTAAAGGCATGGTGTGTTATGATCCATCTGTTGTGGCTGAATTATTTGCTGACTTTTTCAAGAAAGCTTACACAGAAGAAACCTATGGACCTCTTCCCCTTCTTGACCCGCATTCTCGTATTATAAATAATCTAGACGATATCGACTTGTCTCCTGAAATTATCAAGTATGAACTGAATACTATGAAGTCATCAGCAAACCCTGGTCCCGATGGTGTACCATCTATTATCTTAAAGAACTGCAGTGACATCCTTGCAGATCCTTTATATAAAGTTATGCGCAAATCATTGGATGAAGGATACCTTCCGAAAATATGGCGTCAAGCACTGGTGACACCGATATTTAAAAAACGAGACAAGTTGAATCCTGAAAATTACCGACCCATAAGTATCGGATCTAATTCGATAAAGATTCTTGAACGCATTATAGCAAAAAAAATCTTAGAATTTCTGACTGCAAATGGCGTAATACCTATTGAACAGCACGGATTTCTAGCAGGCCGGTCGGTCACATCAAATCTCCTTCAGTGTACGCATGCCTGGTCACTGGCATTGGACAATTCCATTCCTACTGACGTCATCTTTCTGGACTTTGCCCGAGCCTTCGATAAGGTGCCTCTCAATAGACTACTCAGTAAACTTGAACATTATGGCATTCGGGGTAAGCTTCATTGCTGGATTAAAGCATTTTTATCTGATATGTCGTTCCAGATTCGCATTGTTGACTCCTTGTCAAAGGCACATCCGGCTCTAAGTGGAGTTCCACAAGGCTCGGTTCTAGGCCCTATTCTTTTCCTTATCTACGTAATCGACCTAAAAACATCTATTTCTTCCTGATTTTCCATGTATGCTGATGATACTAAAATATACAATGACGATTGTTTAATTATCCAGGATGACCTTAATAAAATCTTCGACTGGACTAACACTTGGCTTTTACCACTGAATATCAGTAAAACCACTGTACTTCACATGGGCCAAAACAACGCAAGTCATCCATACTTTATTAAAAAAGTAAAGCTTCAAGTGGTTGAAGAACAGGTTGATCTGGGAGTCACGATAACGTCTGACCTAAACTGGAGCCATCAGGTTAAAAAAGTGATTAAACGTGCGAACTATGTGTCATATATCCTGTCAAAATCGTTTTACCGACCGTCTCCTGATATAGTCAAGATACTCTACGTGTCCTACATAAGGCCTCATTTGGAGTTTGCTATCTCAGTTTGGGCACCCAGCCTCAAAAAAGACATTTGTGTGATGGAGAAGGTGCAAAGGCGTTTCACAAAGTTAGCTGGTGGATTATATTCATTGTCCTATGAAGAAAGACTGCGAAAGTTGAACCTTACTTCTCTTGCAAAAAGACGTCATCGTGGGGACCTTATTACGATGTTTAAAATAGTGCGTGGTGATTTTAAATGTGATTTGTCGAATATCTTCACCCTGAATACGGACACCAGGTTAAGGGGTCATAGTTTAAAATTAAAGCGACAAAAATAAAAAAAAATACTTGCGTGGTAATTTTTTAACCAACAGGATTTTTAAATCCTGGAACAATTTAGCTGCCAGTGCCTTCACTTCCAGCTTAAACAATTTTAAAAATTGTATAGATTTAGTAATTTGATTAATTTGTATCTAATTAGCTTATAATTGGATGTATTATTTATGTGGATATAACATTGTATGCTCTGTTTATGTAAAATGGAACAATACAAGCCTTAATGGCTTCAGTTCCTTATTTTCCTTAATAATAATAATAATAATAACTACCACTTCGGAGGGTGACCTGTGCTCCTATTTTCATTTCCTGGTCTTCAGTAGGTCAGTATAAGGGACCAACTACCTACGGACTACCAAATGATGTAGTCGTCCAACTCCATTTAAGTTAGCTGGCATTTCCACTACATTAGTAAGCCATGACTTTGTCTTTACTGATTTCATTTTGCGTTAGCCCAAGCATCCTCCTCTCCATTGCTCTTTGACAAACTGCGATTTTGTTAATGACCTTATTTGTGAACACTATTGATTCAATGCGGTAGGTATGTACTAATAAAATACAGACATTGAATATCTTCGCTTTCATATTATTTAGATTTTTTTTGTTTAAAAGCAATTATTTCCCATACGTAGTCCAACTTAAATTTATCTTTTTTTTGCGCCATTCATTGTTTTTTCCAAAGCTAATAGTATAGCCTAGATATATGTAGCTGTTGACGTTTTCAATTATTGTGTCATTGAAATTGCTAGGTTACTGATTAAAGTAGCCTACGTCTTTCAATAGCTTTTTCTGTCCGCCATCATTTCCCTTCTGTTAGTTCATAAGTTCATAATTATTCAGCATTCTTATTTCTCAATGGAAACTTCAAACACGTGTGAAGTGAAATAACATTTGGTAACAAAATATTAAATAGAAAATTTATTTTTAGTAGTACAGAGATTGACGTAATAAGAAAATGTGTTAAAATTTGAAATCCAGCCATTTCTTAAAATATGGAATAAATATTTATACCTAAGTCTTTAACAAATTAGTTTCTGGTTGTTCTTTAATAACTCTTTAAGAACCATGATCTACTTTAAATCTTATAAAAAAAAACTCTGTGAATTTATTTAAAATTGTAAACTTCTTAAAAAACACGGAAAATCCTTCAGTATCAGAAATAACTTCGATAAATTTAATACTAAAATAAATACACACTTCAGATAAATGTATATTACGAAACAGAAACTAAAAAAAAATCTTATCAAGAAGTAAGCATATGTGAGTACTTTAAAATGTTTACATTTTTGAATTGTTGATATTATATCGAGTAAATGACAGAGATAGTGTGTTATCACTCCTCGAATATAGGATCCAATATTTTTACCATCAAAATAAACCTAAATATATAAGTTGGCTTAGTGTTCGTTCACATGGTGATAAAATAATTTTGTCGTCATGCATGGCAGTCGAAATCAGAGCCGGATCTAGGATGTGGCGAGTTAGGCATGTTCCTCGGCCACAGAGCTAATAGGGGCAAAAGAGTTGACGGAGGTGTTTTTTTTTTTTTTGTTAATTAATTCCATTAAACTGCCTTCTTTTTTGTTAATCGCTTAGATACGTCCAGGAACACCGCAAATACGCAGGTTGTGCGCACAAAGGCGTCTAACAAGAAGGGCGCCGTGAGGCAAAAATATTGTCGGCAATATCTTTCGAGGTGTTGTAGATAACTAGGCTGTTTCGTATATAATAATCAAAATCTTATTTTTCTAACAGGTCACATTTTGTCTCGTTTAACGACACTGAATCAACAACGAGAAATGTTGATTACGGAGTTTGTCAGGGCGGAATATTAGGACCTCTCTTCTTCATCGTTTTTATTAACGACCTTCCGAATATTTTTTTCGACAACTCCGCGGATGTAATACTTTATGCGGACGATACCACAATATTAACAAGTCATACATCAGCAAAAGAGTTACTCGACATTTCGGAAACTGCCCTAGGGAAAGTACAAAACTGGTTTACTACAAACAAATTGACTCTTAATGCCAGCAAGACCCAGCAAATTATCTTTTCCCTAAACCGCAACACTAAATTCCACTAAAATCCACCACATTAGCAATTTGACTATTTCCCTGAAAAAAAAACTATCTACGCTTTTGTCAGGCTCAAAACTTGACAAAAAAAAATCACATTACATGTGAGCAGCGCTCCTGTATACGTCTTCGCTCATCAGCAAGGATGGAGACGCAAGACTGGTATTTTGCCTTGGGCACAGAAATACCTTGGCCCGACTCTGGTCGACTTGATCATCTACACAAGGGGTTCTTAAACTTACGTAGTCCGAGGACCTCAACCCAACCATATTTATTTCACGTCGTTATTGAGACCTAATTTCTGGCTCAATAATTTCATAGGCACTACGTTATAATAAATATTGGTAAAAATGTATCGCTGGTTATTTTAATATTTGGTCTTGCGCAATTCTATAGATGAACACTTTTATTAGTATGTAGAATAAAAAACATAAAATGAATAAAAATAGTAGTAAAAAGAATTAAAAAAGTTACAAATTATAATACTTTAAACTACAAACATTTCTTGGTCAAATATTGGTCAAAATAGATCTTATTATATGTTTTCTGTAAATAATTTGCAGTTGAATAAAAATAATTAAATTTTTACTAATTATTGTTTAGTTATGTCAATAACTAGTTAGGTAACAACAAATACGAAAAGTCTTGACCATGTAGGATTTTTATTAAATGAGTTATTTGAATAAAAGCGAAAAGTTTGGAGATATAAAGTTAATGTCAAAATTGTTTCGCGGACCCCAGTTTAAGAACCGCTCATCTACATTGCTCTATAAAAAAATCCGGATACTTACAAATGGAATTCTTGGTGATATTAGACAGTAAGTATATCCTTCTCCAGTTCTACGCCAAACACGTTAACGGCCATCTGGTGATCGTAAACTATACCGGGACTTTATACTGAACTGAAAGCCAGTCAACAGCAGTCCAATTCACGCAATTTTGGGAAAAACGAAGGCGAGCGACTCGATGAGCTGGGTGCAGTTCCGGACCTGTAACTGAACTTCTGGATCACAGTTCGGCTTCGGTTAATCTTCGGGGTACTGTTCTTGCCGAAACTGTTACTCCACGAACTTGAGCTAATCGATAAGGGACGAAACGTTCTTTAGCGCCAATTTCGGAGTATCAGAAATTCATATTTGTTAAGTATTAAGATCATTCATTCAATACCTAAAAATATATATTTTCAAAACTTCCAATCCATATATTTGAAGCAATAATTTGATAAAAATTTCCGTTTGTATTATTTTGGTTCACATCAATATACATTACCTTGATTTTTATAAAAAAAAGGCTTGGCCTAAGCCTTCTGAGTTAAGCCGGAGGACAAAAAATTTAAAAACATTGTTGGCTAAAATAGTGTTAAAAAGAAAAGTTTTTAAAAAATTACTTATTTAATATCCCACAATAATTTATAAAAAAAAGAATGATCTAAAAAATTCGATTTTTGTAGAAAAAAAATCTGATCAAAAATTCCTGTCTTACTATTTCAGAACATGTCAGTCTGCATTACCCTGTTTTTTTCAACTTTTTATGCTAACCCCTTTGAATTATAGGATGTGGAGTAAGTATAATTTTAGTAAAAATCTAAATTAACCTTATCGTAAATTTTAGCCATCCATATTTTCGAAAAAGGTTGTAAAAAGATATAAAAGGAAAGTTTTCTGATATGCTACTTCTTCTTCTTCTTTTACTTTCAAGCCAATATAGTTTCGTAAACTTCCAAGTATCTTCAAATGTTGATATCTAGATATACTAGCGTCTGCGAATCAGTGCAGCTACGTCGCACGACGTAACAAACAATTGCATTGTTCCAAACAATACATTCGTTTGTTTCGTATTGTGACGTAACTGCACTGATTCGCCGACGCTAGTATATCTGATATTTGAAATATTTTCATCTGTCCCTTATTATTTATAGTTGATAATTTTGTGCTGTATGCCTTCACAGCTCCAACTGCTATTGTATTTGATGACTGGTGATTGAGTGGGGTTAATAGTAGAATACCTACTTTCGGAGCTGCATACGTTTGCAGTTAAAAACTTACGAAGTGTACGTCAGACTGCAGATATTTTTGCATTTTTAATATTTCATTATCTTTTATGGTGTTTTAAACATGCAAAAAGTAGGTAATAAAAATTCTTTTAAAATGAAATTAATTTTTATAGAATTTCAAAAACAGAAGATGGATATAAGAAATGCAAAAATAAGAATGCAGGATATCGCATGTTCTGTACAGCACATAAAAAGTTATTTTTCTTCTACATACTTGACTAATACATATTAAATCATAAAACGTTATATTTATATATTTTATATGATTTTATTTGTATACGTGTATGTAGTTAAAAAATTGTATGTGCATATTCATAATGATTTTCTTTTCCAACAACAAATTTCAAGTATACTTCTGGTTGCGGAACCTCCATTGGAATCGCCGCTGTTTTACATAGATGCTTTCTGGTTCCGAGTAGCCATTTTGGCAATCATTCCAGTGTTTGGAACCAGATTTCTCCCGACATAGCCTGCTACACTCTTCTTATCTATGTACTCTTTGGACTTTCTCTTTTTCGTCTCTCCGATTGCTATTATCACAAAGTTTCTTTTGGTATTTCACTCAAAAACGTAGCATTCGTTGTTATTAATTTTTAATGTTCCTCCACTTTTGGGCCCTTTTCTGACGTACTTGCTAAATACTCATTAAAAAATTGGAACTAAAATTGAAGCAACGATCACTTCCACGTTAACCTCGGACAAAATAATTTAGTCCTCATATGAACAAAAACACCATTATCTACTATACACATTTCTTATCAAAGTGTCAAGCAAATGGTACACTGATAAAAAACTATATGGTGGAAATTTCCTATTTCTAATGTGTTTCTAATATTGCATATATGATTCAGTTACTATGGGGGTACTAAATCATTTCTCTTATATATTGCAAGGTTTTTTTCATACCCATTTCTAAATGACAGTTTTATTACGTATGTACAGGGTGGGCCATAAGTCACTGACCATTCTATTTTTGATATAATTTGTTTATTTTTTATTTTTTTTCTCTTTTTATTTTTCAGTATTAGAAACAACGTTTGGGAGATTCGGTAGCCATGTATACGATTGAGGAATGAGCAAAAATTGTTGAGTGTAATTTTGCTAGTCAAAATTTAATAATTCAAACCCAAAGAAAATTTCGAAATTTTTTTAACACCAGAAATGCACCATCACAAAATCAAGTACGCAATCTAGTCGCTCGTTTTCGGTCATCGGGATCTGTTAGTGACTTATCTCGGAGTGGAAGACCGCTTGAAGCACGAAGCCAAGATAATATCGAACGAGTTCGGGATCCATCACGATCACCCGACTTAACATCACCAGATTTCTTTTTGTGGGGATATTTGAAAGATCGCGTATACGCAAATAAACTGCAAGGACTGCAACAACTAAAAGACAACATAATAAATGAAATTATTGCGATTGATCAACCAGTTTTGGCTTCAGTTATGGACCAGGTACAGCAAAGAGCAGCAGCTTGCGAAGAGGCTGATGGCAGGCATCTAAAAGATATTATTTTTAGAATTTAATTTTTTTTAAAACTAATTTTTTGTAATCAAAATTATTAATTTTCAATAAAAAATTAAAAAATTATATCAAAAATAGAATGGTCAGTGACTTATGGGCCACCCAGTACAAGATTTAAAGTTACAGCAGATTGAAATTTAGAGTATTAAGATTCATGTTTAGTCTGTACATTTAAAAATAGTTTTTAATATCTAATTAATGTCAGTTATGGCAACAAAATATACGGACAGAAGCGGATTGATCATTATTTTATAAATAATTAGCCACTTCGCCCGCTTCGCTCGGGAACAATTCCTTATAATTAACTTTTTAGAGAGTTGCTGCTACATTAGATGTCAGCATTTCTAAAGTGAATAAAATTTCTGCACAACAATCGAGAGGTGAAGCTGTCAGTAGCCGGAAAAAGAAATGAACACGTACTAAATCTGTTGTAGAATTAGACAATTTTACAATAGTTGGGATACGTAATGTAATTTATGAGATGTACCGAAATAGTAAGGACACTTTACCAACATCTGTATGTGAGGCTGTTTGTATATTTTCCATGTATGGTGATATTTCTATTACGTAGGTACTTTTATCTATTAGGTAGGAAATTATTCTGTATATTTTGTTATATTTTAAAAGGTTTTGTAATTTGTAATGTAACTGACCAAAAACATAATTACACCAATCAATACGAGTCTTTTTTGAGCTTCGGTCAAATTATGCGGAATCCATCGGGAACAGATCTTTTTCACAGGTAAATGTTCATGCAAAATCGAATGTATTGGAGTCTGCGATATGCTAAAGGATGCCTCTATCTCACGGTAAGTCACATGCCTAATCAATTATTTTGCGCACAGCATCGATGTTTTTTTGAATCACAACCGATTTTTGTCGTCCTTCACGAGATTCATCACTAACGGACGCACGACCACGACAAAATTTTGCAAACCAATTGTAAACAGTTTTTTCTGATGGTGTTTCATTACCAAAAGTTGAACGAAGCTAATCTATGCATTGTTGTTGAGTTAGGCATTTACTAAAATCGTAAAAAATCATCCAACGAAAACCTTCACGAGTAATATCAATTTTTTCACAAACTTGTTTTTTTAACGCTCACTGTCAACAACTACTCGGTCAATTTATAAGCTGCCACTGATTTCACAATAACATATGTAAAATTTTACGAATATAGCAATAGCACACATCAATATTGCCATCTAGTGGCCGTTTGTAAAAACATAAAAGGTAACCCTCGAATCTGATATTACGTACTACAATATAAACGCGTTAAAATATGGTGCAAGACTTAACAAAAAGTACAATATTTCATAAAATTTAGCTGCTTGACAAAAAAAAAAAAACAGATAAATACGATTTAAATTTATTTAAATTAAGCTTAAAATTGATATGTGATTTCCAATATGAATTTATATAATTATACATAAAAATACTAAAATCAGAGTTTTTCAGGATTACTTGTAATTTCAAGAAATTTTATAAACGGAAATTGATAAAGTATTGCGGTTCAAAATTTTAAACCAATATCTTTGCCACTATAAAAAACCTATGTTAGCTAGGACGTATTTTCTATCACTATAAAAAAAGAAATAACAAAATTTGCATAACCTTCGTTGTTCCTTTGTATGATACCAATTTCCCGAGAATAACTTTTTCTTTTTCTACGCCATCTTCTTTCCAAAGTTCAAGCAATCATGTGAGTATTTTGTCTTTGATATAGCCGCTCCGAGTAGATATAGCAGTGGCGGCAGTAAAAAACAGCTGCAGAACTGCAACACCCCCAAAATTAAATGTATTTAAACATTACATTTGGTTATGATTTCTTTCGTTCTCTCTCTTCCTCTCTATATTTTCTTAATTTTTAATAAAAAACCCATTATCAAGCGCAAACCGGCGTAAAAATCTACACAAGTATTTCGTCTACAAGTTTATGATATAAAATGACTCAATGTGCTGTATCCATTGGCAACTCCAGCTGCTATTATATTGTGGCGATTGGCGATTGAGTGAGGTAACGGTAGAATACCTAGTTTCGGAGTTGCATACGCTTGCAGTTAAATGCTTACGAAGTAGACGGTTGACGAAATGATTGTATTTTTAATATTTCATTATTATTTTATGAAAATGCTAGAAAAACATCATCAAAGGTGTTTGCGACGTATTCTATAAATAAACTGGGAGGAGAGAAGAACCAACAGTAGTGTACTTGAACAAGACAGTTCGTCAAGTATTGAAGCGACAATTATGAAGATTCAGCTTCGTTGGACAGGTCACTGCATGAGGATGTCTGAGAGTCGAATGACAAAACAGATTCTGTTTTCTGAACTCTCTACTGGTTCGCGAAATGTGGGCAGACAAAGGAAAAGGTAAAAAGATGTGCTAAAAGCACACCTAAAAAACTGAAATATTGACTCAATTAAATGTGAGAACCAAACCCGCGATCGAACAGCTTGGTGACATACCATAAAAGAGGCATCCAATAATTTTGAAATCAATCGCCTTGCGCACGTAGAAGAGAAAAGACGAAGAAGAAAAGCCAAACAAAATCAGCACAACCCTTTGCCCCAGGGAACTATATGCCCTCACTGCAATAAAGACTGCAACTCCAAAATTGGTCTCATCAGTCATTTAAGGACCCACTAAATATAATATCAGTATAGCGGAAAATTATCTTCGATACGAAGTTTCGCCATCATTATTTTATCATGTTGTGTAATTGTAATTCAAATTATTTAAAATTAAATTAACTTTTAAAGGATTTCAAGAATAGAAGATGGATCTAACAGATGCAAAAATAAGGCTGCAGTATATCTATCGCATGTTCTGTAGAACACACAAACAGTTAATTTTCTTCTACATTTGAGGGCTGATCGGAAAGTTTCTAAAACGAGATAGAAAACATAACTTATTGGAAAAAGTTGTATTTATTTTACTAGGTAGTTTCCATTCAGTTCTAAACAATTAGTCCAACGCTTTTCAAGATATTCCGTTCCTCCAGAAAAATAAGATTTATCTAAACTCTCGAAATATCCATTTACAGCTTCGACGACATCAGTATTTGATGAGAATTTCTTTCCAGCCAATCATTTTTTAAGTTTGGAAACAGAAAGAAATCGGAGGGAGCCAAATCTGACGAATAAGGTGCATGTTCAAATAATTCGAATAGTAATTCATACAGTTTCGCCATCGCAATTACCAATTTATGGGAAAGTGCGTTATCTTAGTGGAACAAGACTTTTTTCTTTGACAAATGAGGACTTTTAGATTTGATTTCTTCGTTGAATCTGTCTAATAACGGCGCATAATACTGGCCTGTTATTGTCGATAAAAGTTATTCCTCGGGAATCTCAAAAGACTGTAGCTATTGACCTTCTTCGGAGCTGGTTCACCGCGTTCTATCCACTTTTTTGATTGTTCTTTGGTCTCCGGAGTGTAATGTATATGTATACCCCGTATTTAAATTAATATTTAGCATACAACTCTTCTAAAATATTCTTACTACGAAATTTTGATATCTATGTATCCTTTGTCTCTATAAATGATCAGTTATTTACATCTTTTTAATATTCAAATTAAAGCACTGAACACATCCCATTGTATTAATAGTATCCTAGCATAATGTCTGTTTGCCTGCTGTGTCGTATTGTAAACACGATGAATATTGTAAAAGAGAATGCAATTTATTTATAAAACTATATATTACGAGATGACAGGAAATATGACGTTATTTTTAAACATGAATGGGGATTATTTGTATTTTTGTAGTGTCAAAAACAGTCAATGTACTGTCATTAATAGATATAATGACATTTTACATCATCATGCTTTGTAACATTAACCTATTATATGTACATTTTAACTTGGAACGTCCTTCAAAATATAATTACAATTTTACTAATAACATGTTTCTGCAATGTGTTTTCTAATTATTTTTGGAATAATAATTATACATTGTTTTACTAGGATGTAATTATATTAGATCACCTAAAATTTTGTAAATATCACACATAAGTTTATTGCGAATTTGGTTTTGCGATGAGAAAATTATATATTAGATAACCGTTACCAGTGGTGTACGTACTTTTTACCCAGTGTTAGTGTTGACTGATAGCCAATAACACATTTGATATCACCATTAATTAATTTAGTAGAGATTTCATTTAAAGCTGCATTCAGAGCTCTTAAATTCGTCGGCTATAGGCTACGAGTTTTTCACTGTTGATTGTCACTAACAAGTTTGTCATATGGTAACGCGAGAAATCGTTCAGAGCACTAAATTTAATACGTTATACCTTGACGATTTTCGATAGTTTTCCAAACTTATAGTTAGTGAGTTGTTTTAATGAGACAGGCATATAAACACATTGGCTATCTCAGTCTACATCGGAGAGAATGTTTTGTATCCTTTACATATCCTAACAAAATGTTATCGCGCCGATTATAACAAATCTCACCCAAAATTACAAAGACTAACAGTAAATATGATCAATTTATGTAATTAGGTTAGGTTTACGTAGTAAATATCCAAGACAGCAGAATTAGGAAAACGATAATAGATAATAAACGTTTTATGAAGCTACCGTAGTTGGTATTGAATAGATGTATAACACTAGTTCCATTGAAGTTTCTTACAAACCATTAAGGATATTTTCCAAATTTATAATCCTATTGTTTCTAAATTTTATGGGTTGTTATACTTGTTTGTTAGTTAATTTTCAACGTTCATCGCGTGCATACTTTAAAAACATGGCTCTTAGCGACCATCTGATTTTGAAGAGATTCCTAAATTCTGTAGTAAAATTAGTGAATCTGTGTAATGTGGACTGCGAAAATATGGACGTTGATGTGGAATGCGAAAATGTGGACGTAGCTACTAAAGAAAAATGTTATTTGTCAGAAGATTGCAAAGTTTTGATACTGGACGTTTATAAAAAGTTAGTTTCGGAAGGTAATGACAAACCTATACTTAGAACAGCGGAATTAACTAGTGTTCCATACAGAACAATTCGACGTATCATTATTGATTAATATTTTAATAATTTTAAATTACCATAAATTGACAAGTTCAAATAACGAATGACTTAACGATTTTTAAACATGCCTATATTTATAATTCAAATATAGCCAGTTCTAAGTGATAAAAATGTGAAGGAATGTCATTTGAGTATATACAGTTCATTCTAAATAGCACAGAAAACACGTTTATTTTAAATAATTATTACGGTCCTGTTAACTACTATTAACAAAACCATAAACTCAGCAGGTATAATGGTTATACTGTCAGTCATTATTGGAATCAGAAAGTAAGAGTGGCCATTTCATTTTGGAAATACTATACCAGTCTTGGCGCTGACAAAATCTATGTTTTCGCTGATATAGCAAAAGTTATTTTATAGAAGTTGTACGGGTTTTTCTTGGATTTCCACCGAAATAAATATAATAGAATTATGTAAATTCTTTATTAAAGCGACTAGTTTCGCTCATTCGAGCATTATCAAGCTATAAAAAAAATTTTAAAATAGAAAAATATAATTTCGAAAATATAAATAGATCAAATGATGATAAAAATAAAAATATAAAAATTATAAAAAACATAAAAACGTACCTGATTGTTGAAAATGATAAATACAAATAAATAATAAATAAATAAAAGTTAACATAATGGTCAAAATACGCGGTAAAACCTTGTCAGAAAATAAAATGGAAAATATTTTATAGAAATTTCTCAAATTCGGCGTTGTGTCATCTGTGTAACATGAAAAGGTTTTACCACTCACAGTTAACTATTGTTAAAAAGGGTAGTTTTAAAGTACTTAACCACTTAATTACTTTGCAATTTATTTTGTGATACGGACTAAACTGGTCTAGACCCTTAATCCCGAATTGCACAAATTATTAATAATTCATCCTTCTAAGAAATATAATTTCACTTTCGACTTTACGGCATTTATGAATAGAATTTTAAGAAGTCAATTTGAGAAAGTCAGACCAATATTCTGAGAATATTATTTCAAGGGCATATAAGGGTTGTAAGTAAAAAATGGAACCTTTTACAGTCAATGCAAAGGCATGAGAATACCAATTAAATAGTACAGTTAGGGTACATAGAATGTAGATAAACAATATATATTGCCAGTGTGTAGCACACGAGACTTAACATGCCGATTGATGGATAGAGAACCAATAAACAGATATATATCTATTTAACAAAGTGCTATATAAAATCCAATGACGTATGTAAACAGCTCATACCCAACGTACGTCAGTAGTTTTTATCTTCCTTTGTGATATTTGAATATTAGATCGGGAGCTCACGACATTTTTGGTCTCCGATTTCATACAGCATGCCTTTTGGAGGAGAGAATATTTACCCTGTGACAACAAAAAAGGGATGGTACTAAACCCCTTCACGCTTTCCGGTCATAGGGAAAATTCCATTTCCACTTGCACAACATTTTTGTGTTTTTCTCTGATTTAATATTGCTTGCCCTTTTGTTAATATTTCATTTCCTTAAATTTAAAGTCTTTTAATTATAGGCATGCTGTATGAAAACGCGGAAAATCATATTTTTTTATTACAAGATCACATGACCGTTTGAACCCTTTGGGACCCTCCGAATCGCATGCATATATTTAAAAGACTTTAAATTTGTTATAACTTTCTTTTGACAAAAGGGCAAGCAATATTAAATCAGAGAAAAGCAGAAAAATTTTGTGTTTAAATGGAAATGCAATTTTCTCTATGACCGGAAAGCGTGCAGGAGTTTAGTACCATCCCTTTTTTGTTGTCACAGGGTAAATATTCTCTCCTCCAAAAGGCATGTTGTATGAAATCGGAGACCAAAAACTGTCATGAGCTCCCGGTCTATATATTGTGTGGGTGTGTGTTTTTAGGGTTTTGTAAGTATGACCAAAAAACCCTCATACCGTCATTTTGTCGTCTGTCTGTCTGTCTGTCTGTTCGGTAAAAATTGTAGCCAAAAGGCTAAACCTAGAGAGTTGAAATTTGGCATGCTTAGACAACTCTTTGACCCGCACATAGGAAAAATACTAACACATCTAAAACACATATCCCGCTGAAAATATAAACAAATATCTGCTCATCGAAAAAAAAAATCTTTTTTAAATTCTGAGTAGGGTATGAAAGCCCTTAGTACGTGGATTAACGATCAAAATTTTATTTTTGCAAAATAATTTATTTTGACGCGATTTTTGCCAAAATTGTGCAATAAAATTTTTGTCCCACACCCAGCCCAGATGGTTTAAACTAAAAATCTGAAAAAAATCTAAGTAATGTACATTTGTGTGAACCGGAATAGTACAACAGGAATTTTTGATCAGATTATGTTTTCGGAAAATAACGCATTTTTTGTGTTTTTTGCTTGACCATGTAAAATATTTAATAACTTATGTAACACAACTAACCAGCATGCTTTCATGGTGTAATGGTTAGCATTCTAGCGTTCTAATTTGCAAACTAGGGTTCAGTCCCGAGACAATTTTATTTTTTCTGTTTTTTTTTTGCATTTTAATTTTGTTTAAATTATTTTTTCAAAATTCTAGTTATATTTAAAAGCGTAAATTTGATAACTAGTGGAAATTGTTGAAATTGAATACACAAAATCAGAAGGGCGCAGTTATGACTTAAAACAACCAATGGAAGCCATAGCCGCAATTTTCAAAATCTGAATGAGCCTTGCTATATATAAAAAAAAAAAAAAATACTGCACATATTTAGAAACCTAAATAATGGTATTAGGCATTCGAATTCAAATTAACAAAAAAAAATATTTTAACATAAAATTTGTTTTGGCATCCCAAATAATCATCATTCACTTACTAAATACCTGCGAAACCCTGAAATGTGTGAAAATTCACACTTCACATCAATTTTTTATATGAAGCGCTACTATTGCAGCAGTAACTAGATCGATTGAAACAAGACAAGAGTACTTTCTCATCATTCGAACCAATAGCTTCGCTTAATTTTGATGACTTTCTGGACTGAATCATACCCTTGTATTAAAATTAATCATCGTCGAGTACAGAGTAGCAGCAGATAATTTTTAGGATGACGTAATTTCTGGAACCGGGTAACCGATTCATTTACCCGGATATTACCTGTTAATTACCCACTATTCGTTATTAACCCGATACTCGTTAATTACCTGCTACCCGATAATTAAACGCTACCCATAACTATAAAAAAAATAAAATAAAAGCGCAGGTGCATACTTTATAGGTAACTCCTTTTAAGATTGAAGCGCCAAAGTGGCAAAATTGAAACTAACTAAATAGACAATAACAACTTTTTGACATATTGATACGTTGTAATCTGAAATTTAGAAAGAATTTATTAATATTTTTGTCTTGATTTGTTTTCTTAATAAATATCACACTTATGCCAAACATACAAAATCTAAAAATCCAAACAAATGTAACACGTATGTCAGAACAATAACAAAATTGTCTATTTGGTTAGTTCAACATAATTCCGCCAGACATAGTTTTTTTTATAACCATTTGCCTATACCTACTACTGTAATCGAGAAAAAAATACTCATAGATAAATAAAATACTCAAAATATCTCACAAAATTACCCGTTAATTATTCGCTACCCGTTAATTAACTGCTACTCGGTAGTTACCCCATATCGGTTAATTACCCGATACCCATTAATTACCCGTTAGTTAAAGGGTAATATGTAGATAATGGGAAGAGGGTAATCAAAATCGGAACCAGGTACAATCTTATCGGGTCGGGTAGTGGGTACTCGGGTACCCGTCGTGATTCCTACTATTTCTACAAACAGTATGTATTTGTACATACTATATCTATATCTAATTGACTATATATACATATTATGTATGTATACACAATTGACTATTTGTACAATTTGTATTTCGGGCGCGCAGTCCGAATACTTTGTTGGGGGGGGGGGCTTGGAAAACAAAATTGTTTTATAAGGGTAGAGATAACCAGAACCTACATTTTTACCGGGTCATAAATGTCCAAAAATGATCTAAGAAAGGGATTCACGATATTCGAACATACGACAGATTAACATGCGACTCTTTAACATGTCAGATTAACATGCGACAGATGAACATAGACACATTTAACACACGACAAATGAACACTGTGATATATTATCATAGCGACAGATGAACATGAGTCAATTGAACAAACGACATTTGATCACACATTTCATTTTTATTTTTTATTTATCCTAGAAGTTCAGCGGTTGGTCAATGGTTGGTCATCGGTTGATCATCGTTTAGTCAGCGATTGGTCAGCGGTTGGTCAGCGACAGAATACAAACTTTCAGATTTATTTCTATAGATTTTCAAAATCAAATAATTATGAGAAAAATTATGTTTGGTAACTTTTGAGATTTTTTTATATTTTTATTTTGATCTACGAGATAACTTGGTATATCTTGATCTTTTTGGTTATTTTAAACAATCTTTCGGTATATCTCGATGTCGGTAGGTAAAAAGAACGATTTCGTTCTAATTTATTAGTGAAGCGATTATAGGTACATTGGAACAAAAAAATCAATAAAATAATGAAAAGCGTTTACATATACACCACAAAAAATAATTACAAACGTTGTAAATAAAAATAAAAATAAAAATGAAATGTGAGATCAAATGTCGTGTATTCAATTGATTTATATTCATCTGTCGCTATGATAATTTGTCACAGTGTTCATTTGTCGTGTGTTAAAATGTGTCTAAGTTCATCTGGCGCATGTTAATCTGTCCATGTTAAAGTGTCACATGTTAATCTGTCGTATGTTCACATGTCGGGACACCCTAAAAAATTCCTCACTTCCAAAATGCAAGTGATGACCTAAAAAAAGTCCTCACTTCGAAAATGCAAGTGATGACAAAAAAAAGTCCTCACTTTCAAATTACAACAAATAATCTAAAAAAAGTCCTCGTTTCCAAAAGACAGGTGATGACTATAAAAATAGAGCTCTAAAATTCAAGGGAAGAAGCGAAGAAGTGTGTTCCTGAAAAACACGTGTTTTTTCAGTGCTTAGGGGGCGGGGCTCAAGCCCCTAAGCCCCCTTGGGTGTGCGCCTGTCTCTTTCAATAAAAAGTGGAATGTGTCCCTAAAAACGTGTTTCTTTTTGAGTGTTTACGTAACTGTCCGAAGGCTACCATGAATAACAAATATCTTGCCAGGAACAGTGACTATTTCATCCGTGAACGCTAAACGGAATATTGCGCACGCGTGTGGTGCTCTAATCTGCAAGAAACTTCATTTCCGAATAAAGCTAACATCATCTGACTTTGTTACCTTACTAAACCTTGAGCCATAAAATAGTTATAAACTGTTATCAAAACGTACAAAAACAAAGGAAGTGTTATCAGTCAGATAAGTAATATCTAAGACAATAGATGTTGAGATCTGTTTGTGCTTTATTATTTTCTTTTGTTTCTTTTTATCTTTTCAGCTGAATTTAATCTATCACGCGATTTTTATATAACTTTAACGTCATTGTCCCCGAATTGGTACAGATGCGTATAAATATATTTGCATTATTTCTTTTTTATCTAAGGTAAAGTCACGATATCTTTACAAGACTAGATAACGTCGAATATTTCACGTTCTCATGTGATCTATATAGGTATTTAATGCCTGCGATGTATGTTGACATGGTGATACCATTATATCTTATCATTCCTTACACATAAGAAAGTCGTATGATATTCTTAATCTATACAACCGTTATGGGAGATATTTTTACTTTATTTTTTAAATAATTAATTTGTTATCTGTGCTGTAAACATTATGTAATAAAAAGGAGACAAATCTGTAATCTGCTGCTTTACTTCAAGTTAATGAGTTCATTCATAATCCTGATTAATGATTGATTATTGATCATGAACAGTGAACGGACAAAATAAGTCTTTCTAAGAAATGTATTAAAAACATTCATATCAAGCGGCGAATATATTATAATGTATTTAATTAAATATCATGTATATATATCTTCCTTAAAATTGTGAATATGATTGTGGTACAATTGTCCAAACAAGTAACTGCTTGGAAAAATGTGTGGCAAATCGAAGTAAAGAGCTATAGGGGAAGCCGGGGCATAACGGGCTCCCCTTTTTGGCTGTTAAAGCATGCCGCCATGTTTGGGGGCATTCCAATCACGTTCAGTACTTCGCTAGTGTCTTTCGAGAGTGGTTGTATGATTTTGTAAATTGATGAAACGTGTTTTTGCTGTGTTGATGCATTTTTCAAACACATCCCGACGTTGATTGCTCCAGTGCACAGCATGTGGCAAGTGGGCACATTGTTCTTGCGCTGGAGAAGATGATAATGATGAAGAATGCACTCACGTGTGTTCATTCTGCGCCAGATTTTAGCTGATTGCCCATTATACCCCGCCCGTGCTCATTCTTCCCTGACACCGGGGCAAAATGAGCACAAGGAAGCTTTTTTTATATCACCATAACTTTTATTTTTGTATTTTTCTAAGTATTTTTACTCTCTGTAATAATTAAACAATAAATCATCTTACGAATAAAAGTATTTCGAAATTTTTTACGATATTCCTTAAGATTTTATTAAAGATAATACTTAAGGTACCCGTTATGCCCCGACTTCCCCTACTAGTTGGTTGAACCTACGCAGAGAAATTTGAATGAGATAAATTAATTAATTCGTATCATTAATTTAACCATTATCGTTGGCGATTGAATGTGATTTATTTACTTATTAATTTTTTTTTTTTTTGTAAATCAATGATATATGTTATTTTGAAAGATGCCAAATTTTACATTTCAATACTACGCCTACGAAAACATATTAAATTTAGTTCAAACAATGTGCGCACCCTGGAGGGGGATGTAACAGTTGTACCACTAGATTTATTTTGATAACAAAGATATTATTCATAACAATAGGTAGGGTGTTTATGCAATACATAATTTTGCTATGTTAACAATTTTATCATGAAGGTTAGACAGAGTATAAATATGAATCAAAATTTATTGTAATTGACTCGGTTCCTGGTTGTGGTCTGGTGTATATGTAATGCATTAGATCCAGTCAAGAACTGAGTCCGGTTGACCACGTAAGTTTATTTTTGTAACTTTTATATTTTAATTTTTTAATTAAATCATTCTGTTTTAAAATGTTTTGTTTTTCATTTAATTAATATTTTTTTTGTAACTTTAAATTTTGTTATTCACTTATTGATTTTTTTTTTTCTTTTTACATAACATAATAAATTTACTATTATAAATTTTTCCACTTGTTTGACTTTAAAATTCCCGTCAACAGTGAAGCAGGTAAATTATTTTCCTAGTTTTATATAAACTAGGTGGTGGCAGCCTCCCCCACCCCGTTTTTACAGTTGGATAACCCCCCCCCCCTGACTGTACCAATTTGGTGGCCTACGGTGGGATTTTGTTTTATTAAGAAATCTTTTAGTAGGTTTTGTTTTTTACATTTTTGGGTAGCAGCGATGGGATAATTTTCAAATGGGATTCTTTAGTAGTTTTTTCCTGATACAAATTTGGTGACTGCGTTTTGATTTTTAATTAAGGGATTTCTTAATAGTTCTTGGTTGTTACAGGGACTCAAGGACTTGCCCCCCCAAGCTAAAACACGTGGTTTTAGTGTTTTTAATATATTTGAATTTTAGAGCACTTGAGTTCTTTTTTAGTTATCATCACTTGTATTTTAGAAGTGAGGACCTTTATTTTAGGTCATCACTTGTATTTTAGTAGCGAGGACCCTTTTCTAGGTCATCACTTGCATTTTGAAAAATAAAGTGCTTTTGGTCAGCACTTGTTACCGAGTAATTTTCCGATCCCTACCCTTATAAAGCAAATTTGTCTCTTGACCCCCCGCCCCAAGGAAAAATTTTCTGGGTGTCCGCCTGGTTCAAAGCCTAATTATGTTCTAACACTAATCAAATGTAAGACTCAAACAATTTATGCAAAACCAATTAAATTACAAATCTTATCACTAGGCGTGTTTACTGAACGCAACTGTTGGAAAATGATGAGTAGGTAGAATGAGAACGAGCGCGCGTTTAGCGATCGCAACTGTTGATAATCAGCAATCAACCTGTTTACTTTGTGATTACAGTCAACTGTTGCAAGTTTGCTAAAGGGTTAGCAAGCAAAATACTGCGATCTGTAAGTCAATACTTAACAGTTGCGTTCGCTAAACGATCACATTGTCTTTGCAAGCGGATAGATACTAACCGCTTACTTTTGTCAAAAATGATAAGATTTAATTGGTTTTGTATAAAATGTCCGCGCCTTAATCATGAATAGTAAATGTAATTTTATGTATGGTTTTTCTAGCTCTCAACAGAATTCTTATGAATAATAAAATACACTTGCAAATATATACAAAAACCGTTCGTGGATAAAGTTTCTAACAAGATACTGACAGCTACAGAATAAGTTCATGAACAGTTTTACTGTGCATGTTCGACTCGCAACTTATTAGATATTCTTGTCACCACGAACGCTAAATTTGTCTGGCTGACAAGATTATAATCATGGTTTAGTAAATTTAAGACGGAGCAATCATTTTATTAAACAAATTTAACGAAACTAATACCGCACATGTGCCTGAGTAGATGTTCTCGCTGTAACATACAAACACATCTCATTTGCCACAAACAGGCTACGTACTTGTCGGAAGGCTACTATGAACAACAAACATCTCATCGGAAATAGTGACTATTTCATCTGCGAATTAACACGAATAGAAATATTGGGCACGCGCGTGTTAATCCAAATTGTCAGAAACTTTATTCGAGAACAAACCTAATGTACATACGAGATTTAGTGAAAAAATCCATAGACTTGAGTCATAAAACTTCATTAATATCAAATTATTTTACACTTAAATTGTCATCTTCGAAATACTGTTAATCCACAAATCAGAACTTCGCGCGTTTTCTAAAACCTAGTAAGTGGAAAGGAGGAATTAACGGCTTGATATGATATAGTTGTCACTTATAAGTTGACTCCTGTTGAGCTACCCGCAACTGATCATGCACAGAGAATCCTAGAAAGGTGCAAAGGTGCCTAGAAAATTTGTTTCCTGAAGTAGAAAAGACACTGGTAGCAATATATAGTCGCAGAAGGGGAGTAATTTGAAGATTTTAATTTAAATGTAAAAAAAAATCTTATTAATAAAAATTTATGATGCTAGTCCACAAATTTTTAAATCAAATTTCGTATAATATTAGGTCGTCAAGGAAGAAATTTGTAGAAAAAAAGGCAAAGTTGGTTGATAACTTACAAATATAAGGAATTATTTTATGCATCAAAGTATGCACCCATATTATCTATACACTTTTGCCATTTAACCGGCAGGTTGTTCAGGCCGGTGATATAAAACCTTGGCGGACGAGAGTCAATGAATTCATTGAAGGCCAGTTTTACAGCATTGTCGGAATTAAACTGTTTTCCTATTAAAAAGTTGTCCAAATTGCGGAAGAAGTGGTAGTCAGTGGGAGCTAGGTCTGGTGAGTATGGAGGATGATGAAGAAGTTCCAATTTCATTTCTTGTAGTTTTGCTACAGTCATTTGTGCAGATAAACAAGATAGGAGTCGATCTGTTGACCAATCTAGGCTGTTTTTCTTTAAGTTTTTGCATCATTTCGTCCAGTTGGTTGCTGTACAGTTGCTATACAGTTGCTGTCACAGTATATTTCTGCTGTGAACGATGAGCCAGGATTTTTATTTTTTTGTTTTTGTTTGGTTTTTAAGTTACCTGTACGAAATTTTGCGAACCAATTTGATATTATCTGCTGCGTAGTAACACTAGAGCCAAATACACTATTATATGTTCCGCGCTGTCTGCGATGCCGTTGTTCCACGTAAGAACTCATACTTCATAATAGTGTGATTTTCCGACCGTTCCAATTTCAACAAAATTAATTTTGAAAAAAAATTCTTGATATTTTAGAGCATATAATGATTTCTTTAAACAGATGAGACGGGTAACTTTCCAACAAAAAAAAAAAAAACGTACGGTAAAATATTAAGCCAATATCAAATAATAAGCTGGTAAAGTTGGCAATATTATTACCTACAAATTTCATCCTTGACGACCTGATATTTTCCGTACTTGAAAATTTTGACATTTGACTTTTCAGGTGCCGAAAATCGCCAGAAGTCGACAAATATAATAGACTGAAAATAACGGTATACCTATAAGTAAAAAAAAAATATATATTAACTGTACATTTAAAATGTCACTCTACCAGTATGTCTTTTTCATTATAATAATATCAATAATAAATGTTTCTAATATTTATGCCTTTTCATTTGAAGATATTATCATGAATTACAATTATTTGTTGATTCATAGTTTGAAAGGAATAAAATTGAATTCAATATCAGCCATTAACTTTTCCAGATCATTAACTTGATGTTTGTTTTTGTTATTGTGTATCGAGATAAAGGTTTTACTCAGATCTGTTTTCCATTACGTGTACTTCCTGTTTATACAAAAACACCTAAATGATTTAACATCAAAATAAACTTAAAACTGAAATAAAATTTTGGCTAAAATTCAGAAGATATTCTGAAAGTCGTTTACAGTTAGAAGATCTTTTGAGAAGTCTTTCCATGAACAAAAGGACAATTTGTCTTTTTCTTCAGATTCTTTCTAATACTCTGTCCTTGTCTCCAGGACCTGGTCCATCCACTGTATTCGTCTGCTTTTTATAACTTCTGAGATATGATATATCGAGTACAGTGTTAGTATATTGCGGTTACAGTCCAATCATGATTATTTCTCTAGAAATGAAATAAGCGTGTTAGAAAGTTAGCAATTATGGATATTGATGAAGAATTTTATTTAACAGAAAACTCTTTAAGGTCCGTTTACAAGTTCAAATAATCTACGCGCAAACTGACTTGTGTATACACATTTGCGTAAGCAAATCCTTGTATTTAAATCTATTTAAATAAAAGTTTGAAGCCAGCGTAATCCAAAAAGTTTGACTGAAGTCAAATCTATTCTGCCAGATAATTTGTTTAAGGTTGGTGTATTTTCATGACAGTGTAATCGATGCTCCATCTAGGACATGCGCAATATGCTAATTTATACCACTAGGGGCTGATTTGGAAATATATAATAATAATAATAATAACTTTATTTCGCATATGTGCTACATATAAATCTAATAAAATTTACAAAAATGTATACAAATTAAAAAATTTATACATATCTTTCTTAACGTAATATTTCGTATAAATACTTTTGTGATCTCAATTTTATGACTTAATTACTAACTTACTAACTCTTATTTTTTTATTTAACTTATTAATTAAGGTTATTGTCATAACCTTGCCAGCTGACTTTTGAGTTTTTGGTCGCTTTGGACGACTTTCTCCGACTGCTGTCCACTCAGCTGACGATCTTTTTGAATCAGTTGTGTAGTAGTGGATCCATGTTTCATCCATTGTCACATACCGATGCAGTAAATCCTTTTTATCTCGCTTGAACAGCTTCAAACAGTGCTCTGAATCGTCGACGCGTTGTTGTTTTTGGTCCGGTGTAAGCGAACGTGGAACCCACTTCGAAAGCAATTTACGCATGCTCAAATTTTCGTGTAAAATTGTAAACACACTACCTTCTGATATCTTTAAGGTGTCAGCTATCTCACGCAACTTCACTTTACGGTCTCAAAACTATTTTGTGGACCTTTTTTATGTTTTCCAGAACAACTGACGATTTTCGGCGACCAGAGCGTTCAGCATCATCGGTGTTTGTACGACCGCGTTTAAATTCAATATACTAATCAGTAATAGTTGATTTGCCTGGTGCAGAGTCTCTAAAACGAAATCTCTCTATAACGCTTATTAACATAACCACATTAATCACATAACCACTGTTTGGCTTCAACAATATTTTTTCGCAGTAAAAAATAATGTTTAAGGGTGCGCACAACCGTTCAATTTCTTATACAAGACTATCAACCTGAAATAAAATTAGTAACAATCTATATATTAAAATTTTCAGCGAATTTTTATCTATCTAATAGGATATTTTTAATTGTAAAAAGAACTGTCATGTAATTGTAAATCAACAAATTGAGTTATATACGCCATCTTGTAAACCATTCGGCGCATATTTGTGTACCATGCGGCAAATTGTAGCTAAAGCTCCATTCTACAAATATGTTTGGAGATAAATTGTTCTATTGTGAAAATTACTTTTGCCGCCATCTCGAATCTGCCGTGGTTTTTAATATAGGTGCTGCGGGTAAAAATGATTTATTTTATATAAAGAATACTTGTACCAAGTGGCATTTCATTATCATCAAGTATAATATTTTTCGACGAAGGCTCTAAACTATAAACAATCATGTCGAAAAAAAATGTTGACGTATTATTTGAACATTTCTACAAAAAAGTATATAAATATAAAAATTATTTGAAACCCACAAATATATTTAAAAAATTACAGAACATTGTTGTGTGATACCTATTATTAATTTATTGAGCAATAACATTTTTACAATAATTTTTTCTACAATAAAAAATATCCTATTAGATAGATAAAAATTCTGTTCAAAATTTGATGTATAGATTGTCACTAATTTTATTTCAGATTGTTAGTTTTGTATAAGAAACTAATAATCCCTGGGGGTTGTACGTAGCGTTAATCAACACACGAATTTCTTTTTTATCAATTTTTTTGAAAATTACAAAACTGGAGTCACTAAAACCACTGTAACCTCTTAAACTAATTGTGAGAATGTCATGAAATTTTCACACGTATCGTTTAAAGGTTGGTACTATCCAGAAATCATATGGGTCTGTCAACAGTGTTGCCATATATATGTCAGACCGGAGACTTATTGAGTGAAGTGTTATTTACATTGAGTTACACTTCAACCTTGTTAACATCGCGCTAACTCTAGTATACCTGTCACAGTTTAATATCACACACATAGCTCCATTCTGCAGGAGTTGTAGCCTTTCAATGTCACCTGCGTTTGCCAAATACAAGATTGTGCTTGCAAAATGAAAATGTGGAAGAATAATACTATTAGATACAGTTTTTCTAGACCAGTGTTTTTCAACCTTTTCTGGCATGGTACCCCCCAAAATAACTTAAATATTGTCGGCGCCCCCCCTATATATATATATATATATATATAGGCTTATCATAATTATGAAACTCTAAACCGGGACAAGAACGGGAGCTAGGGCAAAGGAAAAAATTTAACCACAAAAAATTGTTTTATTATTGTCTTACAAAAGAAATATGCAGATGGTCTGCTGCAGCAGAAAGTTAATTAATTTATTTATTGTACCAGTACAACAAATATTTTTAAAGGCCGGTTCTAACTTATAAATTGTTGTTGCTATACCAATATAATTCAATATTCATTTAGTCAATAATCGGGATTTATGAAAATGATTTAAAAAATAGTTTTGTTTCTCTAGTTATAGCCGATAGTGTATGCATATATGTGTTTCTATATTGTCCATAGAAGCACATTCTACATAATGACTTTCATTATAAAATTAACAAAAATTTCTACAAATACCTTTCCAGTCGCTCCAATTTTGGTCTGCATAGAGTCCAAACACTAAGGGCCACACTATAACACACTATTTCAAGTATTTTCTGCACTTTTATCACTTAAAAATAACTAAAAACGGCAGAAAAAAATGAAGACGCCACTTGCAAAAATTACGTATCACTACATATCAAGATGGTTAATCCTGATAAAGCTCATTAAGGAATATAGTCATTACCAATTAATACATAAGGAACAGAATTGCTTAAAATAATTCTTTATGAGAATAAACACATATATTAATATTTTATCAATAGTATACAGGTGTCTGAAATTGAACTACCGGGCCCAGTACACTATTTTTTTATTATTGAAGATGAGGTATAACGTTAAATTTGGAAGTTACTTGGTACTACATGATCTAAAATCGTTTATATTTTGTTACTTTGTATCTTTATATAAATAGTTATACATTTTGATAGAGGATTTATTAAAATTTCAGAGCTATAACGTTGGAGACACGGCCTATATGGTAAAATGGGAGGACAGAGGTGAGATAATAGGATGACTTTTGGGCTATCAATGATAATTCTGAGATCTCAGAAAGGGATGAAAATTACTATTGGAAGTATAATGGAGTTATCTCTCGAGAATTTTATACAGGTTAATTTTTTTATTTACGGGTTCATTTGGAGGGCTAAGATGTTCCCCCCGGGCATTAACATGTTTTTAATATCTGTTACGATTACCTATAATGGCTTGCAAGTATTTTTATTTATTGAGTTATTGAGTTCCAGCTTGATTTATAAGTGTTCCATTGTTCCAAGTTGCTTTCCATTTTGAACACTTTCGAATCCTTACTCTTTAGCTAACAGTAGCTCGGAGCATAACAAAAAATATTGCAAGTTCAAGTCGTACCTACTTGAAAGTACTTGAAGTACCTCCAACGCGAACCGTTTTAATTAGTTTAAATTAGTTGTCAAAATAAGTATAATTTATTTTATTTAAGTTTAAAAGGTATATTTTAATGAATATAAATGTCATATATTTATGAATATATCTTGCAAAATTGAGCGTTTTTCTATTATAATTTCATGCTTCGATTTTTAGTATATGACTTCGCGCCCCCCCGACGAAGCTTTCACGGCCCCCGGTTGAGAAACGCTGTTCTAGACCATGTAGATAGATACTCGCTACATCTACGAAGAATTTCCAATTTTTTAAATATTTTGCCGCACACGCACTTGATATGTTCCTTAAATTTTAATTTGTTATCCACAATTATTCCTAAATATTTAATTTTTTCGACTATTTGTAAATTTACACCTTCAACTTAAACATGAAAATCATTGTTTTGCCAAGTTTTCACTAATTTCTTATTTCCCAATATCATTCCTCTGGTTTTATCTATGTACATTGAATTTTAACTTATTTTGCTTCAGCCATACTCATATCCTTTCTACATCTTCATTTAATTTACTTTGTATATCCTTTAGATCACGCCCAGATATATAAATAACAGTATCACCCGCCAACATATGGAACTTACAGTGTTGTATCATTCCGTCCTGTTCCATATCATTTATATAACACATAAATAATATGGAACCGAGAATACTCCCCTGTGGTATCCCCCACTCTACATTTGAAAAATTTTAAGTCCTCGTTGCTTCTACCTGTTAAAAACCTGTATTTCTAAATTAGTTTAAATACCGGAGCTCAATAATAATCAGCACTGGTGAAATATAGGTTGATGGGTAATATAGAGCACAGGCTGGTAGGATGAATTGGAGTGTTATGTGACAAGAATCTGACAATAAAATTAGACATGACTAGACATGATGTATGAGTCGGAATGCTGGTCATGAGAGAAGAAGGAAGAAAATAAACTACATACAACGGAAATGGAGTAAACAGAGTGCCTCGTTGGAACTTCTTAAAGGCGAACTGGAGAGAATATGCATTGCAAGTTGATTCTGTCCTCCGCTGGGTTCCTCCTTTAGCAACAAATTATGACAGGTTTGTCGCTGTTGTTAAGTCTTCTGCGAACCACTGGATCCCTAGAGGGTTTCGCAAAGAATACATCCCAGGCTGGTCTAAAAAGACAGAAGAACTGTTCCGCGAATATCAGTCCACACACGATCCAAAAACCGCCGATAAACTCTTGGAATCACTGGATGTAGCCAGAAGAAGTAAATGGCGTGAAACGATTGAGAACATGGACTTCACACGCTCTAGCCGCGCAAGCTGGAATCTACTAAGAAAGCTTGGCGCAGCTAGCAAACCGCCGGCAATAAAAGGGACAGTTAAACCTAATCAAGTTTCCTCACATATAATTAAAACCTCAAATCAGATTAGCACCAATAAAGTTTTTGCCAAACAGGTTAGACGTGATCTACACAGAAAACGCATTCTCGCACTGAAAAGTAGAGAAGAACCTACACTCTTCACGCTGGAAGAACTTAATATAGCAATCAACTCCCTAAAAATTAAAAAAGCTGCTGGCCTTGATGGAATATTTCCAGAGTTAATAAAGAACCTAGGACCGGCTGCAAGAACTTGGCTTCTTAGGTTCTACAACGACATTCTCTCCACCGAAAGGCTCCCAAAGGCTTTCAGCTCATCAAAAATCCTAAGTATTTTAAAGCCAGGCAAAGCAGAATCTGAACCAGCTAGCTACAGACCTATTGCCCTACTCAACATCAATTATAAAATTCTTGAAAGGCTAATCTTCAACCGCATTTCTGACACAATTGATGAACACATTCCACCAGAACAAGCTGGTTTTAGAGCAAATCGTAGCTGCTGTGATCAAGTAGCTGCCCTTACTACTCACATTGAAGCAGGATTCCAACGGAAACTTAAAACTGCAGTTGCATTTGTTGACCTCTCCTCTGCTTTTGATACCGTGTGGACAGACGGTCTCGTTTTGAAACTGCACAATACACTACCGAATAATAAAATGGTTAATCTAATAGAAGCCATGCTGAAAAATAGACAGTTTCAAATGTATCTTAATGGGGAAAAGAGTAACTTTAGAACATTGAAGAACGGTCTTCCGCAAGGATCTGTGCTGGCTCCAATTCTGTTTAATTTATATATCAGCGATATGCCACTTACTACAGGACGAAAATTTGCGTATGCCGATGATCTTGCCATTGCTGTGCAGTGCACACATGCAAAAGGAGCTGAGAATCTACTTACCGAAGATCTTGAGATACTCAGTAATTACTACAAACTTTGGCGTTTAAAACCTAACCCACAAAAAACTGAAGTAACACTCTTCCATCTGAGTAATAAATATGCAAACGAAGAACTGTGTGTGTAATGTCACTAAAATCAAACACAACCACACCCCACGCTACCTTGGAATTACTCTAGATCGCTCACTGACCTTTAAACAACATATTGAAAAAGTAGGTCTAAAACTTAAAACTAGAAATAACCTAATCCACAAGCTGGCAGGTACGTCGTGGGGCTGTGATGCCCATACCCTCAAAACGTCTGCACTTGCCCTGCTCTATTCCACAGCAGAGTACTGCTCCCCAGTCTGGAAGAACAGTGCTCACACAAACAAAATTGACATCCAGCTGAATACAGCAATGCGAACGACCACTGGTGCCACACGTTCCACACCCTCAGAATGGTTACCTGTACTGTCAGGCATATGCCCTCCTACTATTCGGAGAAACAAAGCTGCCGCCAGAACCTGGCAAAAATTTGGAAGCAACCACAGACTACCAATACATGAAGACCTATTAAATCCTCCAAATCACAGGCTTAAATCCCGTAATCCTATTTGGAATGATTCCATCCTTAATACTGCTTATAACGCTAAAGATGAATGGTCTAAAGAATGGAACAATTTCTCTCATCCCAACAAAATTTTAATCTCAGATCCCAATGTTCAGCCAATTGGTTACTCGCTACCCCGCTCGGCTTGGGTGAGATTAAATAGATTAGTCACCGGCCACGGTAGATGCAATTACATGCTCCATAAATGGGGCTTAGCCGACTCTCCCGCTTGCGACTGTGGCGCGCCTCTACAGACGATGAAACACATCGTAGAAGAATGTCCTCAACGTGCTTTCCCGGGTGGTCTCCAATCTATAGTACAACTGACCAATGAAGCGATCCAATGGCTTACAAATTTAGATATAAATATTTAATGTACCAGTTAGCTTATTTTCTTTGTAATTTAATATCTAAGAAATGTACCATACGAAAATAAATAAATAAATAAATAAATAACGGAAATGGAAATGCTTAGATGGGTCGGAGGTGTGACTCGGTTAGATCGTATCAGAAATGAGTATATCCGCGGGAAATTAAAAGTAACAACCATTCCAGAAAAAACAGATTATGATGGTACGGACATGTGATGAGAAGAGATGAAGATCACATGGTAAGAAAAGCTCTCGACACAAATCACCGTAAAGCAGAACCTGGACATCGAAAAGCAACATGTCATCTAGTAATATATATGTATAAATGTATGTATATTCTCTTTTGCTTTCTTGTTTCAGAATTAATTTTTTTTGAAAAAGTTTCTTCTCATATTTCCAACTTCTGGCAACCCTATATACCAGGTCTACAAGTATGAAATGCGGATTTTTTTTTTTTTTTAAATAAAACACATTAAACTCAAAAGAACAGTAAAAGTTTATTTATTCAAAGTATGCTCCATTAGAAGTTATACATTTTTCCCATCTTTCAGGCAATTTGTGAATACCTCGCCAGTAGAACTCTTCCCCGCAAACCATTCATCTAGCCATTCTTTCACATTTTCATATGAACAAAAATGCTGCTCGGCAAGTGCGTGACCCATTGATGCGAACAAGTGGTAATCTGAAGGGGCCAAGTCTGGTGAGTAAGCGGCATGTGGTAGCACTTCCCACTTGAGTGCCTCCAATGTGTTGCAAACTACTTTTTCCTTACGTGATGGAGCGGTATCGTGAAGAAAGATTACCTTGTGCTGTCTTCTTTCGTATTCTGGTCGTTTTATGAGCAGCGAATGGTTCGATTCGACCAGTTGCTGTTGGTAGCGTTGGGTATTAACTGTTTCACCAGGTTTTAACACAATTCATAATAGACCACACCCTTTTGGTCCCACCAAGTACAGAGCATTGTCTTTTTGCCAAAGCGATTCGGTCTTGCAGTTGATGTGGATGGTGAGCCTGGGTTCAACCATGATTTTTTGCGATTGGGATGTTCAAAATAAATCAATTTTTCATCGCCAGTAATAATACTATGCAAAAGGACTTTCTTTTGTATCGTGCAAGCAAAATTTCACAAGTGTTTTTGCGTTTTTCCATCTGCCTCTCATTCAATGCATGTGGAACCGATCTGCCGACTTTCTGGATCTTACCCATCTCTCGTAGGCGATTGGAAACAGCTTGTTGACTAACGCCTAACCGCTCTGCTAGTTGTTTTTGTGATTGACTATCGTCTTCCTGTAGCAATGTTTCCAATTTTGTATCTTCACATTTTTTTTGGAGGTTTCCATGTTCTTTGTCTGTAAGATCAAAGTCATCACTTTTGAAACGCCGAAACCATCGTTCACAATTATCTTGCGATGGAGCATATTCACCATAAGCTTCTCGAAGCAGTCGGTATGATTCAGCAGCAGGTTTTTTCAAATGAAAACCAAACAGTAGTACTGTCCGCGAATGCTCTTTATTTGGCACAAAATTTGTCATTTTTAACACAGTCAAACAAAACTATATGATCACTTTTCAAATTATAACCTATACGCATTTGACACTTAATGATAACTTAACAAAACGCCATATGTGTTGAAACATTAAACTATACACTCTGTTTGCGCGGCAAGTTTGAAAAAAATCCGCATTTCATACTTGTAGACCTGGTATACAATCATAAATATACTGAACTGTACTATAAACATAATAAATGTACTATATTATCTTTGATACAATGGAATGTCTCCACCATCTGTAAACTACTTATTCTAAATTATCTTAGTGTGTATTAAATCAATTTTCTGAAATTTTGTACATATTATTACATTTTGAAATCCTATGTGCGTCATTATTCAATTATCTTATTTTACTCAAAATCTCATTTATTCAAATTTGCTGTCGTTCAACCAATCTACTTTCAAATTTATTATAAATGGCTGAGAATAGGAATAATCGAATAATGAAGAAAAATTTAATTCTAAAGGTAAGGCGACAGATTCATTTCCGAGAGAGCGATCAAGTATAATTACTTGAAACTGAATGAAATTGGCAAAATTTAAGACATGCGTCTGAGTAAATCAGCACAGCAATAGAAATTTAGGTTACAGAATTATTAGAATAAAAAAAAAGAAGTATTAAGTTTCACCCATATTTGGGCTTCCTAATAGTATGTACCGTAAATACAAGAATGCAACCAGGATTTTTCGTTCTTAAATACAAAATTGTTCCAAAGATATTGTTTACGGAACGTGATTACTGAAGTTTGATAGATTGATTACTAACCAAAACAACCAAGATCGAATCCTGGTTTTTCTCGGTTTCTTACTTCCTTCCACTTTTTTATGGCGCGAAACTGTCCTCTATTCAAATAATCCATGATAAATTCACCAACATCGCTTTCAGTCAATGATTAATCAGTTAAAAGTATATCATTTAATAAACATTGTTGATACATATTAACATATACATATGTAATGTGCAGAACATCACAGAATATTGAGGTTATGATCTTTAATTAGATTATTTTTTCGAAATTTTGGAATTGTTTAAAAAATTAATACCTTTTTAGGTTACTTATGCGTCTGTCTATCAGTTCGGTAGACATTTTGGCGAAACAGCTAAACAGGATTGAAATTTGGCAGGAATTACAGTTCTTTGACCTGCATATAGAAAAAATAGACTAGAGTCTAAAAAACTGAAAAAAATCTCAGCATTGTACACTGATGAGAACCGAAATAGTTAGAAGAATTTTTGTTCAGATAAGTTTTTCGAAAAATATCGAATTTTTATGTAATAATATATGTTTTAAAAATGTATTGTAGTGCATCAAAAGCTAGTTCTTAAGGCGTGGATTAAGGAATTAATAATAGTTTTTTAAAAATTATTTATTTTAACATGATTTTAGTCAATTTTACCTACACCCTGTAACCCGGAGTTTAATATAAAATTCAGAAAGAAATCTGATGTGAATCGGAATAGCTCAACAGGAATTTTTGATTTGATTATTTTTTCGAAAGTTATAGAGTGTTTTGCAATACCGTGCTAACATAAAGTACACTTATAAGTTAATAAATAGAAGCATTGTTGAATTTTATGATTTTTTATATGTACCCACAGTTTCTTATCACTTACTAACCTACGAAATCCCGAAATGTGTTAAAATTCACACTTAACATAAATAATTTAAATATAATGTAGGGCACCAAATAAAAGGTCTTGAAGATTTAGATTACGACCAAAAACTAAAACCACAAAAATAAAAACATCCAGTAATCGAACCCTAAATTGTATTCTTTCATTTACTAAATAGCTACGAAATCCTGAAAAGCCCATATATATATTATATAGTTTAAGAGCCGTTTATGCATGCTAAATTGCAACTCAGTGTTCAGGCGTTTGGCAAAAATTTCTACTGCACAGACATAAGAGACGGTATAATAGATTTTGGTTTATATCTGTATTATCTGTCAAATTGACATCCATTATGTAATCAGCAATTTTACCTAAATTTTCCAAATTATCCTCTTGAGATGCGACTAAAATTGTCTGAATTTGGATAAGAAGACGCTGTAGAAATATTTCCTTTTATATATATTTATCCATTACTTTATTACCTAATAATTGTTTCATATTTCTTAATAATTTTGATGGTTTACCGTCGTCAAAATTTTCCTTACTTAACAGTTGATTAATCTTTTTCCTTCCAGAAATTGATAACCGCTGAACTAATTCCGACTTTAAAACATCATATTGAAATTGTTGTGGGGGTGTCACGATTAAATCCCTTACTTCATTAGCTATATCTGCTCTCAAATCTGATACTACATAATTAAATTTAGATTATGGGAAAAAACTCTCGTATTAGAAAAAATTGCTTTAATTTGTGCAAACCAAAGCTCAACATCAGCCTAGAACGGAGGTAATCTCAATTTAGCTGAATTTGTTTCATGAACAAAACGTTCCTCTACTATTTCTTGTAAATGTTCTTCTACATTATCTTGTTGCATGATCACGTCGGGGTCACCAATTGTAAGTCTTGAAAATAGAAAGAGTCTTACAATATATAATTTTGGAAAAGTTATATTTTATGTTAAGTTTGTTACAAAAAACATAAAAATCATAATTCATACATTTTTTTGGTAACCAAGTATCTTCATACTTCATTGAAGTTACTGGATAACTGCTACATATCAATGAAACCCTAAAAAGGTTTTGGTGAACGTGTAAGTCTGAAAAACTTGATAACATTTTTTGTAGCATACTTTTTAATAATTGAGAAGAGATAATACTCAAATTGGAAGATTTATTCTGGCCATAGATTTTTCAAATTTATATGTTTCAGTTACTGAAATCTCTGATGCTTGAATGAAAGATGTATAAGAAAATTTCCACTAGTTTTCTTTGATAATTCTAGCAAGAGATCAAATTTCAATATCATATTACTTCGTATTGAATAAATGTATGTTGCTAGGTAAACATTTAATTACAATTGTAAATCAGTGAAGCCACCGATAGCGCAGAGTTCGCGCCTTGGAAAAACCTTGACTGTTCTTTCACACATTCAAAGATAAATCTTTTATTTGTCAACTTTGTCATATTTTAAACATGCAAAAAGGTATTCTCTCTCATAATTACCATACGTAATTGCACAGTCTTTGTCTAAACACATGTAAACAACATATTTTTTATGTATCATTAAAACAATAATGTGTCACCTGACTATTCGCAGAAAAAGAAAAATATCAGGATACGTTGCGTGTTTGGTGATTTCATGATCATTAATGTACAGTTATATTACATTGATTTGATGAGGACAGGTATTTTTACTTGCCCGACCTTAATATATAAGGGGCAAGTATTGTAATCGCGAAAAATTTCGATGTCGAGATTTTGACGGATGACCACGTTTCATGGTCCAGGGAATCCAAAAAACCTATTTTCGAAGTGCCGTCCGTATGTGTGTGTGTGTGTGTGTGTGTGTGTCTGTCTGTGTGTATACACGATAACTCAAAAACGGTTTAACTTAAAGAGTTCGTTCTGGTACTAAAAAATTCTCCTATTAAATGGGAAGAACCCTATTGTTTTTTATGAAAATCGGTTGACTAGAAATGGGAGTTTACTTGTGTCGATTTTAATATTTTTGCGAATATTTAGCAACAGAAAAATATTTCGAAAAAATTTATTGAACAAAAGTTACTATAAATGCAATAACTAATAACTTTTATTTGAGACGTTTTTTGATAAAACGAAAAATTTCGAAAATTTTTTGTAAAATTATTTAAAATTAGTCTCAATTTTTTCATACTTATATGTAACGTTTCCATGGTCATGATAATTAATTCGTAACTAGTAAAGCAAGCCTTGGACAAAAATTTGTATAGAACATAATTTGATGTATTTTTGAAGATTTATCTAAATATTAATTTTTTTTTTTTTTTTTAATTTACATTTTTTTTAAATATTTTTTTTATGGGAGGGCAAGTCTAGCGGAGGTTTCCTTTCGCCACTGGTTTATTCACGCTATCTAGCAGTTCTTTCGGTTGAAGTTGATTAGTTTTTATTCCATCCAGGTGGTTGCCCTGGTGGTCTCATGTTTCTAGATTCATAATCCCTGGCTATTCTGTCATCCATATTTGTGGCGCTATAGCTCTTGTTGAGCCTTTGTTTATTCCTGTATCTGCCTTTAGACCGCTTTTTCTTTCCAACTCCATATTTGCTGAAGATGTTTTTCGACATCGTCAATGAAATGTTTCTTTGATCTCCATGGCTGTCTTACCCGTAGTGGATTTTACTTGAATGCAGCGTTGGTGGAATCGGCGTCTTTCATCATCACGACATGACCAACCCATTTAAGTATTTTGATCTTGACAAACTTGCTTACCTGGAGATGGTTAAATGCATCCAAAATTATAGCGCCTCAGCCATAACTTCTCGTCTTTATATTCCTCCAAAGAATGTTCGCAAATTAAGCGCTCAAAGCGATTTACTAATTCTCTGTTCGAGTGTATCATTGTTCAAGTCTATGAGCCGTATTAGAACACCGGTTTTATCACTGTCGGCGCAAGGTTTTTTGCTGCCAGGGGAAGGATTTTTTCCCGCCCTAGTGAGAGAAGTAGTTGTCTTTTTATTATACTTGCATTCATCATTTTGGCGTCTTTCATAATTTTGCGCTACATTCGACCGCTTGTGCGTAACGTCAGCGCTGGGTTTTATTAAGGAACAATAAATCTTAAATTTAGTCCATTTAGTGGTTACGTACGCATATTTTCTCCTTGGTACTATAGCAGTGTTTCCAAAAGATAAATATTCGATCCTGGGTGACTCCAAGGTACCTAAGTGTTATACAGTGCTTCAGTTCCACGTAATATTTAATTCTCTTCTAGTCTTCTTGTTGCAGAAATAAAAAGCACAAAAATTTGTTTTTGAGACACTTGTTCTTAGTTAATTGTCAATATAATATTTACTAAATAGAACGACAGCAGCTGATAACTTTCTTTCGACTCTCTCGAAAATATCCTCTTATGTGGCCAACGCCAGATTAGCCGCGTAGATAAATAACTTGTGAAAGCAGGTCCAGGTTGATCATTAGTGCCTATATTGAAGAGAATTGAACTAAGACGTTGCCTTGTGGTAATCCATTTCGTTATTTTCTCCAGCGGCTACGTTTACCCTGGAAATCAACAAAAAACATACGATTTTGTAACAGGGCGGTGAATATTCGCGTTAAAGACTAAATAAATTTTAGTGATTTTGTATAATATGTGCCGTAGAACTGATAAATTGTTCCGATGAGAGGTCAACGAACACATCGTCTATTATTTGTCGGAAACTATCCTCAATGTGTTGAGTAAGATTTAGTTCTTGATTGTCGCTTTGCTCTGCAATGAGAAGTTCATGTACAGAAGGTATCATTTTATTAAGAATTACTGTTTCAGACAGCTTATACAAGTGGAAAAACAATAAAATAAAGCAAAAGTTCTTGGAACCATTTGGTTCCTTGCCAGGCTTCAAGAGAGTTATGGTACCAGATTTTAGGAAATCGGTATTTTGTAACGAAGTTGTTATTAACGAGATTTGTAATACAAGTTCTAGTTTCTGGGCTGAAGTTCTTCAATTGTTCCACTCGGATTGCGTCAATACCAACAGACTTACCATTCTTAGTATTTTAGATTACCTTATCCAATTCACTTAAAGTTATGGAAGAATCAAGGCTACATTCGCTCGTTAGACCTGGTAATTTTTATTAAGAAGCAGCTGATGTGCTATTACATTAGCTATGATGTTTGCGTGACACCTAGCTGCGGTGTTATCATTATTAAGCTTTTTGACTGTTTTTAAATAAATCTATAGATAATAACCAAGTAAATAATATAAAATAGTATAGATATGAATGAAAAGAACATTTTGAACAAATGTTACCAGGACGTATACTCAAAATAGCGAAATATTAATCTGGAGGTAGAAGAAATCTTGGTTGCTAAATTGGAGGATGATATTGTTGAATTTCTGTTTCAGTGTTTATATATTTGTTTCTTTAGAGTATGTGTCATCGTAGGAAGTCCGAAAGTCTGATTATGCTGCGTCAGCCATTTTTTTTCTTCTAATTTGAGCTGATAGATATTTAAAGATATTTCCTTGTTCTATTGTTTTCTATATGTATTTTAAATCTATAATTTAAACAAAAATGTGTCACATGCCTTTTACTCATCGAGAAAAAACTCAGGATGTTGCATGTTGATGATTTCATGATGATCATATGATGTACAGTTATATTACATTGATTTCGTGAGGACAGGTAACTTAATAAATAAATAAGTATAATTGATCTGTCATTGACGTCATTGTACTTTGTCAATTTGTTGTTAATAATAAATATGTATATTTTTATTACGATGTGTTTGATAAAATATGTTTCCTTATACATCACCTGTCGGCAAATTCCTATATTATATAAAACTCCAGTTTAAAAATTAGAGGTATTTGTTGAAATGATCAAAACATTTTAGAGGAGATATTATTCCTATGAAATGTGACAGAAAAATAATATGTTTTAATTTATTGCTAGGGATCTGGAACCACTAAAAAGGCTACGTTAGGTTGAGAGCTACATCTTCATTCAACCAAAGGCGTAAATTTTAACTCGGTGAAGTGGTCCACTAGTGTACTAGCGCAAAAGTTCTCCTATAGGTAATTTGTGTTGGTACAAATAATTCTGCTATGTTACGGAAATGAAAGAGAAAAACAAATACAGTTACACCTTATCAGATTTTGAAAAATAAAAATGTTTTGTGATGTATATTTGCCTGTTGTCCTAGACTTTCGATGACAAGATATTTTTGAAATATTGAGTAACGGTGAAGGATAGAGTTTTGGTGTGGTTAGTTTCTAGCTCGACAACTTACTTGTGGCATACAGTTTATTCTGTCTTATCACATACATTAAATATTAGATATAATTAGTTAAATATAAGTAAAGTATTATATGTTTATATTTCATTTGTAAGTTCTGCTTCTCTTATAACGCTCAGGATGTTGGCTTGGGCAATAGAGTCGTTCTTCAGATCTTCTAATAAGTTGTTCGGTATTTTGTATTTCGTTCTTAGGTGTGTCAGATTGTTGCACATTTATTACTTTCGGTTCTTGTCTTAAGTTGTTGGTGTATAATTTTGGAATGCTCTATTAGTAGTCTTGTCATTATGGTTAGTTCTCGTCTTTTAAGGTGCTTGTTCCATATTTTTATGTTGTATTTAATAAATCTTAGTTTGTTATTAGTCGTGTTATGCCAATTCTCTTCTCGTTGTCGGATGATTGATGATCGTATGTTTGTCTGAATGTTTCTTATTGGTGTTGGTATTTTACGGTACGGTGCGTTTGTTTGCTTTGCTGCAAAATCTGCAGCTTCATTTCTAAAGATATCTGAATGGCTTGGAATCCACATTAGTGATATTTTGTTGTTGTTAGACTGGGCTGTATCTTGGATTATTTTGTGCATGTTCTGGATTGAGGTGTACCTGTTATTTATATTACTTATCTCTTGTGCTGCAAAATAGGAATCCGTATCATATAGAACGTGTCCCGTTTTTAGAATCTTTAAATTTCTTCTACTGCTACAAGTATACTTTCTATTTGGGCAGTGTTTATAGATGTTTCTTTAGGTAGTAGAGAGGTTTTGGTTAGACGCAGGCTATGGCGACTATTGTGTTGATTCTTGGTTGCATCTGTGTATAGATATGTTGCAGATGACTGACAATGTTTACTTATCTTATTGAGTTCTTCTATATAGCGCTCAGCTGTTGTTTGGCGTTTCTTGAATTTTAACAGACTGATGTTGACGTTTGTTTTTTGCAGTTTCCACGGTGGTATTGTATTTAGTGAGTTCTCAATATTCGCTGGGAAATGGAAATTGATATTGTTTAAAAAATTATCTATTTTTTTTATTTGAGTTGATACATTAAATTGTTTAACTCAATGAAAGAGGAACATAAAATTTTATCTTTAAATTCATAAACTTCGATAAAATAGTATTATTCATTTAAATGTGACAAAATGTCAATATTGAAAATGGTGGTAAGTTACAATGTTTCATTTTCTTTAATGCTAAATTACACTGACAAAAAAAAAAACCAACGTAGTAGCTCGGAAATACTTAGCATAGTTAGACCATGTATTCATTGTTTTCATTGCCAAGAAGTTGGTATGATTTAATGACATATTTGTTAAATAAAGTGGGAATTATTATTTAAAACATATCTTTAAATAGTTGTTTGTATCCTAATTTTGTATCAAGTATTTGGTATTTGGCTGCAGCTTTATCATTCCTAAACTGAAATAGATTGATTTGTGAACGCTTCTTTCAACGGTCACTGACGAAATTACATATTATTTATTGAACATGACATAAATAAGTAATTATGTGACACTAAAAATGTTCATATTAGTAATATATATATATAAGGAACACGGATGGATAGTGAGAAATATTTTTTAATGTACACAGCAAGTCCCAGCTATGTTTCGAACGAGGATCTCCTTGAAAGTATATTGACTTTAATAGTGTTTATATACGGGGTGGACACATATTAACTTAATTATACTTATGTATATCGGTCATCATCTTGATTTGATTCAATTTTAACAATTCATATTATATAGTCAAGCAGTATAGACATGGAAAATTGGTTATGGAGCGATTCAACAACTACATTAATTTCATCATAAATATTATTTTATATATTGTAGCTAAATATTTTTCTGAATAGGCATAAGCAACTTCAAACTGTAGCAATCACAATTTTAGAAAGTTCACAATAAAAGCAAACATTTCATTTAGAGTCATTCGTCACAAAACTTAATTTAGTGCAGTTAGTAGTAGAGTACGTTGCAGTTGATTATAGTAGTTTTTCCCTCTGTCAGACTTTAATGTTACAAAGTTAACAACGAGTAAAAAGCTAGCAATAAATGAAACTACAGGTTTAAAACTGCACCAAATAAAAACAGAAAATGAAAAAGGGTAGAACCCTGCCGTACGTTAAAAGGAATTATTTATGTTTCCGTAAAGTCGTCCTGAAATTAAACGTAAAAAATAAAACAGATTAAAATGAACAATACTTTAAGAAATAACCAGAGACATAAATTTAAAGATAGAAGATAAAGATAGCTGAATTCTCCATACGAACATTTTACAGACGCTATAAAGAGAAAAGTATTGTAATTGAAAACCATTTATATACAATGCTTATAAAAAATCTTCTAAGAATAAATTGCATATGGCAAGAAACGCATTTTGTTTAATTGACCTTTTGTGCAATGAGATTGATAGTAAAACAAATGGAATTTTAAAACTTTTTGAAAACTTTTTAGTAATATAACTTTCTATAAACAAGAAAAAGATTGGAATGGGTGAGAAATTGGCTCATACAGTGTGTCAGGTATTGCACTTTTCGGCATTACTTTGGACCTCAGTATTCTCTATACATCATATTTCTTTATTCTATCATATCATTTATTTAGACGATTCTTTTTTACTGCTGTGGAATAGCAAAAATGTTGGATTCAACGTCCTCTGTTCTGCCTTAATCCATATTGGTTTTACCAAAATGCTTTCCAATTTTTCCCTTGCCAACTTAAGAATTTCCGCTTAAGATATTTCGATTTTCCTTAAGCCCATTTTATTTCCATTTGTAACAAATAATTTTTAACAGTTCATGTAACGTAGGTTTTGCCGTGAAATGCTTAGAAGAGAACTGAGAAATTCTAAGATCAACAAAGATGATTTTGACCACAAGTCTACTGCACATCCGTTTTTCAAGTTAAAATCTAGAATACTGTGTCAAAAATCGCAGGGCGCCAGAAATATATATATATATATATATATTGTGAATCACTTTAAATTATAAAAATTTCAATCATATTAGTTTTATGAAACGAATTGCTTTTCTAATTTTATATTCTAGTTCAAAGAATAGGGTAATCATTTTTATTTTATTGTTTTCATTAAAATTCATTGATGTGCATCTTCATAGTTTTGTTTTGGCGATTCTTCCTAACAAAGGCACTGCCGCGGGGTTAGGAGGGTTCAACTGTTGTGCAGTGCTGTTGTGTTGGGAGCGAGTGTCCCTGCACCCCGCAGACTTAACGCTTCCCTGCGTTCCTCTCTACCAGTGTTTCCCAATCTTTTTGACTTACGGAGCCCTATTCAGAATCAATTTCTATGGCGGAGCCCCTTAGGTCTACCCTGGCCCGACAAGAGGGGAAGGGGGGGGGTAGTCGTTGAAAATTCCCGGAGTCATGGGCAGAGCCCTAGGAACGACCTGGCATCGGGGCAAGTGCGCGTGGCCGTCACCCACTTGTATTTTGGAAGTGAGGACCTTTTTTTTGCTCATCACTTGTATTTTTGGAAGTGAGGACCTTTTTTTGTGCTCATCACTTGTTTTTTGTATGTGAGGACCTTTTATTTTTTAGATCATCAGTTGTATTTTCACCTGTATCATAATAAAAATTCCCGGATATAGAATTGATCAATACCCGGGGCCCGCAAAAAAAGTTTCTTCCAAGAGCCCCAGACGTCCTCTCGGTGGCCCTGGGCCTACCGTATGTTTAGAAGTAATGTTACGGGGGAGGGAGTAGAATTTTGCACTATAATATCATTTTTCTCTTTCACAGCTCACTTATTGATAAAGAGGTTTTTTTAAAATTTAGCAAATAATCAAAATACCCGCAGATTATTCAAACAATACCAGCTAGTCATAAAGTCATAAACCAGCTAAAGTCAGAAATCACTCCGATACAACTTGGCAATTTTTCGTTCAGAATGTAATTTCCAATTTTCTTATTTTGATTTTTTTTACTTCTAATTCTTTTGTTTTTATTCAATTTTTATTAATTTTATTTCCTGGAACAGCTACAAAAATATAAGTGTAATATTTTAACTGTAAATAAATGTTACCTTCTGGAAAATACTACGTTTTTGTTTGAAGAATCCGAATACGTTACAATGCAAAATTTGTATTTGTCTTTGCTTGTGTCACAGGTACTTATTCTGATACGACTAGACCTGAATATATATACAAATATTAATATTCTTTAACTGACTGCCGAAATAACTTTTTCTACTTTAGTGGGCTACATTTTTGGCTTCACCCCAATCAAGCGCACACACAAGAGGGAGTTCTCGGGTCCAAACTGCCCCTAATTGATCTTAAATTTGTAGTTAAAATCCTTCCTGAAGAAATATGAGGGTTGCTACTTAAGTTTTGAGGTTTAGCTGTAGCTTGATAAATGTTGGATTCGACAAGTTGTTTTTTGAATTACCATTCTTGGCTATTATAGAACGGTCGTTCAACGAGTTCCAACCTGGGAGCATTTCTCTCAAAGACAAACATCGTGAAGGTAATCCTTTTAGTGTTCGGTCACTCCGAAAATTATCGACGCTGTTTGGAATATGTTGGAAGTGGATAAGCGCAGCATAAAGGGATATTGAGATATCCTTGAGCATATCCATTACTAGAATAAAAACAATCGTACATGAATATCTGGCCGGCAAGAAGTTTTGTGTACCAGTAAGTAATGTTCAAAAAAGGTGCGTGTGGAGTGGAGCAAAAAAATGCTCATTAAATTTAACAGGTGCCAGTCAAAAGCTGTCTACGACATAGTAAGAGGTAACGAAACATGAATTTACTGCAACAAACCAAAAAGTAAAGGGCGCAGTGAATATTTTGAAAATCTATAATAATATTGAAGTAAACAAATTATAATGTTTTCCTCGTTATCCACAAAACTTACGTAGCAATCTTCTTATAATTGATGTTTCGCGCAGATGAAGTTCTAAGAATCACAGTACGTATTTGGAGAATGTAAGGGTATTACACAGAGTAGTTCTGATGAGAAGTTTCCGCTTATTTTTCAGATATATACTGGCACATGTTTTCTAGGAATGTAAAAGGATATTTAATAAATATGGTAAAGAAATACGTTCAAAGTAACTACACAAACACACCTAATACCTAATATTGCCACGTGTCATATAAAATATGTGGCACGTGGCAATGTATTTTGAAATACAGTCAAGTATTATTACGCTTGGAAAGCTATAAGATAACGTTTGTTTAATGATCTCTTATTGTCTTTTATTGGAAATGACAGTACAGTTTACTTTATTTTTTCTCTCTTCTTATACATTGTCACACGTAGTTAACTTTTGACCTCATTTCTATAAATCCTTTATCTTGTTCTGTTAAATGATATCTTGTACATCACCATAACTTATGTTGAATATTCACTTCCACGCTTAAAAATTGACTTTTCGACTTATATAGCTAGAATTGTTAAAGACCCATTAAGACATCCAAATTAAAATCTAATCGGTTATTATTATTATTATTTTTTTTTTTTTAATTTAAGATAATTTTGATTTCTAATGTTCCTTGGAAAACAATGGAACTGTCCTATGTAACAAATTTGTGCGCGGTTTAAATGTACCCCATTTTAATATTTCCACGAATATATATGTCAATTAAGACCTACTAAATGAATCAATCACAAGCCTGCCAGAAAACATTAATTTTGACAGTTTCGTTTTGAATATTTAGTGATTATGGAATGCATTTATGATTATGAATATCTGCTTTTACTCTTTTAGTTATAATTAAAAAAAAAAAAAAAAACAAATATAAATAGACATCGACAACGACTGTGGAAAGTGCTATTTTACCAATCCAAGATTATATAGCCATAAGTGCAAATCACTTTTCTTTGCTATCAACATCTTAATTTCTGTTAACGTTATACTAATTTAACTAGTAAATCGGATATTTCTAAACGCTGTTGTGTATTAATTATTAATGTTTTTTAACTGTTAATAAGAGTTCTTTAATATATATATATATATAATTTTCGGCTTTTGACCATTGACCAGTAGATATTTTATATGTTTCATTTTTGGATATAACTTAAACCTCTTCTACAAATGCAAATATCCATGCCATCACCGGGATTCGAACCCGAAATCCCCTGGTTTAGCAGTCAGGCAAGGAACTACACTGAATACTAAGTGAATGAGCAATAAGTACAATCAAATTGACAGTGGCACTTTCTGGTTCATTCTGTAGGTGTACTATAAAAGTCGGTTTTACATGACATCATGTCATAATTTTTAACATAACATTTTCCTACGTGACATAATATTCATGTTGTCATGACACTGCATTATGTATTGCGACATCCGTGTCACAGAAATGTTCAGAAGAGCTCTCAATACAACAGTGGCCTACAAGAGATTGAAAAAGAAGAAGATACCTACGTTCCTCTAATTACAATTTATCGGTGTCTCTTCTCATCATTTCTCTTATTTTGAAAACACCCGAACAGTTGTAGTGTAATTTTGATTCGATAACCTCTTTTGCGTTTCGCCACGTTTCCCTATTCTGTATTCTGTCTATTTATGGTGATTTTCTGTCTATTTCCCTTGGTATCTGCTTCAGTATTTGCTTCCTAATCATCCATTCTGCCATTCTTTCAAATTTCGAACATTTAGTTGTTGATGATTCTTTCTGACAAAATTAATGAAATATTTCTTTAGTCTTCTTAGCTATCTTATTCCTAGCGGATTTAACTTAAATTCAATTTTTCTGGGGTTGATGTTCTTGATCTTTTCTATTTAACTAATTCATCTAAGTCTACTGAATTAGAAGGATTTGCTTGACTGAGAAAGGTTTTAAAATTCAAAGACATTTTGTCTAGTCAGCCCAACTATTAGTGAATTTTCTTTTAGGACGCCTAGCATTTACTTTGTCTTCTACAAGTACATATATTTTTCTTGGCAATGGTTCGTCTAGGAAGCTATCCAAAGGATATCCTCGTAGACAGTCTAGTACAGGTATTCAAATATTTTAAAATAGATGCGTTGTACACCGTTCTGTCCCTGATACTCCCAATATACGCCAATCAGTCTACATTTCGAAAGCATATTTTTTCCTCTTGTTCTATATGTTGATGATTTCTCATCATATCTATACAAAATTTCCTAAAACTATATCTGTACCAAGAATAAACTCTTGTTATATTTTTGTCTTCGTTATCAGCAAAACGTCACTTGTATTTTTGTTTAAGCAGTTATGTTTACGATGACAAGAAATGTGATATTTGATAATGTTGTGCATCATGACAGCGCATGATGGAAGTTTACGCTCAGTGTATATGCGAGTGTCAGACGTGTGGTCACTTACAAACCAGTAACAGAGTACAAATACTGAAGACATTCACACATGCCCCGGCAACTGATAACGGGTTTATTTATGGATCTAGTGCTATATGAGATGATTGCAAGCGACCGCTAAACGCCACCAAGGATCGTAATTTTTGATGATGAACCCGGATTTTAAATCTAGTTTGAGAATTATGTTTACGGCAAATGATAAGAAAGTGATTTTTTAATTGCAATGCTGAATACCTAGAAAATATATATTATGAATAAAAATAATCCTTAGTTAGTAATGGCAGATCAAATACAGAAGTAAGTAACGCAGGGTAAAGAGCCAACTAGGCACCTTCTAGTCCTTTAGGAGGTATACCACAAATACTGATATAAGAAATGCAGGGGAAAAAGAAATCTGGTCATCTCTTGGTCTTCCTGAAGTTACACCACACGTACATAAATAAATCTGGTCTCAAGAAGTTGTATTAGAAATACGAGGTATGATAGGCAGGATTTTGGGCCAAGTAGGGAAAGTAATGGAATATGGAAAATTAATATTGTAAATTACATAAAATACAAAAGATTGCAATGAAAGATGATCTGCAAAATTAACAAAGTGGTCACAAAGGGAGAGAAATGGCAGAGGACATCTAAAGAAGAAATTGAAGGATGAAGAAGACCTGAGGAAAATAAGAATTAAAAATTGGCTAAATGCCTTTAGGGATAGTAATAGTGTTATAAAAACGGAAATTAAGTGAAAAACATCTAAAAATGTTGAGTGGAGTATTGTATGAACATGTATTTTATACCGGGATCAACAACAAGTTTTGAAAGAAAAGCTAATATTTTACAGTGATATTCGCAAAACCCTAATTGCCAGAGGGACTGGTTTAAAAATCTAAAAATGTTTGAGGAATGCACGTTAATGTGAACAGGAATAGTTTAGCCCGAATTTTTGATCAAATAATTTTTCATAAAATATCAATAATAAGACCATGTCAGTTATATGTAAGTGATGCCAATACAAATTATTATGGCGGTTTTTTGCAGTGGCGGTTTGGGATGTGTTTGCAAAATGTGTAAACAAAATGACAAAGCAAAAACTTTTTTCGCAAAAAAAATATATAAATATAAATTCATTTAAGAAGTAAATTAAAACATACCGAGCACAACTGTGGGGTTCCTGGGAAAATATTGCAAAATATGTAAAACATTTTTTGGCACACTCACGACCCTTTTCTGACTGTAGTTTTGCAGAACTTTGTGAGCATTTACGGCATATTTTTTTACCATTAAGATCAGTTCTGTGTAGTAGCAGTTACTAGGAGCTGATCGTGGTTTTGAAACTGATGGCACTACCATTTCGTCCATTAGAAGGTAAAAGTCATTAAGTGATTTTTTTTTTGCAAAATGAATTCTTGATCCCTAAATGCATTATATTATCAATATAATGTATTAGGGACCAAAATCTCTATTTGCAAAAAATATAGACGATTTCATCTTTAACTTTAATTTCGAAGCTAGATGTTTTGCGAAATATACAATTTTGTATTATATTTATATTTCTATTGTTTATCATGTGTGGATGACGTGGCTATGTAAATTTTACATTAAAATTAGCCCATTGGGCCACGTCACTCATATATAAATGACAAGAGAAATATAACAAAATACGATTTAGAACTAGTTAAAAATAAAAATAAACTCCATAGATAATGTCTATATGCGCAAACAAGACAATTTATAACAAAAATAAAAAAGTCGATTCGACATTTTGTACTGAATATACGATATATTAGATTAAATTATTTAGAATTTTAATTAATAAATTAATAAACGAATTATTAAAAAAAAAAAAAAAACGTTTTGACTCCATTACAAAATTTACTCAAAAATCCTTGAAAATTGTATCTACGTGGTAGTAACTCGTAATTTGTTATGACGAAAAAATAATGAGCATGCTCTGTGCTATCGCGGTAAGGGTACTAGTAGGAGGGGTGTTCAGAAAGTTTCTAGAACGAACTAAAAGACGGAATTGCGCGCGCATGTCGTTCATATGTTTTCAAAGTCTAATTTTTCTTATAACTTCAGTGAAATCCAGATTGATTATGCATACAGTATTGTCGTGACAGTCAACTAAAGCAACAAATTACGTACATTTTCTTAATCATGAATAAAAAAAGTTCCGTGCAGTAATAAAAGGGTCAAGTGCTAAAGATATAAAAACGGAGTTTTGCAACAGTTGCAAACTAGATTTGAGAATTTAAACGTGGTCGATCAGGCACAGAGGATGCACCACGTTCTGATAGACCTAAAACAGCAACCGATGAAAAAAGGGTTAGAAAAGTTCACGGAATCGTAATGAACGATCACCAAGTAAAATTGCGAGAGATATCAGAGGCAGTAGGCATTTCATATTACCGCGCACATTGCATTTTACACCAACATTTGAACATGATAAGGCACCGCAAGATGGGTGCCGCGTTTGCTAATAAACAATCAAAAGAAAGTACGAATGACCATTTTTCAGCAATGTCACCTGTTCTGTGACACCTGTTCAAGTGCAATACAAAAGATTTTTTGCAACGTCTTGTAACTGTCGATGAAACGTTGATATATCACTACACTCCGGAGACCAAAAAACAATCAAAACAGTGGATAGCACGCAGTGAACCAACTCCGAAGAAGGTCAAGATGATGCCGTCAGCTGGTAAGTTTATAGCTGCCATCTTTTGGGATTCCCGAGGAATAATTTTAATCGACTACTTGCAACATGCAAGAACAATATCACGCCAGTATTATGCGTCGATATTAGACAGCTTGAACGAAGAAATCAAATGCGAAAGGCCTCATTTGGCAAAGAAAAAAGTCTTGTTTCACCAAGATAATGCAACTTCCCACAAATCGGTAATCGCGATGGCGAAACTGCGTGAATTACCATTCTAATTAATCGAACATGCACCGCACTCGCTAGACTTGGCTGCTCCCGATTCCTTTTTGTTTCCAAAACTCAAAAAATGGTTGGCTGGAAAAAAAAATCTCTCAAATACTGAAGTCATCGAAGCTGTAAATGGATATTTCGAGAGTTTAGATAATTCTTATTTTTCTAAAGAAATGATAGGTCTTGAAAAGCGTATATGGACTAAATATGTACTGCTAAATGAAGACTATGTAGAAAAATAAATTAAATTTTGCTCCAAAAAGTTATGTTTTCTATCTCGCTATAAACTTTCCTCACAAAATATCGCCTTCTGATAGCTTCCTCGCAAATGGCATTTTTCACAAGCAAAATGAGAGCGTGACAGTAGGTTTTTCGAAGGTTGCTCAAAAATACATTTTGCCACTTACTAGATCCTACAAAACTCTGAAATGTGTAATAATTCACACTTTAATTTTTTATCCCTCAGCATTTAGTATTTCATTTTGTTTTTTGCAGATAAAAGACATTATTTTTCGAACTTTGTAACTTAAAACCAAAAAAATTTATATTAAAATTTAACTCCGCAATATTTGAAAATAAATATTTTGGTATATAATTTGAGCAGTTAAGTAAATAAGCAAAAATGTCAATACATATTTAGTAAACATTGTCTGGTTTAAGGTCTGAAAATATTACGACACAACCGAAAGATAAACCAGATATATCCTAATCAAAACAAGGAAATTTTGATTGAAAGAAAACAAATCTGCGAAAAGTGAATGGTGAAACAGATGTGAGGCCTTGTACGTCATTTTGTAATAGTTTGTTTCCGCATATTCATTAAGATATCTTTATCCAAAGACTTGTGTATTTTCTAGTACGTTAGTCATGATAAATGCCTAGCAATTTTTTCGAAAGAAAAACAAATAAATTGAGGTAAATGATCTAATAATTCATGTCTGAGAATTACAGAAGTCTAATGTTTATAAAGATTAGAATTGTTGCGTAAAAAGTACTTGAGAATAACATATTTATGTTTTTATACTTATATGGATTAACTTAACAAAAATATTGTTTGACGTGACGTAATCTAAAATATTTAACCACTGGACTGCCAAAGAATTTTTTATCTATATTCGTGACACAAATGTGTAGTGGTACATTTACATTTAGGCTAGCAAACGAGCTAGTAGCTAGCTTGCTAGGGACAAAGATAGCTACCGTTATAATGTAAACGTTTGAATAAACTAGCCATAGTGCTTGCGCTAGTAGTTGGGATAGGATAGTGGTTTTGCATAGGTTGGTAAGATAGTTACTATCCTACTAGTCTACTCCCGCCACTGCATTTTTCATTGTTTGGAGTTCTCTCATGTGTATTATTAAGGCGCTTACAGACGGTGTGCCAGCGTTAGTTCTGACGCTGGCCGTAACATGTAGCACTGGTGGACACTTGTACTTGCGTACCATATAGACGATGTGTCAGTGCTGACCAAGTAAAAAAAAAAAGAACATGGGCCAGCGCTTGTAAAATGGCATCTGACAGTGAAAGTGAGGTTATGGTCGCAGCTTCGACCTTGCTTTTGATATATAAATTAGATTAAAAGTATTTAAAAAAAAATACTTTAAGTAGACTTCATAATACGCAATAATGGTTATAGCCTTCCTTTTGAGCACAACACTCTCGACTGACGTGATGACAAGTGCGTGCGCGTCGTGTGTACGGTGCTAACATGCATGTACACGTTTGCACCGATATTGGTCAAACTCCTTTGACTTGTGATAGAATAAAGCCTTGGAAGTGAACGTTGGCCAGCAGCAAGCCCAGTCTACGCTGGCTGTAACTTATGACTTGTTGCCCATACACACGATCCGCGGAGCTAGACAAGTATAAACATTGGCCGTGACTTGTCACGCCATCTTAAGGTACCTTAAGACCAAGTAAACAACAGGTGTATATATTTTTGTAGTTATTTAAATTAAAAAAAAAAAAAAAACAAAAAAAATACATATAAAAAATGCTTCATTTACCTTTGCAGAATTCACCCGAATTCAACGATACAGATTTTTGAAATCGTGAGAATATATAATAGTAAATGCAATCAGAAAAATTAAACTACCCTACTAGATACGGAAAATCCAGTCCAAATGGGCTCGTCTGCATACATTTTGTTCGTTGCGGTTCCTAAAAATATTGAAAAATATCTAAGATCTCGATTTCCCAGAAAATTATAAACTAGCTCCAAGCTGTTGGGAATACGGTTGCGAGAACGGTTAGTCTCTCTAATTGTTGCAACTAAATCATAAATTAAAGGAAAAACTTCCAAATTTATTTACCCAAAAAGGAATAATCTTTCATCATGACAATGCCCGTCCTCACTCAGCAAATATAAACTGCGAAAAAATTCAGGATTTAAACTGGAAAATTATTCCACATCCACCAGGTTCATCCGATCTCACGCCTTCCGATTTCTCACCTATTTAGATCTATGAAACATACACTCAGATATAAAAAATTTCGAAAGATCACCGATGTAGAAAATCACTTGATGAAACTTTTTACACTGAATCATACATTACCCAAGTGAATTCTGGTAAAGTTTAAGAACCGCCAGTGGAAAACTTGTAGAGTTATAGCTCATTGTTTGATACCATACTATGGCCCTGTACAGTATCCTTGCAAAATTGTTGCAACTTTGAGTCAAAATATTTCCATGCAAAATATAATGCCAAACTTGAGGATATCACAACTGCTCCCTGGTTGTTATGTTGCTTGCAATTTACAATGACAAATGGTGGGCAAGTTGTTGAAGTATCAATGGAAGAAAATGATGTCTTGATAAAATTTATGCACCCACATGGCCCTGCTCATTCATTTTATTGGCCTGAAAGACGATACGTTTGTTGGGTGCCAGAACAACACCTCCTTTCCGTGCTGTCTGGTCCATAGTTCCATCATATGGGCGAGAGTATCAGTTTATCACTACTTTGGCAAAGGTGGCTTATAAATTCAATAAAATGCAATGAAGAAATACACTTCAGAACTTCAGCTTGGGAAACAACAAAGATACCAACTGTATAGACGGATTGCTGATAAGTGACTGTTCGTTGCTACAAGTATCGATATTCAACACTATATGCTTTCTCTGTCTATATCATTATAATTATTTGCATACCCATAGTAACGTATAGTGATGCAAGTTGACAACTAACCTTCCAAATTATTTGAATAAAAAACAAAACATTAGAAAGAAATGGCAAGATTCGTAGATATCTTTACTAATTAGAGCGCGAAAATAAATTTACAGCAGTACTCAAACAAACAAAATTATTAATTTTAAGGTTATAATTATAATATAAATAAGGAAAAATTTATACTCATACGTAAATTTTGGATTATAATTTGTTGTTTATTCCAGCAGATTTAAAATTAAAGTTTGTGAATTTAATAATTGGCCGCAATCCGTATTTTAATTAATATTTATTACCAGTCACTGACAGTTAACACAAATAACAAAAAACATTTTTAAAATCGCTGAAAAATGGTAACTAGATTATTATATGAATGCATTACTTGATTCATACATGTAACAGTCACCTATCAGCAACTATAGGCAACTCCGACTATAGGCTTGGGAACCTAGGTTAAGCTGCCCAATCGTTGGCTTGAGAACCAGACAGATACCTACTCAAGGCTTTGGAACCTCGATTAAGAAACCAGGTCTGCAGGCTTGGGAATCTGAAACAAGAGATCCACCCGTAGCTGGTATTGCATAGCTATCGGGCGTGATATCTATGGCGATGAGGTTGCTGGTTCAAATTTATTAAACTGGTAGTGGCAATGCCACTATGGACCAACGCAATCAAGTATTTTCCTCATAAAACTGCAAAAGAACATCATATAACAAGTACAATATGAAGACCTGACCATATTTGGCTGTTAATTAATGCCATTACCACATAAACTTCTATGACCTTTGACCCATATTTTCAGGCAAAAATTTCACAGGATGTTCAAAAATTTACAGTGTGATGGTCGCAGTATGGTATCAAAAAAACCTCTTTCTCCTCAAGTATTCCACTGGTGAATCTTAAACTTTACCAAAGTTAGTCTGAACCACGTATGATTCAACACACAAAGTTTCATCAAAATCCATGACGGTAAGGTGTGGTGGCACTTTTTTAAAATTAGACCACTTGACATGGAATGACCCATACGAGAGTGTGGCCCAGGATCAACGAACTGCAATCTTTAAATTGAAAATTGTTGGAAAACTAATGTATTTATTTATTCAATCGTCTAGCAACAGTTAAATTAAACTATTGTGACTTTTAACAAACATAAATTAAAACCTGGTACGTATGTTTACAAATTCTAAATCCGGCACAATGCACCTTTTCTACTCACTGACGTCACTGCAAAATTTAAAAATTTTAGACAACCTATAACTCTCGGAGATCTGTTCAAAGAAACATTTTTGAAGAAGGGCCACGGAAGAGTATATTTCTGAACTGCAGTAGGTGTTTGAATAAACATTATTGGACATTTGATAGATGTGATAAATTCGTTAAACAATGATTAGAATAACAAATATATTCAAAAGTAGAAACGTGTTATTAAATAAATCAAAGAGAGATCAAAAAGATGCGAATGTTTACATCTATAAACACGTCATAAAAATGATGAAAAATTTACCAAATTCTTTCATCTAATTGTACACACTTAAAATATAATTTGAAAAATGTTACATTTTAAAACAGTGGCTCTGAAAATGTTTGATATTTCCAAAAAATAAAAAGAAAAAAATAGAGTACCTACTCTATTTTTTTTTTTGAGACTGTTGTACATAATCAATTTGAAAAATAATCAGCCTAGGCAAGAAAACACAACTTTTTCGGCAAAACTCAATTTATTTCTCAATATAGTCTCCTTTTAGAACTATACACTTCGTCCAACGATTCACCAATATTTCGATGCACTCCGAATAATACGTTTTCTCGAAGCTCTCAAAATAGACCTCTATTTCAGCGATGACCCACTCATTCGACCCAAATATCTTACAATCGAGCCATTTCTTCAAGTTTGGAAATAAATAATTGTCGCAGGGGGCCAAATTTGGCGAATATGGTGGATGAGGAACCAATTCGTAGCGCAATTCATTGAGTTTTGCCATTGCGACTGCGCAATTGTGGATCAGTGCGTTGTCTTGGTGGAACAGCACTTTTTTTTTGCCAAGTGCGGCCGCTTTAGCTTCATTTCGGCGTCGAATCGGCCCAACAGCTCTGCATAATATACGCCCGTGATCGTTTTGCCTTCTTCCAGGTAGTCGATATTAATGACACAACGCGCACCCCAACAAACTGTGGCCATGACTTTGTTGGCTGAGAGACCCACCTTGGCCTTCTTCGGCTTCGATCCGTCAGGAGCAGTCCACTGTTTCGACTATTCCGTGGTCTCTGGTGTGTGGTGATGGATCCATGTTTAGTCCATGGTTACGAAACGGCGCAAATAGTGCTTCTTATCGCGGTTGAACATAGCCAAACATTCCTTCGAAATGGTCAGACGATCGCGTTTGTTGTCGAAAGAAAATCAGGCACCCATCTAGCAGAGAGCATCCTCATTCCCAAATATTCATGCAAAATGTTGAGCACCAGTTCGGTTGAGATGCCCGCAACCTCAGCTATCTCGCGCTGTACCTCCTGATCTTCTCCTTTTCCCCATCAGGTATCTCGGTATTCCGATCACTCTTATCTCTTGATATCTTAGGTTTAGAAAATAATTTAAAAAAATAATATATAAAAGAAGTAATAATATAAAAAATGCACCAGTTTATAGAGAAAAAAACAAAATTTATTTTACATTTAGAAAATGTAAAAAGTGTTCCAAGGTACAACAGCCTCCCCTATGCAGTAACACAATATTTATGTGCATATTTTCACTATAATCGTGTTTAATATTTTTAGAAAAAAAAATCTAATTAGAAATTTATTTGTACTATATGCATTTATATCAATGTGCATTACTTTGAGTTTTTTTAAAGTTTTTTATACCATCCTCGCTGGGTTATAGGACACAGGAGAAATATTTTTAGCAAAAATAGCATTAAACTAAATATTTAAAATAGCTTACCATTCTTTAATCTATGTTTTATTTGATATCCCAAAATAAATTTAAAAAAATAATATTTACTAGATCGATGATTAGTGATCCAAATATTTTAGAATAGCAAGTTATTGGAACGTAATATGTAATGGGTAACGATGGCAACTACAAAATTTTGACATATGTGATATTAGGTGTACAAATGAATAATCCAATTTTTTCAGCTAAATTCAAGGTTTATTTTAAAAGAAAGTAAATTAAATTGTTCAATCAAAGTATTCTCTCTTGCTTTCTATAACTTTATGCCATCTTTCAGGCAGCTGATGAATTCCGTCTCGGAAAAATGTTACGTCTTTGAACACGATAAAGTCGTCAAGCCATTTTCGGATCTCATCCACTGATATATATATATATATATATATATATATATATATATATATATATATATATATATATATATATATATATATATATAATTATACAATTGATTTTCCTGCTCTTTTGCGGTTATATAGTGTTGACATATAGTTATTAAAAATGAGAGTTGGTATGCCTGAAAGCCTAACATAACCTTCAAAAGTATTCAGTTTAGTACAGTCGAAAATAGCAACAAATAATGTGCATATCCGACACTGTATTCTTTACGAATTCCAACAAGGAAAAAATAAAAAAGAATATGGGCAGCATATAATTCTAAACCCACAAATAAAACAGATAATAATAATAAATATACCAGCTTCCCATATCATAACTCAGAATTCGCACCCTTTAAAAATATTTTCAGCAAATTTGATATAAATTTACCCTTCAGTACAGATAATAATAATAATAATAATTTTTCTAAATTAAAATCTAAAATTCCCAAACTTGATACCGCTAATGTTGTTTACGAAATTCCGTGTGGGGAATGCAGTAAAAGTTACATAGGCACTACTCAACAAATTTTAAAAAAACGTATTTACCAACATAAAAGTGACGTAAGATTAAAACCTAACAGCACAGCTCTCGCGGTACACTCTAATAAAATCGGGTCATATATTTGATTATGAAAATGTTCAAATTTTGGATAAAGAAGGACATTTTCAAAAAAGAATGATATCAGAGATGCTGCACATACACACTTCTAAAGATAAATGCGTAAATAAAAAAACAGATACCGTCGGTCTTAATAATTCATATTTTAAACTTTTCACATAATAAACAGCTGTTTCGATACCTACCTGTCACAAGTAGTTTCCTCACCTTATCATATGTCTGTTTGCCGACCGGCGTAGCGTAGTGGTAACACATGTGCTCTGCGTTGCGAAGGTCTCGGGTTCAAATCCCGTTCAGGCATGGAAATTTTCTCGAATAAAAATTGTCCTGGCTAATTGCCACAGTAGCAAAGGCCATTAAATAAAAAAAAAAAAAAAAAAAAAATATGTCTGTGACGTCGATCTGTCTACCAGTATAGGACAGACCGTTCGGCTAGACTATGATTAACCGTTCCTGTCCGTTCCACACATTTTAATGTGGAAATACATTATTTTACACATCTGACAATAATATTGGGTAAGCTATCTTTGTTAAGAACACTTCCTTTTGTTGCTAATTATGACTGTATTAAAGAATATTGTTTGTCCATTTTGTTTTAATTTAAATGTTTTTCAGTTTACGAGTTTAGCACATATATTATTAACCGTACGTAATACAAAATGGAGTTCGCGCCATCTTGGTTTTGTTTTTCATATTTTGGTTTTATTGTTAGTTTTCTAGTTTTTCATTTTACTTTTACATTTCTTCATCACAAATATTCTTTCATACAAGACTAATAATTTCGATTTTGTTATATTTCAATATGTATCCTTATTTTTAGACTGAGGATGATTGGATTACCAATCGAAACGTCTCGATAAATATTGTTTTAATAAATTTATGACGAGTATGACATAAGAATTTTATTTAATATATATATACGAGGTGTAAAATACGTAACCGGACTGGCAACATAGCGTTTTATCTGGCAACATTTGGGACGCGGGATTTGGAGGGGCGGCAGGTGAACATATGATACGCCTTCAGTACGAGTTTGAACTCGCTAGAGTAATTTTGTTGTCCGTAGCAATTTTTTTCGTGAAACAATTTTTTCTTGTGCGTTCTAAAAATAAGTGACATTCATTTCAAGCAACGGTGTGCTATCAGATTTTACTTCAAACTTGGACACGCAACGGAAACTTTTGCAAAACTGTAACAGGTCTACGGGGACAGTGTTTTGTCAAAGACCCAGGTTTTTTTGTGGTTTAAGGCATTTTCAGAAGGAAGAGAGTTGATTGAAGATGAATCACGCAGCAGAAGGTCTTCATCTTCAAGAATCGATGAAAATGCCGACAGAATCCGGGATCTTGTGCATTCAAATCGTCGGTTGACAGTCCGAATGATCGGAGAAGAGTTGAATTTGACTCACACCACCGTTCATCAGATTTTGACCAATGAATTGGTGATGACAATGCGCCTTGTCACACAGGAATTTCAATAAACGAGTTTTTGGCCAGTAAAATCATTCCTGGGCTCCTCAGCCTTCTTATTCGCTTGACTTGAGTCCTTGTGACTTTTTCCTCTTCCCAAGATTGAAAAATCACCTCAAGGGCGTCATTTTGGGATACTCGAAAGCATTCAAACATCCGTAATCGATCAGCTGAAAGCTATTTCAGTATCCGAGTTCCAGCACTGCTATGAGGATTGCATCTCCAGCGCTGTGTGGCTTCCCAAGAAAGTTATTTTGAGGGAGACAATATTGAATTGTAATTATCGTAAGTATCGAATACAAATATTTTAAAAAATCAGTCCGTTTACTTAATTTAGGCCAACCTAATGAAGACCAACCTCTCTGAGATGGAGATAATATTTTAAATTTTTTAAGTATCGCGCCATATAATTTTTGAAATTTAGTATTTTGCCGTTAAAAAGTGGGCTCGTGACAACTTATAAAAATAAAAATTCCACTTAATTCTGCTTAAATGTTTTGAATAACCTACATATATATTATTTGAGCATTGTTTTTTTTTTTCTCGAAAATTTAGTATTTTTCCTATATGCGAGTCAAAAAACTGCTTTTGCGTGTCGCCCTCCAGGTCAAAGCCCCTTAGCCACAATAAATAAATTATAAAAATAAACAGACAGACATGTAAAAAGACACAAAGAGACAGACAGACACATGATTGACGGTACAAGGGTTTTTTTGGTTACAAAGACTGTTTCTTTGGTTTAAGTGGAACTAAATTTTGAATTCTAGTAACTTTTAACGATTAAGTGAGGCATTTGATCATTTTATTTAGCGTAAGTCCACTTCAAACCTTAAAGAGAAAGCTCATGACAACTTGAAAAAATTAAATTCCAGTTAGATCCGCTTAAACGTTTGGAATAGCTTATACATACAATATACTAAAAATATTCCAAAAATATAAAGATAGTAGTAATTATGTATTTGGATATTATAGCATGTTTGTATGTGTAGGTGCATTTTTATGTTTTTTTCGTGAGTTTCGAGAAGTAGTAATTCATTTCAGTTTAATAAAAAAAATGGTTTATATTGTATATTGTAATAAATCTTTTACATCTGTCTCCTCCTAGTAAATTAAATCTATGCATCATATAAAAACAGGCAATAAAGAAAATTTTCCGAGAAATGCATGTAGAAATTTGAAGAAAGTTTGAATATAAAGTTAAAGTTTATAACCTTGGAAGATTACCAAAAAAGCACTTATGCATGAATCACTTTAAAAGGAGTGCATCCATTCATTTTTATTACTCGCTGCTTTTCTCAGCACCTTGGAAAATCCATTCGGTTCACTCCATGGAAAATCTGCCTTTTAATCATTGGTTTATGCAATAACTTAAAAAAAAAATAGTTATGAAAAAAATGGCTAAATTAATATGTAAATTTGTAAGAAACTTTTCAAGAACATCAGACAGCACTTGTCAAGAAAATGTTACAAATTACAAGGTCGAAAAATATTAAATGGATTTAATTTAAAAAATAAAATTATGTTTTGTTCAAAGAGAAAAAATGACAAAAAGTAACAAGACATGACATTAAAAGAAACATCATTTTTAAAAGAAAATAATTCTTTAGATAAAATACAGTTTTGTGCGCACAACTGGCCAAGAACCCAAGAAAATGTCACAGTAATAAAGGATTTTGGTGGATATATTTGTAATCTTTGCTTGATTTTAAGGATAGTAGATAGGTATGATCAAGAAACCCTTATACTGTCACTTTTTTTATTATTTCGTATGGCATAAAGCCTAGGTGTCAAAGATTTTCAGGTCGCGACTAGCGCTCTCTGGCATAACCTAATGACTTTTTACGGTAGCCGAGGCCACCGGCTTTACGTGCCCTCTGAAGCACGCCCAATATTCCCGAATATTAATTCAGTTATATATTAGGGGTACCCATAAGTAATGTGTTTTTTTTTTTTTTTTTTTTTAACTAAATTTTATTATATTTAAAAATAATACAGTTTTAATCTATAATATAATCACCATCGTTATTGATGATCTTCGTCCATCTTTCTCTCAAAATTTCAATCCCCCTCTTGAAAAAAGAGGATGGTTTTGAATTAAAATATTCTTGGACTGCATTTTCGACAGGTGTTAAATTCGTATTTTTTCCACGAAGAAAGTGTTCCATTGATCTGAAATGATGGTAATCCGATGGCGCAGCATCAGGAGAGTAAGGTGGGTTCGGCAGTACTTCCCAACCTAACTGTTTGATTTTTTCTTGGGTGATTTTGGCACAGTACGGTCTTGCATTATCATGTTGCAGAATAACACCATTTCGATTCATCAATCTTGGACATTTTTGATCCGAAGTCGTATTTAATCGAGCAAGTTGAGCACAATAATATTTAGCATAATATATTTAGCTGACAGTAATATTTTTTTGGTTGAAGATCTGGTTTTCAGCAGGCGAAGCAGTTTGCTCTGGTGACAACCATTGTTTTTGCATATGTGGATTGCAATATAGAATCCACTTTTTATCTCCAGTAACAACTTGTTGGAAAATAGCATCTCTGAGTAACCTGGACATAAGAGCGCTGCAGATTGTTACACACAGAATTTTGTTTTGATTTGTTTTGAAGTTGATATGGTACCCATATTCCATCTCTTTTCACCTTGTTCAGTTGTTTTAAACACCGTTGTATGGTGGACCATGAAGTTCCAAGCTTTGTGGCTAAGTCCTGTATGGTTTGTTTGAGTCAGCTTCAATTTCTGCCAACAATAGATCCTTATCAAAATTTGTAGGTCTTCCAGTTTTGATACCACCGAGAAGATCAAAGTCATCTTTCTTAAATTTTTTAAACCAACGTTGACATGTTCTGACATCTAAGGCAGCGTTTCTCAACCGGAGGGCCGTGAAGGCTCCGTCGGGGGGCCGCGAAGTCGAACAAGATCGAAACATGAAATATAATAACAATGCGCTCAATCTTGCAAGATATAAATTTTATTCATATTTATAAATACGAGTCTTATATTTATATTCAGAAAAATATACCTTTCATAACATAAATAAAATAAATATTTTATTTATTATTCTATCTAATTACTTATTTTGACAACTAATTTAAGCTACAGGCTATTTTAAACGTTTAAGCGGAACTAAATGGAGTATTAATTTTATAAAGTTGTGACTAACTTTTGCTAAACAAACTGATCAAAAGCAATCAAAATTCAAGTTGTACTTTGAAGTAGGTACGACTTAAAAGTGCAATATTTTTTATTACTCTCCGAGCTACAGTAACTCAAGAATAAAGTAGCGAATCTGTTTAGATCAAAATATAAGGCACTTTGAACACTTGTAAATAAAAATACTTTACTTTCAAGTCGTTATAGGGAATATAATCGTCATATATATTATAGATTTTTGTCAACCGTAAAAGATACTGAAAAAATATTTAAGTAAAAGTTAACGCACACGCACATGCACACACACGCACACTCACACACAATATATATATATATATATATATATATATATATATATATATAATAAGATAAACTGTAGCTGTAAATCTTTAGTCTCAAGAGTTGATTCTTTAAAATATTTGGGAATATACATTGACACACATCTTCGGTGGGACGTTCATTTGCTGAAACTTCAAAGTAAAGTACGAACCTTTATTTACCTCTTCAAAATTCTTCGTCATATTTTTGACATAAAATCTTTGAAAATGTTTTATTTTGGATTCATTCAATCAATATTAAGTTATGGTATTTTAGTATGGGGAAAAGCTTCACCATCACATTTAAAAAAACTAGAAATTGTTCAAAAATTAATTTTAAAGATCATATATGCTAAAGACTACCGTTTTCCTAGTGACAAATTATTTATCGAGGCTCAAGTATATAATTTAAATCAACTTTATTTTCTTTCTGTTGCTAAATATATGTTTAAAAATAAATTTCAAATTCTATTAAATTTTCCTTGCCATGAATATTCAACCAGATTACAAAGCACTAATGTAAGCTATTCACTGCAATCAAAAAAATCTGTTGGGCAATCAAGCTTTATATATAATATTCCTCTAGTTTATAACACTATTTCACAGTATAAGAAATTTGAAGAAATCTCTTCTGGCAGTTACCATGCCTATGTTAAGAATATTAAGAATGTCATCAACCTCCTAGATTTTCAATGAATAAATTATTTACCTTATTTTCTATTGTATTTGTAGTTTTACTATATAATAATTTGTAGTTATCGGTCTATAAGTTGTAAAAAAATTTATGTCTAATAATTTATAGTGGGTATTAGAATATATATTTTCTTATTTACATTTGTTAAAATTTGTTAATAACTTATGTACAACACATCTATTTGTAAAAAATGTAAATAAAGTTATTATTATTATTATATTATATATATATATATATATATATATATATATATATATATATATATATATATATATATATAGGGGGGCCGCAGACAATATTTATATAATTTCGGGGGGTCCCATGCCAGAAAAGATTGAGAAACATTGATCTAAGGCATCAAGACAAACAGAATTAATGGCATTTGTTGTATCAGTGGCATCCTTATGCTTTCGAAACTCAAAAAGCATCAAATGTCTAATATGAACCTTATCTACACATTACCCTCCAATATTTATAGGGATCACTTAATTATTATCACAATCTACCAATACGTGTAGTATATATATATATATATATATACAGAGTGATTATTTAATGGCGAGACGACGTCACCGAATTTTACGTGCCTTCTAGCAGAAATACTGGTGAATACTATGATTATAATAACTATGATTATGAAGAAAAAAGATTATGCGCATGCGCGCATAATCGCCTGCTACGATGTGTATGAAACGGCAAATTATTAAAACTTCCAGTGACATCGTCTCGCCATTAAATAATCACTCTGTATATATATATATATCAGTACTTGTCACTATATGATAGGTTATGTTATATTATTTCAAATTATTATCAATAAATATGGCTTTGTTCATTAAAAAACTTAAAAAACGACATTACTAGCCCTAATTAATGGGTAGTCCTAATAAGTACTCATTTAAGGGAAAGCTGAGTGGATCTACGGTTGCAATAGACAAGATTATTTTTGAAAAATCTTTTGCCCGTTCTGGGGTCTGAACTCACGATCCTACACTAACAAAACGAGTTGTATGAACACTACGCTACTTCAAGCGCATGGTCAGTCATCTCTGTACGGTAGAAATTGGACAAATGGCTGGAATGGGCAAGTGATGGCGTCAGCCGGGGTTGTTAGGGGGGCCGGGTATCATAAAAACTGTTTTGGCTCCAGCTCACTCCCCCCAATTATGCTCGGAGTAGAGAATATTTTAGATAATACTAAGTGTTCGGTCCAACTGCCGGGCCAGGCTGGGAAAGCGTTGCCGCTGATTCTGTTTTTACCCAGCACTTAGGATGGACTGGGTATCGGTAGTTTCAGAATTTATCGAATTGTGAAAGTTGGATGCGAGCCAAAAGGCCACATGCGGCCAGCTTTAAATTTTTCAAAATTATCGTATTTTCATTATAATTTTTTTGTTAATTCAGTACACATATCTAGACCGTTAAAAAAAATGCGTACCCCCCCACCAAGTTTTAAAATCTAGCGCCGCCATTGTTCACAAATCTGTATTGCAAAACGCATATAGTTGCATTTTTTAAAGCTTTTACGGAAATTAACGGACGAAAAGTAATTTTTAAAAGCAAAACTCAAAATTTTTTTTTTTTTTTTTAATATAGCATAAAATAGAATGAATGTACCTTTTGAAATTGTTTTTAAGCTAGTACTGTGTAGATTAATGGAAAAAATAGTTATGTTACAAATGCATAAAGCAATTCTTTTTTTTTTTACGAATGACAAAAATCCCTTGAGTGAAAGAGTCGCCTTATGCATGAGTTTCATACAATATTATTTCTACGTGTGTCTGCATTTAGAAAATATAAATAAATATTGATATAAACTTACATTACCTTATGGCTGCCATTATTAAAAAAAAAACCTAAGACAACACAAAAAAAAATTTTTGGAGTTAAGAGGATGAGCTACCTAGTACAAGTTGCGTCAAATAGGCTATTTTGTGAGTCTCTCTTAGGCCCACATTTTTCAATTTTGTAAAACAATTTGTGTTAAGGAAGAACTAGAATGCAACTTATTGGAAGCACATTTTGAATTAGCTAATTATTTTGTTAATCACAACTATACTCTTATCTCTGAAAGACTGATAGTAATAATTCAATTTGTCAGGCAGTAACAGTGGTGTGCACATTTTAAACACGTTTAAATTGGTTTTGTGTATTTCTATATTACTATTTATCATTTTATTAAACGCACGCCTGTGACCATATTTATCATATCATTAAACACACCCTTGTGACCATATTTTTTCTCAAAATTTTAGGGTCAAAACTTTTATGATCTATTGCGTTCTATTGTTGTCTAACCCTAGTTCGTATTCCCATACAATATGTGCGGCACACTCGGTTGTTTTTAACAATATTTCGTTTTGAACTATTCCTTTTTTGTCGCTTTTGTTTTACCGCTTCTGTGTGATAATACAATAACTTTTTACAAATAATACATTTTATTAATATCATTCTTTCGGAGATAGAGTATAGTTAAAAATACTCTTTTCGTAAAACAATCATAAAGCACTACTAAGATAAAAATCTGGAAATGTATTACCAGGAAGGTATAATTTAAAGCTTCTTTAATTAGTGTGTCAAATTTGGTTGCTTTATGATTTATAATAAATTTGAAAGAAAAACGCACAATTAGTGCTTTTTAGTCATAAAATGTGCTGGTCTTGTACGCCTCCAGCGAAAAAAAAAAAGCTTATTTCGGTTGCTAGTGCTGGTGATGTTCCCGCCTTTCTGGTCACATGGTCGTATGTACCCGCACCCGCACTACTGTGGTTGTGAGAATGGGTTCTCATCCTCTTAAGATCATGAATTAATTGGCTTTAATTGTTTTAAGTGCACCCATTGATTTTTCCTTGGACTGTATGGACACGCCTGCAGTCCTCGGGGATGGATTTGTCGCCCCTATGAGCTCATGAGAGTCCATGGAGATAGAGGTACAGCCCGCATTAGCTGATTATTATTTATTTATTTATTTATGGACTTTTGGCCATCCAACAGGCACAGGCCCAATAACAGAGTGGCACTACATATCATATGTTACAAATTAAATAAACAATAACACATGTTTTAAGCTATTAAAGATGAATTACATTAAATTAATAAGATATAACATACTATACATTTTGGGCCGGTTTCTGAAAGCTTAGTTAACTATAACCAAATAGTTAGAAAATGGTTGCTATGGTTACTTATGGGATTGTTATATTGTAACCGAGTTTAACCAAAAGATTAAACTCGGCTAAGCTTTCAGAAACCGGCCTATTGTGTTAAATTATTGATAATATATTTTTTAATACAGTGAATTTCTTTTATTCTGATACATTGAAATTATTATTATGCATGGTTTCCCTAGTAACGACAAATTATTTTGACAGCAATGTTAAATCGCCTCAATGCAGTTTAAATCGCAGCAATGTTGCAAATTAAAAGAAACGCAATTTTACATTGCTGTCAGATTTAAATTACCATAGTAACGATAATACCTATATTGCACAATAAAAGAAATTCACTGTATCATTAAAATCATTAGCAAATATGTCCGGAAAATCAACGTTAGCTACTAAATTATTTAATTTGTATGTAATACGGTGCAGGGGTGAATTATTAGCATAATTAGTATTGTTAATAGACAGGGAGAAAATATCATTACCTCTTGTATTGTACGAAGATATTCGAAAAAATAACTTTTCTAGAAGGTCCGAACAATCAATTTTGTTATTTAATATTTTGTAAATAAATTTTATATCCATATCCATAATAGTTCGTCTGTTTTCTATAGATAGTAATGTCAATTGAAAGTTTGGAAATTTGTTATTAATATCTTTAATAAATCTATTTTGTACATTTTCTAACCTTTTTACATAAACAAAATATTGAGGAGACCAACATATAGTGCAAAATTCTGCACTAACTGACTTCTAACTAATGAGTAATACAGAGAAAGAAGAGTTTTATGGCATTTGAAATCTTTATTTATTCGATATATGAAACCCAGCATTCTATATGATTTTTTGATAATTAAATCCATATGCGTATCAAATATTAACTTCTGATGGAAAGTGATACCTAAATCCTTTATGAATGAAACGGAAGAAATGGTTTCATCGTTGAGGTAAAAACTGTAATTGATAGAGGTCCTGTTTCTCGTGAAAGAAATTTTTGAGCATTAGGAAATATTTACATGTCATTTGTTGACTGAGATAGTTTTCTAACTTATGGAAGGTGTGAAAAAAATATATGCTTATGATACTTTTTTAACACTTTTTACATTTTTTTAATAGTTACCATAAACACACATTTTATGTATAAAACGACTGTTAAAAAACAAGTACAGTTTTTTAACAGTCGTAGAAAACCTTAATTTTTAGGAACTAAGCAAAGGCAGCTCTAATAACCCAACTCACTGAAGTAATGCAAGTTGGTGTGAACTGAAACAATACAATGCGAATTTACCAAAAACTTTTGGTTCCATTTTTCGGCCCGAAATAATACGATTTATTAACGATAAATTAGATTTCAAGAACGACAGAATAATAAAGGCACGACAAATTATTCAAGTAACCGACAAAATATTTACAGAGCCACCAATTATGCAAGTGAAAAACTCAAAAATTTAAACAAAATAGAAACGTTTAAAATAAAATATAAACTATAATTGATGAAATTTATGTTTATAATTGTATTTGATTTCTCCGTTTAAAGTGTTTTTAACATGATGTCCCTATATTTTGGCTACTTTGTAGTGTTCATGTGTGAAAACATGTGCGTGCCTTGAGACAAAATCTTATATCATTAACCTTCAACTTCTTATAAATTTAAAGGCTTGGCACCCTCAAATTACAACCTGTAAATCATGTCCGAGTTTGGTGTTCGAACCGGTCGCGGTTCTGTGTTTCATGTTGGGTGCCGCATGCCGTTTGCCGCAAGCCGCACGCCGTGTTAAGACTCGCGGCCGCTGGACCACCTTTTGGCCGAGTGACCGAGGAGGAGAGGCTGATAACGGTGAGGCCTCTACACGTCTACGGGTCACATCTTCTCCAGCACCAACCTAACTCCACGTCTTCTCCGCAACAACTGTTACTTATTTTGGATGTTTGACCGGGTACATTCGTACAGTTCGGTTAACTGTTCAGTTATTGCCCGTTTAATACTATGGAGATTTTTTGTTCAACGGTTGTTTTGTTTTTTGTTGTTTTGATAATAAAATCATTTGAATAATTGACGTCTTCAAAAATATTTGCTTGCTTCATCTTACAACGACTACATCTTATTTTAGTATAAAATTTTAAAATAATAAAGACATTTGGTCGTTAGGTTAAATACTTAAAAATCAGTGACCCAAATCCAATTGTGTATCATTTTTACAAGAGTACGAGAGTTCCTTTGAAAGCCTTGTCAAATATTTCTTTATTCCCGTAATATAAATGTGCAATAGTGTAGTATTTCCAAAATGAAATGGCCACTCTCCCTTTCTGATTCCAATAATGACTGATAGTATAACCATTATTCCTGCTGAGTTTATGATTCTGTTAAAAATAGTTGCCAGGACCGTAATAATTATTTAAAATAAACATGTTTTCTTATATTCTATTTAGAATGAACTGTATATACTCACATGATGTTCCTTCACATTTTTATCAGGATTAGGCTGGCTATATTTGAATTATAAATACAGGAATGTTAAAAAATCGTTTTGTTTTAAAGTCTTTATAGTCTATATTAAATACTTCAAATTTGCACAAACAAAAACCATTATTTTTTTGCAACAAAAATAAATCCTAGCAACTTCAAATAATTATACATATGGCTAACGTTGTATGGAAATTCTATTCCGTCTTCTTCCAACTTTTATTAAAAGATGCACAGTCGGCACTAAGTTTTTCGAATAAAAGTCGTATATTTTATTTATTATTGTTTTAGACATAAAACTATCTATTTTCTTGAAAACTTCTAAATCGGGTCGTTTTCGCTGTTGATTTTTGCCACGAACATTAATACTTTGAATTGTTCTGTATGGAACATTAGTTAATTCCGCAGTTCTAAGTATAGGTTTGTCATTACCTTCCGAAACTAACTTTTTATAAACGTTCAGTATCAGAACTTTGCAATTTTCTGACAAATGACATTTTTCTTTAGTAGCCAAGTCCACGTCAACGTCCACATTTTCGCACTCCAAATCACCTTGCACAGATTCACTATTTTCACTACAGAAATTAGGAATTTCTTCAAAATCAAATGGTCGCCAACAAGCCATGTTGTTAATGTATGCACGCTATGAACGTTGAAAATTATCTAACAAACAAGTATAAGAATCCCTAAAATTTAGAAACAAAAGGATTATAATTTTGGAAAATATCCTTAATGGTTTTTAAGAAACTTCAATTGAACTAGTGTTACAACTATTCGATTTAAATTTAAAATTCCCCTAATACATCTTTTATTCATATTACAGCTACGAGTTTTAGAAGTACTGCCATAAACCCATTACCGCATTGTTAAGCTTCTTAAAAAGAGTGGCCATTTCATTTTGGAAATACTATAACATAATTCCGGCACCTATAAGCACTTGTTGTCGGCCTTTGTTGATGTCGATTAGTGCACACGTAGAAACATTGTTACCAGAGCTGGTTTAATAGAATTTTTTTTTATTATAAATTGTCCTAGTTTATAAGAAATGTTCCTCTACCCAGGATCATTCTTGGGTTGTTGGCGCCCAGGCGCCCAGGTGCAAAAACAATATCGTCACTCTTATTAATTAAATATTATTTAGTTAGGAATTTGATATGTAATGTTTACTTTTATATCTGTATATACAAAATTTTAAAAATTTATCATGCAAAATTAATATTTTCTAATTTATATTTTTATAAAATAAAATAAAGAACCTTAAAAATAAATATTAAAATTTATTCTACTGATAAGTAATTGTAAATGTCGGTAATTCGATCCATCAAAGAAATTTTATTATTATCTATGACATGTAAGTAGTTCGATAGAATTTATATGAAAAATATCAACAAATTATAAAAAAAAAAAACAATTGACTACTAGCTTCTTATAAGTTGGTAAATAATGTTTCAAAGATCCTTGTTTACTGATCGGCGTAAGGTGCAAACGCCAACAAGTACTGACAAGCTTTCTACGTGTCAGGGTACATTTTCAAATCAAGAGGTATATATTCTCGCTGGTTGGCGCCAGCTAGCCAGCACCTATAGGCTGTGAAAACAATCTTTCTACGTGTTCATACCCTTTTTTTTCGCTTTTAGTTAGCGGTCTGGCCCTACCCCATTTAGATTTTTTGTACTAAATATGTTCCCATTCTAGATCTGTACAAGGGTGATAAAAAATTACGGTAATGTCAGGTAGTGCCATCTATGAGTGGTTGAATATAAAAGTATTTCCTGCCAATTTAGGTCAGAACTTGGAAATACATATTTTAGTCAGACGACTTATTTCCGTAGTTCAAAGTGATCTGCCGTGACACGTTTTTGGAATTTTGCCGTGACAACCAGATGAAAGTACTAGAGTTCATCATCACGGGGGATGTAACTATGGTCCTGTACTTATGATCCTTTATTAAAGAGTTCATGAAATATTCGAGTCGAAATATTCGTCTAATATAGAATAACTTGCCAGTACCAAGTCTGCTGCAAAGGAGTGAGAATGCAAGGGGCTTGACCATCCACCGCTACAGTCCAATATTTCTCGTAATGACTGTTACCGCTTATCACAAGACCTTCGAGATAGAAAATGTATGAATAAAGAGTTCCAGGAGGAATTTTGCATATAAAACTGCGGGCTATTTTTTAAGAGTATTGAAATGTTAATTCAGAGATGTAAGAAATGTGTAGCCAACGGAGTCGCCGAGCTCGTTATATCGTGCAGTTTGAACTGGTGAAAACAGTCTAGATTGTAATGTTGGTGGTTCGATTCTCCTACGTTGGTGATATTATTCGGGCGAGAATAATATGTTTACATTACTCCCATTTCACAATCATTCACTCCTCATCCAGGTGTAGGAGCTCGCTCCCTGGCATCGGCGATGAGCGTCGTTGCAGAAATAGGCCTATGTAAAATAAATTAAAAAAAAAGAAGTGTGTTGAAGTATGGTAATATTAGATTAAGAAAATAAACTCTCACGCATCTTATCCCACTACTATCCGAGTAGGAAACTCAGTAAGGTCATCTACGCCTGCTTTTCCTTTTCAAATATATTTACCAAAAACTTTAGGAACACCACTCATTACTTGACCTTGATAATGAACTTGACCAAAATCGGTCTCTACGCAATTACCTTGTTTCGTTTCTTAACTTAATATTGCTTACAACGAGACAATCGTTCTGCTACGTGCAGTGCAGCTGAAATAAGAAATTAAAAATAGGATTGCCCGAGATTTTGCTCAACAAAGACAACGCGCCGGCACACACTTACCCAGTGGCGTAACTAAATTTTTTATCCTCTGCAGTATTTTCTCTGGGTCCTCTTCTGAAAAAAAGTAGAGGTTCTATGAACCTCTAAATGATGTCCAGCCGATAAGGGCGTAGAAAGGCTCAAGTTACGCAACTGCACTGCCCAAAAAATCAAACAATTGTTTTGAAACAGCCTTCAAATTATTGACTCATCTTCCATATTGGTATCTGAAACTACCGATAGAAGCGGCACTGCATTGTACATTATGACTGACGCAGATAGGATATTTTTGACAGGTTCAATGGTATCTTCATGTGATATTTATTGAAATTAATTTATTATTCAATATGAGGGTTGCGTTAAATGAAATTTTCCGTTTTCTCAGTGCCCAAGTAACCTCTAGGGTTATAATTGAAGGTAATAAGGCTTTTTTGCCACGTTTCGCAACACGATGAAAACTTAGTCTCTATCACGACCTACTTTTGCATTGCAAAGATAAACACAACAATTCACGTTGCATTTATTTTTTTCTTGCAATTTTAAAGACATTTTTTAAAAACTCGCTATTAAAACAACAGTTAACAAACTCGACTATCCTCCACCTGTCAGTTTCTCAAAATCTCACTAGAGGCGCTTCAGTTATTGTCAGCTGACAATAGTCTTGACTTACCACCAATGTGATTTTTATTTATTTACAAAACAAAAAAACCATTTCATTGCATAACCAAATATGGTAATAATACTTCAAAATTGATTTATATAAACTTAATCAATTTTTCAAACTTTCAAAAAAAAAAGACAAAAATGAGTTTCTTAAATATAAAAGTTACATTCAGTATCTAAAAATATTTTAAAAATATTACACAAGACTCTCACATTAATTAATATAGCGGAAAAAATATTTAAAAAACAACACGACGAACTTTTAATTCATTCAAACATTTCAGCTGGAGGCGCTGAAAAAGTGTTACGTATCGGTGCCCAGCATACCAGCATACCAGACGACGGGAATGAAAAATCTGGTTTCTTCCACACACATGTCTATACACACGCACACGCATTACCAGATAAAGAAAGCTGCTCACGAGAAGAAAGCAGTTAATTTCTGATGTCATTGACGTTTGATTCTTACGTCACTTAGATATTTTAATTAATGTTATAGGAAGTTTCTGATTTAGAAAACATAATATATTATGCGTTTGGGATGCTGCTATTTACATAGTTTTTTAGTTATCTAATGATTCAGCTACAATTTCGTTGGTTGTAAATTTGTTTTTTGTTTTCTAAGATTGATGATGGTCTGAGTAATATACGAATTAAAATTTATATTTTATGTTTATCCAAATTTTGGTAATAATTTAGGATGTGGCTGTTTATATATACAGTACCTAGACAAAATATTATAACCACTTATGATTTTTTAAAAATTCATTGTTTTACACAAAATCAACAAAATAGTAATACACCAATTTTATTTTTATTTTGTATTTTATTATTTCAAATTATTTTAGTACATTTATAAAATCTTTTTTAATATTTTGTGTTGCCCCTTTTGCTTTTACGGCTGCCGCAATTCTTCGAGGCATACTCTCAATACATGCCCTAATACAATTTTCAATTTCTGGAGAACCATGCCACACTTTTTTAATATTATCTATTAAAACTTGTTTATTAGTATTATTTAAATCATAAACAAGTCTATTCAAGAGGTTCCAAACATTTTCGATAGGATTGATATCCGGCGAATTACCTGGCCAGGACAAAATCGGTACTTTTTGTTCTTGCAAATCAGTCTCAGAATAAAAATACAGAGTTGAAGATGTTTAAAATAGCTTATCTTTTAACAAATACACGATATGTTAAAGAAATAAATAAAGTAGCATATGATTATATGTCGGCATTTTTAATAAACAGTTGTTTTTGTAAGTGGTTATAATATTTTGTCTAGGTACTGTATATTTATTTTTATATGTTGAATGTTTGTTCACATTATGAACTTAAAATAATACCTTTTTAGTATGTTAGTTTAGATTCAGAATTGTACGAGTCAAGTTGATAAATACATAATTGGTTTTTAAAATTACATTGCAGTTATTCGTAAAATAAAAAAAGTAACTTGACAGTAGAAGAGTCTTTTAAGTGTTAACATTAGTGGTGTGCCGGATATCCGAATCCGCGTATCATACGCATAAAATAAAAATCCGTATCTGATTCCGTATCCGTTTGTCTAAAGCGGATCTTAAACGGATATCATATAGATGAATTTGAATCAGTTTTTATATAAGCTTACGTTTAAAAATACTCAAGGTGGAATAAATTTTACTCTGACGTTTAAATTAATGTTTAGTCGAGCATCACATTACTAACCGGTAGTTTTGAACGATCTAGTACAGTAGTAGTACAGTAGTACAACCTATTTGACTCACAAACAGGGTGACCAGTACTCAGGGTGTCACCCGGAGTCTCAGGGTTTCAACATCGTTTTTTCGGGCTCTGGATTACGCTAATTTTATCTAAAATTAATATAAATGGTTTATAGCAATGAAAATAGTATAGTTACGTTTCATATAACCATAGCGAATCTCGCGCGCAATGCCTGCGTATATCTAACTCTTTCTATTTCCGATCACGCCAACGGTTAAAGCCGATTAATCGGATATATAGAGCCTGCACCAGTCGCCGACTGTTTGGCTGTTCTGTGTCGCCAATTGCTGCACTCGGACTATCAACTTTCAGCCAGTAGTGCGAGTCAGACAGTAGCGGGACAGTTGACGGTCGATGGACGTTGTTAATGTTTTAAATATACTGTATTTTCGATTATTTTTTTTCAATCTCAAGGTTTACTTATTCTGACATCTGGTCACCCTGCTCTCGAACCCCTCTCAACATAATATTTGTTAGATAAATCGTACAGGGTGCACCGTATACTTTTGTGTAAAATGTTATAGTACTTCAGAATACCATATATGGGAATATCAAAATTTTTAACATTTATTAAAAAACATTTAATCAATTCTGGAATTGGTCAACTTGCTAATATAGATGTTTTACATGAAATTAGCCTAATTTAACATCTACTTTATCCCCTATGTATGTATATTGTAACATAGTTAATAAATATTACTATTGTTTGGGGTTTGTCAGATCCTGACAAATATCCACTAGTAGTAAACTTCAAAAATCTTTTGAGCCATGTCATATTAGAGACTATTGGAACTAAATATACACGACTGCATCCCAAATCTTGGCGATATGCAGACGCGGAAATTACGCCAGGTACAGTACAATGCGGAGTGATCCAAGCAACACACATTTGATCTACACCTGTCGATCAAAGAGGTGGCAGATGATCTGCAGGTGAGAATGTACTCGATTTTCCTGCTGTAGGAGGCTTACAAACCACCCAAAACACCAATAATTAGGACCACAAGCTTAACATTATACCCTGGATACAGCTCTCTAAGCTCGAATAAGAGATCCATATACTTGGAGCTCTTTTATTCCTCCTTGAGAAAGATATTCTTCACAGCAGGGAAGAAAATTTTTGTGAAGAAAAATCTTAGGCGTTGAAAATTCGATGACAAACATCTGTTTGATCTCGATATCCAGGAGGGTTATGTTTGAATTAGTGGCTGTCAGTAAACTCGAAATTACGAAGGAGTAATTCCAATAAATGCGGCACTTGGAAATTTCCAACACCGATTTTATGATAGAAGGGACGTAGGGTATAACAGGTATTGACTCAATGCTCAGGCATGTTTAAGATGGTAGCAGAGCACGCGAAGGACATAATTATGTTGAGACACGTAGCTCTACGCTGCAAGAGATGTACACGCAGACAGAATGTGCATAATGGTTTGTGCAGATGGTGGTAGCACAATCTACAGAGTGTGGACTTCGCCATTTGTACAACATAAAACCTTCCGTTTCTGATCTCAAACCAGCAGACTTAAGAAACGAGAACGTGAATTCGGTGGACAACGTATCTATCTTCCCTTGTTGCTCCGAACTGGTAATATTACGTTGTATTACGCTCGAGAGAGTTGTGCTTCAGCTTTTTACCTGACGGATTAAATCTCTTTGCTGGTTTTCGCGCTGCCTGGTAAAAAAAAACGCCTTTTTACCATTAAATTCGTGTTCACTAACGAATTGTATTTTTTTTTTTTTCATCTATATGTAATGCACAGGCCAGGAAATTACTGTATTGCGCTTGCTTAATAATAATAATACTTTTTCCTTGAAAAACTTCACATTTGCATTGGCCAAGTTAATATTTGCAATATATATTCTACTTTAAAACGGACTGTACTGATTATATAACAAATTAATAACACATGTTTGTTTAATTTAAATATTAATATAAGTAAGTTAAATAGACATACGTTATTGAATTTTAAATGATATGATAATAAAACGCTTGTCTGGCACACCTGCACCTCTTACACACCGGGAATGTTCTTTTTAATTAGAATAGTAAAAATATAAACAATTAATACGTGATCTCATGCATACCCACTGACCTTGTTATTTTTTCTTCCTAGACTATGTTCACATGCAGATATAACAAACAATATTTATAAATAAATACAAATTAAGTAGTTTTTATGATTCTACAGCTTCTAATACTTATTTTGCCGGATACATGCGTACAATAATCTCTTAGCGTACTTTGCCCACGAGATCAGGCCAGTGACATCACAGGTGCAGAAACCTGAATTCGTACAGTTGCTTTGTTGTTAAGAAACGGACGTAGAACCGGCTGCTAACTTCATTGTGATTGGTGTAACGTCATTGTTTGATGCATATAGAATGATGTCGCTGGCCCGATCTCGTGAGAAAAGCACTATACTCTGATCCAGTTCAACATTTTGGAAAATATTAGTTACTACTGATGTGGCCATACTTCGTATAGGTTTTGTCGAACGTCGTGAGATTTTTTAGTAACTAAGTACTTACTTGTATTCGATTTAATGTATTTGACAATTACAGTAGGGAAGACTGTTGTACCTTGAGCATAATGTACCTTGGAACACTTTTAAGTTCCCGACCTTCTTTATCATCGAGGGGTCGCTATATATGTATCTATGTTGTTAGATAGTAGCCTGTTGGTTTCATTCTTTATCAGTTCGCTTGCTATTAAGTTATTGGAAAAATGGTATTATAGTGTTAAAAGTACTTATTTTAACATTTTGATATTCTTGTATCATGTTTCCTATATAGCAATGATTCCCAAACTGTGCGCTGCGGCGCCCTGGGCTACAAGGGCAGTGCGCAAATATTCCAGTATTTCTCCAACTGCGTTAGTTAGACCAATGTTTTGACTTGGGGCACCGCAGTTAAAACCTGATACATTAAGGACGCCGGGAACCGAAAAAGTTTGGGAGCAACTGCTATTATGTATCACTAGTTAGCGGGAGCACTAGTTATTATCTATCATCTGTAATACCCATCTTATGCAATAGGTTTTAGTGAAAATGTCTACATTATTTTCTACTCCAGATATAACATGTTCAGTTTTTCGCCATTTTCATGATTTTAAGCACCTTCTTGTATCTTGGAACCACACGTAATCTCTTGGTAGACCTACTGTTTGCCCCTTACAATTTCATTATCAGATTTTTATTGTAAATCTGCTATTGTTATTTGTTTGATATGATTCAATATAGAAAATATTGTCCAGTGGCGATTTAAAAAGTTTACATCAGCGAAGCAACAACTATGCACGTCGGCCGCCACGTCACAAATCATTTGCACTTGGTATGATATAACTTAATTGTTAATTGTTACACATATAGGTTTTCAGTCATACGCTAAGAATTTATTTAAATTACCGTTATTATATACGCTTGTTAGCATGAAAAAATGTGTTAGTAGTAGACAAGGTAATCAGGCATTTGCAACAATTATTATTAAACTGCTTGTAGCTTCTTACACTGCAATGTACTTGGCATGTTTATTATCTGCCACGTGAGTAATTGTAATAATATATACTATATATTATTTTTTCCAGCTGCCATCTCTTCCTATCTTACCAGTCACCGACCAGGTTCCGCTGTGACATGGCCCTTCTGATTTTACCTTACCATGTTCTTCCGACATTCATAATGTTTTTATTTATTTCAGGAAAGATTATGACAGTATTATGCGTGACAAACTCTGGGCCAGCAAGGAAGAATTTGGTATCTCCAGAAAACTTATCAGAGGACAATGGTGTGTATGTCGGGATCCATAAGCAGAGTGAAAGTAGGAAACCTTTTGTCAGCCTTTTCAAATTCATACTGGCGTCAAAACAGGAGATACCACCTCAGCTTTGCTGTTTAACCTCATCCTAGAGATGGTACTATGAAATCTACAAAAGCTGCCCATGGTTTAAAGCTCAAATGGTACCACAAGATTTTAGGGTATTCGGATAACCCGGATATTATTTCAAATAAGGTTGAAGACGTAATATACCTGGCTGACCTTACTGATGTCGAAGCTCCTAAAGAAGAACCATCATCAGTAAAGAAAAAAATGAAATAAAAATGTTAGTAGAAGCAGTCATGAAAACATGACTAACTTATAAATTAATGGCAATATTTTTGAGAGAGTTTATACTTTCAAATACTTGGGTATCATGATAAATCAAGTGAATCTGATACAGTAGGAAATTACGAACAGAATTAAAGCTGCTAATGCATCGTATTTTGTACTTGATCCTATCTTCAAAACGAAACTCCTGTATAGGAACACCTGTAGTACGTCCCATACTCACCTGTGGCTCCGCAACATGGACCTTAACAGACCACGATCGAGAACACCTCATAGTTTTCAAAAATAAAATATTACGCCGAATCTCTGGTCCTATTAAAATTCATGGTTAATAGAGAATCCGTAAGAACAAAGATATCCAAGAATTGTACTCAAGACCGATTATCACACAAGAACTGAGAGGCAGACGATTACAGTGGATAGGACACGTTATGAGGATGAGGGAGGACATAATCGTTAGGAGGATATGGGAGGGAAAAAATACCCTCGGCTAGTGCAAAGACCTCGTAAGAGATGGAGAGATCAGCTAAGCGAAAATCTAACAAATATTAGTATACAGGACCCATGGAAAAACTTGACAATTAACAGATCAAGATGGAGGACTTACGTGACTGAGGCCAAAAGTCAGTCCGATTGACAGTACCCAAAGAAGAAGAAGACGACGTTTTTCTAAAGCATGCTATCTTTCTGTGTACCAGTTTTATTGAGTGTAGCACTTTCTTATTATATATAATATTATAATTCAACACCTAAATGTAAAAAAGAATTATGTCACGGAACTGTTTACTTATACTTTTTTTAGAATACTAACGTCAGTGATATTTATTTGTAAAACATTAAAACAAAAACTTAACAAACAGCAAATAATCAAAGCCCCACCGTGCGTTGTCAAACAAAGCTATTTATAATTTGTTCATTAATTATCGTACAACATTCGTTATTACCGTGTACCAAGGTCAACTGGACCAGTTTTTAATAAGTTAATTTAAAAATGACATTCATCTTAGATCACAAGTACTTGCGAATAAGCCTTTAGAAATGAAAAATATTTAAGAAGCGGGCGTTTTAACAAAGATGACCTTTCAACATATAAAAAATCTTAAGATGTTTTAACACCTACACGATGAAAATTTTCCGTACGTAATCCCACACTATTCTTGTTGTGTATGATAGATTTCAACTATAAAATATTTTATGTCGACAACTACAATAACATGGTGATTTAAATGCCAGCAATGCCAGAGAATGTTTACCTACTTGCTATTGTCTATAGTAAATGAGCGGATAATATTCTTCATAACAAGACTGAAAGAATTGTCTAACATGTCTGTTACGTATTAACAATACTGCGAATTATTATCCGGACATGGTTAGATGCGTAAAAATACGACGGAAGTATAGATTTGCCCTGGATTTTTTATACAGCAACGATAGCACCAAAACAAAGAATGAAATAAATTTTACTTTTCTAAGTAATACCCTTGCTCAATACACTTGCGAATACTGCTTGAAAATTAAAGTTCTTTTGGTTGCCTACGAAACCATATTTGCATCTCTTTCATTACTTCCAGATCCAAATTGAATTTCTTATATTTTCTTTGTAGATTTCTGACCCAAATACTACGAGGGCGGTTGAAAAGACATCGGCCTAAGCAAGAGATGACGCCACCAGTATCAAAACAATGTTGTTTTTTTTTTGTAAATCCTATCCTTCAAATGACTACTGTAAAATTTTCAACCAACTGCGTCATTAAGTTTCTGTTTGACAGTCATTGAAAGCGAACAACTTTTGCATTTTTACAAAAATGAATAAAATCAAATATCGTTCAGTGATTAGATATTTGTTTTTGAAAAAGAAAACGAACGATGAGCTCAACACCGAATTGAACGATGTTTATTTGTTTCAGACAGCTGAATTTAAACGCGGTCGTAAGAGCATTTTTGATGATGAGCGTCCAGGCTGTTCAAAAGAGGTCAGCACGCCAAAAATGGTGGAGAAAATCCATGGAATGATAATCGACGATTTGCGGGCATCTCAACCGAACGGGTGCTCAACATTTTCCATGAATATTTGGGAATGAGGTAGCACTCTGCCAGATAAGTGCCGCATTTGCTCTTAGTAGACAACAAACGCTATCGTCTGACAATTTTGAAGGAATGTATGGCGAAATTCAACCACGATAAGAAGGACTCTTTACGCCGTTTCGTAACTGTGGACAAAACATGGATCCATCACGACACACTAGAGACCAAGGAATAGTCGAAACGGTAGATTGCTCCTGGCGAATCGAAGCCGAAGAAGGCCAAAGTAGGTCTGTAGACCAACAAAGTCATGGCCACAGTTTTTTGGGATGCGCACTGTATTATTCACATCGACTACCTGAAAAAGGGCAAAATGATCACGGCGTATATTATGCAGAGCTGTTGGACCGATTCGATGCCAATTTGAAGCGAAAGCGGACGCATTTGGCGAAGAAATAAGTGCTGTTCCACCAAAACAGATCCACAAGTGCGCAGTCGCAATGGCAAAACTCCATGAAATGCGCAGCCGGTTTTGGCATACATATTTTCTTTGATACCTCTCGGTCTGGCAGTCTTCTAGGCTTATAAAACAGCGCCTGCTTGGGAATTCTGTAAGTGGGATTTATTTCAAATTTAAAGATGCAAAGACCTATTTCATTTTTATGTTCTTATTCTAACCAGTATAGGATAGATATTTAATAATTATTTTTTATCTTCTCTACGAGTGTAAATAGCCCACGTTATTATGCGCCAAGATTTTAAGTTAGCGCAACTGCTTCACAATGAATATAATCAAGTCTACTATATACTTCAAAATATAAAAAATTTCGATACCTGAATTCTGCTTTCATCTGCTTTCTTTATTACTCAAAATTTGCTGCCGTAATCGCTGAACTATTAATTTATTTTTGATCTCAACAGATTGATAAAGCATTAATCGGCTGATATTCGTGAATGGGAATTTTAAATTGCGCAGTGGGAATCCATAGTTGTGTTCCGTTTATGTTAAAGTTAAAATATTTATCTAAATTACGCAGTATATATTACAGGGCTCATGAAAAAAGAGATACGGAAGGAATATTGGTAGAATTTACCATTTTTATCCAACATATACATAGATATTTTTGATGCAACCGCAACGTCAATATTATTAGTATCAATTAAGGTGGTGGATTCGTTATTAAACTTTTTGAATGACATATTTGAAGTCGACGAAATTTTAAAACCTTTTGTTACTCTCCAGAGTTCAGCAGATACTAAGAAAGTCCATAATATTTTGGGGCAATACATGGATCTTACTCAACTGGGAATGGAATATGCTGAACTTCCAGAGTACGTCAGAATTGAAGAGTATAGAAAATTATGTCTTAAGACCTTATCACACTAGAGTTAATATTAACGTCTTGACTTGGAAAATTAAAGTTTTTACATTCGAATCGAATTCATTTGCGTGTGATAGTATGAAAAAAAAACTAGGTTTTAAAGACTAGGTAAATGCAACAAGTTTCAATTCCTGTGTCTATTTATCCAGGTTTGTCACAAAACGCGTGCGCCAACTGATGCCCTCTCGCTCTTAACTGTTTTGCATCTTTGTCTTTTTTTTACGTTGAGGTTAATTTGTTGTATAATTGTTATTTTCGAATGTAATATTGAATTTAAAAATGAAAAAAAAAAAAAAAGATTTTGGAAGAACAACTAATTAATTTAGTGAAACCTCACAGATAAACTTTTCAAATTAAAACTGTCAACTGTCATAATAACACAATGTACGCATGCACAAACAAAAAATTTCCAAGTCTTAAATATTATTCAAATATTGTGTGATAAGTCAAAATCTAAAGACGTGGATCCTGAAAAACACCTACAAAATTAAAACTTGGATAGCGTTCTAGTGTGATACGCCCTTAAGTATTTTTTTTCCTGATACTGCCAAAATCTGAAGAATATAAAAATGTTTCCCATAATTTGGCAAGAATTCTCGCTGCGAAATCACATTAGGCTGATGCTGAAAACTAATTAGTGTAAGGAACACTATTAAGTCAAGGAAGTTTAAATATCGATATAGAAATTTTCTATTTATATATGGTATTTATACCAATATGCATCCTTTGACTCAATAGGATTCTCGATCAGCCATACAATTCATGAACAAAAATGATCGTTAAATAAAGTAGATAATTAAACACAAACAATAACCGTGGTACAGAGGCATATTTCCAGAGGCAGAAAAAAACAAAGAACATGAAGCTGTAAAAGAACTTCCGAAAAAGAAATTTTAATTTCCATTTTAATTTTTATTGATATTTGATTTATTTGATTTTTTTATTATACTTTTTACGATACTTTGTCCTATTTACATCATATATATTTACATTATATAATCAATCTGTGATTAATGCTTATAGAATTGGAACAAATTAATAAATAATTATACAGATATAAAAATTGTATTATTGTTCTTATTTTCCATTTATGTCTTTTAGCATAGCTTATTTACGCTAGAATTTAATGATTGGCCAAAAAAATACTGATATTGGTGCAGTAGGAAAAAACTTTAGACTAAGGCCTGCTACAAAATGGTTTATTTACATAGGAAAGAATAAGAATGTGCGATAAGGGAGAAATTTGGTAACCACAACTGAAAACATAGAAATCAACTGTGGCCACCACAGGACCGACCGCCATCACAAAGTACTTGTACAAAATGCATTCTAGCAGCAAAGTAGAAATAACTTGGCCTAATATTTTCTAACAGAGAAATTATTTATCACGACCATGGAAACGTTACATATAACTATGAAAAAAAGATACTTGGAAAAAATTTCGAAAAATTTTTCAAAAATTTTCGTTTTATCAAAAAATGTCTCAAATAAAAGTTGTTAGTTATTGCTTTTATAGCAACTTTTGTTAAATAAATTTTTTAGAAATATTTTTCTTTTGTATGAAAAATGTTTCTGTTAAAAATCTCAAAATCGACACCAGTAAACTCCTATATCTAGTCAACCGATTTTTACCAAGTTGTTAAGTTGATCAATTGATGACAAAAGCTTAAATATGAAGTTTTATAAAAATTCTTTTCACAGACAGACCGACAGACATCATGCTAAAAATAGTCAAAACGTTATGTAGGGACCTCAATTCGTGGAGATCCATCGAAATCTCGAAATGTCAAAATCGGAATGATCACAATACCTCCTTTATATATGTTGGCGGTCGGTGAAAAGGTATCGTCTGGCAGAGGGTATAATTAAATTACAAGAATATAAGAACAAATATATCTTACGACCATAAAGCTATTGGAAACTTTTTTAATTTAAATCTTTGAAACAGTTTTCAGCTCATTTGTGGTATCCTGAATAACCACAGGCATTGTTAATTATTATAAAGTTGATTTTTGAAAATTTATAACAAATGCAAATTGTGCAATTTATTTTTTTAAGAAGACATTAAATCTAAAATGTTTTCCATTAGCTGAACAAAAGGTATATGATAGTGGCACTTCCCTATTCACAAAACTTTGTTGAGAATTTTCTCGTGAGGTAAAGTATTTTCAAATGCAAACAAGGTAGCTTAGTTTACATAGTCGTGAGCTCCCATTACCTTTCTGTTTGTTTATCGCCTGATCGCGTTCATTTTCCAGAACCCTCCTATTCACTACTTCTAACCAGATAACATTACTTTTGTTTTTCCCAAGGACAACTCGTCATGTGGAGAATACAGATAGAAATTACGAACATTTTCACTAAATATATATACAGTCGGGAACTAAATTAAGTGATCCATACCACGGCCGGCGCAAGGTCCGTTGGCGTCCCTAGCTAAGACTAAATTCAGCGCCCCTAGGCAGGGCCGTAACTAGCTTTTACATATTATATAAAGTGATGACCTAAAAAAAAGGTCATAACTTCTAAAAGTAATGACCTAATTAACAGGTTCTATTACGCTAATTATTTTTACATTAATTTAATTCATTTGGCGCTCTTTTGCATTGATTACCTGAGACAAGTGCCTCATTTGCCTTACCCTCGATCCGGCTCTGGTTCGTACCTACATTTTCAAACAAATAACCATATCTCCTAAGCTTTCCTACGAAACTTTAATTTTTAATTTAGTTTTTGTACATGTATGATAGCGAATTTAAGATAAATTAAAAGAGAGTATATCATGACCGAGGCAAAGAGGGCTCCTGTGACATCAGTTATTGAAAACGCTGAGTAGCCCAAAATGCTGAGTGTGAATGAACTGGGTATTCAGATTAGAACTGTCACCTTGAACGGTTGTAAGGCATTCTGTGTTAATTGTTTAATTGAATCGGTCATTTTGAAAAGGGGTCATGTTGCCCTGGTGAATATGAAAATTTTATTGAATCCTCTACAAACACACAGAAATTCCAAGTGAAACATTTAATGTATCAAGACGTAGCTTCTTTTAAAATTTGGTGGCCGGGTTTTTTTAAAAAGAAAGTTGTGTCACAGGAAAGTTACGGAAAGAAAATTAGTCAAGAACAAAAGATTCAATTTACTGTCAATAAGTTTTATGAATTTGTTTTCACGAGTGAAGAGCCAGGAGTGGTTGTTGCCAAATCTTATATCGATAGTCTTGTGCAACACAGTTACCTTCTAATGAAAGCATGCATCCAAGAGCTCTCAGCTATTTATTCCATCACCTAAAAGCAACCCTGCTTGTCAAGGAAAACTTCCTATTAATCTAAAAAAAAAAAAAAAAAATGCAAGACATCAGAAAACTGTATCAGTACATTACTAGCGACAAAAAAGTTTTCTGGGATTGTTGAGGTTTCATTCTTGCAATCAATAAAGATTAAGGTTTCAAGTAATTAAAGTTAAGTCAGCAAAACAAAAACATAAAGAACGAATGTTCTAATAAATAAACAGAATTAGGCTGAGACTGCAAAATGATGGTGTGACATCATAGCGTCAAGCATATAAGATAAAATACTTATGCTGAAGCAGTTCTTCTCTGGCTATGATTTAATAAAGATGTTTAAAGCCTATGTATGTGTTTCATTTAACAATCTCCAATAACCCCATATTCCAACAGGGATGAAATCTATGAATGGCCGACAACAAAAGCCAGAAGAGTTACTATGAACTACCTATTTTACTATTTTTACTTTTGTAATTACATGTAATTTAATATTAATTATTTTTACTTTTGACTTTTTTAGTATTTCAAAACTGTCAAAATAAAGTTTAAAAAAAAAAAAAAAAACGAAAATAGACGTTGTCTTTGAAAAACTTAGTTTATTTTGAAAAGGGGTCAACTCTGCTAGAGAAAAACAAAAACAAAATCTGGTGACTACTCGGTTTCCAAAAAGATTAACAAATATATGTTTGCACCAAGGTTGATGCCTTATAAACATAATAAAATACTACGTTACCCTAACTAATAATGCATGGAAGTTAAATAGTTTTTTATTTCTCCTGAAAATTTTCAATAAATGGACATGACTCTTTTTCAAAATGACCGATTCAATTGTTTTGATGCGTGATTTTACGAAAATAGTGATTATTTAAATACAAAAATGGTTAATCATCTAACATGTATGTTCATATAGTATCTTAAATTTAATGAACAAAACATATTTTTGGAAAACATAAACAATATTTATTAAGAAATAAACAAGTACATATCTTTAATAGTGGACAAGAGAGCATAGTATTAAAGAGTCAGTTCCAAATTTAAGGTGGTTAAAAAAAAATTCCTTTTTTTTTGACCACCAATTAATATTCCTTTACAGTGACAATCACTAAAATATTATTTTATATCATTCGTGAAAATTAGTCTCCTAAATTAACATCATATTATGGGTTCCATAGCGTCGCTTAAAAAAGTGGCAAAAAGCATTATGTTAGGAGCTTTTTATGCTATTTTTTTTCTTCTATTTTGCTTTTTCAATTCTTTTAAAATAATAAATTTGCATTATATAATCAAACAACATCCCCGATTAGTGATTTTTTTATGTGAATGTAGAGGTTGGTCGGATTGGTTTAAAAGTTACATATATATATACGTGGCTATCAATTATGTTTCGTAAAATTTGCAGATTTACAATAACCTGCAAATTTTACCAATTATATGAAATAAAATGTTTAGTGTCATAACGAAACTCATTAATCAATTTCATAACGACTCTCTTATGAATACAAAGTAGAAAAAAATATTAGAAATATAAGAGATATTTGAAATACTACGAAATTATTTAAAATACTAAGGCAGATTTGAAACACTAGAGAAATATTTGAAATATTATTACCAGCGATGGATAACGTAACGTAACGATAGCAGATAACGTTATAATAACGATTCAACTACAATTTCAAATACAATAACGTAACTATATTTTTATAACGTTATATAACGTTATAATAACCTATAACGCTTCATAAAAAGTTATTTTGTAACGTTATTTTAATAACATTATATAACGTTATAAAAATATTTTTCATTTGTATTGAATAAATGTATTGAGATATCAAGTAAGTTTCCATTTTCGTAGACCCTTGTATATTTCCTAAAAACAGTATTCAACCACAAAACAATTAGGTATAATTTGATATTCACCACCATAAAAAGAAAACCATACGTTCAATGTTAGAGTCCCGCATGCGCAGATTACTGAAACGGGTGTTAACGTTTCTGTATTTATTAACCTATAAATCTTTCTAATTTTACGTTCGTCAACCTTAAAGACTTAAGGTTCATTTTTATATGATCATAATTTTAGTCATTATTAATTGGACTGTTCATTGTAAGTTCAACTGTTTTTTATTATTTATAAATTGTTGACTATTTATATATTTTTCTTTTGAGAAGAATATATATTTTGTTTGTTGTATTTCATAATGAAAATTAAATTAGAATAAACGTAAATTGGTACTATTTTTTTAAATTGGCACTTTACAGATCCCTAATATAGGTAATTTCAGAGTTACAAATAATAATTATTTTTATAACGTTATATAACATTATTAACGTAACGTTATATTAGGTGTACCGGAAATTTTTTTCGTCTTAAGTGCAGTAAGCGAACACGTCACGACTTATTCGCTGAATTAAACAAACGTCTTTTGCGTTTTGATTAAACTCTGTAATCTTGAGTACCTAATTATTGTTTTCGTTTCATCTTAAAATGGCGGAAGAATTTTCATCAAAACATTTTTTATGCTGTTTAATGTTGTATGAGTACCATAAAAAAATCTGCTACAGATGCTATATAAAACATTTGCACTGGTTATGGTGATAAACTAAGTGTACGCACATGTCAACAGTGGTTTAAAAAACTTAAATCAGGAAATTTATGCTTGGTTGATAAACTTCGATCTGGAAGGCCCTATAAAGGAATCATTTATTACGAGATGTTAAAACCGGGTTTTAAAAGTGTTAATGATGAATCAGAATTTGACCAGGAATCGGCCATAAATTGTGAATAGAAGAAGAGTTATTCTTCAAGGCGACAATGCCAGACCTCATTCATCAAAAAAAGACACGTGAAAAAATTTCCGAGCTTGATTGGTAGGTTCTAACACACCCACCCTACTCGCTAGACATTTCACCCTCCGACTATCACTTATTTCGGTCACTGGAACACTTTTTAAGAAACAAGAGACTTAGGAGAAATGAACCATGTTAAAATGAGCCTTGAACAATTTTTTCCTTCAAAAAATCAGGAATTTTATAAATCTGGAATATTTTACCCAATTTTGGGTCGTGGAAATTTAAAAATGGGTCGTGACTTGCGACCACTCATGTATATGAAAATTCAGCTCTGACTGCAATTAAAAATAAATATATAAATCGACTTCAAAGCATTGACACAACGTTGAGGATTGCATTAACTAAATCAATTGAAGCTAGAATAGACAATTTGGCGAACGAGAATCAGGAGCAGAAGAGCCATTACTGGTATAAAATTATTATATGTTTATAAAATCAAATTATTGTCCTGCACTTGCCTCATTTTTTTCCAACGCACATGGGTCGCCTTATAATTTTGTTATTATTTTTGGGTCGATAGACACCAAAGGTTGCGGAACGCTGTTATAGATCACAATGGTAACTATTTTACTCAATAAAGTACATTCTTTTCTTTCGATTTGTTTTTATTTTAATAATACCAAATAAACGAAAAAACTTTCCGGTACACCTAATATAACATAAGCATTCATTTTATAACGTTATTTATTACGTTATGTAACGAAAACAAAAAATAAATAATGTTATACAATAGCGTAACGATTTGATACGTTATTACATCCCTGATTATTACTGTATTTGAAATACTAGGGAAGAACTATTATTTCAAATACTGATATTTCCGGACAACAAATATCAAATACAAATAACGGGATAGTAAGTATTTATAAATCCAAATACCAAGAATATATTTTTTTGAAATATTTGAAATTCTGTATTTACGTTATGTAACGAAAACAAAAAATAAATAATGTTATACAATAACGTAACGATTTGAAACGTTATTTCATCCCTGATTATTACTGTATTTGAAATACTAGGGAAGAACTATTATTTCAAATACTGATATTTCCGAACAACAAATATCAAATACAAATATAAGAAATAAATACTTTATTTCAAATATTCTCGGCTCTGTAGGTAAGCTTGCAAAATAGACAAAAACATAATTCTTTTAAAATTATAAAGACTAAGGACGTTCTAAAATTTTTTTGCCTACTCCTCAATTATTTTTGGCGGACTTGTTGTAAATCACTGGTGTAGATTATTATTCTAGAATTTATCGGAAAATTTTACAACTGAATCAAGGTCGAATTATTTCAAGAGCAAAACAAATCTATGCAATTTACAAATCCATGCAATTGCGAGTGAGTCATACGAATATAAACGAAATCGCCATTGTTTATTGTGTTTGTACAGGAAGGAAATGTGGATTTGATAGCGAAATAAATAAATGGCGCGGATAAAAGTTTATTTTCAGAACGCTCCTGCTGATAACAAGTCTCAAGAATGTCGGTTTTGTTGGGATTTCAACATGTGGGTTATTCTTTATGGTTATGATACGTGTATGGACGTGACGTGCATTGATATCTTGCGGTACTTATGACTTTACCTCTGGTTTAACTACATTTTAAAATGAGGTCATTAGTTACTTCTTTTTATTTTTTAAATTTAAATATCATGCATAATATTTTGTGAGCACGCAACTACGTGCACACACATTTTTCATTTTAAATTTATTTAATTAATGTATTATGGAAAATTAATGCGAGTCCATGATGCAGCGCAAATATGTGATGAAGAATTCATTTATGAATTTAGATGCTTTGCACAATATCATATTTAGAGCATTATATTTTGTGTAACATATCTAAAATTAAGAGATTGCACATTTAGTAATTGTTGTAATAGATTTCTCATCCTTATTAATTTTTCAGAAATGTATTACATAAGTTATAATTTTTAGCAATACAGGGTGCGGTAGAAATAACTACCACATTTCAAAGGGGGATTGAAAAAAAAATGACACGAGGTATCACCAAAAACTTATTATTTCCCAAATGTAGATATAAAAGTTTTTTTTTACTTTAAGTTTTAAAAATTATATCATCCAAATGGTGGCCTTGACGGCTGATACAAATTTGGAGTTATTCTTGGTTGTTTTCCATCACCCTCATCAGTATGACTGGCGAAATTCCTTGAAAATCTTCTTGAATGGCCTCCTTTATTAGGTCCAAAGACCGAGGACGATTTTTAAAAACTTCGGCCTTGAGGTACCTCCACAAAAAAAAGTTACAGGGACTTAAATAAGGCGAGCGCGGTAGTCACGGAACTGCCTCGCGTAAGACCACTCGACCCGGGAACATCTCCTGCAACATTTCACGCGGACAACGTGAAATTTCCCGAAATCCGAAGAGCTAAGGCTCTCATTTTTGGGACGCCTGGGTGGTTTTCTCTTCAGTGCAGATCCTGTTGCCCTTACTCTTTGAACCCACTGTAAAATCGTTTTCCGGTCTGGAACACTTTCATTAGCACGTAAACCGAACCGCGTACGAAACGTCCTCTGCGTCACAGTTACGCAATTTTTGAAAAAAGCCTCCACTACAAAGCCTCAATGCTCACCCGACCACGGCATGGTGACAATTGAAAACTTTATTAGCTACCCTAGCTAACGGAACGGACAGCACCCCTCTACCTGCTTTGTGGACCCACAATGATTTTTCGAAATGTGGGAGTTATTTCTGCCACACCTTGTACAATTAACCTTTTAAACTGATTGCATCCATCGGACTTGAAAAATAAACCCCTCTCTATCACTCTCATTTTCTCTTTTTCTTGTTTTTCGATCCATTGCCTTACAGGAGGATTTGGTGACGTTATGTCCGCACAATAGTTTCCGTTTTCGGAGCTTACGCTTCTCGATCTTTGACCAAATGTGTAGTTTCTTGTAGTATATGGTTGACTTATAGCTTCATTTGGTCGACCCAGAATTTGGGATATCAGTAACAGTATACTGAAGTGTTATTTTATTTAGGCGAACATACAATATTTTTTAAGAAGAGTGAAACCTCTTGTACATCTCTATGCATATGCTATACTTGGCTATGTATCTATTATAAAAGAGCCTTGTGCTTTTTATGCACAATTATCAGCTTCGCCCTTATAAATTGCTAACATAATTTTCTATTTTTGGTAGTAAAATCCAATTTAAGTAATCAATATAAATTTAATCTTCCAGGCTGAAGTTGTCATAAAATATGATTAAGTTTAATAATTGCGACTTTAAGAGCCTCTTTCAGAATGTTACAACTTTCCGTTACCTACAATATTAAATTCTAAGCCAAGCCTTCGATATGCAAAAACCTACCTTCATATCTGACGTCAGAATCCTCAATTTACTGAACATTTTACTAATATTGACGCAGCAGAATTAAACACACAGGATAAACAGTTGTGTCTACATAATACAACCCATTGTCGATTGTTAAGTATGTTTAAGTTTTCAGTTAAGAACTTTGTAATTTAATTATCACTTGGAACTTCTAATGATCCTATAAACATAATTTTGTATTTGTTAAGATGGAGAAATAAGGAAATATTAACTGAGCTATGAGTCAAAAAGTTTAGAAACTGGCGTTAACTAGGAACAAAATACAGTGGGGCCTCGTACCATTAAATTCGTTTCACGAAGCGGTTCGTGGTACGAAACGCAATTTTCCATAGAATACTATAGAAAATATTGGAGCTTGCATTGAAATTCGCTGTTCTCTTGTGTTTTTTGAGTATTTATTTCAATAACAAAATGCATCAATACATTAATCAAAGTATTTGCTCTTGGAGGCTATGACTTTTTCTCACTTTTCTGGCAGAATTTGAATGTCGCAACGAAAAAATGCTCTGTTAGTGTTTCTGATTTCTTTACAATTTTCATTTCTCGAAAAATGAAAAATTAAAAATTAAAAAAAAAAAAAAGAAATGAAAAATTTTCGAGAATTCTCGAGAAAAATAATTATTGGAATATATATCTTTTTTTAATGTTGAAAATATTCCAGAGGGTAAAAACATGTTAAAATTATAGTCAACTTTAAAATACTAAAGTATTTATTTAAATAACATTAGAACAAATGGATAACGGGGTTTTAAAAATGATTATGAAAACGGCACGTAATTGCATATTAATTGAAAATACATATGTATAGAGAAAAAAATAAATGTAATTGATTATAATAAATAATACACTAAATTAAAATAAAATATTGTAACAATAAATGTTATCCATTATTGAAGACATCAAACATATTATTTTTTCATGCCTTAAATATTCAAGAACCCTATTGTACTCAGAACTAACATCCCTCAATATAACATTTCCTACCAACATACAACATTTATTGTATTTAAATTCAGAAAAAATATTATTATGCTTGTATAAATTCATAGACCTAAATAAAATTAAGATTTAAGAATGTTTGTAATATATATTGTACTGGTTAATAGCCTGAGTAGCTAAGACCATTATATTAAAATATATAAAAAATAAATAAATAAATGTTAATTAGCTAAATATTATGAATCGCTTCTTAAGATTTAAGATTTAATTTATTAATGTTTAGGTACACAAGTATTGTACATAACATTGTCAGAAAAAAAACAGTGTAAATAACATTAATATTCCAAGATTACATAATAAGTATTTCAAAAATTTTGCTTATCTGTTGCTATAGTTGCGTTGCGAGACAGATTGATGAGACAGAAGACACATTTTATCAAAATTAATTATAATCAGTGATTCACTAAACGTTATATATTTTTTAAATAGTTCTTTAAAAGCACAATGCGCTTAACGTGGCGTCGAGAAAATTTGACTTTTCTCGAGAAATGAAAAATGAGAATTCTAACTTTTTCTCGAACACTACCTGTAGTTATGAAAATGTGTATCTTCCAAAGCTAGTTTGTGTCTATCTTGGGGTCAGGTCCGGAGAATAGGCTGGAAGCAGGAAAACCTCCCATTCTAGCTCCATCAGTGTTTGTTTCACGGCTAAAAAAACATGGGGCCGAGCATTATCATGAAGAAGAATCACTTTCCTGCGATTTGATGCAATTGATGATCGTTTTAGCATCAAATTAACATTCAAACACTCCAATTGTTGTCGATAACGTCCGACGGTGATTGTTTCCTTCGGTTTTAACAACTCATAATACACAACACCTTCCATATCTCATCAAATAGAGAGCATTGCTTTGTGACCGTAGAAGTTTTGTTGTCGACGTTGATGGTTGACCAGGAATTACCGGTGATATTTTGCGTTTCGGGTTGTCGAAACAGATCCTTTTTTCATCGCCGGTCACGATGTTCCATAAGAAACTCTTCCTTTTAGGTCTTGAAAGCAAAGAAATCGAGATGATTAAAGGATGAGTAATGGCATTTTCGGTCAATTCATGTGGCAACCTTTCTTTCAGGATCTTTTCCGTGGCTTGTAAACATCGTGAAGAGTTTGATTTATCTACCGAGCTGTTGTCATTTTTTTGAGTGTTTGAGCAGGGTTTTCTTCCAATAAAGCTTGCAGTTGTTCATCTTCGATCTTTTTCAATTGACCTGGCCGTAGTTTGTCGTGAACGTCACAATCACCACTTTTGAATCGTCAAACCCATTCTCTACATACTGTTACCGATGGAGCATATTCACCATAATTTTTCACAAGTAATCGCCGACTTTCAGCTGTACTTTTTATCAAATCAAACAGTGTAGAAGTACACATCGGAAAACCAACTTATCGTGTTCCATTTTAATTTGGTTATATAAAAGCACCTGTGTAAACAAAGGATGACTGAATTTTAGTAGGAAATGTTCACACTTCAAAATAACATAAGAGACATCTATTACTGCTCACAGCTTACGCACCTAGAGCCATCAATACGTGAACAGCAGCTTTCAATACAACCTTCTATTAAATTAATTGTTAAATCCTCCACAAAAAGGCCACCATTTACATACAAACATTTTTTATTCTTCTCTATGGTTACAGGTTCTTCATGTTCAGAAGCTTTAGGGTCATTAAATTCTTCTGCTTTTAAACCAAAAAACAGCTGTGAAGCTTTTTCCAGTCCCTGATAGTAGGAAAAGGCATTCGACCTTTGGTTATGTTTTCCTCTTTCTCAGTTTTTTTTTCCTCAACTTGATGATTATGCAGCTTTTCAGTTTTTCTGTGGTCAGTTGCACTTCATAGTGCCCCTTCTATATATATATATATATATATATATATATATATATATATATATATATATATATATATATATATATATATATATATATATATATATATATATATATATATATATATATATATATATGTTGCGACCACTTGAGTCGCAAAACTATTCAAAATTACCGCTTGCGGTAATTTTTATAAATTCTTATTTTTCATATATAATTCTAGCTTTCATTGTATGAACTTCTAGAATCTTGTATAATTCTGTCTGAGACGGCGACTACTCGATTGTCTTTCATCGAGAACAGACGTCTTTTGAGTTTTTTTGCATAATATCTAATATACTGTGTTTCGAGTTTACCAAGACGAGGCTGCGAGCTATTTGGTAAACTAGAATTTGTGCTTGACCACATTCGGGATCTACGTTTTTTACAAGGAAAAAACCCCCGTTTTGGATCGCGTCAAGAAGAGTTATTTTGATATTTTTCAACATATCTATAAAGTTCTCAAGTAGCGTCTATTTGGAACTACCAAATATCCAGACGAGAACCAGGAGAACCTAGACCACTCCAGAAGTTGGGCCAGTAATCAACCGACATCGGCGATTCCACCAGGATATTGTAGAGTCCGATTGTGGATAACTGAAGCCAACTTCTGTATCTGTACTCCACGCTAAGTATTTTTCCGTATTTTCATACGGAACGCGTGAGTACACATTTCAATTCATAATTTTTCATTGTATTTTGACGCGCCGCACCGTTCAGTACCTGTGCGTGCGCACATTGTTAATTTTTGCCACTTGTTAATTTAGATTCTGAAAATTGTAAATTGAATATTAATTTGTGTATAGTTTCTCACCCCAATGTATCTGGTTGTGTCGGGGAGAAACATATATTTGTAAAACTTTATTTATCCATTATTTATACAAATTTCCGCTACATTTTCCCCATTTAATTTTGTTTGTTATAAAAATTATTCAAAATAATTTTTCGTGTTACTCAGAGCAGTTCTACGATTTCAACGGCTGAGTAGGGATTCAAGAGGACAGAATTGTGTTATTACTCCTCCAGAACCACTGTGTGGGCCCCTTCGAATACCTCTACTCCCAGGGAAAACCAAACCATATGTAATAAGTCTCCAAGCATAACCCCTTGGAGTGAAATACGTCTGAACCCTGCCTGTCCTTTTTTTTGTTTGTGAGTATAACTCTGCTCTGAAGTAACGCGCCCCCTTTTTTCAACGATTTACCTGCAATTCTGCTGCAGGTTAAATCCGCACATCACAAATTTCTCAGCAGAACCGTTTATTGGTCACCACGTGTGGCGGGTCCTACGATCTTAGTCGTAGACCTATGTGACGCCGCGACGCCTGCGTCTCTCCTACGAAACCAGCGCAACGGGCGCCACAATATATATATACCATATTAACCCCTCTACATATATATATTTTTTTGTATATTTGTTTGAAATATATCTTATTTTATCCGGATGTAAGATGAGTGTAGAATATTTGCTGTCATCTCTTGGACTAAGTATTTAAAGTACAGTAATATCTCATGGAATACTTCAATTTGAACCCGTGTTCGTCGTATGAGGCGTTCTCCCGTCTAAGGTCCCAATAGTAGTTTGTGTAACTTTCCCAAGACGGGAAAGTGACCGGGAGAAAGAAGAGAGGACAGCTCAAGCGCAACTAAAATAGACCACTTTTCGAGGATCGGAAAACTACTTTCCCACAGTGGTTCACACAACATTTTTTCCTACGACTATTATGGAATAATCTCATTTCGATTAATTGTTATTTGACAAGATACTAATTTAATTTTGCATGTTTATTATGTTACCATGGTAATGTGAGATATTAATTTATTTCGTACGTTACTATGGCGACCGTGTACATTTTTCAAATGATGCAGGGTTGCCATGACAACTTGCAATAAATTTCCCGTGCACTTTAATGGCTGGCAACAATATTTATATTGGTAGAAATGAATACCACATTTTCTTTACTAAACATTTATTCAGCTAAATGCTCATTTCGACTGCTGTGCAGTCATTTTCAGCAGAAATACGTTGAATATTTACATTGATTAAAATTTTTGATTTATTGAAAAAAGGAATTAAAAAAAAAAAAAATTGTGGCATAGTGTTCATTCCGCGCTAGTTGCACAATATAGAGTAAACTAGGGGAGCGGCACACTAGGGGAGGAAATATTATGTATATGCACAGAAAAAACACAAATACAAAAATACAAAGTTTGATTTAAATACATAAATACTTAAATCAAACTTTTTAAATAATGCCAGGGGCCCCCAACGATACAAACGTTTTTTTGTAAGCATTTGACAAGCTTATATATTTTTTTGGAAATAGCATAAAAAGGTGGAATTTCTTATCAAGTTTTATTAGTGACGTTAAAAAAATGAATCCAACACAATGGGCAGGAAAATACGATGCTATTTTTGCTTTAAAAGTCCGGTTTGTTGAAGTTCAAAAAGAGATAACAAAAACTATTCTATTAAGTTCCAAAGCAGATGAGAGTAATGAAAGTGTTTCACTGAAGAAGATTGAAAACTATGTTTTTATTATGTTACTGGTTTTCCACTGCAAAATTTTACAGACAGTCGACGTAAAGCACTTCAGTCTAAAACCACAAATCTGTCACAAGCATCGAAGCGTTTAGAAGTCGGTTTGAAAGAGCTTAAAAAGTATTGTCATGAATTTGACGACATAAAAACGCAAGCCCATAGCGTAACAAAAAAAGGGCCATAATCCCCGAGTTTTCTCACCAAAGGAAGGTGAAACGCCAATTCGATGAAATTTGCGAAGATGAACGTCTGCAAGACCCCAAAAGATTGTTCCAATTGAATGTATTTTATCGTGTATTGGACATCATCGTAAATCAGTTGACATTTCGCTTCTTTGGAATGAATGAAATAGTTTCCAATTTCAGTGTTTTACATCCTGCATCCTTGAAAATTTTAAATGACTCATAATTATTGGATAGTGTTATAGAGTTAGTCAATTTGTATAAAAAATATATCTGTTACATTTGCAAAAGAAATTCTCAGCTTTCGGTCAACTTTCAGATACGATATCAAAAAATTGACCTCTATAAGGGAACTCGCAGGTTTATTAATTATAAAGAATTATTTTGTATCGACAAGCTTCCCTGAAGTATATACTACTTTAATGTACTTATACTAATTTAACAATACTGTCAATCGAACATTCTTGGCCTGAAATTTGATGAAGTAATTGACAATTCTGCCGAAATGGAAGCCCGAAATAAAAACAATTCTAATTTTTGCTAAGCATTTTCTTTCATGTATGATTGTAACAATATAAAGTGAATAAAATCCAAACTGGATTTGGAAGTATAGTCTACGCAACAGCAAAAAATACTAATATACGTGGATTGGAAACTATACAAAACACTGCGATAAGAATTTCTACAGGAGCCCTGAGAACTAGCCTTTTCTGCGAAGCCGGAGTTAAACCTTTATTACACCACCGTAACCAAGTAATCTAAATTACGTAACAACCGTTGCAAAAAATCCTACAAACCCTACCTACAAATATATATATACCAAAATACAACGAACAACCAAAAACTCCTAGACAAAACTCCTCTTCAAAAACATATCTGCAAATTAACCCAACATTATCATTATATTAAATCTACACCATGGACGCTACTCTCTCCACAGTTTGACCTAACCCTAACAAAATATCCTGAGCATCAAACCAGCCCTGAAATATACAAGAAAACTTACCACGAAATACGAAATAAATACCTCAACGCAATAGAAATATATACAGATGGATCAAAAATAGATGAACAAACGGGATCAGCAACCATAATAGGCGATAAAACCTATAGATACCATCTACCCAACAAGTGCAGCATCTACACAGCAGAGGCATTTAGCATACAGAAAGCGACAGAACACATAAAGACATCCAAAGAACAACACAAACACTACATAATATACACCGACTCACTTAGTGTACTTCAATTGTATCAACAGACCTAACCAAAAAATCCTCACATCAAAAAAGGACAAGAAAACATACACGATGCTATTAGAAACTACAATAATACAGTCACTTTTGTGTGGATCCTATCCCACATAGGCATAAAGGGGAATGAAAAAGCAGACAAAAACGCAAGACAAACAATTCAAGATGAAGAGATCAAAATATCAATACAACCCGAAGACCAAAAAAACATTATTAAAGCAAGAATCAAAGAAGAGTGGAGCAATTAATGAACCAACACAAATATTATCAACAAATTAAGAAACATAAAAGAAACTACCCAAAATTGGACATCTACACACAGAAGGAAAGACCAGGGCACACTAACAAGACTAAGAATAGGGCACACCCTGTTAACACATGAACACATCTTCAAAAAATACAACAACCGAAATGCGACACACCACTCACCCTCGAACACATCATACTACACTGCACAAATTACCAACAAGAAAAACTAAGAAATAACATCTCAAACACGATGAAACAAGCCCTCGCGAACGACACAAATATAATGACAAATATACTCAACTTTATCACATAAGTAAATCTATATAATAAAATCTAAATATCTGTTTATAATCTATCTATGTAAAATAAAACATATATTGTAAAAATCTATGTAAACATAGACGCTAATAGCCACAGTAGCTAAAGCGTCTTAAAATTTTTAAATAAAAAAAAAGTGCATAAAAATATAACTAGTAATACATATTTCTTATGTTATAATTCTCTTATTTAAAAAAATAGACTTGATTGCACCAACGCTGATTAAGCTAACTGAGGTTCTACGAAACAATAAAAGTACCTATAATAAAAACAACAACGAGCTTAATTCTTTGATGGCCCCAGTCTAAGAATTTGCCAAGGGCCTCACATGTGTTGTTACGTCACTATTTAATACATTGCTGTCAATCATAATATAACCATGGAAATGAAAACCCTGAGTTTAACTTTAAAATAAATTCACGGTAAATTGCGTTCACATATACCTAGAGTTAAAATCTAAAGCCATTTCCTGAATTTTTTAAATAAAACGAGTAATTAGGAGAAGACAAAAAAGATAAAATTGTTTACAATCTCAAATTTTACTTTCTATTTTACAGCTTGTATTGTTCAGCTTTCCAGACATAATATTTCGTATTATTTTTTTTTTACAAAAGACGTAAAACAGGAATTACGCAATTAAAACATTGACAGGAAAAACATTAAAGGAAGATAAGGACCTACGGTTTGTTTACCGGAAATTACATAACCAGCTAACGGGATTATTAAATTACGGTATAATTTTTTTAAAATATTTTCTTTTTTAATTGTGAACGTAAAATCAAAATGAGGAAAGCTAGAGCGATTTGAATTTGCGTAACTTTGCCTCTCAGTTTAATAAAATAGCTCCATTATTTTATTCACAGTGTGCATTGTTTAACCCATTGGTTCCCAAACTTTTTCAGTTCCCGGTGCCCTTAATGTATCAAGATTTTCCGCGGTAACCCAAGTTAAAACATTGGTCTAACTAACGAAGTTGGAGGAATATTGGAATATTTTCGCGGCGCCCCAGGGCCTCAGGAATCGTTGGTTTAACCCTTATAGTGCTAATGGGATTAAATTTGAAGACATGCTCGTATATATAAACGTTCATTACTGTATAACGATATAGCGATCGTTAGAGCAAAATGGACCGTTAAAAATGGACCACAAAATTAACTATAGAAAATTTCCAAAGAAATGGACCGTTTCTATGGAAATTTGATATAAAGGTTCCTAACTTGTTGCAAATAGGATTAAAATGATTTTTGATTATTTATTATCTCAAAACTACATTTCTGTGACAAAACACGTTTTGAATGTTACCTCCTAAGTTTTGGATCGTTTATTCTCCATTAAATAATATTTACTATATTGTATAATATAGTAAATAAAAGTAAGTAGTATTAAATACAATTGTCCTTGATATAAAATATTAATTCTAAATGTGCTTTCAACAAACATAAATAATAATAAAAAAATATTATTTTAATAGTTTTAAATGTTTTAAAAAAGCTTACAATGAATATGGTTAAAAGCATAATTTTGTATACAAAGTCTTCTTAAAAAGGTACAAATTCCATATATATTAAATAATATCAGTTTAGTTTCAAGGAAAGCTGAAACAAGTAGCATTCGAATTTAAAAGCCACTTTTAGCAATTGCCATTGATATGCAATTCTATTTTCATTAATTTCTTTTATAAAAACGAAAAACTACATATTGTTTTATGACAGAGGTCGTTTAAAGCAAAGCAAGTATTTAGAAGAAAGATTTAAAGGAAAAAGAAGAAGAAGAAGACGTATTCAAATTTGAATAATGTCTTACATTACTAGAGCAGTTCATGTAAACTGTTCAGCGACAAAGATTGTTTAAACCGAAGTAAGTATTAAGGAGAAGTAAAAAAATTGATGTGAAGTGTGAATTTTCACGGTTTCGCGTTTCAAGGTTTTGTAGGTATTTAATAAATGTAAGAAGACAACAGAATGCTGGATGTTTAAGAATATTTAACGGGTATCAGGTAATTAGCAGGTAGCGGGTAATTAACGGGTATCGGGTAATTAACGGGTTACTGTGTGAGGTATTTTGAGTATTTATTTATCTATGACTATTTTGTCTCGGTTACAGTAATAGGGATTAAGTATTCATATTCCATAACGCACCTGAGCTTATTTTTCTATAATAACTTTTCATTTCTATATATTAACAGGTAGCGGGTAAAAACGGGTAACGGGTAGTGAGTACTTAACGGGTAGGGGAAGATAGGTAAATGCCGGTCAGTCTGCTGGTCACCCAAATAACTCAGAAACTACACTTTTTATGCGTAACTATTTACAGAACTGAGGGAAAGAGGATGATGACAGACATATTATGCTACAGCATGTCCAGTCAGTTTGAAGAAGGAAGAATTGTACGTAAATTGTCTATTCAACGCTTCGATCTCATTTTTCTTTTTTAAAGATAAGTACTTATTCTCAATGAATTTTCTTTTGGATTCTATACTTACTTCTTCTTTTAATTCTAAACCGTTTATCTACGTCTATTTCTATTTTCCCAGAAATTAGTTTTTTTTTTTTTTAACATTAATACGCTTTGGGTTAATGTCAGTCAGATGAAGTTTGATGGCTCAAGAAGAAATTGTAGTAATAGACGATTAATCTTTCACTAAGATTACCCGAAATTTGTCAATTGAAAAGCAATTTTATCCTAATTTAAACATGAGCATATTTACTGACGTAGTTCTGTTACCTGGCACTTCAAATCAAGGAAGAAAAGGATCAAGGGATAAACAACATGATACTGTGCTTACAGAGACGCCATTGAAATAAATTAGTTCAAAAAGAAAATATGTATAAAAAAAATCATTTAGAAGACTGATGCTAAAAGAAAACTGAATAACAAAAAAGAATAACAATCAGAAGTCTGGTTTTAATAAATGTAAGCGCAATCTGAGGTATTTAGAAGATTAGGAATCTATGAAAAATATATATGATGACAGCAGTGACGATATCGAGATAGATGAAAATAAATGTCTGATATGTAAGTGATTCGGCCAAAATGACGAATTATGGTATCGATGCACGATCTTTAGGCTTTGGGCCCATGCTGAGTACTCTGGTAAATAATCTGCAGAGAGTTGTGTTTTTGACATTTGTGTAGTTTAGAGGCAGTTTAAAATCTTAAAAGATCATCTCTCCAGTTATTATTTATATTGAGGAATTTCTAAGTTTTCTTTTGTTGTTTATAAATTGTACTGGAAATGGAGCTCTTAAATGTGGCCGGAATATACCACCATATTGACCATTACTACCCACCTAGGTCAGGGGTCGGCAGAACGCGGCTCGCGAGCCACATACGGCTATTTGAGGACATTCGTGTGGCTCTAAATTAAATTGTTAAGGAATAAAATTATGGTTCTTTCAAATGTTTTCAGATGCCGTAAAAGGTGAATTTGACTCTTTAGCTTCTAAAGTTTTCCAACCCCTGATCTAGGTGGACAATACCGGTCATATACATGTTTTAAAAAATATATACATTATTTAATTAGCATCAATTTTAAGAGATATTTAACTTTTACCATTGATTATCTATTCAAGTAGTTAAATGCTACTGCTTTAATCAAATATTTTGTATGAAAATGTTATTATTATTGCAGTTTTCCCTTAAGTGACCGCCATTTATCCATCTTCCCATAGTGAGAAAGAAATTTCTAATTCTCGTCATTCCTACTAGATATCTACGAAACCTTGAAAAGTATGAAATTTGTGAATTCAAATGTTTGTTTTTTTTTTTTAATTTTAATATATCTTCCTTCGCGAATTAAGTTTCTTACAGGTTTAAGCAATACTCGCATGCGCAATATTTCATTTATTGTTTGCGGATGATTTTATAAAAAAGTTATTGATTCTGATAAGTTGTTTGTAATAGCTTTCAGACAACTATGATACATAACCTGTTCGTAGCAAGTCAAACGTGTTTCTAGATTAGAGCAAGAACTTCTAGTCAGACACATGCGCGTTGATTGTTTTTATTGAATTTGGTTAATAAATTGTCTAATAAGAATATCTGAAAGGTCTCAAATCAAATATGCGCATTAAAACTGTTCATGAATTTATTTCGTAACTGTTGGTACTTTGCTAGAAACTTCATCCGCGACAAAGCTATTATCAAAAATTATATATATATATAACATATTTTATTGCCAGGCAATTAAAGTACAAATTTAAAAAATAAAATTACATAGTGGGTATACATATGCCTAATTGTATTCAAGTATAAATATTTTATTATTTTTTAACAATAGTGTTTAATACTATGTTACCACACACAATTAGTTACGCCGGGAAAAAGGGCAAAACCCAGCACTTTGGTATCAAAAACTATTTTTATATCTTGCCAATGCTTGTTTTAGAAAACAAACAAAAAATGTATGTTACTAATATACACAGATTTTAACTAAATAACAAGCAAAACCGTTATTCCAGTTATCAAAATGTTCGAAAAATTTCCTCCTATCAATTCGATGACAATACTCATAAAAATCTTAAAAATATTAGGAGCTCTACCACTCGAAGGAAATGAAACTGGAAAAATCAAAAAAATCCACGGCATAATCTATTCAGCAATAATATTAATATCTTACGCTGCATTATTTGGATGGTCCTTTCCAGTAAGATCAAATGAGAAAGAAGTCAATTTTTTTATGAGCAGAATAGTAGCAACTGGTTACGCCATAACATTCCTAGCAATAATAATGAATGGAATTAAAAACAGGAAGAATCTAAAGGATATTATGCAAAGGATGATACTATTTGATCAAAATATTTGGCTCAAAATTAACTATAGATGCAACAGTAAAACCACATTTCGTATTACTATTACTTTGACTAGTATTGTGACAATAATGTTAATCACCTTAATAACCTGCGATATTTCACATATAACATCAACTGATATTGCAAGAATTATTATCAGATATACATCAGGAATCCTCACCACGTATTATCAAATATTTATTGCCATGTTATCATTTTTATTATACCAAAGATTCAAAATGATAAACATTTATCTACTTGAAGTTTGGGAATTAAACTTAAAATATATCTTTCGTAGGTATAAACTGAATGATACTATTTTTAACAAAGATTACTTCAATAATATTAAGATCATAAATGAAGAATTGAGGAATTTGGCTAATTTGATTGCATCATGCTTCTCGTTAACTATTTTAATAAGTATATTTAATTCTTTCATAGTGGTTACTGTGCAGTTGTTTTATTTGATTATGCTAATGCGTACATATGATACTATGGATTCAGAGCTACCAGATGACTTTATATGGAAATACGTCGTCTCTGCTATTATTACAATAGTTATTTATGTTGTACACTTGATATTAGTGGCAGTGTTTTTTTATTACACCAAAAAACAGGTATGTATCAAATAATCACAAGGACTTTTTTTTTCAAGCATTCACGCTTTTCCCATAACCATAACTGAGAGCAGGCCGAAAACGAATGAACGATACGGTCAAGCTAGAAGCATTGGGAATAAGAAAATGTATCATTTAAAGTTGTACAAGTTATTTTACTTATAACTATGGACCATATAGTTCGAACTGGGATTACTTTTAATTAACTTAGCCATGAGTGTCGTATAAAATAATGAATTTAATGAAATAAAACAGTCAAATTTAAAAGTTATTCCAAAAAATTATTAAAATAATAACTTGTTTTTCGCAACAGATTTAAAACACATTTAAATCATCTAATGTTTTTACAGTATATTTTTACAGCTATATTTTGCAAAATTATTGTACTGTTTGGTATTTATTACTATTATTATTTTGTTAATTTATTAGTTTCTGTTTCGTTTTTTCTTAAAGCAATCTTTTATTGCATATAAGTACATAGTTGTTCAGTATGACTGAATCGCAAAGCGATAATACATATATAATATGGAAATTAAATATCAAAATACTGCTTCACCGGGAATCGAACCCGTCAACTTAAGAATTTCGCGTTCTCGTTCTAGAACCACTAGACTACGAAGGAATGTAACATGCTTTCTCTTTTGATATCTATTATATATTTTAAGGAGGTGATAATTCATAATATAAATAATTTTAGGCAGATCATACATCAATAATTATTAATAAGATAATGGTAATGCAAGAAAACAGGGATATAGAATATGAGGTAAGAATATTATATAATAGATAAAAAAAAAATAATAATAAATTATTAAATTTATTATTATTATTGTACATTATTATTATTATGTTACACAGTATAACAATAGTTACACTGGGAGAAAAAAGGTCCTCTTCAGCATTCGGGTCCTAACCAAGGACCTAAAGTCGCAAAGTAATCTTCGCAAAATTCGTGCTGTTATTATTATTATTATGGGGTTTGTCAGGTCTTGACAAGCGTCCACTAATCTCAAACTTCAGCAACCTTTTGAGCCGCGTCATACTAGAGACTAGTGGAGCTAAATACACACGACTGCATCCCAAACCCTGGCGATATGCAGCCGCGGAAATTACGCTAGATCCAGTGCCCGCACAATGCGGAGTGACCCGAGCAGCACTGCTTTCTGCATCCTGCAGATCAAAGAGTTGGCAGAAGATCTACAGGCGGGAATGGACTCGATTCCCCTTCGATAGGAGGCTTTCATGCCACCCAAAACACCAACTATCAGGACTACAAGCTTAACTTTATACCCGGGATACAGCTTTCTAAGCTTGGACAAGAGGTCCATATACTTGGACCTCTTTTCCTCCTCCTTGAGAGAGATATTCTTCTCAGCTGGACTTGAGAATTCGATCACAAACATCTGTTTGGTCTCGATATCCAGGAGGGTTATGTCCGGCTTAGTGGCTGTCAGTAACCTCGAGGTGGGGAAGGAGTAATTCCAATAAATTCGGCACTTGGAATTTTCCACCACCGATTCTATGTCAGAAGGGACGTACGGTATAACCGGTATTTGGTCAATACCATAGGCATGTCTAAGATGATAGTAGAGCACGCGGAGAGCAGCATTATGTCGAGACACGTAGCTCGACGCTGCAAGAGATCGACAAGCAGACAGAATGTGCATTATCGTTTCAGAATGGTGGTGGCACAACCTACAGAGTGTGGACTCCGCTATTTGGAATATGCGGGCCCTGTATGCCAAAGTATTTATAACACCATCCTGACACGCAAACACAAAACCTTCTGTTTCCGATCTCAAACCAGCAGACTTAAGAAACGAGAACGTGAGTTCGGTGGACAACTCTAGACTTTTAATATGTTTGAAGAACACAGAGTGCATACTTTTACTCATGTGTTCTTTTGTCAACATGTCTGTCCCGCCTCGTTTCACCGAACCGGTAACTCTGTTGTACTCCTCCCGAGAGAGTTGTACTCCAGCGTTTTCCCTGACGGGACTCAAGTCTGTCAGGTTAAATCTCGTTGCTGCTCTTCGCGCTGCCTGGTAAAGAAACGCCCCTTTGCCACTAAATTCGTGCTCACTAACGAATTTCAATAGTGGGTCCTGACTTCTGAGGATACTGTTAGCTGTAACCAGGACGAGTCGATCGTGCAAGCACTCCAGATTTAGTAATCCCCGACCCCCATTTTGACGAGGGAGGTAAATGCGCTGCACAGAAGATTTCGGGTGAAGACTTCGGTTGATGTTTATGATCTTTCTGGTTCTTCTGTCGAGATTCTTAAGATCATCAACATTCCATTTCATTACACCAAAAGTGTATGAAATTAATGGGACAGCAAGCATGTTTGTGGCAGCGATCTTGTTCTTGCCAGACAGACATGATCACCATATCTGTCGTGCCATATACTTGCTGCGAAGGGCCTGCTTAATAAGAGTGACATCTTGGACACCTCTCTCACTGATGCCTAAAAATGTGTAAGACCCTTCGGCATTAAGATGTTTTATAATGCTCCCATCAACCAATTGAGCGTCTTCACCGTTGTCTAAACCTTTTCCTCTGTAGATATGAAAAACAGCGCATTTTTCCAACCCGAATTGCATACCTATCGCGGCAGTGTACTCAGCAACAGTATCTAAGGCGGTCTGCAGATTCCTCTCGTTCGAGGCGTAGAGCTTCAAATCATCCATGTAAAAGAGATGGGTAATTTTGTGCTTACGCTTCGACTGGGGACCCGCCATGTAGCCACTGCCGCGCCTAAGCTCGATCGATAGAGGAAGAAGTGAGATGCAAAATAGTAGCGGGCTTAGGGATCTCCCTGGAAAACCCCACGCTTGAAATATATCCACTCTGTCGACACTGCAGTTGATCCGCTTGGGACAACAAATTGTGTCTTCCAGAGGGACATAAGTTGCCCAATGCATCTCTCTATCTCCGGGTGGACTCGTAACATGCGCAATAATGTTAAAATGAGAGCGTGTGACGTAGTGTCATAAGCTTTTGCGTAGTCCACCCAAGCCATTGACAGGTTGCGTTTGAAATACGACGCGTCATGACAGACTGACCGGTCGATAATAAGGTTTTCTTTGCAACCTGCTTGGCCCCTCTTCGATCCCCTCTGTTCCTAGATGTCTGACCAAACAGAGGCAATGGAGCTCAGTACCCGCTCGTTTAATACGCTGGTGAAGATCTTATACAGCGTATTGAGACAAGTAATAGGTCTGTAGTTCTTCGGGTTGATTAAATCACCTTTTTTGGGGATTAATACTGTACGCCCCTCTGGTAACCAAGATGGTATTGGTATTTCTACACGGATAAAAGAAGTAAAATTTCGTGCAAGATGGCCGTGCACGCTTGTGAATGACTTCCACCAGAAAGCAATAATACCATCAACTCCTGGTGCAGCGAAATTGCGCGCTTTCGAAATAGCACGTGTAACTTCTTCCGTGGTAACAGGGGGGCATGCCTGAGGATCTGTCAGGTGTTGTGAACAGAATTCCTCAAATCTCTCCAAAACTGGAGTGTCCTGCACGATCGCCTCGTGTTCATAAAGTTCCCTCCAGAAAGTCTCTGTCCTGTCGACTGATAATGACGGTTCAGAAACCTCAGGTTTGGCCATGAAAAGGCGTGACGGGCTCGTGAGGAACATAGTATTTTCCTCCATGGTCCTAACCCGGTTGACCAGTTTCTTTCTTGCCAGGGCTAGTGCTCTCAATTTGTCCACCGCTTTCTGCTTTAGCAGAGAGAGAGTGGACAAATTCAGTGTGTGATGTTTTATGCGCAATTGATATAATATGCGCTTAGTATTCGCACTTAGCGGCTTAATACTTCGTAAAGCATCAATACCACACTGAATATGAGAAGCTTCCTGACGTGAACGCGTCATTTTCTTCTCTAATTGTTGTATACGCAGTTTGCCGTTAAAAGCCTTAGCCCGCTTTGGCGTCAGCACAGCTGCTGCAGCGTATACAGCACAGTCGATATCCCAGAGACTACTCTGAGGGGAAATTTGCTTGTCAATAAGTTCATGAAGTCGCGTGAGGTCATCAGCATTATTATTATTATTATTATTATTATAAGATACAATAATAAATCAAAGCCAAGTGGCGTAAAGGAATAAAAAAAAATAGGTTTATGGGTTAACCATGACTATTAGGACCAGAAGTGCCAATTTCAACGGGACAGTACCGTTCTAACCTCTTAAGACTCGGTGTCGCCAGCAGTTCATTTGAAGACGTACATTTGTTCCGTTTTTCAATGAAGGTACACTTTATAAATATTTTAATGAAATAACTACAACAGTATTCTTGGTAGAAACAGTTTATGCACAGTTTTAACACGAAAAATGCGTCCCTTAAAAACGTGTAATTTGGATGTTTAATGGGGTGAAGTGGCGCAACCGGGGTGGAGGGGTCTCCTTTTAAAAGCGAGGACCTTTTTTTAAGATCATCACTTGAAATTTAGCAGAGAAAGCATTGTTCATAATTTAAATAATTTTGTCTTCCGCCCCCCCCCCCCCATTAGGGGAGAAAGACAAAAACCCATCAAGGTGGGGTGCATCAAAGGAGAGATGTGCGGCTGATATTAATAACATAGTTCTTTTTAGTTCTATGTGCAAATATAAAGTTCAAACCTGCCGACCGGCGTAGCGTAGTGGTAACACATCTGCTCTGCGTTGCGAAGGTCTCGGGTCCGAATCCCGTTCAGGCATGGAAATTTTCTCAAATATAAATTGTCCTGGCTAATTGCCACAGCAGCAAATGCCATAAAATTTAAAAAAATTAATTAAAGTTCAAACCGCCCGTGTACTACAAAAAGATTTCGTGATAAGCGAAGCTTAACCTAAATAATCATACATTTCTTTTGCAGGTGTTATTGTTCCATACTCATCTTCGCAACCATCCACTTAAATTTTCGGCATATTCAATATTCAATTTTAACTTTGAAATATTTGCATCAGTAAGTATAAATGGTAGAATTTCACTACTTTTGTATTTTATTAACAACTTTAGACTGACTAGCGGGCGACAATAAGTAATTAGTTGCAAATGTTATTTAAGGAGTTTATAGAGAGATAACAAGTCTCATATGACCTTGTCGCAATGTGACGTCAGAGTAGAACATCAAGCGCCATTTTGAGAGTCCTATAACATTGTGTTTATGCAGTGCGTACTATAGTGAAATTTGAGTATTTTTTCTTGTTGTAAATGCATTTTTTACAAATTGTACATATCATATGTGCAGCGAAACGCGGAACATATCAGTTTAACATGAAATTTTAAATAAGTGCGGAAATTGACTCTTCTGTACATTTTAGAGCAAACATACATGAATAAAAAGTTATTTAAAATGAGTTTTTATTTTTAAGAAGCCTACATTTGATGCCGTAGAATGTCTGTAATACTAGATATTTGTAAAAGATTATATAACGTTTTCGTCAAAATACAGATGGCCGTGGAAATAAATTGTAAAACAAAATTTTAATGTAGCTCTACACTGCATATCAACTGTGCCCAAGCCGACCGGCGTAGCGTAGTGGTAATATATGTGCTCTACGTTGCGAAGGTCTCGGGTTCGAATCCCGTTCAGGCATGGAATTTTTCTGAAATAAAAATTATCCTGGCTAAATGCCACAGAGTCAAAGGCCATTACATAAAAAAAAAAAAAAAAGTGCCCAAAAAGTATAAATTGCCCTTTTTTAAAGGCAATGATAAATAAATCACTCAAATTGAAATAAAAAATTGTTTTATTATACTGATACCAGAAAAATAGAGAAGTTACAAATAAATTTATATTAAATGTTCAAAAATGTCTCCATTCATTGGCAAACAATAACCTAATCTAAAATAAAAAAAAAAAAAAAACGCAAAACAATGGCTATTTGATAACACGATATTTTAAAACATTCTAAAAATATTCTGTCTTTTAATGATTTTAAATCTGGATATTTTTTATCATAGTAAATTTTTGATTTTAAATTTCCGCATAAAAAGAATCATTTGGCGCTAGATCCGAAGACCGGGCGGGCCGTGAACTGATGAAGTAAACTGATCCGTTTCTACCAACCCATACAGGAAATACTTTGTCAAGATATTGTCCGACCGTCATTTTATTATGAGCAGGACAGCAGTCTTGTTGAAATCGTACTTCATGATCATCAGCCAGTTCTTCAATTGCTTGTTTGTTTGGAGCACTCATCACTTCGCTAGTCGTAATCAAAACAACTCGTGTGACAATACATCATTTTATAAAACTCGTCTAATAATATACTCCCTCCGTTCCAAAATGAATGTCCGATTTTAGTTTTTTTTAATGGATTATTGAAATAAAAAATTAAATGTATCAGTAGTTATATATTTAAATTACTCCTCGATTTGGGTTTCTTTAACGCCATTCAATCATTAAAACACAAAGATTCCCCGTCCAGTATTGATGAACTCATTGCGGCCGTGCATAAAACATGGGATGAAATAACCGCGGAAAAACTAGACAATTGTTTCATTACACTGCAGAAGTGAAAGTGCTAGTTGTGAAAATATACGTTATAAATCCCTTTGCATTTTTTTTAAATGAAATTAGACACTTCTTTTGCAACAAACAAAATTCCTAAATCGGACACTTATTTTGGAACGGAAGGAGTACTATTTTTCTTCAATCATGGACCCCTTTGAGTAAAAGTATGAATGGACATATTTTAGCATAAATTAAATTTTTTATTTTTTTCAGATGTCAACATTTATAATAACTTATTTGCTGGTGATTCTTCAACTTCGTTTATTAGACAATACTAACTCTAAAGATGAAATCAGTCAATTCGCTATTTATACCCATAAAGACTAATAAAAATATTTAATCTTCTATATTAATAAAAATGGAAGCTATATCTGTCTTTTTTTTATCTTTTTCGTCGTTCAACTTCGTTTCTAAATATTTCGGATTAAGACGATATCCACCAAAAAATAATGTATGTCTATCTGCCTGTGCGAGATTCATGCAAAAACAAAATCGGAATTTACATAGAGCCTATTTGGAACCACAAAATAAAAAATATATTTTAAATAAATAGTTATTTGTGTATTTAAGGCACTAAAGTTGAGTTTCCTTATAACGAATGTGTATATTATTAAACGGAGCGCTAGGTGGGACAAATATACACGTAAGTGAAAAAAAAAAAAGTGTCAACTTCTGAGATGAACTTCATCTGTAATTTGCTTGCTGGAAATAAATAGGTTAGTATTGAAAGTAAGATAATAATAATAATAATTGCTGCGCCATAAGTTGACGGTATCGTTGCTTTCTGGTGGAAGTCATTTACACGTGTGTGTGACAATCTCGCACGAAATTTTACTTCGTTTAGCAATGAAGAACTACCAATAACATCTTGGTTATCAGAGGGGCGTACAGTATTAATGCCGCAAAAGGTGATTTAACTCGAAGAACTATAGATCTATTACCTGTCTCAATACGCTGTATAAGATCTTCACAAGCATACCAAATGAGCGGGTACTAAGCTCCATTGCCCCTGTTTGGTCAAACATCTACGAACAAAGTGGATAGATGAGGGGTTTAGCATGTTGAAAAGAAAATCTTATAACTGACCGGTCAGTTTATCGTGACGCGGCGTATTACAAAACACAACTTGTCGATGGCTTGGGTGAACTATGCAATTCTCATTCTTACATTGTTCTGCATGTTACGAGCCCACCCCGAGATAGTGAGATGCATTGAACCCTTTGGAAAGGACAATTCTATGTTCCAAGTAAATCAACTATTGTGTCGACAGACTGGATAGTTTCAAGCGTGGCGTTTTCAAGGGAGAATCCCTAAGCCCAGTAATTTTTTGTGTCTCGCTTCTTCCTACATCGATCGAGCTCAGACGCGGCAGTGGATACATGGACGGTCCTCCTTCGAAGCGTAAGCACAAAATTACCCACCTCTTTTATATGGATAATTTCTACGCCTGAAACCGGTGGAATTTTGAGGACATCTTTGATGCTGTTTTTGAGTACCTGCCGCGATAGGTATGGCAATCCGGCTGGAAAAATGCGTTGTTTTTCACACCTATAGAGGAAAAGGTGGGTAGAGGAAGATGTTTACCTGGTTGATGGGAGGATTATAAAACATCCTAATGCCGAAGGGTCTTACACATTTTTGCATATCAGGGAGAGGGGTGACCAGGATGCCACTCTCATTAAACAAGTAAATGGTATAACTTCGGCAGATTTGGAGATCTTGTCTGTTTGGCACGAACCAGATTGCTGTCCAATTAATTCCATACACCCTTGGTGTATTGAAATGGAATATTTATGATGTTAGGGATCTCGACAGGAGAACCAGAAAGATCATGACTATCAACCGAAGTCTCACCAGAAATCCTCCGTGCTCCGCATTTACCAACTTCGTCAAAACGGGGGTCGGGCATTATTTAATCTGCAGTGCTTGCACGATCGACTCGTCCTGGTTACAGCTAACAGTATCCTCAGCAGTCAGGACCCACTATCACAATTCGTTAGTGAGCAAGAATTTAGTAGTAAAGGGGCGTCTTCACCTGGCAGTGCGAAGAGCAGCAACAAGATTTAACCTGGCAGACTTGAGTCCTGTGAGAGAAAACGCTTGCGTATAACTCTTGCTGGAAGAGTAAAACAGAGTTAACAGTTCGATGAAACGAGGGGAGACATGTTAATAAAAGAACACATGAGTAAAAGTATGCAATAAGCTTGTTTTATACTCAACTCAAAAACTGCGACGCATAGCAGAACTGCTCTACTCTGACGTCACAGCTGCTAACATTTTATTTCAGAATTGCATGAAATAAAAGAACGTTTTACTGCTGTCTGCAAACAATTATAACCTAATAAAATACATAATGTGTAATACGTAATTTTTGCAACTAAATAAAAAATTCTTTTACATATGTCGAAAAGAAGACGTTTATAAAATAGCATCGCTAACCAGTAACGAGCGGTACACATGTGTGCAGTCAAAGCAGTTACTTTCAAAATAGCTGCAAATTTGCTGAGCAGTTGCAGCTATATCTGCTGATCAGATACAATAAAAAAAACGTTTGTTTACATTGCGTTTGAGTAAAAAAGGAATAAAAGGAGGACTATTTGAACCGATATACAACTCGCATGCATATCTGCGGAATAAAAAAACACGCACACTCTGTGTTCTTCCAACATATTACAAGTCTAGAGTTGTCCACTGAGCACACGTTCACTTTTTTCAAGTCTGCTGGATTGAGATCGGAAACTGAAGGTTTTGTGTTTGCTTATCAAGATGGAGTTATAAATACTTTGGCTTGCAAGGTCCACATATTTCAAATGACGGAGTCCACACTCTACAGATTGGGACTCCGTCCATTGTGAACATTCTGAAACCATTATGCGCATTCTTAGACCGTACGTTCCTTCTGAAATAGAATCGGTGGTGGCAAATTCCAAGTGTCGCATTTATTGGCCACCTCAAGGTTACTGACAACCACTAAGCCGAACATAACCCTCCTGGATATCGAGACGAAATAGATATTTGTGATCGAATCTTCAAGTCTTGCAGAAAAGAATATCTTTCTCAAGGAGGAAGAAAAGAGGTCCAAGTATATGGATCTCTTGTCCAAGCATAGAAATATGTATCCAGGGTATAAAGTTAAGCTTTAATTCCTGATAGTTGGTGTTTTGGGTGGTATGAAAGCCTCCTGCCGAAGGGAAATCGAGTCCATTCCCGCCTGTAATACTGCAATAGTTTCTTATTGTTCTGAAAATGGCAAAAACAAATCCAGTCAGCACTTTATAAATAAAAATAAAAATAGTGAAAATTCGCAATGTTATTCATTTAACCATTTATTAAGTAATAAATATTAAAAAGACCAAAAACTTAAAATAAATATTTCTATATGTATGATAAATGAAAAGTATTTAATTCTGTGTAAATTATTAATACATTATCGATCTCCTCGAGAATATAATAAATTAAATTAATTATAGAATAATTATATGTTTCATGTTTATAAATAGTAGGTCTGTATGCATAAATTAATAATATAGAAGTAATGTAATTTATATGCCACTTCCTCATATCAATCTGAGCACAGAATTTAAATATTAGAAGCTCAGAAGCGGTTACGTTTCTAAAAATACTCTTTGATTTATTAACCTAAAAAATATTAAATAAATACTTAGTCCTTTTTATTAAATGGTGAAAGGAGTTTAGAGTACTCTCTTTAGATTAAGAGCACAATTACTTTCAGTAAAGTATTGGCACACATACAAGGTGTCTCAAAAATGCATAGAGTATACAAATATCTTGCTTATACGAGGACCAGAGCCGCAGTAAGGGGGGGCGGAGGGGGCGACGGCCCCTAGCGCACTAAGAAAAAGGGCGCTGACGGGCTTGCTTAGGGGCGCGCCATTGTGAAGATGAGGACCTTTTTTTTGCTCGTCACTTGTATTTTGGGTAGTGAGGACCTTTTTTTTGCGCATCACTTAAATTTTGAGAGGTAATAACCCTGTTTCTATTTACCAAGGGCGCCAAAACACGGCTCTGCCCCTAGCGCAAGTTTTCCTTACTGCGGCTCGGCCGAGGACTATTTGATAAGTCAGTGACTTCGATATTAAAGAAACTGCGACTTATTTTTCAACATAGTTTCCTTTCACCTCGCTACATTTTGCCCAACGATATTTCAACATCTTTAATTCTTTTAAAAATTACGCTTTCTGGAACTATGCAAAATAGGCTTGTGTTTCAACGATGATCTCCACGTTAGATGTGAATCTTTTTACAGCCAGCCATTTCTTCATATGTGTTAAATATAAACCAAAAATATGGATTTTGTACGATTTGCTCGCACAAATATTTATATATTTGGAACTACTAGATTTCTAAAATTCATTCAACTTTGATAACTGTATAAACTGTATACCAACTTTGCCGCTTACGAAACCTATGTTGTAGCTGATAATTTCAAGAAAATGCGTTAAATATGAACGGAAAACATGGATTTCGTTTTACCCGCTCGCACAAATATAGTTATTGTAGTTAGCAACGGTGAAAGGCAGGGGCAAGAGAGGCACAGGCCCAGGGCGCCAGTATTTAGGACCGCCAAAACGACTGCTCAATTATACCTATTCTCAGTGACATACCTATGGAGGTACCAAAAAATCTTCTGCAAATTATTCAAAACATCATTTTAATCTATATGCATATTTGTACAATATAAGAAAGATCATTTAAACCAGTGTTCTTCAACCCGTGGTCCGCGAAATATTTCACAAGTATATAGCACATTTTATTAGTCCACGAAGGAGCTAACTTTTGTCTGTACTATGACTGTACTATTTCATATTTACTATCCCCAATACAACGCCTCTCGCAACTATTTTTCATACTTCCAAAGAAGCTAGCTTTATGGAATAGTAGCTTATAAGAGGAAGATATAGACATGTTTCCACTTGGAAGAATTTTTGATTGCTGCTGATGTCAACCAGAAAGTCATATTCATCAATAAGACAACATTTAAGACCATTAGCTTGAATAATTATTTCCTTGAAAATGAGGATCCTCGTACAGGTAACCTCTGGATTAATAATTCATTCTTGAAAGATATAAAGTACTTGATCCTCGTGAAAAAGAAAAGCTGATGTAGTTATCTTGTGATGTCACTCTGGTGTACAGACATAAAATGCAATCATTGTCTCAATTTTGAAAATCGCTAGAAAAAGAATATCATCTTTGAGTTATAAAGAATCAAATTATTAGTCATTTTTTCGACTTCCTATTTTTTTTTTTTTTTCTTTATTGATAATATTTACAACTAACCAAAGAGGTTAACCAGTAAATTTAATAACTACTAATAACATGTGTGGAGTTGTCACTCAATAGTGAACCTCCAGTATATAATAATTATAATACAAACTTAGTACAGATAAAATATTTATAAAAATAATAAAAAACAGTAAATATTGTCACTCGGCAAGTTCTAAGGGTTTAACGCGTTGTAGTCTACGAATGTCATTGGAATTGTCTAACAAATTTAAGGCGAGTACATTTGTGTGATAATTTAGACGAATAATATGTTTAGATGCAAACTTTTTAATTTCTTCCTTAACACTTTTAATTTTTAAGTCATTATGTAATGTCATGTTACTCACATACCAAGGAGCACCTGCAATAGTACGTAAAGCTTTGTTCTGAAACCTCTGAATTTTGTTAATATTTGATGATTTAGCACAACCCCATAATTGTATTCCGTATGTCCAAACTGGTTTCAATATAATTTTATAAATTAGAAGTTTATTATATATACTTAGACTAGATTTATGACCAAGAAGCCAATAGAGTTTTCTAATTTTCAAATCCAGATGTTTTCTTTTACTTGTCAGATGGGCCTTCCAGGTCAATCTTTTATCTAAGTGCATTCCTAGATATTTAATTTCCTCTGTCGGCGGTAATGCTGTATTATTTAAGTAAACTTGGGGACAAATGACTTTTCTGTTGGTGAAAGTGATGTGGTGAGATTTTGATTCATTTATTTTTATGCGCCATATTTTGAGCCATACCTGTAAATCATTTAATGATTTTTGTAAAAGGTTAGATGCTTCTACTGGGTTGTCATGAACAGCTAGAATTGCTGTGTCGTCAGCGTAAGTAGCCATTGCGATAGATTCATCATTTGGAATGTCTGCTGTAAAAATTTGGTAAAGCGTTGGTCCTAAAACACTCCCCTGGGGTACTCCGGCTTTTATTGGGTATTTTTTCGACAATTCTTCATCATATTTTATTTGAAAATATCTATCAGATAAATAAGATTTGAATAGCAAGAAGAACTGATAAGGCAAACATTTTTTAATTTTATATAAAAGGCCAGTATGCCATACTTTATCAAAAGCTTGACTTACATCTAGAAAGGCAGCTGAACATACTTTTCGTTCTTCCAAGGTGCTTTCTATAATGTGGACTACACGGTGAACTTGTTCTATTGTAGAATGCTGTTGCCTAAAACCAAATTGATGATCTGGGAGTACATCTTCTTCAATAATAGGTTTAAGTCGTTTTAAAATTAGTTTTTCTAGTAATTTAGACATAGATGGTAATAATGAAATTGGCCTATAAGAAGCTGCTTCGTGTGCTGGTTTTCCTGCTTTATATACCATAATTACTTGAGCAAACTTCCATTGAGTTGGAAAATGTTGTGTTCTGATAATAGCATTAAATATCTGAGTGAGTAGTACAAGTGTTTTCCGTGGCAATGCTTTCAACATTATGGCAGTAATAAGATCATACCCAGGCGCTTTACTATTTTTTAAGAATTTAATTTCTTCTTTAATTTCACCAGGAGTAAAATAATTTACTGGAAGTGACAGCTGAAAAGGCGATTCGATAAAGTTTTTAATTGTATTTTCTTCTTCGAGAGTTGTCATGGAAGGAAAGGGTTGGAATACTTGCGACAAATGATCAGCGAATCTCTCCGCCTTTTCCTTACTATCTCTAGCCCAGGAACCATCACTATTCCGTAATGGAGGAACTAACTGCACAGGTCTTTTAAGCTTTTTTGTCGCTTTCCAGAGAGAATAATTGTCTTGAGGATGAGACGAAAGGTTGCTAAGGTAGTCGTGGAATGTATCATTTTTTAATTTGTATAAGAGATTTTTTAAATCTTTGGTTAATTTATTTAATACCTTTTTGTCATTCGGATGCCTGCTGTACTGCCAAATTCTTCTAGCTTTTCTTTTCTCAGTTATTTTCTCCCTAATGTGTTTTGGATAGTTCATTACAGAATCATTATATTTGCCTATAGGGGCCGTAGACTGTTTGGCAGCTTCTTGAATGATGGATGTAATATGTTTTACCGCATTGTTAATGTCTTCTCCATTTTTTAGTGGTATTTTTAGTACTGAATTATCTTCTAAATATTTCCTATAGAGTCCCCAGTCTGTGTTTTTATTCGTTAAGAAAGGCTTTCTGTCTTTTTTAATAATGGTTGTACTAATAGTTGCAATTACGGATGAATGGTCAGAAAATAAATCAAAGCAGGAAATTACATCAATGTAATGTGTCGATATACCTTTGGTAATAAAGAAGTCCAAAAGGTCAGGGATTTTGTTTGGATCGGTTGGCCAATAGGTAGGTTTGCCAGTGCTGATGGGTTTGAAATCTCCAGATATAATGGTTTTTTGTAGTTCTCGTCCTTTTGGTGTTATAAGTCGAGAGCCCCAATGAGTGTGTTTGGCATTGAAATCTCCACCAGCAATAAAACGATTACCAAGAGTTTGAAAAAACTCTTCAAATGCATCTTTTTTTATTGAATGCTTAGGAGGACAATATACAGCTGCAATAACCAGTGAACCAAAAGGGTCATGTATTTTAATACACGTCGACTGAAGGTAATCTTCTTCATATTTCTCTAATTCATGATGTTTAATTTTGTCTCTAATTATGATAGCTGTTCCCCCATGTGCCGTTTCGTCAGGGTGATTAGTGACATAAGTAATATAATGTTTTATTTTAAAGTAGTGTCTGTCAGTGAAATGGGTTTCAGATATTATCAAAATATCTATTTTTTGTTCTCTAAGGACAATTTCAACTTCTTGCCGATGTTGTGCAAGGCCATTAGCGTTCCATAAACAAATTCTTAAGGAGTTATCCATTATGGTGACAATTTATTTATCATGGTAGATAGCATGTTTATTATCATATTATTTTGGTTCATAAGTTGGCTAAACATATTTTCGAACCTCGTTAAAAACTGATGTAAAGTTACATCACTATTATTCTGTGGCTCATTTTGATTTTCGCTTGAAAAATTATTATGTTGAGCTCCTGCTGCTTCAGCATAAGTTACTCCTTCTCTGCGGGTTGTATTGTTATAAGAATTAAAGGTTTTTCCGTTGTTTAATGGAGAAGCTTTTTGGCCGTACACTGGTCCATATCTCGATCTTTGAATTTTTTGGTATACCGGACAACCCTTGTAGTTAGCTGGATGTGGCCCGCCACACAATACACATGTTGGTGGGTCATTTGTTGACTTCTGACAACTACCTGTTGAATGGTTTCCGGCACACTTAACACAATAATATGCTTTGGTACAATACGACTTAGTGTGGCCATAGTTTTGACAGCGCATGCACTGCGGTATCTCATATTTCTTACGAGGCGGTTCAACTGAGATTTTGGTGCTCAGAAGGTACTTGATGTCAAAAATTTTTTTATTGTCCAAATTTGGTTCTTGGTCCACAAAGAATAGAGGTAATGGTTCCTTAGATCGTTTATTACTAATGTTACTTACATTTCGAATATCAAATCCCATTGCTTCCAAAGCTTCTTTTATCTCACTGGGTGAAACTGATGGGTGGATATTGCGTATCACAGCTCTATACGCTCTATCTTGTCTAAGTTGGTATGTGTGATAGGCAATGTTATATTTTTGGAGAATCTTAATTAGTTTCCTGTAGGCCTCAATCGATTTAGCGTTTACCTTTACATCATTGTCTTTCAGAGTTTTACACTCAAGTTCCTCTCGACTTAAGGTTGTTAACAATGTTGTTAACATAGCTTGATAATCAGTAACATTTTCAATAATAACTGGAGGAGGATTATGTTTCTTTTTTTCCAAAACATTATTTGATTCAAAATTATTTTCTTTTGAAATATCCGGAAGTGTTTCTTGTTCAAGAACAGAAAATAAATTATCATTTTCAAAGCTATATCCAACATTGTTCCAAGCACTCTTCTTCCTTGTTGCCTGTGGTGATTTCACTCTGTCTTCTTCACTTTTTCTTTTATTACAGCGCCTTTTTCCAACAGTTTGCCATTGACTATTTGTAATATCGTCAGATGATTTTATTTGGGATGCTTGTGTCAGTGTGTTATAATCGCAATCCATTTGCTGACTTATATCTAAGAGACAATTAGATTTTGAAAAAATAACTGTTGGCGGGGCTGACTTTGTCATAGGCATTGATGAAGGTTGTATGCTACATGTCATTATTGTTGACGGCATAGACATTGTCACATTGACAGTAGTGACAGGCACTGCCGTGATATATACTTTTTCACCAACACTCTTCTCCTGCATGGTTGTACGATTGTCACTAGCACTGTTTATTACACTCACAATAGTAATGAACTGTTGTTGATAAAATTATGCAATTAATTTTAGATACCAATAAATAAAATTAGTAAAATATTTTGACAGATTGTGTTAGAAACAGCTGACGGTCTTTTATTTTACATTCCACTTCCTATTTGAGCGAAAAGATTTTTTCAGCCATGTCAATAATAAAAATCAAGCAGCGACATCGAATGGATGTTAACGCAGCGTTTCGTCTCTGAGAAACCACTCTGCAACCACGTATATCAAATTTTCTAACAAAGAAGCAGCATCAGATGTCGCAGTAAAAATTGTAATTATATAACTGTATACCATATACCTATATAATAATAAAATACTATATATATATATATATATATATTGGTTTTTATTTGTGTCTTAGCTTTCAGCAGGTCCGCAAAATATTTATACTATTTTCACTAGTCCGCGGGGGCAACAGGTTGAAGAATACTGATTTAAACGATCTTCTGATAGAGTTTTAAATATAGTTTTCAAATAATTGAAAGGAGAAAATGATCGTTCAGCACTAAACAGGCGCGAATCCAGATGTTTTCCTTCCGGAGAGCTCGGGAGCCAGTATATTTTTCTTGTTGGAGCTCACGAATATGATCGTTCAATTACGTGAAAAATATGTCCCTTAGAAACGGAGTTTTAAAGGTGGGGGAGCCGCAAACCTTACGCCCCTCTGTAATATTTTTAACATCTTTTATATGAATATATTTGTTTATTTACTACATATCTGAAAACATTCTATTGCTGATTTAGGTAGGTAGCATTTTAATATTAGCCAATTTACTTGGCAATAAATGAAGTAAGTTTTCCAGTTTTTATACTTCGTATTATATTATTCTCGAATTAAAATAGCTAAATATTCTTAAATATAAATATACATGTAGGTACTGTAAATATATGTTTTAGCTGTTTAATTATTGAATTCAAAAATTGATTAAAGGCTGTTTTTCTGTAGAAAATTTGAAACATTTCTATGTTTATATTGTTATATTTCTAATAAAATCAATAAAATCTAAAAAAAATACTGAAAATACCTATCTATTTAATAATATTTCACAGATTTTTAAAATGATATTTCCGTATGTCTGTTGATATTGTTATCTATGAACATGGGGGGGTCGCGTGCACATAACCTACACTTCAGTACGCCATTGCACCTTCTAATAAAAGGGCGTCAATTTGATAGACCTTGCCCCGGGTGTCAAAAGAGCTAGCGCTGGCTCTGATTGTAGTTAACTCTGGAACTACTGAACCGATTTTAATAAAACATAGCCGAAAAATTGACTAGATGCTGTAACTACCAATCGAGAAAAAAAAAGCATGAAAATCGGATCGGCAGTTCTCGGGTGAAAAGTGCACATACGGACAGACATATAGACAGAGAGACGTTGACTTATATATAAATAGTGTCGCAAAAAATGTATCCACACGATATAGAGACAATTTCAAACTGATCAGCCTACTAGACACCATCAGACGAATTAAAGGTAAGTTTTTTTTTTTAATTTAATGGCCTTTGCTACTGTGGCAATTAGCCAGAACAATTTTTATTTGTGAAAATTTCCATGCCTGAACAGGATTCGAACCCAAGACCTTAGCAAGAGGTAAGTTGAAGCAGATGAAACTGTCCAGAATGTCCATAAACAACGTTCCGGAAGGCCACGAACATCGATGAACGCTGCCATGGAAGAAAGGGTGTTGGAAACTATCGTCAAAATTCAAGAATATCTGTTCGGCAGGCTTCTCGTGAAGTAGGAATACTAAAGGATTGTGTCCATCGCATTCTGAACGCTTCCGGTGGAAAAGTTACATACCAAGATTAGTACACGCTCTCAATGAAGATGATCTAGATAAGAGATCGAAAATTTTGTGAGTGGCGATATGTGTGGAAGACCAGCAGTTTCCAAGACGATTAGTTTGGAGCGTTGAGGCCACATTCAAATTAAATGGTATAAATAACCGCCACAATTGTACTTACTAGAAAAGTGAAAACCTGTACATTATGAAAAAACTGAATGTGAATTTACCAGGAGTGACGGTGTGGTGCGGTTTATCAGCGCATGGATTAATTGGTCTTTTGAAATTGTCTCCCAAATCGTCTTTGCGCTTCTTGCGCGTTTTGGTACTTCTAGTTGAACTTCAAAATAAACTTTCTTTGTTTAAAACAAAGTCTGATTTCAGCCATAATTTCTCACCGGTCAAATAAAAATAATAAAAAAAAGTCAGCAAGTTACCAGCTACTCTTACCAGATACTTGACTTCTGAACTAGGGTTTTGTTAAAAAAAGAAAAACAACAAAAGTCAACTTGTCAAATGATTCTGATTACTGGCCACTTGAATGCAACAGAAACTTAAATTCAAATATGCTGGTATACAGGATCTTGCTTTGGTCATAAATATTGAATAGAAATAACCTCTATCACAAATCAACTGGTCGATGCCTTAAAGAAACGTTTCGATTTCAAATTAAAATGATATAATGTTAAGTATGGGTTATAAATTCAGTTGGTTAATTGTTTATTGTATGAGTTCAGAGAAGGCAGGCGATTATCGATAAAAGCCTATGCGAGTAGGTACCCTTATGAATTTATCGCGGGCGTTTGACTGGTGTGAGAGCAAAAATCACTCTCGAGCTATGAAGCTTGGTTTACACAGACTGTAAAGAGGAAAGTTTCATTTGCCAAACACAATTTAAAGTAAGAACATGTCCTGTCTTGCTTTCAATTTATCATCCAATACAACTTCAATACAATGTACACTAATATTGTATTGTGTTAGTTCTCATTAAATGTTGCTGGATTATATTTTGATTTGATGTTGTTTTGGCGCATTATTGTGGCAGTTTTGTATGTAGCTAAAATTAAAGTATCATGCAAACAACTATAATTAATATCTTATGATCATGTGGAACTAGATTTTGAAATCTAATGACTTTTAATGATTCTATGGGACGTCGAGACCATTTTTTTTTAACACTGTAAATCGGGTTTTGCACGACAATTCAGGTTAAAATGTCGGTTTTATTAGAGCTTGATTTTTAAATAATAAATGAAATATTGTTAGTGGGTTTCTGGCGAAGGAGCTGTAAAAGCTGGACAGAATAAGAAATGATAATTAGAAAAACAGGAAAATATAAAGACACGATCGAAACCAAACAACTAAGCTGGTTTGGTCACGTAAATAGAATGACGAAAGATAGATGACTGAAAAGGATACTAGCCTGGATACCAGAGACGAGAAGAAAACGAGGAAGACCTAGACGAAGTTGGGGTGTTGGAATAGAGGAAGCAATGTTGACGAGAGAACTAACAGAAAGCTTATGTCAGAACAGAAATTCCTGGAAATTGAGAACGGAGAAGCGGCGTCAGCCCCATCGAATCCTAGATATTTATATATATAAAATATTACATTGGCAACTTTATAAAATGACAATATGACATGAAATCTCAAATTAAAATTTGATATTTGAAACCTAAACTGTCATATTTTAGATAGATTAGCAGACATTAAAAAATACTTATTTATATTTGAGATGCAAGCAGGTAACGATGTTAAGAAATGACACTATACGGCTTTTATACTACAGCATAAATAATTTTTGAACTGACCGATATATTAACAAGTTATATGGTGAAAATTTTCTGAAAATCAAAAAGATAGGTCTAATACACAAGGATTCGCGAATGATGTCTTGGCTCTGGTGACAGAAAGCCTTCAGCCGATTTTTTAGGTATAATCAAGGAAACCTTATGTAGGTTGGCAATGAATGATTGCCAACCTACGGGCCGTGAGGGTAATTTTTGTGGTCAGAATAGGAACACTCAAAAGCACATGTTGTTAACACGATCGCGCCAAAAATGCTGCTTATTCATAGTCGATCAGAGCAAAGTTCTAAATGGTTATGATTGGACTATAATTTGCAATGCTTTACTATTTCTGCTATATTTAAAGACGTTAGAGATTTTTAATTTTTTTCTCTTGCATGAGGTGGCTTCTGTCAGACATAATAAAGTCAGCGTAAGTAAAAGTTTGGCTCTGCCTGCCTTATACTGCCACATATGTGTCTATGCGATAGAAATTGTTACCAAGCAGTTGGGCCTAGAGAGCTGAACTATGGCTTGGATTACGATTCTTTGACGCTTATATAGAGGAGTTTTATTTACATATATACGAGTACCTTCTAATAATGGCCCGTTATATTCCAGGCAAGTGTCGTTAACTGAAAATGTCCACTATTCGAAGCTTAACCATTATCACTTATCGAAGTAAGTACTGCAATGCAAACATATATGGACCTGACAAAAATGACGCACTTGTAATTAAAATAACCACTTTACATCAGTAAAGACACCATTTTAAGATATAATGGCAAGGGTACCGATCACTGTTACAGTCGCTAGGGATTACTATAGCCCGTAGAAGGGCCATGAAGGGAATGTATGGTGGTAATATAAAAATGGCTCTATAACAAGTTGTCGCTATTCGAGACACGTATGTATGTATTTTTCGAAAAAAAAAAAAATTAAGTAAATAATATTAATAATTTTAAATAAGGTTAGGGCCGTAATGAGGATATTAAGCGCCGGTGGCAAGTGTCCTAGTTGTGCCCTTTCGAATATTTTGGCGTCCTTATTGCGAATGTTGGAAATACAGTATATTTTATTCAATTTAGCTCACCTTCAAAAAATACAAGTGATGAGCAAAAAAAAGGTTCTCATCTCCAAACAAGTGATGAGCAAAAAAAGTCCTCACCTCCAAAATACAAGTGATGAGCAAAAAAAAAAGTTTCTCACCTCCAAACAAGTGATGAGCCAAAAAAAGGTCCTCACTTTTGATAATACAAAAAAGGACAGCAACTAAAAAAGGCAGGCGCCTCTTTTCGGGCCACTTCTTAGCCACGCCCTAGTTACGGGCCTGAATAAGTTACTAAATAAATGCTTTCGATACGTAGATAAACAGAAAAATGATTTTAAAAAATATATATTTTGATTCAATCTTCGTAAAAAAAATATGCTAAAACATGTTTGTGCACACCCGGTAATCCAGACAGAAAACAAAAAATTTGATAAACAGAAATAGCAAAGGTAAAAGTTTTGTTCTTAAAAAAAAAATCGCAGCAGGTTAAGGAAAATTAACGTTAAAGGATATATTGTTTTTTTAAAAAACTAATTTTGACGTATTTTAATTTCCAAAAAATGTTGTGTACCAGCCTATATCCTAGATCAGTGGTTCTTCACCAGGGGTGCACGTACCCCCTGAGGGTGCGAGTAGCTCTTTCTGGGGGTGCGAGCGGGATCTTGTTTATTATACACGTGTAAGTTATGTTGAAAACGTGCTATTTTATTTACTGATAGTACGAAAATACATTTAGATATTTTAAAGGGTGTCGGCAATTGAAAAGATTAAGAAACACAAACTTAGAAGGACCGATCTGAAAATCAAAAAAATGCCCATAGACTTATTTCTCATCTGGAATAGACTTTAGCACAAATGGATTTTTTTTATCAGATGTATTATATTTTCAAAGATGGAATTTTATGGATTTTTGAAAAAATATAGTTTTAGTATAGGCCAGTCGGTCAGTCAACTCACTTCGTAATTTTGCATAATAACTTTAATGAAAAACTTAAAGCGTAGCGGAAAAATAACTACATCGATTTTTCTGCATTTGAATTATAGACTAATATTGATCTTAACTCTTTTATTTTATTAAAACATACCTATTGAAGTCATATTTAGTTAATATTCAATAGTCATTTTGAAGATTTACAAATTTTAAAAGTTTCTATTTATTTAATATAGGGATTTGTATTGGTATCGCTAAATTTTATATTGTTTACATATGCCGACATTTTATAATACATTCTGATTTGTTTTGACAATTTTGTTCACATATCTATATAATATTAATTTCTAAAAACCTTTTTAATTTAGTTTCTTTTTAATTTAGGTTTAACTTATTTCTATTTTCTTTTCTTGCGACATAATATTTTTGGATCTCATCAGTTCTTTTTAGGACTATTTTTCCTAATAAAATAGTTTATTTGTTTCTATTCTATTCTTATTCTTATATTTTAATTTCATTTCGATATAAGTGACAGCGTACGAATATTATAAAAAACGTACCTAATATGACGTTGCAAAAATCGTGACGTTTCAAGTGACGCAATTGCACTGACTAGCCTACTTCCCTATAGTATTAAATGCTTAACTTTTTAATACTCTCTTAACACATAAAAATTTAGATATTGATCTGAGATTACAATCGAAAAAGTTTCAAAAAAATGTCAAATACTATGAAACCCTGAAAGTGTGAAAATTCGCCCTTCACATTAATTTTTAGTGACACATATTTTTGCTGAAAAGTAATTTAGATGGGGTCCCGCATAACAGTCCCCAAATCATCTGTATAGAACGTACCAAAAAGCTCCCTCCTACTTAAGGAAATTTCTACCATGATGATGCTTAAAAAATATCCATTAAGCTCATAGATTTTAAGCGTTAAAATCGTGGTAATATTTTTCAAAATCGGAAGATTTTTTGGTATATGTATTCTGCGTAATAATAAATTAGAAACTAAGTAGGTCTTGTAAAATCCATGATAAATACTCACTTTACCTATTAACCAAATAACTTACCTTGTCGACTTGTTTCCTTGTTGGCCTCATGTAAACCAGACTTTACAGTGGTACGCGAGGTACGCGGTGTACGCGGCCGGCCAGACGTGACGGAACGCCGGTCGTGATGCGTGACGCACCTGTGAAACGTGCCGAGACGCAAGGTTCTCGATTGTGTACACCTTTTTATGTTGCCTGCTTTGCATGTTTATTTCTATTTTTCCTTCGTTACTACGGTTAGGCTAGGACATGGGCGCCTCATATTCAACAAGCTATGGGCTCGGTTGTTTCGCACCGAATATTTCACTTAATGAAAATTATTCAGAAATAAAAAAGTGAAACGATAAACAAAATGAAAGTAGAATAGAAGATTGGAGAGACTATTGTAGTGCGGGAGGCAGCGCTGCATTTTTTATGGTTATTTCATCCCGCTTAATTTTTTTTTTTAAGTGATAGTTTAGATATGGCTAATAATCGTAACAGGCGTCAGCCGCCAGAATCGTGGTGGGGCTGGTCATGAGAAAATGTATATCTTGTAAAAAAAAAAAACCAAAAGTCATTTCAAGCCACTTGAAAATTTGCACAATTATTGTTTAAGTGATAATAATAATAATAATAATAATAATAATAATAATAATAATAACACTACGTCACACTACGTCACACGCTCTCATTTTAACATTATTGCGCATGTTACGAGTCCACCCGGAGATAGAGAGATGCATTGGGCAACTTATGTCCCTATGGAAGACACAATTTGTTGTCCCAAGCGGATCAACTGCAGTGTCGACAGAGTGGATATATTTCAAGCGTGGGGTTTACCAGGGAGATCCCTAAGCCCGCTACTATTTTGCATCTCACTTCTTCCTCTATCGATCGAGCTTAGGCGCGGCAGTGGCTACATGGCGGGTCCCCCGTCGAAGCGTAAGCACAAAATTACCCATCTTTTTTACATGGATGATTTGAAGCTCTACGCCTCGAACGAGAGGAATCTGCAGACCGCCTTAGATACTGTTGCTGAGTACACTGCCGCGATAGGTATGCAATTCGGGTTGGAAAAATGCGCTGTTTTTCATATATACAGAGGAAAAGGTTTAGACAACGGTGAAGACGTTCAATTGGTTGATGGGAGCATTATAAAACATCTTAATGCCGAAGGGTCTTACACATTTTTAGGCATCAGTGAGAGAGGTGTCCAAGATGTCACTCTTATTAAGCAGGCCCTTCGCAGCAAGTATATGGCACGACTTAGGCAGATATGGAGATCATGTCTGTCTGGCAAGAACAAGATCGCTGCCACAAACATGCTTGCTGTCCCATTAATTTCATACACTTTTGGTGTAATGAAATGGAATGTTGATGATCTTAAGGATCTCGACAGAAGAACCAGAAAGATCATGAACATCAACCGAAGTCTTCACCCGAAATCTTCTGTGCAGCGCATTTACCTCCCTCGTCAAAATGGGGGTCGGGGATTACTAAATCTGGAGTGCTTGCACGATCGTCTCGTCCTGGTTACAGCTAACAGTATCCTCAGAAGTCAGGACCCACTATTAAAATTCGTTAGTGAGCACGAATTTAGTGAAAAAGGGGCGTTTCTTTACCAGGCAGCGCGAAGAGCAGCAACGAGATTTAACCTGGCAGACTTGAGTCCCGTCAGGGAAAACGCTGGAGTACAACTCTCTCGGGAGGAGTACAACAGAGTTACCGGTTCGGTGAAACGAGGCGAGACAGACATGTTGACAAAAGAACACATGAGTAAAAGTATGCACTCTGTGTTCTTCAAACATATTAAAAGTCTAGAGTTGTCCACAGAACTCACGTTCTCGTTTCTTAAGTCTGCTGGTTTGAGATCGGAAACAGAAGGTTTTGTGTTTGCGTGTCAGGATAGTGTTATAAATACTTTGGCATACAGGGCCCGCATATTCCAAATAGCGGAGTCCACACTCTGTAGGTTGTGCCACCACCATTCTGAAACGATAATGCACATTCTGTCTGCTTGTCCATCTCTTGCAGCGTCGAGCTACGTGTCTCGACATAATGCTGCTCTCCGCGTGCTCTACTATCATCTTAGACATGCCTATGGTATTGACCAAATACCGGTTATACCGTACGTCCCTTCTGACATAGAATCGGTGGTGGAAAATTCCAAGTGCCGAATTTATTGGAATTACTCCTTCCCCACCTCGAGGTTACTGACAGCCACTAAGCCGGACATAACCCTCCTGGATATCGAGACCAAACAGATGTTTGTGATCGAATTCTCAAGTCCAGCTGAGAAGAATATCTCTCTCAAGGAGGAGGGAAAGAGGTCCAAGTATATGGACCTCTTGTCCGAGCTTAGAAAGCTGTATCCCGGGTATAAAGTTAAGCTTGTAGTCCTGATAGTTGGTGTTTTGGGTGGCATGAAAGCCTCCTATCGAAGGGAAATCGAGTCCATTCCCGTCTGCAGATCTTCTGCCAACTCTTTGATCTGCAGGATGCAGAAAGCAGTGCTGCTCGGGTCGCTCCGCATTGTGCGGACACTGGATCTGGCGTAATTTCCGCGGCTGCATATCGCCAGGGTTTGGGATGCAGTCGTGTGTATTTAGCTCCACTAGTCTCTAGTATGACGCGGCTCAAAAGGTTGCTGAAGTTTGAGATTAGTGGACGCTTGTCAAGACCTGACAAACCCCATAATAATAATAATAATAATAATAATAATAATAAAAAGTCAGCTGCGTGCGTAGTGGGGGATTATACGTCAGTCGCTTGTATAAACCTATCATACAAAAAAAAAAAATTATGTAAAGTCATTTCAAATTCAATGCAACTTATGCATCGAACTTATTATATAATTAGAATAATAAAAACAACAATCAGCTGTTTGTACAATGGGGGTAAGACCGTCAGCTGAGGGATTATAATTGCCGAGCGGGCATTTAGCCTAAGCATTTTATAATATAATCAATGATGTCACTGATGATCTTTACCCCGTTATGTCAGCAGCTGACGATTATTTTTATTTAATCAAGTTTTTTTTGTTCAGTTACAAAATACAGGTATAGACAAGCAGAGTATTCTAAATAAGAATGTACATATAGTTTTAATTATAGTACAATTATTTCTTATTCTGGTTTCCATATTGCATCATTCCAATATTCCAACATGTAAAAATTCCAGTGTTTGACGTAATTAAAAACATTATCTGCTTATAATGTTTTATTAGCACTACGTCAATAAATTTCTAAAGAAATTGATGATTTGATTAAAAATAAGGAAAAGTTTTTGCTGATTGGATATTGCAGCGTAATAGCAGTATGTACTAGTGATTATTATTTACCAGTTCTAACTGATAGATACGAATCATTGTTCTTTTCACGTTCAACTTTGTAAAACTTATATTGATTATTATTTTGTAAATAAGTGGTCGCCATTTTGAAATGGTTAACATAAAAATATGACTTTTTGGTGTCATTGTAAAGCTAATTTAATGTACTTTTAGGAAAAAAATATAAAATTATCGATTCCCTATGCTAGATCAAAAGTTGACATCATTTCCGGTGAAACCGGAAGTGCCTCAGAATTCTTGTAGTAACCTTTAGATGGGCCTTTTTTGTCTAGTTTAACTTTTGTTCTGAAGATTTTTTGTATCTTTACAAATAAAGGAGATTTTCGGGGTGCCCCGTTTCAAACAAACACCCTGTATACACGTTTTCAATTGCAATCATTGACGATTAACATATTTATTAAAAATAAGGACCAACAAAACGATACAGCATGGCTTTCTTATTTGTGACCAGAGGTCTAGACACAGAGAACTTTCCTTCTTTGTCCTTTGCGCCACCTATCGAAAAAATAAAACACTAAAATTGAAAACCTATTGTGGGGTAACAAATGAAATTATTCTTTAAACGTATATAAACATCTTAACGCTCAAGTCCGAGTGGGACTCGGGCACATAGTGATACCAAGTTATTTAATACCCTAGAGAGACTCGGGCAGCCTTCCTTTCGATACCACAAATATAAAACTTGACGAAGGAGACAATATAATACAATTTAACACCTTTGAAACAAGTGTATGTTGTTACAGATATGTTCTGACTTGTCGATCGCTTTGTTTATTCACGATTATTCAGGTTCTTTCCAAGTTTAATGCAAGCGTGACGTATTTTACATTATAACTATAAATTTTTAAGTTGAACAACAATAAATAATTTGGTAGTGTACATAAATAAAAATCCAACTGTAATCAATAGTAAATAAATCATCAATTGTGTTAGAAATATTTTTATAGCGGAATGTATTTTCTCCATGGACCACTATAGAATTAACCAATTTTAACTACAGAAAGTTAATATTGTAGCACCAGAGTTGTAATGTTATTCTAAAGCACTTATCTTCTTATGCATTTCATTCTATCACTAGTGATGTAATAACTATTACATGCTTGTTGTCATTTTTTATTGTTCATTATAAGGTATGCATTCCTCCGCGCTGATAAGTAGTGCAAACGATATATATACGCGTAGGGATACATTAAAATAAATGCAATATTTACATTAAATAAATTCAACAAAACTTCCTAAAAAGTACTAAAATAGTGGCCGATGTGTCGCAAATTAAACTAAAATTAAACAAATCATAAATAAAAAAATAAAGTTTAATTAATTGATTAATTTGTTATGTAATATAAATTATTTGTTAAAATAATATGTTTGTTAAAATAATTATTTGTTAAATTTCTTTTTATTTTTTTCTGGTGGTCGTGGAGAAAGTAGGGTCTGTGACTCAGTTGGAAGAGAAAATTCGATGCTCGTGGAACCTCACGCTCACGCTCACGTGCTCGGTTGTTCAACTCGCATCAAATCTTCTCATTGCAACCTTGTTACCGAATATTCTATTATATACTTATATTTTTAGAAAAACAAAAAGGAATGCTTGCCATAAAATATCGGACTTACTACACATAATTTGATATAAAAATATTGATTTTGTGAATATAGTGTTGATGAATTCACATTTTTACATGCTAAAGTGCTTGTATATTAATTTTCAATAATTAAAAAAAAACATTTTTTGAGTTAAGGAACAAAAACTAAATTAATAAGCATAAAAAATCCCACATTTCGGTTTTTACATGATTTTAGCAATGATAAAAATAATTTCCCAATATCCCTATTATCCCAAGGGACTGAAAAAAATATAGTGATAATAGAGATAAGATAAGTGATATCGTACGATTGGAATTTTTAATGTCACAAGATTTTCAAAAAATATACATGTATGTATAATTTATGTAGTATATTAAATGAAAACTATTAATACTTAGCTTAACAGAGACAACTATATGTCCGAAAAATATCCATACATCCAGTATTTAGGCATTCCTACGGCCTCCATCGCTTATTAGCTACTTACGAAATTCTGAAATAAAATACAATAAAGTCTATACTTTTTCACAAGATCACAAGATTCTACCATCCCATATTGTTGTTTTTGTCTCTACCACGATGGTTCTCCTTCTTGAAGACTAAGACAGTCTATCCTCGCCTATTCTATAGGATTTATTTGAGCACTTTCCAGGTTCCGTTTATATATGTTCGACGAAGTGTGGCCCCAGTCTTATTCTAGACGCTTTTCAAATCTTGTTTGCTTAATCAGTCAGTTCTAAGGTTGTGATACGGTTACCCAGAATATTTAAATTCTGCGTAAAGAATTTTTAAATTGTGAATTTATTCTTACTGTTTATTAAAATTTATTACTACATACATATATCAATGCCTAGACGAGGATTCGAACCCTATACGTTTTCAACGGAAGGATATAAACATATTACATTTATTCCTGACATTACAAGAAAAAATTCTGAGCAAATTCCATCATCATTCGTTTTGCAATCAGGAACCAATTCGATTTGTCACAAATGAGTCCATTAATGTGCAAATAAAAAGCAATTAAAAATAATTGACTTTTCGAATACTTTTGAATTTAACTCAATTAAAATCTTGTAAATGATTTTACAGAAATTTAAACGTTGGTGTAATTGACGTCAGCAGGAAAAGCAAAGAAAACTGGTGACCTTTAAAAGGTAAACTTCAGGAAAATTACATCAATATTTTAAACCTGTAGTTGTTGTATAAGATGAACTTAACAACGAAGTAAAGTTTGTAAAACGTTTTACTTAAGTTTAACTTAACCAGTTTTATATCAAAACATTTTATTTGCTCTTCATTTTCCTGCATGGCATCTAAACAGTTGTAAATCCTATAATGCTATAGTCTTCTTCCACATATAATATTAGTTTTTAATATATTTGATTCTTATTGTAATGAATATGATATGACTTCTCTGGTGAAACATGGCTGGAAGATTATGTCCTGTCAAATCAAGAAGCTGAAACAGTGGCTGAAGTGCTAGTGGAGAACTGGATTTGTCATTATAGCGTACCTCTTAAAAAACACCCAGATCAAGGCAGGAAGTCTAAACTTTTCCAAGAACTCTGCGAGCGACTGGGAATTGAAAAAACTCGTACAACTCTTTTACACCCTCAATTCGATAGCACGATGGAGAAATTCTATCGGAATATTAGAGAATAATGTATCCGAGGTGTCTAATATTCAACGGGATTGGTACAATCATCTACCACTACTGCTTTTAGCTTATCATTCGGCATAGCATGAAACAACTTGTTAGACGCCTTCGGATCATTTTAGGAACGGAGATGAAACTACCTCAATACCTTTTGTTTGGTAACCGACGAGTTCATCGAAAATCAATTCATCGAAAATCAATTCATCGAAAATCAATTCATCGAAAATCAATTCATCGAAAATCAATTCATCGAATGATCAATTCATCGAATGATCAATTCATTGAAAAAAAATATGACAGAGACCTATGTCATGGAACTGAAAAGCAAATGGACGACAACCACTTATTAGCTCGAGAGAACATTTCTTACACCTGTAAAACAATTAAGAGGAGGTATGGTGTACGATTCAATGCCACTGGATATAAGAAGGGCGAGAAAGTCTGAATGGGCAAGAGAGTCAAATGACGTTGTAGATTATCTCCAATCCTCTTGACAAGGTCCATATGAGATTGTGAAGAGAATTAACGATGTCGTTTATCGAATTCAGAAATGCCTCCGAGGAAAATTAAAGGTTGTTCTTATTGACAGATTGGCAAAGTTCCATGGAAACGAATAGCTGACTGATCGAGATAATCAGAATTAAGGGGGGATAGTCTGCCGAATACACAGGTTTAGAGGTTACTGTGGAAATTACCTCAGATTTGTAATAGATTGATCTATAATTGTAAGTTGTATCTACGGAAACCGTACCATAATCTAAAAAACTCTAGAAAAGTGATACAATGAAAGCGAGTTTTCTTACTAACTACAAATATTTAGTCATTCATTCGGTTTTCAGATCTGGCAAGAACAAGAACACTTCATTTTGTATACACTTAGGTAGTACTGGAAGTCAATATGATTGGCACATATAGAGGAACTATCAACACAATGTTCTCTTGATAACTAGTAAAAATAAAAGAGAATATATGAACCATTTTCGAAAGAATATTTTTCGGCTGCCATTAGAATCAAAAGTATTCGAAAATTAATTTATATTTAATTGCTTTTTATTTGCGCATTAATGGACTCATTTGTGACAAATCGAATTGGGTCCTTGATTGCAAGACGAATGATGATGGAATTTCCTCAGAATTTTTTCTTGTAATGCCAGTCATAAATGTAATATGTTTATATCCTTCCGTTGAAAACGTACAGGGTTCGAATCCTCGTGTAGGCATGGATATACGTATGTAGTAATAAATTTTAATAAATAGTAAGAATAAATTCACAATTTAAAAATTCTTTACGCAGAGTTCAAATATTCTGGGTAACCGTGTAACAAATTGAGCACTGACTGATTAAGCAAACGAGAACTGGCCTGAAAAAAAGCGTCTAGAATAAAACGGGGGCCATACTTCGTCGAACAGATATCAACGGAACCAGGAAAGTGCTCAAATATAGCCTACAGAATATGCGAGGAGGAGACATCTCCTCCTCTTAGTCGTGTAAGAAGGAAAAAAATATATATTTAGTGTTATTACGCACTAAATATATATTATATATTATTTATAACTCTATATTATTTTATCAGAACTGTTATATATTATTATTTTGGATGGAGAGATACTTCACTGTCATGTAATGAAATTTTTATGTTATGTAAAGAATACATATACACTTTTCTTCGGACACAATACAATCTTAAATACATCATATTTTTAGACTAACTCCATTTTTGAAACCTAAGACTCTAAATACCCGTAATTGAAAGCGGCTTCATTTGAGTCTCGGTTCTGCACACAAATCTAAGCTAATAGATGCATGCCGTAAATGCATGTAGCTACTTGTTTAAATGTTTACAGCCCTTTGTCTAATTTTGTCAAAAACGATATAAAAGATACCGAAATAATACGAAGTTAAGGCTTTTCACATTTCAGCCGCTATCTTAAATTTGGCGCCCCTCAGAGAAAAATTTCGCACATATTCTTGTATCCAAGGATATGCCCTATACATTTAGGAATAATCGAATCATGTCTCTAAATTGATGAAATATCTTTCAAAATGGAAAAATTGCACCATTTTGATATAAAAAATCGTAATCTGCAATATTAAGTTAATAGAAAACGACGCATTTCATACGAAATTCATTAGACATTTCGGAAATCACTTTTTTGGGTCACACTATGAATTATGGACGATATCCTGTAAATCAAGTGACGGATATTCGCGAACGATATGGCCAATTTTTGCTAAAGGTCCATTCTATAAATATGTATTTAGCTATTTTGCTCTATCATAAAAATTAGTTATCGTTATCGTACTTGGCTAACTATTTTCGTCGCTATCTTGAGTCTGCCACGGTTCACAAATGGGTGTTGCGGGTCAAAATTGTTTAATTTTCATATAGAACCATGTGACAAATGGCATTCCATATCATCAAGTACAGTATCTTTAGACGTAGGCACTAGACCAGTATTTTTCAACCAAAAACGCACCGCGGACCTGTATAATATATAACTTTCTAACGCGGACCACTAATAATAATTGTTGGTTCATTTCTTGCAAAAAAATAAATATATTTATTGCGCAACAAAATACATTTATTTTATTTGTAGAAAATCACAGTAAGTTTATATCAAATAAACAAAATATAAATTATTTACATAAAAAATGTGCATAAAAAATAAAAAACAAATATAAAAACTTTCGCGGACCACTAAAATTTTTCTGGGGATCACTGGTGGTCCGCGGATCACCTGTTGAGAAACACTGCACTAAACTATCTGTGAATTTGAAACAAAGTTAGGATTATTACGATGTATTATGTTTGTCTTCTTGTACCCTATTCTAATTTTTTACACAATCATTCATGTTTAGTTTACCCCAACGATCCCTTATAATAAGTCAAACGCGCAGATATCACAAAAAAAAAAAAAAACGGAAATGAGTTAAACCTAAACTTTTATAAAAATAAGTATGTGGTTTTTCGCAGTTATAAGGCGTGAGTACCAAAACAAAGTGCTTAAATTAAACTCTTTTACTAACTCGAAATTAACCGTGACGAATTCCACTTAGTTATCTACAATATTCCTTCTAGAATTTAAGTTCCTGAAGGGGTTCCCAGAGGTTTAATTTAATACCCTTGCCTTCACACTTCGGTAATTAGATTACTACTATGTTTTCAATTAATGCTAATTAGATTACTACTGTATTTTCAAAGTGTGAGCTGTTGTGGGTTTCGCTTCATTAAGATCTATGTTTCTGAGCTACACATAAGTATAAAGAGTACTATTGTTTGGTAAAATCTGATATGTATGCCACACAGCGCACGTCACAATGAAACACATTATTATAACAATTTATTTGTTTATTGCATGCCTCGTCTATTAAAAAAGAAAATGAATATAGAGCTTAATCTTGGTGTTTATTGAGGTCTTGTTTTCGAAGGTAGAAGCTATAAATTGACCACTTGAAGTTTGTTTCTAGTTTCTTGATAAATCAAATTTATTTGCTTTACAATATGTACCTATATAATGGGTCATAAGTTGAGCAAAGACTTGCCGTTATGTGGTGTGCTTCATCGATAAGGCTCCGATTTTTTTTTATTTCCGGATTCTCTACTCCTTACCAGACACTTCCTACGGTATGGCACCCTAGTTATTGTCTCCCAACTCTTATTCTACTTACTACTTGCTCTGTGAATTTCAATACAATGTTCTTCTTGCAATGTTGACTGGTTCCCGTCATTTGTCAATCTACTTTCATTTTCGATTTTTAAATCCCCGTTTTATTTTTGTTTGTTCTGTGAGTTAGCACATCACTTTTATGGGCGCTTCTTCTTTTTGAAGTACCTACCCGGTTTCAAAGTTGGCAATCATGTTGGAAAGCAATGGCGTAGATTCTAGGACCAAGATGTACGAGGAGGATCAGGTCCTTTTTGCCAATATATCTTGTCTGCTGATATTAATTGTAGCAAGCTTATACCTGTTACTGTTTTTCCCTCTTCACCGTAAACAGTATTTCTGGGTTCTTCCGATTTTGCCCAAGATCTTCTCATAAGAATCCCTGATACTCGTAAAATACGACGATAAGTCAAAACTCGAACACTTCTAATTTTTTAGATGCTGCATCTATCAGCGTCCATTATCTATGCCATAGAGAATTGAAAATAAGTTGCATCTGAATAACCGAAGCTTAGTTTATAGATCCAGATCATGACAGCAGAATATTCAATCTTATCGTTGGGTAATTGTTACCAGATTTAGCTGATGTATGCTTTGGAAGTGTAATGATTTAAGTCAGTTAAATAGTATTTCTCCGGTATCTTATCGACTCACCCAACGAAGTCGTAACTCAATATTTAATTTTTTTTATTCATGTAAGTTAAAAAACAAATTCTATCTCAAAGAACTATCTTTTTAGTAGCATAACATACAGTTTTGTAAGATATTATTTTTTCACGGAGATATTTAACGATTTTCTAATATTTATCTTACATAATTAAAAAATGAAAATACTGAATTACAAAAATCTTCGTTGGGTATTTACGTATTTTATTTAAAATTTACGTTTTTAGGTATAGTATTTGGTCAATATATTAACAAGAATCTTCAAGCATTTATTGACAAAATTTGAAATTGGTTACAAGTTTACTGTTGTTAGGTTATACAGGCATATAGCAGACCAAATTTAATATTGCAGTAAAAATGCAGTATACGGCTATTTCTTCAAGATACCCAGATATGTGAAGGTACAAACTCTCTAAAAGTTTTTCCATGAACCTGTAAGCTGGCCTTTCCTTCATGCCTGTATCTACTGAGAATAATGATATCTGATATCATATCTATATTATTTATAATTTAATTTTCTACCATATTATGTTATTATTGTTATTTTGACATTTTATGATACAATCCGTACTTCACGCAACCACAGGATTCCGAGAATAAACAATTTATAAGTTGACAAAAATTACGTGCATCATCATCATCAAGCCTTGTCCATCATGGGGTGATTTTGGACTGTCTCTAAAAAGAGCATAGGCTGTCAATAAAATGTTTCCATCTAATTCGTCTATCTGCCAATGGTTTAAGGCCAGTGATGTTATTGTAGAGTCTTTTTTCTTGATTATGAGAACTCCATGTCTTTATCTCTGACAGTGTTGAACGACGCCAGGTGTTCTAGGGTCGTCCTCTTCTCTTACTGCTCTATGGGTTGTATGCTAGACATACTTCGCTAGGAGCTCTTCGAAGAGTATGCCCTAACCAACCATACTTTCTTCTTTTTATTTGCAAATTTATATCTATTGGGCCAGTTTTTTCCCCCAATTCTGCATTTTTTATTCTACGTAGCTAATAAATGCGAAGGATTCTTCGAAGACATCGATTTAAAATTACTCGTAGTTTTCTCTTGATGGCTTCTGTAACGAGTCAAGTCTCGCAGATGATAGTTTTCGTGGGGGTACTATAGATCGCAGAATTCCATGTATGTTTCAGTTGGATGAAGCTGCCTCTTGCTTTGCAAATACTGCATTCTACATCAACCTTCGCGCCACCCTCAACAATCACAACACTTCCCAAATAGTGGAAATCATTTATATGCTCGATTTGATGGTTACCGAGCAAGAGAGATCTGTCGGTTTCTGTATTTATGGGCAGAATTATGTGCATAAGTAGAATTAATTATCAAGTTCCAACTATTTTTCACCAGATTGGTCCAAATTACTAATTATATGGTCGCTATAGATTATGAATTAACATTATACATACATACATCATTTTTATAAATAATAATCTCCTTTTAAAATACACTTGTCCGTATTATTGTCGAAAAAAATTGTTTGATGAACAACGCAGCCAATTTTGCACCGCATCCATCACTTCCTCATTAAAGAGTTAAATGGCTTGTCTCCCAAGAATGTTACTAATGTTTAAAATCCCAGCCACTTCCTTCACAGATATTTGTCAATTATTCCGAATGAGCTGGTCAACTATTTGCATGTTTCCAAGATTTACAGTAGACGCTGGACAGCATTTGACAAGAGTGACACACGCTTGTCCATTCTGAAAGAGTTTGAAAAATTTAAAGACTGTTCTAAGTGATACACACCCTTCTTCAAACTGTTCCTGAAGTCTCTGAAGAATCTTAGTCGCTTTTATACCTTCATTAACTTACTTAATCCCAAGTCTTTCTATCTTTTGATGTAAGGCGTTGTTGCAGTGGAGTCACGGTACCTCTTTCGGTGGTCTTTTCCATATTATTCTCCAGATTTTCCTATTTGAGGTGCTGGTTTTAAATCCGTCCATCTGACTCCTCGTCTCTCTGTCGCTTGTCTCACTTCGTCCTTTCAGGTACTTAATTGGTCGTCCTCTTCCTCTTTTTTCTATCGGCCTCGCCCCATAGACTGCTTTAGCTGTTCTTTCATTTCCCATTCTTTGTACATATCCTATCCTAACCATCTCAGTTGACCTTCTTGTATAAGCCATTTAACTGGTTTTGTCTGCAATTGTTCCCTGAACGTCGCGTTTCTAATCCGGTCCATCATTGTCTTTCCCGCTATTTTCTTAAAAAAATCTCATTTCTGTACTTCTAATTTTACTCTGGTGTTTTATCGTGGTAGTCCACGATTAACTGGCATATGTGAGTATTGGCACCGTTATCCTTTTGAATCCCTCTACTTTTGCTTCTGTGGGGATCTGTTTACTTCCAAGAAATCTGCCTCTGATGGCATTAAATAACCTTCCTGTTCTTCCTATTCTTTCCATTATTTCCTTCATTAACAAGAAATTTAATTACACGTCCTGTAAACGAATTTGAAACATCGTTGGACGTTATTGTTAATAAAACTGACAGTTTTGATACAGTCAAGTTGTAATTATATATGGCATTAGCTGTTATAACTAATATGATGAATACAAAATCTCTTTGTAGTAGCTTTTTAATTACGTTCAGAAAAAATAAATAAAAAGCAGGTCATTTTTGAATCTTCATCATATAAAGTAAAAACGTCGGGCGTGTACAGTTGAAAAAAAAAATTAATTGATACATAAGTTTGCTTCTCCCTATATTACGTAACCAACAAAAGTGCATTTAAAGTTTGCTGTTGCGTACTGCACTGTGTTGATAAATGCCAATGCCAGTGGTGGGGTGCGAGACCAACGGCGACGCAACGAGAGCGAAAACAAAAGAGCATTCGATCGCGACTTTTTCCTTTTGTAAAAGACGCCAAGTTAAAAACGTTTGTTCCACGCGATGAGTTTTGTTTCTTGTTTTGTACACGAACAATTCCGTTCGTTATTATGTCTGTAATATACTGCCAGTAATATTAATAATTTATACGCCGCTTCAAATTTTAACTCAATTGTAATGTACGTGCTTCATGGATGAACTGACATTTCAAATAAATAATTATAATAAATCATTGTTATAATTACGTGATTATTTTCAGTATGTCTTTGATTAATACCTATCAAAGCGGGACGATGGTGGGAACTGAAACATTCAAATCAATTGCGCTGTATTCTTAATATACTCTACTGACTATTTATTCCCTATAAACCCAGTGGTTCAATCTGATTCTGAATACTCTTGTGTGTAAAAAACTGGAAGGCTTGGGAATGTAGGAATGTTAAAAAATGCTAAAATATCTCAGGTAGATAAAATCAAAAATAAGGAAATTGTTAGGACAAATAAAACTGTTATAATTAAAAATGTAATGAAGTACAGAAGCAACAAAAGGTTCTGGAAGAAGAAATCATCTTGGTTAAAAAATCAACAATACTTGTATAGAAAATCACCGCTTCCTTGTTCCGTTCAATTGTATTCTAGGTCCAGATAGCTCTAATGATAGTCCGCGTCTAGTAGAATATCTGTCTATAACCGGCATGCGTGATGAGAATTCGGCCCGCTAGCAACCCAAGGCCCATGATATCCACATCTGGATAAAGCTCCGTAAACTATCTTATAGATAATTTATTTGACCGTCATATAACATTTTTCGTGATATCAATGTTTTTAAATCTTGGAAATAGTTATCAAGTACTTGATATATATTTTTGTAAGTTGGTAGCTTTCAGAGTTTGCCGCAAATCAAAACAAAGGACAGATTTATACAAATTATCCGTTAGTTAAAGAGAGAAAGAGATAGTTTCTTGAATCATGTGTAGATGTATTCACTTTGCTGCAGTAAATAAAATATATTTGGCAGATCAGAATTTTATAATTTTATTTACTATAACAATTTAGAAAAATAGTCAATAAATTGTTGTCTATACTCATTGTTCTCATTATTTAATCCCATGTCATTAAATTCTTCATTTATTTGTACTTCATCTATTTCTGGTATCATATCATTACGTTCTTGAGCAATATTATATAAAACTGCTGTTGCTACAACAATTGCCTGTATTGTTTCTAATTTATTTCTCATCCCTAGTGATAAAACAGTTCCAAATTCCAAAAGTTTGATCGATAACTATTCGCGTTTATATTTGACTATTATTAAACAAACGTTCCGCTGGTGTTCGAGGGTCAAGCATGGGTGTTATTAGATATTTGCAGAGAGGATGCCCATTATCGCCTAAAAACAAGTCGTTGCCCATTACTCCGTTTTCAAATTGCAATCGTAATTGTGAATTTCTAAAAATGTAGCTATCATGTGATGATCCTGGCCATCGACAAACTATATCTCTGATTTTATAATTAGGATCACAAACTGCTTGTATCTTTATAGAGAAGTATCCTTTTCTGTTTCTGAAAACTTCTGCGTTGTCACGGCCTACAAACGCAACATTGTCTAAATTTACTTAATAAATTAACCTGGACTTTGCATACGTATCTGTGTGCAGTCAATAGCACCTATTACTTTTGAGAATTGAGCAATGTTTTCCTTTAATATTAGCCTTTTCTTCAACAGTTACAGGCATGGATATAAACTGAGGTCTCAATTGTGCAAGGGATAATGTGACACGTTTTATAATTTGTCCTGCCGTTGTTCTATATATACCACCGAAATTCCCTACCACATTTTGCAAAAAAACAGCCAGTTGCATAAAATCTCATTGTTATTAGAAGTTGTTGTAAAGGAGTTATTGCAAAATTCCTATAAAAATACTTATTAATGAACTAATGAAACTATTTTCTGATACAAATTTATGTTACATATTGGTTCTGTGTTTTATTTTATTTTCTACTAACGATAATACATATAAAATAATTTCTTTGGACATTCGGTATCTTTCATAACACTGATCTTCATCTCATGTGTCAAAATTTTCTATACTATTTGGAATTTCATATTGTTTTCTGAGTCTAATGATTTCCATGTTTTCTGATTCTTGAATTTCAAGTAAATCGTCTATTTCACCAAAATCCATTTAACAATAAAAATAGTATTTATTTCAAAAAATTTTTTGGAAACAAATTATTGATTTTTATTCACTTTAATAAAGAAAAATTAAACATTGGAGATGTTAGAAAAATAGGTTAGAACACTTATCAGGTACCAAAAGTAGCAGATAACTTATCTGTTAGGTAGAGCAGTTTAACTGACACCAGATAGTTATCAGGTAGTGAATATCACCAAAAAATATTTATCTGATAGATATTTTTATCGGACACTTTATCCAAAGGTGGATATCACGGCCCTAAGAATTGTTTTTCTGTTTTCGGAGGGCGAAGGCGTATTGTGTGTTTGTGTTATGTATGGATGTACGAGTATGTTTTATTTTTTATAAATTACATGAAATGAAGTTATTAATATTTTTTTGAATATTTTATTACAGTAATGCTAGTTTTAGGGCCGGTCTTTCCACCTTCAGATAAAGTGGCTGGTAACGTTATCTGACGGATAAAAACAATAAAGCGTCTTTCCTATTCTATCTTTACTATGCGTCTTTCTTTACTATGCTATCTGGCAGATAAGTTATTCGGTAGTCAAGTAGCGAATAAGTAACAAATAAGTGCTGTCATTGTCAAAAGTTAGAAATTAAATGATTTCTTGGAACCAAAATTGCAAAATGGACTTGAAAAAATATGATTTGTTCGAATTTTATTAATTGTAGAAATAATGCCTTAACTCCAAAATAACAGTGCACCACTCCATGGTGAAAAAAATATGAAAAAAGTATCTCGTGCAATATCCAGCTTATGTCTGATTTCATTTGTATGCCTTGTACGGAAAATTAAATACACAAATTTCAACGAGTATTTTACGAAATTGCCCTCTATCCACAAGTGGTTGCAGCCTGGGATGAAATTTTAGTGAAACTGCTTTCTTCTAAACGTAAAAAAGTAAACGGTGTCGAGAAAGATATTTTATATTAAAGGTTAGTCGGAATCCACGCCTTGCAATACAATGTTTAATAATTCTAATATTCGCTTCGAATTTGAGCAATAAGATTATAATTGGTATAGTGCAAATGCAGTATTACGCAACTTTAACGTTACAAGAGTAGATATGAAGAACCACCCACAAAAGATCAGTACTGTGTCGGTGACGTACCTGAAGAAACTGATTACTCAGAAGAAATGAAAATGACAGAATACTCCGTGATTTAATTTCTTATTTTCAAATTTATTATAACTTAGTAGTATTTTGTATTTACATCAATCATAATAAAATTAAAAAATTAAATAAACGTAGCACAATTATTATTAATATCTACTATCTATTTTTCATTCCCCCAATTTTATTACATGCTTACGACATTAATAATTACTAAAATCTTGTATAACGCATACATAAATTTAATTTTGTTAATGACAATAACCAAAAAAACGGCTCGACAGCTGTCAGTTTACCAATTTATTTATTTATTTATTTCCATAGAGAAACAAAAAAAATATATTTCTCAACGCCTATTTCTGTTACACATTCAGTGTTACCAATCTGAGGATTCAATATGTCAGTCTCATTATCCGTCAGATATAATAACTATCTGACAGATAAATTTGAATTATAAGACGGGATGACATTTTTCCAACAGATACAGTATCAGATAACTTTATCTATCAGATAGTTACCCAGAAGTTTATCAGACGGTGGAAAGACCGGGCCTTAATGAAGCAAAAAAACTAGTAAAGATGTGCTGCTTTTTACACAATTCCATACAAGAATTTACGTGCTGCTACCAAACTCGCTCTATCGAGCAAGCTTGTAGCTGCAAACGTTAAATCGTTTCTACCTGCTATTTGACCATTAAGAAAGTGGTTCATTAACGTGAGTTCAATTCCTGCTTATGTCAAATAATTTGTGTAAAGCTTACTATTCTTCTTAACCGTTCGCAACTGTGTCTTTCTATGTACGGTAAAAAATGGACGTAATATTGAACCATATTACTCCTGAATGTACATAGATTGAAAATATGGTTATGAAACCTGGAAGCAGGAGGGCTCACCTCAGGCTATCGCGCCAATGATGATGATGAAGACTCGCTCAATGTAAAGTCTGTTCTACATTATACTTTTCCCCGTAGCAGTACGGATTTTTTTGCATAGTATTGACGTAAAAAGTATAATGTGAAACACAATACTTCCTTCAGACCTTCAATGCTATCCAACAACTACTTCCAAATATTTTGTCAGGCATACCAAATTTACGTTTATTTTTATGCTGTACTGTTTTACTTTTCTTGACATTTTTAATAATCCTAATTGAGATTTGTATAATTATAATTAAATATAAACTAGCATAATTCAATGATATTTTTAAATTGGTTAGGTTAGGTTAGTTATTATAACCAAACTTTTATCTGACACTTTGACAAATTGTTACATTGGCAGTGAGAAGTAACAAAGGACAGAAGATGATGCATGCCGGTTTCTGTCGCTTTTTACCTCAGATAGTACTTTTTAAAGTTTGAATGATGTTAGAGGTTTGAAAGTGTACTGAGAAGTATAATGTAAGACAGCCTTAATAACGCTGGCTACTCCCACAGAAAACTAGCTACAATAAACTAGCTGCTCGCTTTGCCCCGATGATTGAAGACCAGGCTACTTTATGATTTCATCTTTTGGATAATTAAATCACTGTGTGTTCAGTAGTCGCAGAAATGTCTAAAGAAGTAATTCGTGTGGGAATAACTGTTGTTGTTGTTATTTTTTTACGTAAGAAGTTGGAAAAAAGAAGAAGAGGTAATTTAGAAAAGTGTGGATAAAAGCGACAAGAAGAAAACAAAACAGCAATTTAAACACAACACGATTCAAAGCCGAACTAATGGGCGAGTATGCGAGTTCACTAGCTGTGTGTAATTGACACTCGAGCGCAATTTACTTGCCAGCGAGTAGCTGTAAACTGGCTCAATGTAAACCAGCCTTATCTGTTTGTATGTATGATAGAATTGGACCTAGACAGTTAAATTTTGAAATGTGTCTATAGTTCTTTGATCTGAAATAGGAAAAAATTATGTCACTCAAACTCTGCTTGTACCTATGAAACTCTGAAATGTGAGAAAATTCACATTTCACATTAATTTTAGCTTTTTAGCCACATCTTATTGATTACTAGTTTGTTAGTGTAAGCTCTTTACTTTAAGTAGCCCCACAGATGTCACTAAATTTTGAAACTATTCAATGAATCGATGAAAATTTGAATCATACCGCGAGTTGTGTGTGATGTGCTGATCCTGTTCATAAATTTCAGGCACAAAGTTTTGCAGCATCGCAAAATAGAGTTTACCAGTGACAGTAACAACGTTCACATTAGCATCTTCGAAAAAACGTCCAATGCTACCATTCCAAATTGCACACCAAACAGCTACTTTATTATCGTGGAATCCGACCCACTAATTATTTTGGGAAAATTTCACTAGGGCTTTTACCTCGGTGGTTGCCCGATGCCTTCCGAGGGAGAAACGGTCGGAAAAATGTAAAGTGTTTTTCCGATACCGGGGAAAGAACCCTGGTCCGCCGCTCAGTAGTTCACACACTAACTAACTAATACACTCCTTAACATTGTTCCAGTATCTTATGTCCTTTTTTAAAAATTATTTTTTTCTAATTACAAATTATAATTTGTTCGATAATAGAAGAATTTACGTATCATTACGTTTCCAGTGAGTCATTTTTCAAAATTACTACTGCAATTAAAAAGATAAAAAATTTAATACATGACCTAACCTAAATCTTATTTTGGTAAAAAAAATCATATCAGCATATATAAACAAAAGTTTATCAAAAAATATAACGCAAAAACGAAGCGTGATCCTAAATAAAAACTTCATGAACATTACATGTACAGTGATGGAATTTTTGCGCAATAATTATGCAAGATTTATTAATAAATAATATACCAGTATTTTTATTCAATATTTATTACATGCTAAATCATCGATTCTGTGGTCTGTGATGATTCAGTAGTTGTGGAACGATAATGTTCACCTTGGTTTTTAAATATGAGATAAAATTTATTGAAAAAATGATTTACATTATTTTACTTCTTTCTTCTTGGAAATCATAACTCGAGCCGGATAAACAGGTCCGGCCCTAGTAAGCGCGGGGCTCGATGCAAGAACAAAAAACAGAAAGAATCCAAGCTTTATTTAAATATTATTAGCGGAGTAATTCGTACTCATAAGGTTTTCGAAAAATTATCCTTTATAAAACCTTTCTTCATTTTAAATTTTTTTTCCGAACTTATTGTGTTTGGAAAATTCCTCCATTTACGCAGTTTTTCTCGAATTTTAAGATTAAAAAATTTCAGTTTACTTTTTAGTTTTGTTCAAGTTTATTGAAATTTACAAACACCAATGAATTGTTTTTTAACTCACATAAATTTTTATTGAGCTTCTTGATTTTATTTTTCGTGACTTTTGATGACGTTTTTAATGACTTACATTATAAAATTAACAAAAATTTCTACAAATACCTTTCCAATCGCTCCAATTTTGGTCTGCATGGAGTCCAAACACTAAAGTCCACACTATAACACACTATTTCAAGTATTTTCTGCACTTTTATCACTTAAAAATAACTAAAAACGTCAAAAAAACATGAAGACGCCACTTGCAAAAATCACGTATCACTACATATCAAGATGGCTAATCCTGATAAAGCTCATTAAGGAATATAGTCATTAACAATTAATAAATAAGGAACAGAATTGCTTAAAATAATTCTTTATGAGAATAAACACATATATTAATATTTTATCAATAGTATACAGGCGGTTGAAATTGAACTACCGGGCCCAATACACTATTTTTTATTATTGAAGATGAAGTATAACGTTAAATTTGGAAGTTACATGGTACTACATGATCTAAAATAGTTTATATTTTGTTACTTTGTATCTTTATATAAATAGTTATACATTTTGATTGAGGATTTATTAAAATTTCAGAGCTATAGCGTTGGAGACACGGCCTAAATGGTAAAATGGGAGGACAGAGGTGATAATAGGATGACTTTTGGGCTATCAATGATAATTCTGAGATCACAAAAAGGGATGAAAATTACTATTGGAAGTATAATGGAGTTATCTCTCGAGAATTTTATACAGGTTATTATTTTTATTTACGGGTTCATTTGGAGGGCTAAGGTGACCCCCGCCCCCGGACATTCTGACCTTAAGGCCCGGTCTTTCCACCTTCATTTAAACCACTAAGTAACTATCCGACAGATAATGTTATCTGGAACTTTATCTTCTGAATAAATGTCATTACCAAGCAGTGAATTCAATACATCAGTCTCATTATCCGTTAGAAACTATCCGATAGATACATTTGTATTGAAAGACGGGATGACATTTATTCAGCACAGAAAGTATCATATAATCTTATCTGTCAGATAAGTTACCTGGAGCAGTGTTTCACAACCGCCGGTCCTGTATATATATATATATATATATATATATATATATATATATATAGAGGGGGAGCGAGGGAGGGATCTCAAGGTGTATCAAGATAGAGGAAACAGGATATCAAGGACAACTTCAATTTTTTATATAGGAACGTATGGCGGTATGTTGGGTATAATTGGATAAAACTTTAAAAAAAAACAACTTTTACATAAATATGTTTTTAATATCTGTTACGATTACCTATAATGGCTTGCAAGTATTTTTATTTACAAGTGTTCCATTGTTCCAAGTTGCTTTCCATTTTGAACAGTTTCGCATCCTTACTCTTTAGCTAACAGTAGCTCGGAGCATAACAAAAAATATTGCAAGTTCAAGTCGTACCTCCTTGAAAGTACATAAAGTACCTCCAACGCGAACCGTTTTAATTAGTTTAAATTAGTTGTCAAAATAAGTATAATTTATTTTATTTAAGTTGAAAAGGTATATTTTAATGAATATAAATGTCATATATTTATGAATATATCTTGCAAAATTGAGTGTTTTTCTATTATAATTTCATGCTTCGAATTTATATGACTTCGCGGCCCCCGACGAAGCTTTCACGGCCCCCCGGTTGAGAAACGCTGCTCTATAGCTTATAGGTTTACAGATTTACGAACATACGGGCGTGTTACACAGAATTGCACCATTATACCATGAGTTCAAAAAGAAATTACATACAAGGATTGACTATGGAAAATAAAAGTAATTTCAACAGCAAACTTTAGAATTCATTTACGGTCATCACTGTTGTTGTTATCATAAGTTTATATTGAAAATTCAATTAAGCTACAATTATAATGGTTTTTACAATATAACACAAGAAAAATATGATTGAATCATATTTTCGAAACGGTGTTGGAGAGAACGGCGAATAGATTTGCAGTGCGGTGTCATGTATAGAGGAATTTCGGCAATAATTTCCTAATATTGCTTTCCTTGAAGAAGATTTTTACAGCGCTCTTAGAAGATGTGTTGATTTACTCCGAGATACAGGGAGCATTACTCATAGAGATAGAACTGGGAGGCCAAGAGTTCGTACTCAAAATACAGTTGATGTTCGTCAACGTATGAATGAGCAACCCACTACATCACTACGTACACTTTCGCAAGACTTTTCGAGAAAGATTAAGTTAAAAAAGATTTAAAACTGTTCCCATACAAAATTCTTGCTTTATATGAGTTGCTGCCAGCAGATCACAATAAGCGAATTGTGTATTGCCACTGGTTCCAACAAAATTTAATTAATAATGATGATTTGTTAAATTTAACTTTTTTTCTGACGAGGCCTGGTACACCCATTCGGGAAATACAAATTCACAAAATGTGACATTATGGAGTGCTCAAAATCCTCATACTTTTCGCGAAACTCCCCTTCACCCGTTAAAAGTTCGTGTTTGGATTGCTGTGTCTCGAAGACGTAGTATCGGACCCATATTTTTCCACGAAACTATTACTGCTCAGAGATACCGGAATATTGTAGGTGAATTTATTAACCAGCTTCATAAGGATGAGCGCCAGCAAGGCTACTTCCAACCGGACGGCGCGACTGCCCACATGCTTTAGGGACCATCAATTCGCCACCTTCGTGAATTTTTTGACGATCGAATTATCAGTTTACGTTCCAATACAGAATTTCCACCTAGATCATCAGACTATTTTAGATTACTTTATATTCCCTTATCTGAAAACTAATTAATATAAGACCCCTATTAACAATAACTAATATCGAGGAACGGCAAAACAGAATTACCGAACAGTGTGCCAATATAACTGCTCAACTTCTAATAAATGCTTTTAATAGTATGAAAAGACGAGTAAATTTGTGTCTGCAGAAAAACGGTGGTCATTTTGAACAGCTTCTTTAGTTTTTAGGGTTTTGTAGGTATGACCAAAAAACCCTTATACCGTCATTTTGTCGTCTGTCTGTCTGTCTGTCTGTCTGTCTGTCTGTCTGTCTGTCTGTCTGTTCGGTAAAAATTGTAGCCAAACGGCTAAACCTAGAGAGTTGAAATTTGGCATGCTTATACAACTCTTTGACCCGCACATAGGAAAAATACTAAAACATTTAAAAAACATATCCCCCTAAAAATATAAACAAATATGTGCTCATCGAAAAAAAAAATATTTTTTTTAAATTCTGTGTAGGGTATCAAATTAAAGCCCTTAGTACGTGGATTAACGATCAAAATTTTATTTTTGCAAAATAAATTATTTTGACGCTATTTTTGCCAAAATTGTGCAAAAAAATGTTTGTCCCACACCCTGTAGCTCAAATGGTTTAAACTAAAAATCTGAAAAAATTCTAAGTAATGTACATTGGTGTGAACCGGAATAGTACAACAGGAATTTTTGATCAGATTATGTTTTCGGAAAATAACGCATTTTTTGTGTTTTTTGGTTGCCGATGCATATAGCTTATACTCATATAACACGCTGAGTTGTTAAGCGTGTGGTGGTCTAGAGGCTATGTTGCGCGCCAACTATACAGATTTGTTATACACGACGCAGGTTCGTTCCTAACTTGTGGAGTCAATTTTTTTTTTGTTTTTTTTTTTTTAATTTTTATTTTGTTTATATTAATTGGTTAAAATTCTAGTTATATTTTAGCAAATTTTGAATTTAATTTTCAAGAGCGTAAATTTAATAACCAATTGGAATTATATTTTCATTCTATTAGTCATTTATACGAAACCAGAGGGGCGGAGCGTATGATTTAAGACAACCAATGAAAGCCATAGGCGCAATTTTCAAAATCTTAATGAACCTTGTTATATAAAAAAAATACTGCACTTATTTAGAAACCTAAATAATGATATTAGGTATTCGAATTAAAATTAACAAAAAAATATTTTAACATAAAATTTGTTTTTAAAGCTCTGAGATTAACAGACGATAAATTATTTTAAAAAGATCGTTCATTTTGCCGTGGTTACTACAAAGCAAAATTTGTCCTACACACTCAGCATGCCGCCTTCACTTATTATATACCTGCAAAACCCTGCAATGTGTGAAAATTCACACTTCACATCAATTTTTTATGTTTATTTTTCTGTACCTGTGAAATCAAAAAATTCTAATTTCCTAAACATTAGTCAATTGTTATATAAAGCTTGCAGTGGACATTATTTTATTTTTCCATAGCCAACCTTTCTTTTTGAACTCATGGCATAAACATGGCTGATAATTATTTTAGTCGATTTACCCGCGAAGAGGGAGAGGGGTTCTTTTTCTGGTATGACATTATTGTTAAACCATGATTATTTCATTTTTAAGTTAAACCATATTTGTTGTGTTTCCCTACCCATTAACCAACAGGAAAATATATGAAAAATGATATATAATATGGTTATGAAATCTGGAGCACCAATTTCCTTTTTTATCAAAAGCAAAAAGATATATTACCTTCTATTTTTATTGAGATATCAAACAAGTACGATGCATTGAAATAAAATTGCAACATTATCTTATCAATGGGAGTACACTCCCAGTTACGCAAAACTGGATAGATCCAGTTTCATTCAGCGTTGTAAAAATCTGTCTGATTCAAAATTTATCTGCTTTTTTGATAAAAGAACAGCGTCAGTCAGATAAAATGATAAACTCACACAATAAAGGTGAGGCAAACGGTAACAGGGGATAGGGCACATGATGAATATGAAACATAGCATATGTTGAAAATCTGGAAAGCAGAAAAAAAAGTTCCTGGGCCCATGGCAAAAGATTAAGGGATAAATGTTTTGTTTTTTTTATATTAAAAATTTTGAGTATACCAACAACTATGGTCATATGTGCCCTTTACATGTTGTTTTATAATTTATATTTTACATTATATTATGTAGGTAGAAATAGGAAATAATTCCATTCAGCTTTTTGGACAAGAAGCTTTTATTTAAACAACACAACGTTTCGCCAACAACATTGTTGGCTTCTTCAGGTGCTATAACATTTCCTATTTCTACTTATATTAAAAATTGGACGTTAAATAACTAATCTACTATATTATTAATTACTTTTTATTGTATGGATATCTAAAATAGAGGTACTTCGGATGCAATTTCTCAGTTAACACAATATATATATATACTCTGGTTTGGATAATTCTAGGTCATATTGTGCAGTTTTCCTTGATCTAGCGAAGGATTTCGACACTGTCGATCATGCGCTTCTTTCAAAAAAAACTAGAATTTCATTGAATTAGAGGTACTACACTCAATCTTTTTAAAAGTTATCTGGAAAATAGACAACAACAAGTAATTATTTATAATTACTCTAGTAGTTGCCAGAGCATCAGTTGTGGGGTACCTCAAGGAACTGTAAGGAACAGTCCTATCTTGTTCGTGCTTTACATAAATGATCTTTTAAGCAAGGATAACTTGAATGGTAACATCATTGCATATGCGGATGATGCAGTCGTATTTATGGTATGTAGCCAAACAGAATGCAGAGCAAGACATGAATAATATTAAAATTTGGCTTGATGCTAATCTTCTAATGTCGAAATTCAAACAAACAGGATTTATTTTCAATTTATAGTAATACTCAGCCTACATTTAATCTTTTAACGCTTTATAACAATAATTGTTTTGAAGAAAATTACGCTTGCGAAATAAAAATTAAAAAAGTAGATAAAATAAAATACTTAGGTGTTATGTTCGATAAAAATATTAGATGGAATGAACACACTAATAAATTAATAACGAATAAACAATGTTTTGTTTATTCGTATTTATTTCGTTTTTAAAATATAGAATGTTCTATATTTTAAAAGATTAAGGGAAGTTATGCCATTACATATTTTGTATCAGTTTTATTATGCGCTTGTCCAGTCTTCTTTAATGTACGGGTTAATTGCCTGGGGTGGTGTTGCAAATGTCCATTTAAATCAAATCAAAACCGTGCAAAACACTGTACTAAAAATCATATTTAAAAAAGCAGACGTTACCCTACTGAATTACTATACCGAAACACAAACATTTTGTATCTGTTAAGTATATTTGTGGTTTTGTGAGATTTTCTGTGTTTTTACAGAGTGCCTGTTCTAGAGTATTTTGTGTTTTTGTCTCTCTGTGTCATATTTGTAACATTCTTCTATGAGGTGTTGTGCATTTATTGTGTTGATGCATTCGTCACATCTGGGCAGGTCTTCTCTCTTCATTTTATGGATATGGGTAATCCTTGTGTGACCAATTCTTAATCTGGTTAAGGTTATACGATTCTTGCTCTATCCTCTGAATCTCCATTATTGGGTGTTGTTTTTTATGGTCCTGAGTTAGTTTTGTTGGATGTTCTGCCATTTGTTTCTTTCTTCCTCCAATAACCTCTATTTTATTTTTGTTTGGAAATCATAAGATTGGATTTAGGTGCTTGTAGTATTTTCTTTTCTGGGTGCTTCTTTGGCTGCGGTGTCTGCCTTTTCATTGCCTTCTATGCTTATGTGCGATGGTGTCAAATTAGTATTATTTTTGTATTACGTTGTATTAAAAGTAAATTAATTCAGGAAATACGTGCCTAAAAGCGAAGGAGAATATATTTCTTGATATGAAATCATTTTCATAAATTACTGTATAGTTCCAGTCTTTTTCAGCATTGTAAAAACCTGTCTAATTCAAAATTTATATGCATGTTTGTATGATTAAAATATCTTTCAAAGCACATATCTCGAAACGCCGCATTCGCTAGCTGAATAACAATAAATCCAAAGAAAACAGTGTCAGTCAGACAAAATGATAAATTTAAAATTCTGACAGACAGACAATGAGTAGTTAAAAAGGCGCAAAATGTTACCAGTTCTTGCTGTGCTGATTCTTGAAGCATGGCTGTTACGTTGCTCGTTGACAGGAATACTAAACGATGCAGGCATTTAAAAAAACCGTGCTGGAATTCCTCGGCAAGTCGCGGCGAGCCGTGTTCCGTAACTGCTGTTAGTGTTCTTGTAGCGGTTATAACGGACTTGCGTTGGGTTAGGCGGACATGGATGTTATGGCCGACTTGTGCTCACTCACAACGGCTTCTAGCTCTTAGTTACCTCCTTAGACACCTGTGTCACAATCACATGTATTTCAATTTTATAGATAGAATTCCTCATCAACCTCTTCACGATCTTATAAATTTCTTGTAAAATGTTTGGAATTTTAATTCGAGTATAAATTTATTTATTATTATTCATTTATTATTCTATTTACTATATATATAAAACTATATAAAAATAAAATTATACTTATATATTGAAATTATATTGGTTAAATTAAAAATAATTGTTATTTTATAATAGAAATATTTAACTGTTAAGTTTTTTTTTTCTCTCAGTAACTAAAAAATTAAGTCACTTTCCTGCTTAAAACTATTTTAATACTGGATTGGTATTAATTAGATTATTGGTTATAACAGTTTAATTGTCAAATTAAAATAATTAGGCACAAATTTCAAGTTGGTAAATTATTATTTTGGTTATTTACTGCAACTAACAACACTACCTAATACCAAAATATGGATTATGTAATAGTAACCAATATTTCAATTTGAAAAGTGCAAGTATGTCCGTATTTTCATGAAAACACCCCAAAAAATACCGGTATTGATAATATGAAACGATACTGATATCGATACAAAGTATCGATACCTGCGATTTTAATAAAATTGGAGGCTATATCTGATATTTTATTTTTCGGCATCATAATTAGTTTCTTTATGTTTCAGGTGATTGTTAAAAGATATCCGTAAAAAAATCAATTTTTGTCTGTCTGTCTGTCCGAGATTCAGGGCTAGATATATTTTCACGTAATTTAATATGATGTTAGAGTAAAACCAGGATTCGAACATAGGTTAATGGCATCACAAAATGATCTTTCTATGGGGATGTTTTGGAGTTAAAACTATTTACTAAAAAACTTAAAATATCTCTTTTATAATTGACTACAGAAAAGTGTGTATAACAAAAATTGTTTATAATAAGAAAACAAATCTTAATTATTCTATTTATTGAGTCATGTGGATGAATATTTGTGGAGTAGCTGGTGGGGGGGGGGGGGGGATCTAAAACTATACTTTTGAATTATCTCCCTTATTATTGAAATGATAGCAAAAATGTATATGACGAAAATTATTTATAATAAAACGGATCTGTTTTATTCTATACATTTTTTCAATTGACTTTTTCAACGGAAGATTACTTTATTATCTTTTAAATAGAGAGGATGTCTGGAGGTGTCTAAGAAACAGAGGTATAGAGGCAGACACAATCAGCCACGTGAAGAGCTTGTACTAAAAGTAGCAAAAACTATGTTAGAACAAGGAATGAAACTTCCAAAACATTCTTTACGGGAATAGGCCTCAGGCAGGGTTGTGTGCTGAGTCCACCCCTCTTCGTAGTTGTGTTTGACGACGTGGTGAAACAATGTAAGAAGATAACGAAGCCGTACATGGTAGGATACTGGAAGATGAAAGAAGTAAAAATAACAGAACAATGCTATTCAGATGATATGATAATAGTGGCAGAAAACGAACATTAACTGCAACTGAACATAGAAGTGTACAGAATTAAAGAAAAAGAATATGGTGATAAACAAAAATAAGATAAAGAATTTGATAATAAATGGAAAGAACAAAACACATTGTATAAAAATAGAAGACATAAATTTAGAACAAGTGAACAAATACAAATACTTGGGAGCAACAATAAATACAGATGGAGACCTGAATGATGAAGTAATGGAAAGAACAGGAAGAACAGGAAGGCTATTTAATGCCATCAGAGGCAGATTTCTTGGAAGTAAACAGATCTCCACAGAAGCAAAAGTAGAGGTTTTCAAAAGGATAACGGTGCCAATACTCACATGTGCCAGAAGAAGAGGACGACCAATTAAGACTTGAAAGGACGAAGTTAGACAAGTGACAGAGAAACGAGGAGTCGGATGGACGGATGTCAAAACTAGCAGCTCAAATAGGAAAGTCTGGAGAGAAATATGGAAAAGACCACCGGAGGTACCGTGGATCTACTCCAACAACGTCTTACACCAAAAGGTAGGAAGGCTTAGGATTAAATAAGTATTATTTTTACATCAAAAATGTATATATGAAGATTTGTTAAAATGAATAAACATTTATTTTCTGTTCAACATAGTCTTTAATAAGAATATTATTTAGAGGGCTAAGGGGAGTTGTTACCTATGAACTTGAAGTATCCATCCCACTTTTAGCAAAATTAGCATTTACTTAATAGCAAAAATGTACATAACAAAAGTTGTAAAGAATGAAGAAATAATTCTTTTCTGTACAATGAAGTTTAAATAAATAAACTATATATTAGGCAGGAGGGCTATGGGGTGCTTTATATATACACTACAATAGGGTGACCATTCGTCCCGCATTTTGATTTGGTGTCCCCTAGGCCGAAGTTTGCTCTGTACTTATATTTGGGAGGTGAAGACCTTTTTTTTGCTCTTTTCTTATATTTGGGAGGTGAGGACCTTTTTTTTATTTGCTCTTCACTTATATTTCGGAAGTGACGACCTTTTTTTGCTCCGTCCCGCATTGCCGTCTCCAAGAAAATGGTCACCCTACACTACAAAAATCATAATTACTTACCAACAAAAATATATCTAACAAAAACCGTACGATGTATGGGTACATCAGCTCGTTTTAAAATAAATTTCTAGAAAATACTTCGTTTTATTGTTTCATAGTCATAATTTCTTTTGAATAAAAACAATCGTGTCATCCATAAAATATGTAAAGTACGCAGAAATTCAATAACTAATTAACGATCGTTTTATGAGATGCCAATTAAATAGAGAAGTTATGTAGTGCAATCATTAATAGGTTTTTTATTGTTTGGAGTGTTTTGTAAGAAAAACTTTGTAATAAAACGGTACAGTCGTTACCTAAAAAAATTAATCATTTCTTATTATAAAAAGAGGAGTGTAAATTCTTGAAAACTGGATACTTGAAATAAATAACAAAACACATCATATTAGGTGTGGTTAACACGCAGCACGAATCGCTAAATACGACTATATTTTTCAATTTTATGAAAAAATCTGGTACTCGTAATAAATATTAATGGCAAAAAACGTTTTATTCAAATAATAATTATGCGTACAGGTGGTTTCTTGTGATGATTTTTAATAGAAAACGGTGATGATTTAAATAATCAGATAATCAACTGATTTGTTTTTGATGATTTTTTTGTTTTTTTTTTTTTTGTTTAAGATTTGGATTAGATAATTTAATATAATATGTTCAAGGCTGTGGATTCGGAGAAAATAGAAATTTTGGTTTACCGAAGTCGGAGTTGGAGTCTGTAAAAATGTATCAACTCCGACTCGAACAGTGGCGTAAATAGGGCTAACCGAGGTATGCCGTCGCATAGGGGCCCGATGCTCTAGGGCAGAGTTTCCCAAACTTTTACAGCCGCGGAGCACTTTTCACGAGAAGAATTCATCGCGGAGTACTATCGTAAAACTATTTCTAACAAAGAAATTAATTACAGTAATCATGGAAGCGTCACTCTTCCTGCTTTGTCTCAACCCCCCGAAAACGTTGTCAATTAGATGGGGTTAGATGTTGAATTATAAATTTAATCATTAAAATTTTAATAAGTTCTGGTGGTATTTGATCACACTCTTCCCTTATTCTTTGAATCAATTCTTGTTGATTTTGTGGTCGATTAACATACACCTTATTTTTTAAATAACCCCATAAGAAATAATCTAACGGTGTCAGATTGGGTGTACGGGGTAGCCAGTGTTTTATTGACAATTCAGTATTAAAAGACCATATTAAAAGATCCATATTTGTGGAAAATTAACATTTAGCCACTGTCTTACAGGAACTGAAAAATGTGAGGGGCCCCCAACCAACTGCAACATCAAAAATGAAAAAAATATAAACATTTTAAAAAAATGGTAATATTTTTGTGGGTTTGAAACAAAGCAGGAGTTTTTTTGAAGAGTTGCTTTGTAAGTTGTATCAAAAAATGTCTCAAATAAAAGTTGTTATTACTTGTATAGCATTTTTTGTTAACTTTTTTTTCTCGATAGTTCTCTGTTGCAAAACATCCGCAAAAATCTCAACCGAAAGTTGATTAACTGATGCCATTGATATAAAAAGCTTAAAAATGAAGTTTCATAAAAATCAGTTTAGCTAAATTCGCTTTAGAGGTGTCTAAGAACCAACAGACACACATACAGACAGACCGACAGACATCTTACTAAAAATAATAAAAACATTATGTAGGTACCTCAATTCGTAGACATCCATCGAAGTTTAAAAATGTCAAAATCGGCTTGATCACAATACCTCCCTTATATGTATATGTATGTAGCGGTAGGTAAAAACATAACTAGAACTGGGGCAAAAAACGCTTTTCAAAATACAAAATAGAAAATAGCGAGAAAAAAACTAAAGAAATACAATAATATTTTTACTTAAAAATATTTTAACATACTTGTCGTCTACTGGAATTTCTGGGACGTAGACTGTGGCAGCTTTTTTAAATGATCTGTACTTTAGCCAGTGATCCATCAAAAAATAATCACAGCAAAAACAAATAAATAACACTACACTACTATGACTTACTGACTTACTGTCTGAATTATAAGAGATCTAAAGAATATAATTTATATTCCTATTGCATGAAACATCACAACATCCATTATCTATTATTTGGCAAATTTTATGGAATTTGTTCTGCATTTATATATGCCGCTCCTATAACATATCAGCCCTCTAACTGAATAGTCACCCAGCTGTATATTTGTATTTCATATAGGTTAAAAAAATTTCAATTACTAGTTGAACCATTGTCATTCGAGCACCTTTATTTTCATTCATTGGGGGCAATAAAATATTATTGTACTGGTTTTTGTTATCTTCAGAAGCGTATCATTTCTGAGAGAAACGTTCGTTTGAAAAAAAAAAAAACACTTACTATTATCACATCGGATCACATTTATTTTATTTACTTTTCTGTTTAATCTGCTCGCGGAGACCTGGTAGACGCTACGCGGAGCACAGTTTGGGAAACTCTGCTCTAGGGGCCCTAAGACGTTCTGCTGAATTAGAGCTACATATTTAAATTTTAAATTAAAAAGGAAAATAAAAATGGACTATGATTTCTGCCTCTATAATAACATATTTATGTAGATTTGCGGCCCTTGGTTAAAGTTAAAAAATTTGGCACACAGTAAATGTAAATAGCGCTTATTCACATTTAAAATCATCATAAATCGGTGTATATCTTGATATTCATCATAACTTATACGTATGACACATTTTACGAAGTCACAGTATTATTAGATCAACAGGTGGATCAGATAGTTGTACATGCATGTAAAATTTCAACTTTCTGGATCCATCCGTTTCGTTACCCACCGTACTTCCCAGAGTACACACACAAAAACAGATATACAGAGAGACAGACAGACAGAAAAACACATGAGTGACGGTACAATGGTTTTTTGGTTATACCTAGTGTCCAGTAATCTATTTCATCAATCAGAAATAATTCTGATTAATGCCGATTGTTGGAACAGTACATTAGACATTTTGTACGTTTTCTTTTTAGTAAAATGTCGTTTCTTTTTGTCATTTAAAAAATTAGTATGTCTACGATCATCAAATAATAAATGCAGTATGTGTCCAACTGTAAATACATAAAGTGCTCATATTGCACGCCGGGTTAAAAACGTGCATGCGTGCTTATCCGTGGATAAAGAACGTATTTTTACACTGCAAGTTTTTAGTTAGTTAATAAGTTAAAATGTTTGGCGCTCAGCAACGATGGAGATACACACTGCCCATATTTATAATTAGAATATTGATGATGTAGTTTCTTGTAGGCATCTTGGTGACGTAGGTTCTGAAGTTTGACAATTGAAGCACAGAACTTCTGGGATTTTAAATTAAATTTACTAATTTTTTAATGAAAAACTATATAGTTGTAGATAAAATATTGTATTTGACTCGCATATAATGGCTATATTACACTCGGATGATTACAACCCTCGCCTACAGGTCGGGTGGTAAATATCGTACTCGTGAAATATAGCCTCGGTTATATGCTCGTTAAATAAAATAATATGTGAGGTGTGAAATGAAAGCTTTATAAACGAAGATTAAGAACAAAAAAAAATATATATATATATATTAAGCTCTTTATTTTAAACGATTTTAACTAAAAATGTGTTAGAATTTTGTTGTGCCACATCCTGCGCTTTAATCTAAAAATCTAATCTGATAATTTCTATTGCTGTGTTGAGAACCTCGAAATTAGGAATTAAAATTAGTACTTAGAAATAACGTAAATGTTTGTTATACCTAACTGTACGTTCATAACCTTCAAAATGAATACTTATACTTATAACTGACGCATGCGCAGTAAGCACTTGTCAACCTAAAAATTTCTATGACCATATTTTTTTTGTTTCTATCCACATCTTTATGTTTTCTATGAACATAAATATAATGTTTTCCTCTATTTTAATTGTTTTCAGAACTATGAAACATTCAAAAACTTATTAGCAAATGTAAACAGCTGTCAAATATCGATCGATAAAGTAGAAATCGATAGAAATTTCTGTCAATGTCTTTTTATATTGTAAACACTACTTAATTTCTACGTACAAATATTATGTTAAGTATTAATTTCACGTTAATTCTAATTTCTAATTTGGAGTTTCTGAACGAAGCATAAGTAATGAATGTTGGTGTGAAGCGACAGAAATATTTACTACATTTTCCAAAAGATGATCATTTTTGTATTTTTAAATAAAGTTGTTTTAAATATCATGTAAGGTACTAAATGAAATTCCATTATACTTAGATTAACATACGACAAATGATTTAAAATATATATTTTCACGCGATTACAGCTTAAAAATATTGCTCCTACAAAGGTGTGAAAATTTACATTTCACATCAATTTTTATATTTTTCTTTATACGTATGTTATTTTTTAATATTTTACCTGCTATGAGTACAATTTGTAAAGCCATAATACAAAAATTCTAAGAACTGCAAATCCTTTGTTTAAACAAATTCAACATAAAATAACAAGAACAAAAATGCTTCACTCTATAACAGAGCGTGTGGTAATAAAAAAACTGCTAAACACGTGCCCCTTTATAAAGCACCTGTCGTACTATTTGCCTGCAGCAATGAAAACTGTTAAACAAGAAAGGTGCCACAAATGGTACTATTCGTTTCTCATCTATCTAACTATCGGACATAAAGTTGTGTCACCTGCAACACCACCTGTTGGTAATAATTTTCACATTCAGCTCTAACACATTTGTACCTGTGTTTTTCTTGCAGGAAAAATTTGCATGGTTGTAAACTTATCAGAATTGTTATTTGACAATATAAAATGTTTTCCATATTTAATCTAAATATACGAGGGACATTCAATAATTGAAGAGAAAATTGATGTAAAAAAAAAACTGTGTATTTTTACAAAATGAGACTTTTACTACTTCTCAACATAATCCCCACGAATATTAACACACTTATCCTAACGATGAACTAGTTTTTTATACCTGATGCAAAGAAATCTTTGTCTTGTTGTTTGAGCCAGTTTCCCACAAATTCTTTGACTTCCTCGTTGTCGCTGAACTTTTTTCCACGTAATGCCTCCTTGAGTGGACCAAACAAATGGTGGACCTTTTTCACGTAATGGTGGACCTTTTTCAACGTAACGCTTCCTTGAGTGGACCAAACAGAGAGAGCCAAATCTGGACTGTAGGGAGGATGAGGTAGTATCTCCCAACCAATTTTTTTCAATGGTTTCTTGGGTCAGCTTGGCGGTATGAGGACGAGCATTGTCGTGGAGAATTATCACGCCTTTTCTTTGAGATCTGAGACGTTTTTCTCTCATTGCTGGCTTTACTTTGTATATCAGCATGTTTGAGTACTAGGCACTGCTTATTTTACGCTGATCTTCCAAATAATCACAAAAGACGACACCTCGGGCTTCCCAAAAGACGGTCAACATGACTTTTCCCGCTGATGCTTGCGTTCTGAATTTCTTTCGGACAGGTGAGCTGGTGTACTTCCATTCCATGCTTTGTCTTTTGGATTCTGGTTCAAAATGGTGAACCTAAGTTTCACCACACGTTAAAATCTTGTTTAGAAAAGGGTCACCCTTTCATAGCGTTCTTTCAAGTCTGTACACACTTTGAGTCTTTTTTCCTTGTGTTGTTGCGTTAACTGTTTCGGGACCTACCTTGCACTTGTTTTGCTGCACTTGAGCTTGTCAATGATAACGTGATGAACTGCGTCAACACTTACTGCAACTTTTTTTGCTATATCTTCAACAGTAATACGTTGATCTTCACGAATAAAGTCGTCAATGCGGGTTTCAAGCGAAGAAGTTGACACTTCAACTGGCCGGGCAGGACGGTGCTCGTCAGTCACTGAGGTTCGACCATTTTTGAACTGTTCTACCCACTTATAAAATCATTCGAGAAAAGATTTTAGCCGGTTTTTCACCTTCAGAAAGAAAAAACCGGAACAATGAACGTTGTTCAACTAATGTGGAAACTTCAAGCGGACACGCCATCGTTAAATGCAATATTGAGGTTATAAACAAAATAATTTTTATCCGTCAGGTGTTCTCAGCTCATTCCAGTGATGCCTTAAGTCATGAAAGTACCAAACTCCTCCTACAAACCGTTTTTTTTTTCTACATTAATTTGTCTCCCTATTGAATGTCCCTCGTATATAAAATCGCTGAGGTGTCTGTCAGATGTCCTTCCAAAGGTTTTTTGGGTACTTCCCGGTGACCTAGAAAGTTGGAATTTGGCATGCGGTTTCCTGGGAACATTCTCAGGATGAGAAAAATTGTAACCTAGAAAATTCGAAAAAGGGGAGAGCCTGCGACCCAAATAACTCCCATCTTAATGGGTCAAAAAATGAAGTTTGTTCGATTGCGTTGAAATTCAATATCTGTGGGTGTTCGAGACTCCTAAATACGACCCTGTTATTAGTTTTCCGAAATTTTGATTATCTACTCTGAAATCGGTACCAGAATGATAGCTTAAACTTTCAAAATCGTTTTTACTTTTGTTATGGTGTTTTTATTGGCGAACACAATCCGTTTTTTAGGGTTTCATAGGCTTATCTGCCTGCACCAGTGGTTTTCAAGCAGGTTGTCGCCGCACCCTGCCGTAGTTATATGGATGGCGAACTTCGTAGAATTAATACCGATGTCATACAGAGAAATGAGGATAGGGCGCCTTGCATTTTTCATATTTTACACCCGGATTAAGGCCTTCACGTTTGTCAATTTGTACGCTACTTGTAAGGATTACCAGGTTCAGTATTACCGGATCTTTGTACTGGTCAATATAGTCCAGACAATTACCAGCATTAATTAAAGCAATATTGTCCTTTGTAAGCCCCGAGATCATATCACAATATAAGCTTTAGTGTGTAATTCGCAGAGATGAAAGCTTTAACCAACATCTAGTGGCGCAGTATTGTTAGATACTGGACATCCAAATGAAGGACAAACTTGGAGAAAAAGAAGTTTTTCAAAATTATAGTTATAATTATAGTGTAGAAATTTGTAAAGGGGAAAATGTTTAGTCAAATGAATGGTAGCCATATTCAAACTAACAACAAATTCGATGAAAGTTTTGGCAAATAATTCGCTTTGGCATTGTCAGTTCGCTTATGCGTGAGTCAAACAAGTGAAAATGTCTACGTTATAGTTATTAAGAAGATAACCATTAAACACACCTACCAATAACTTTATTTACACAGTATTTATTTACAAACAAGTTATATTGGTATTTCTCACAAGATAGTGCAAGTTTAAAGGTTATAAAACTACCTATAAATAGTTATTTTTAACCTAAAACGTACCTCCTACGTACGTACTATTAAATTTATAAATTCTACATATTACATCGAAAGTAATTAAAGGTTTTATATAGGTAAATGTTATCTGAAATATCTGCTAATTAAATTTTCTTTTTTATAGTATGTGTATTATTTTTTGGCACGAATTCGTAATAAAAATTTAAACGATATTTTAACGTGGTTTAAAATGAACAATTTAATACTTACAATTATTTTAATAATGGTGGTTACATTTTTATTATAAACTGAGATTTTTTTATGAACATTGGGTTTTGGCTCCCATTTTGTTTTGGTGTGTATTTATCATACAGCTTAACACCTTATTTCACATTTAAAGCGCTACAACGTTCAACAAAGTGTCGTTATTGCGAAAATATTTGATCAAATCAGTATTCGTTTACGGTGTAAAATTATCATGACTGATATGAATAATTACTTACCGTGAATTACATTATGATCTTTTACCATCTTTTACGAATACTGTGGATGTGACTACCCGCGATGTTGTTGTTGGAATAAGTACTAAAATGTGCAAAAAGTCAGAAAAAATATTATTGTAAAAGCGCGGCATTGCGTCGCGGCTAGAGGATGTTATATTCCATACATAATGGCTGTTTTAATACAGGATTTATAATAAGAAAAGCGCTGTATTTTATAGTGACAATAAAGACCCAGTTCCTTAATCATGAGGCAGTAGCCCTCATTATTGACCTGACAATATTTCTTGCAACATCTTCATAATAATATAGCCCGATGAGACCCGTAGATCGTACTAAACAGTCCCTTTCCGTGGATGTAAAATTGGTGTATCAATTTTAAGTTCTCAGTAGCCCTGTAGCGGCTATTCTGCTCCTTTATATAACCACTGCGATCGAAAGGTGCTTCGCCATACATGATGAATTTAAACCAAGCTAAGACATAGTCAGGGTTATAGACCATCCGAGCGGCAAATAATTTTTTTTTTCAAAAGGGATATCAAAAGGTTCCATCTATTTAAATCCCATACTAACATTATCATTAATTAACAAAATTCCTTAAAGGGACACACAACAGTAAAGTGCACACAAGTTTCTTATACAAAACTAACAATCTGAAATAAAATTAGTAACAATCTACATATCAAAATTTGCAACGAGTTTTTATCTATCTAATAGGATATTTATAATAAAAAAAAAAAAAAAAAAACAGTAATGTAATTTTAAGTAAACAAATTGCATTAGGGACGCTATCTTGTAAACTATCTGACGCATATTTACGTACGATGCAAGTTGTAGCTAAAGCTTCATTCTAGGAATATATTTCTAGCTATTTTGCTCTATTGTGAAAACTACCTATACTTATAGTTACTGTAATTGGTAATACATGTATTTTTGCTGCCAACGTGAATCTGCCGCGGTTCTCATATAGGTGCTGCAGATAAAAATGATTTAATTATCGAACAAAACACGTGTCCCAAGTGACATTCCATTATCATCAAGTATAATATTTTTCGACGAATGTTCTAAACCAATGTTCTTCAACCTTTTTGCCCCCGCGGACCGGTGGAAATAGGATAAATATTTCGCGGACCGGCTGAAAACTAAGACACAAATAAATACCAATATAGATAGTATTTTATTATTATATAGGTATATGTTACACAGTTATACAATTACAGTTTTTAGTGCGACATCTGCGGTTGCTTCTTTGTTAGAAAATTTGATATACGTGGCTGCAGAGTTGTTTCTGAGAGACGATGCGCTGCGTTAACATCCATTCGATTTCTTTGTTTGGTTTTTGATACTGACATGGCTGAAAAAGTCTTTTCGCACCAATAGGAAATCCAAAAAATGACTAATATTTTGATAGTAATATAATTAAAAAATGGACATTTTTTTCTAGCGATTTCCAAAATTGAGACAATGATTGCATTTTATGTCTGGGTACCAGAGTGACATCAAAAGACAACTCGTCAGCTTTTCTTTTTCACGAGGATCAATTGCACATGACTTTATATCTTCCAAAAATGGATTATTAATTCAGAGGTTACCTTTACGAGGATCCTTATTTTCAGGAAAATACGGGATTAGGGGAAAAAAAATTCAGTTAATGCTCTTAAATGTTGACTTATTATGTTGAATATGACTTTCTGGTTGACATCAGCAGCAATAAAAAATTCTTCCAAAAGTGAAAACATTTCTATATCTTCCTCTTGTAAGCGACTATTCCAATTATCTAGCTTCTTCAGAAGTATGAAAAATAACTGCGAGAGACGTTGTATTGGGGCTAGTAAATTTTAAATAAATCATGGTTCGGACAAAAGGTAGCTTTTGCGTCAACTAAAAAATGTGCTATATACTCATGAACAGAAATGTGCGTCTACATGATTCGGTCGAAATTTTTCGCGGACCGGCAGGAATTTTCTGCAGACCGGCACCGGTCCGCGGAAAAGGGGTTGAAGAACACTATTCTAAACTATAAGCAATCAAGTCGAATACTTAATAAATATTTTACGTAATATTTGAACATTTCTACACAAAACTATATAAATATAAAAGTTATTTGAAATCCACAAATATATTTAAAAATTACAGAACATTGTTGTATGATATCTATTACTAAATTATTGAGCGATATCGTTTTTGCAACAATGTTTTCTAAATTTAAAAATACCCTAATACCCAATCTCCTCATCTCCCAAATCCAAGTGAAGAGCAAAAAAAAGGTCCTCACCTCCCAGATTCAAGTGAAAAGCAAAAAAAAGGTCCTCACCTCCCAGATCCAAGTGAAGAGCAAAAAAAAAAAGACCTCACCTCTCAGATTGACTACTTGTGATATTTCTTTTCTTACAAATGCAGAATTATGTAAAAACCGGGACAATCGACCATCCCAAAAACATTTTTCGGGACACCGGGACAATTGACCTAAAACCGGGACGGATGGTCACCCTTCTATTAGATAGATAAAAATTCGGTGCAAAAGTACATGTATAGATTGCAGTTTTGTATAAGAAACTTATAAGCACCGGGGGTTATATAGTGTTAACCGAAGACTGATTTTAATCTAACACCAGTGGCGAAGTGAAACCTCCGCTAGAATTGCCCTCGCATAAAAAAAAAATAATATAAAAAACAATAATTTTTTTTTTTTTAAATTTAAAAGAAGATTTAGGTAAATCTTCAAAAATACATCAAATTATGTCCTATACAAATTTTTATCGAAGGTTTGGTTTACTAGTTACGTTTTTTTTTAATTTTAAATTTTAATAACTTCCGTTTCCAGTTTCGGATTTTAATAAAAAACAATAGGATTCTTCCCAATTATTACGAGAATTTTTTAGTACCAGAACGAACTCTTTAAGTTAAACCGTTTTTGAGTTATCGTGTATACACACAGAGACACACACAGACACACACACATACGGACGGCACTTCGAAAATAGGTTTTTTGGATTCCCTGGACCATGAAACGTGGTCATCAGTTAAAATCTCGACATCGAAAATTTTCGCGATTACAATACTGGCGCCTTATATATTAAGTCGGGCAAGTAAAAATCATATAAGATAAAGAAAATAAATTTCATTAACCTATTTTGGACACTATGTATTTATTCTTGAAACACAAGTTTCTCCAATAGATAACTGGTTTCTTCAGGTGCTAAAATTACAATAACCAAATAATACAACAAGGTTCTGTACAATAAGTTTACCTATCTTTTATATCCGGTTGCATAAAAGTCTTAAAACTAGATGTATCTAGTCGCATCAGAAAAGAACAATGTGCTTTCCGCAAGCTAAGATGAATAAGGGGCTCCATATTCATCTTCCGCTGCATCAAGCTCAGTATCTTCAAAATAACTAAAGTAAAGGAGAATTTACTTGACAGATTGATCGATTGAGCACCGATAAAGAAATATATATATATATATCTATTTCATACAGTTTTATGTAAGATGTCAAGAACGTATTTCTGCTTCTTACTGTAAAGTACGTTCATGGTTTTTGTCTTTTTTTGTTATATTATAATATGGTAACTTCAACGTATGTCCCTTTGTATACACGCGCGGGCATTCAGCTCCCACCACTAGATGGAAGACAGGCGTGTCAAGTGAAACAAATTGTATCTTTTTCTCTATTTCTAGCTTTGTCTGTGAACAAATGATATGGCTCTATTCAAAAATGTAAATTTTATTGCTACAATTCGCTCCCATTGAACTATATGCTTTAGTAACGTCATCTGTCAACTAAAGTCTTCTTTACTATATAAAGACTCTCCTCTATGTCGTAGCCTTAAGACCTTTATCTATAAGACCTATAGGTTTTTAAAAATATCTTCTCGATAAAATATCAAAGATCTCTGAAACTGGAAAGTGGAGATAGGGTGGCTGCGGAATGAAATTCTCAAAGAAATAAACACAAAAGTCATCCACTGTCCATGTGTGGCAAAGAACAGCTCTCCAGGAACTCAAACACTTTGGACATTTCTGGAAACAAATTAAAATATTGTCCTAGAGCATATCCAAATGATAGAGTTCTGTTAAAGCAAACGGCTTTAATCAGTCATGCAGATAGCATATTTTTCCTTTACCGTGTTTATCATACAAATAAAAAAAAAACTGATCTGAATTTTTTTAACTATTATTTATATCTAAATTTAGGCACAATATATTATGTCACTAATTTTAACTCGCCTTTCACTTCTTTAGCATATAAAACAAGACAAATAAAAACTATAGTTTTTTACCGCTTCAAGGTCCAAAATCTAGTGTCAAAAACCCCTTAACATTTTGAACTGTTAAATATCAACTGGCTGATTGAAATCTAAATTTTTTAAGAACAGAAAAAAAAATTAATCACGCTTACGGTACTGATAAGTATTAAGTTATTTTTAAATTGCATTAAAAACATTAAAGTTGCTTTATCATTAATTTATGTTGTAAATATATACAGCGAATTACAGAAATCAGTAAGCATGTTATGTATTCTTTTTATGTGGTTCCTTTCTTTAGAAATGACGTGTATAAGTATGGGTATGATATAATAGAATGAAAATAAAAGAATAATGTTTGGTTTTACACGTTGCGTGTGAAGTCATAGTTACATTAATTCGTTTAATTGTTGAAATTAATTTATAAATTTAATTCACATGATTGTTATTCCATTACAATTATGTGGAATTTTATTGGGCGTCCGGTAATTTTACACAATTTTAACTTTTTTATGAATTAAATTATGTGGCTTAATTATTAATTTTTTGACCATAACAATAAAAGAACTTCTAGACAATAAACTGTGTGTGAGAAAATGAATTGACGTAAAATAGGACAGTCAAATTAATAGATCGAATGGGGCAGGAAAAACGAGAAAAAGATAGTGTAGCAGAGAGAGACAGTGAGAGAGAGAATTTAGAAATTTAGATCTTTTGTAAAGTCTTGGGTGATTTGATACCTAGGCAAAAAAAAAAAAAAAAGATGTGAATTATCACAAATGACAGGCTTTCATAGGAATTTAATAAATGGAAGTGGCCAACAGAACAGTGAATGTGTGTGACAATAATAATTAATATATTTATCATTATTAAATTGACAGCACAACAGGAAAGTGTCCTAATAATCAAATAATATACAAAAAAAAAAAAAAAAAATACAGTGTACATGCAAAATATCCATTAATTTGTACAAAACTAAAATAATATAGAATAGACAAAAAAAAATAATAATAATAATAATAAATAAATAATAATAATAAATTGCGAAAAATACAAGATAATACAAAAAATAGATTCAAAGAAAATTTTTTAAGACCTTTTTAAAAGTGGGAATATTTGAATCAAAAATATCTGTAAAAGAATCCAATGCTGAATATTTATTGAAAATGAAGCATAATCTATTAATAGGTGAATTATACGCCAAATTATTACGGTCATGTGGTAAGGAAAAGAGATCATTAATTCTAGTATTATAAGATGGTACGTGAAACATCAGAATGTTTAAAATTTCTGGGCAATCAACTACATACATTATTGACAATTTTAAACAGAAATGACAAATCAAGAAATAATCATCTTTTCTCAAGTGACATTATATTAATATTTGTAGTAGGAAATTTCTGACTGTAATATTTAACAAATCTATCCTGAATCGAATCTCAGAATCGAATATTGTTTACCATAATCGCGCCAAACACAAATATTTTCTGAAAATTATTTTTTAAACTAGGAGTTTTTATCTAATCATCAACATCAGATATCTTTGTACTCAGTACTTAGCGTGTTGATTTCCCCGTATACAGCTGAATAGTGAGTCTTTTGTGTATCGCATAGATGATTACGATCTGTTGGTCAAACGTGGGTTCTGAACTACTTTTATTTGTTTTTGGGTAAATTCTTACTGGAACAACTGGAAAAGAAATTAAAAATGTTTGTCGACACCGGTAACTGAATGTAGTACATTCCACATAGCTAACTACCTACTAACCAATTGTACTACATTAATTCCCTTTCATTTAACACCTTACACTAAATTATAAAATATGTATATTTAGGGTGTGTCAAGATGGCGAGGACGCCACGTTTTTTCTGAAAACGCAAGTTGCTGGCACTTGCGTTGGGAAAAATATTTGATGACTAAAGTTTACCCACAGAATCGAAATCGATAGTATTGAAATTTTCTGGAACAAACCGGGAGTATAGTATATAGGGGCAGACCGCAAGTTATATATCAGAGGATGGACAAGGCAAAACGTTTACTAAACGTTATACGGACAACAGACATAGTAAAAAAAAGATATTTGTAATATTGAGTAGATGTTCACCCAATAGAACGACAGGGTGTATACTACAAGTTCAAGAGAAGCTCATGAAAAAGTGCCGAGGATCCAGAGGCGTTATTACAACTTTTGATGGGACGTGAGCTATGATTTCATTTTTGCAAGAAAGGAGTAAAACTGAACAACTCGTTTACTGATCACTACTGGATTTTCCAGCAAATCTCATCGCCAGACCATAAAGCGATGACTATGCAGTAGTGGTTTGAAAGCAATGTACCGGAATTCATTTCTCCTGCTGATTGGCTGTCTAGTAGTAGTAGTATTGGGTGTCCTAACCTAACCTAACCTTAACCCCCTGGACTACAAATTGTGTCCGTGCTTCAGCATATGAACTGCAAGAAGAGACACCCTAATATCGCTCTGAAGCGCTCCCTGATGAAGGCAGCGCAGGATTTTTCTAAAAAAATCCTTCGTAATTCTATTGAGGAGTGGCCGCAGAGACTTGCGAGCTATTTAAAGGCCAGAGGTAGTCATTTTGAAAACTGATTGGTATTTATTGTTTAAAATGCATCTATGTATTACATTACGAAAAGAATATTGCAATATCTTTAAGTATTTTGTTTTCAATTTCATTGAAAAAACTATTGTGGTAATATCTACTGAATCCTAAAAATGGATTTGTATTCAAGATCTTAAAAACCGGAGAAATATAAAAAAAAATCGAATACAGACATACCGTTAGTAACAATTTACTGTCAACCGAACTCTTCTGTCAGTTAATCTAATGTTCATTGTCGATGGTTTTTTACATAAACACTTTACGACTCACTTACGTTAACAGTTCTCGTAGCACCAAATTGAAAATTCGGTGCTGTTCTCAGTAGGGCGGTCCATGTGTAATGTCAATGAGAAGTAGGTACGTTTTATGTGTACAAACCGTTGCTATTGCATGACGAGGAGCCATCGTGAGCGACGCGCCGGGAGTACACCATCACGCTGTACACCAGGCGGTCGCGTGACGACACGCACACGAGCGTGACACTTTCCCGCCACGTCTGCTTCACCTTTAGGCTGCATATACACTTACCGATAGATATCGGAATCGGAAGAATTCAATATACATGGCTTTTTACATTGTGCTGTAGATTCAATAAAAGAACGGATGGAAGTTTTCGAAATCATTATTCGATTTAAAAATTTCTGTCGACTGAGGGATTTTGTTTTGAAAATTACCGGACTGCCGTTTCTTATTGTTATTTCTATAACCATGAGAAAGTATGGTATAATCCATGATATTTCCGCATTTAAGTATACCATGATATTTTTTAAGTTGGCAATTAAAAAAATTATATCAATTAAATATATTGCCAGTGTGAAATTTTGAAAATTAAAATTGTTAGAATATTTTTACTAGACATAACACATAGTGATTTCGAGGATACTAACAAAAATGTCACCCTAACATGGCCAACTCAGATGAGGAAACGTCTTGAATGGATTATATATATATGTAGTTCGCCTATCTCAAGTCGTCTAGATGCGTATTCTCCGTTTGGGTCACATAATACGCAGAACAAACAATAATGAAAAAATATTGAAAAAAATAAATATTATCCACGGTAAATCAAAGATAACCAAAGGCAAAGTTTATCACAATGGTGGATCGACGTTACAGAAAACGTACTGGCATGAGCCGTTTGAATCGGTCCTTCTTGCGAAACAAGTCAAGTTGAAGTAGACCACTTTAATCAAAGAGTGACATACCTGCTATTGAGATCACAATTTTTAAAACATATTTTCAACATATATAGGAGAGGTATTGTGATTATACCGATTTTGACATTTCGAGATTTCGATGGATCTCCACGAATTGAGGTCCTTACATAACGGTTTGACTATTTTTAGCATGATGTCTGTCGGTCTGTCTGTCCGTCCGTCCGTCCGTCCGTCTGTCTGTCTGTCTGTCTGTCTGTCTGTCTGTCTATCTGTCTGTCTGTCTGTCTGTCTGTCTGTCTGTCTGTCTGTCCGTCTGTGTACCCGTGCAGAGCAAATTAGGCTGAAAGGATTTTTATGAAACTGCATATTTAAGCTTTTGACATCAATGACACGAGTTGATCAACTTTTGGTAAAAATCGGATAACTAGAAATGGTAGTTTACTCGTGTCGATTTTAAGATTTTTGCGAATATTTAGCAACAGAAAAATATTTCGAAAAAATTTATTGAACAAAAGTTGCTATAAATGCAATAACTAATAACTTTTATTTGAGACGTATTTTGATAAAACGAAAAATTTCGACAATTTTTGTAAAATTTTTTAAAATTTTTTTGTTTAAATTTTTCATACTTTTATGTAACGTTTCCATAGTCATGATAAATAATATCTTTTTTAGAAAATATTAGGCCAAGTTATTTCTACTCTGCTGCTAGAATGTATTTTATACAAGTAGTTTACGATGGCGGTCGGTCCTGTGGTGGCCACAGCTGATTATTTTATTATTATTATTATTTTAGGTGCATCAACAACTAGGCTATTAGCACCAGAGTACTCAGGATACATATTATTACTTATAGGGTTACATGTTACATTGTTTACAGGTCTAATATATTTATGATATTTTGTTTTATATTTTGCTATACATGTGTATGTCTTTTAGGAAGCCAATGGTGGAATTTTCTGTTTTTCTGTCGGGTGAAAGTGCTTCTTTAAGGGATGGTGGGATGGTGAGATTCTTGGGTTTCGGTCGATATGTAAAAACAGAGTTAGTAAAATAATTAAAATGATTTTATTATTTGATTACTAGTTTCGGTTCGATCTGAACCATTATCAAAGCCTAGAAATAAGTACAGGTTTAATATAATAATTTGAATAAAATAAATAAATATTGTTAAATATTGTTACACTTCCTTGCAATATATATATATAAGGAGAAATAAAAATTCTTATTGACTCGTCAAAATTATACGATTTTCGTCAAGAACTACATTCAACTATATATATATATATATATATATATATAAATGCAGAATAAAAATTATTACAATATTATTTTTAACATATTGAAATAATTTGAAACATATTGAAATTGTTAAATGTTAATTTAAAGGAATTTTTTTTCTTGTCTCCTACATTGCGACATCGTTCAGATCGAACCGTAACTAGTATAACAAAATAATTTTAAATATTTGACTAACACTGCTTTTATATATCGACCGAAACCCAAGAAAACACCTATATATTTATCTACAAAATACTGTCAAGAATTCTTTTTATTCATACCATCTATAATTTATTTTTATTTATACCTATTTCTCTAAAATACGTTAATAATTTTTGAATTTTATTTTTTTAAGATATTTCGTATTTATTTTGTGCACCATAATTTTAAAACTATTTTTTTTAAAATAAAGGTTACGGAACATTTTTATCCATCTTCACGAATATTCTATAAAATAATTCGTTTCTGTATCCGGCCAGTAGCGCACTGGTAAAACTTTCCGGCCCTGGAAAATTGGTAATTAATGAGCCCCATAAGGTTAAGATCCAGATTGCCTCATTGATTCAATAATCGATTCTATTGGGACCAACTCACCGGGAAATCGCCCGGTATCCCGGCTGCCAGTCCGTCATTGGATTCGGCACATCCCTACTGTCTCGCACATCCCTACATGTCCTAAGGATTACAGTTCCATTCTTATACGTCAGTTTTATAGTCCGAATTTATATTTAGTGGTGTTAGAACCTGACAGTGACAGACTGTTTCAGGACAACCAGAAGAGGATTTTTAATAAATATATTATCAAATACTTTCTGTACTCTTGAAAATTTTATATAAAGGCTGTTATACTAGCATTTACACCTTCCATTTTTATCATTATAGATTTGTTAATATAGTTAAAGAATCTCGGTTTTACAATAGCAAATTTGTCAATAGCTTATAAGTATAAGTGTCGATGGAATTTTCGGTTATGCAAGCTCCACCATGGTGTTATAAAAAAATTAGACGAATCGTCACATTTTGTTGTTCCAAAAGACATAAATAGTCATTAAGAAGACATTTTATCGCCGGAACTACCACATGGTATATGTGGAAAAATTAAGCAACCAAATTAATCCCTGGAGTACGTAGATTTAATTTGTGAAGCAACACCAATCTACCCAGCTGTAGCTGAGGTTATCAATATTGGCCTGATTCTTTCAGTGACAACATGTATTGAAAGTTGGTTCAGTTCATTACGGCACGTCAAGACTTGAAATCGGTCTACGATGGGAAACGAGAGGTTAAGTGGACTGACTGTACATATTCAACATTCACAGGAAGATAATGCAAGAAGATGCTGAATTCATTGGCAATGTGATAAACGATTAACCAAGATGACTAAAATTTTTGTACTAATGTTGATTTTTCTAAAATGGAATTTCCAAACAAATTTTAATTAATATTTATGCATTCTTCGAGTCGCTCTACAATGGAAGACGAGAAGCTAAATGAACTGTACCTATACATGCTCAAGGTTCATAGGAAAAGAGTTCAGAGGAATCTGAATTCATTGACAATGTGAACGAGCAACCAAGACGACTAAAATATTTGTTCCAACCTTGATTTTTCTAAAATGGAATTCCCAAACAAATGTTAATTAATATTCAAGCATCGAGTTTCTGTTCTATTGAAAAAATTATATTCTATATTACATAACTTCTATTTTCGTATAGATTTTCCTCCTAACCCACTTATTTATACTATATATACTTATATATACTACTTCATAAGCCATCCCCCCTGGCTTATGAAGTAAGTGTACATTCTTGCACACCCTCGCAACGCCCAAGAAGAGTTTCATTTTTCTTCAGCGATTTTGGTTCTTGAAATTATCCACTTTTTAAAGATGATCCCTTTTCGTAATAATGGTTTCAAGTATAGGCAAGCCCAAATTCATGGAACAAAAAACAATGAGATGTATGTGACATAATAAAGCAAGCGAATATGTCGTGAATTGACTGATTCTAGCTAGACAAAGAAAATTGTGACCACGAGACTACTAACCTGATAAGCAGACGATGATTCGACAATAGCTGGACATTGGCTATTGTTAGCCATAGACAGAAACGTTTGGATAAGCTATTGTGAAGCCTTTATGGGTGAACAAATTCGGCTGGTAGACGAAGATGATGATTCTATGAGGACGTCGAACACATTTTTTGATTTTCTTATACGCACCTTGATTTTTGTGTTGGCGCTCATCCGATAATTCTCTTGGTTATAAAATCTCACAGCAATAGATGAGTGTATAAACAGCCTTATTTCTTAAGCGTGTCCTTCATTGTTCCCGCTAGAATCAAGTCAGCCAGGCCTCTTCTTTATTCTTTACGACGCGATAATTTCGTGTGAGATATATGTAGGTAATTTATTTCAATGTGGGTTTATTGTTGGAAGTGGGCTGCGCGGTGCATGGGATTGGGACTTGTGATTCATGCCCGAGATAACTGCTAGCATTTATATTATATCTTTAATCCGACCTATTAACATTCCAACACGTATGCATTGAGAAAAACTTAAACTTTGCGTTTCCCTACGATTACTCATTTATAATTTTCTTAAAAGGTTGCAAATTGTACCAACATAATACTTTAAATTAGGAGTATTATTTTATACAAAACTATCATATAAACTATATTAACAAAATTGATCACTTATAATTTTCAAGTATGGAATGATTTGTTAATTTATTTTTTCGGTCTTTAGCTATTGTATAGCGCTTAGTTTGATGGTGTTTCATTATAAGTAATAAAAATGATTCGGATAGATAGATTGCGCTAGTGAGGTCCGTCTCTGCGTATTTTGAGACAGAAAGCATATTAAACAGTTAAAACAGTCAATAATTTTTATAAGATCTTATGAAATAAAAGTCTTAGCTATGGTTGAGAAACATTTTAAAAATTTTAATATTTTTTATTGAATGATAAATTTGATAACTCAAATTTGGTTTGTTGTATCCATGTTAGGAATTGTCATTAAAAAAAATATATATTGTTTACATAAATTTTACAAAAAGTTATAGAATGTTTTAAAAACCTAATGGGATCAAGAGTATGGAAACAAATAAATATTATTAGAAAATATAACAAATATATATAATAACCAATTTTGCAAAATAGTTGGTAATGAGTGGAGTATCCTTCATTCTTTATTACTTCTGCGCATCTATTCTTCATAGATAGTAATAATATACCTAATTTGTATTGATTTAAATGTTGCCATGTCTCCCTTAGTGCCAAAAATAATTCGTCTTTATTTTTGTATTTTTTAACTTCATCCTAGACGTTCTCCCAGAAGATTTAAATAAGGTCTTTGAGCTGGCTACTTCAACACATTAATTTTATTGACTCTTAAACAATCTTTGACTCCGGAGGTGTGTTTCGGGTCGTTGTCATGCTGGAAAATCTACTTTAGGGACATGATTTTTTCGGCAAATGGTAATATATCACATTCCTATATATTTTTATAATAAAATTTGTCCATTATAGCACTGATTTTAATTAATGGGCCCATACCGAAACCCGAGAAACAATCCCACACTATCACACTACCCCCACCGTGTTTTATAATTGGTTTACTATATTTTTTAAAGGATCCATTCTTTTGTTGATAGGACGTCGAACTCAATACCATAGTAACCGAACAAATTAAGTTAGCTTTCATCCGAAAAAAGGACTGTTTTCCATTTTTTAACTGAGTTCCCAATATAGGTGCTGCGGTTAAAATTGATTTAATTTTAGAAAAGAACGTATGTACCAAGAGGAATTCCGTTGTCATCAAATGTAGTATTTTTACGAAGGTTCTATATTATAAACAATCATGCCGCAAAAATGTAAACCTATTATTTATATATTTCTACACAAACCTCTATAAATATAAAAGTTATTTGAAACCCACAAACCTATTTAAAAAATTACAGAACACTGATATCTATAATTAAGTTATTTAGTAACAATTTTATTTAAATTTTTTAATAAGTTAAAAATATCCAGTTGGATAAATAAAAATCCGCAGCAATTTTGATGTAAATATTGTTAATAATTTTATATCAGATTGTTAGTTTTGTATTACAAATTTGCAATTTGTGGGCGTTGTACTACGTACCGTTAATACTGTTAGACAACGCATACTATGTTAGGCAAACACGTAGGCTATCCGCAACGCATTTTCTTGTAATGCGGGTTGCTACGTGAATATACGGACAAATTATTTTACTATTTGTCACTAATTACGCCGTTAATTTTTTACCACATTTCATGTGCAACATTACCCCAATTATTCTACTTAATGTAGCAATTAGGAATTTGCCTAATTTTTATTATTTTTATGCTTTTATTACAAAAATAAAAAATTTGACACACGTTTTCAGAGAGCGACTTAAAAAATTGTTATGAATTGTCACACATGTATATCTCTAACAACTGAATCCTAAAAAGGAAGTCTAACAAAAAATAATCTAATAATTAGGAGTTCTTAGTTAAATTATTATTTTGATTTTACATTAATAATAGAGCAAAAGCTTAAACTTGTATTACTGAAATAATAAAATGAACAAAAAGTACATACAATGTAACTAAACACAATTTACAAATAGAAAAGCAAAAATAATAAATCAATTTCCCTTATAAGAACGACTAATTAGTGACTTGAGTGAAATACATCTAGTCTATTTTTAAATATATTGATGGGAGGGGAAGAAACGACATCCACTAACAATGAGTTCCAAGACTGATACACGGTTCGGTAGGAAATGTTCCCTAGTTTCCATTCTTCTTTTTCCAGTGCCATCTCTTAACTAAGGTTGGCGATTAACACGACGATTTTCATTTTTGATCCGGCAGTGCAAACCAATGATGTGGTTCTTTTGCCATACTATTGCCTCAGATTTTTCAACCAGGAAGTTTTTCTGCGACCTGGTCCTCTTTTTCCTACAATTTTCCCCTGGATAAGATAATTGATAAGTTGTTATAATAATTCATATTTTTTTATCACGCATCACGTGTTCTTGATATTCTAATTTAAGGTTTTAATTGAATACGTAATTTTTAGAGGTAATATTTCATCGTTAACTATACGATCTATCCAGGAGATTCTTAGAATCCTACGATAGACAAACATTTCACACCCGTTTATCCTTTTTATTACATCTTCAGTCAATGTTCATGCTTCGATACCACATAATAGGATTGGATAAACGTAACTTTTAGCCAGTATTTTAATAAATCTAAGATTAATTTTTTTTTCATTTTAGATGTCATTAGAAACTTGTGATTGCTCAACTTCCAAGAATGCCCTTGAAGATGTTGGTCTACATTCTTTATAAACAAACGATCTTATAGTATATACCAGCGATTCCCAAACTGTGCGCCGTGGCTGAGCTACAGGAGCGCCGCGAAAACGTTCCAATATTCCTCCAACTGTGTTAGTTAGACCAAAGTTTTGACTTGGGGCGCCGCGGAAAATGGTGACCGCAAAGCAGACTATGCAGGTCCTGAGGGTTATGTTTGGAGAATGATTAATGTCAAGAAATTCCGATTTCAACTGGCCAGGGAATTCTTCCGATCTAACCGCTTCAGATTTTTTTCTTTGGGGCCACCTAAAGAATTGTGTTTCCAGAACTAAACCCCAAAATATCCAGGAGCTGAAGGAAAACATTCGAACAGAAATACGAGCAATGGGTGGAAATGTGCTGGAAAGGACGAGCGAAGTGGTAAATGGAGGCCATTTGCATGACATTATCTTCCATAATTAGACCACAAAAAAAAAATCCAAATGTTATATTGTCATATACAGAAACCTTATTTCATTTAATAAAGAAATATAAAAATTAATTCAATTTTAAATGGTAGTGCGACTTTTGGGCCACCTGTACAAAGAACCATGACCTTAAATAATGGCAGACCGTTAATATACCGTAGCGAAGCACCGAAGTGCTCAACTACTTAGTAATATATATTTTCATTAATATAGTTTTTATACTTATATGACGTGTGTAAATTAAGTAACCGGACTGGCAACATAGCGTTTGATCTGGCAACATTTGGGACTCGGGACGTGGACGGGCGGCAGGTGAACATGTGATACGCCTTCAGTACGAGTTTGAACTCGCTAGAGTAATTTTGTTGTCCATCGCGATTTTTTTCGTGAAACAGTTTTTTCTAGTGCGTTCTAAAAATGAGTGACATTCATTTCGAGCAACAGTGTGCTATTAGGTTTTGCTTCAGACTTGGTCACAGTGCAACGGACACTTTTGCAAAACTTCAGCAGGCCTACGGAGACAGTGTTTTGTCAAGGACCCAGGTTTTTTGATGGTTTAAGGCGTTTTCAGACGGAAGAGACAATGCGCCCTGTCACACAGCAATTTCATAGTTTTAGCCAGTAAAAACATTTCTGTGGCTCCTCAACATTCTTATTTGCCTAACTTGGGTCCTTGTGAGTTTTTCTCTTCGCAAGATTGAAAAATCAGATCAAACGACGTAATTTTGGGACACTCGAACACATTAAAACGTATGTAACCGATCAGCTGAAAGCTATTCCAGTATCCTAGTTCCAGCACTGCTATGATGATTGGAAGAACCGTCTCCAGCGCTGCGTGGCTTCCCAAGGAAGTTATGTTTTGAGAGACAATATCGAATTGTAATTCTATTCTAATAAAAAAAATAAAATTAAAATAAATCAGCCCGGTTACTTAATTTACACACGTACCTTTTTGTTAATATTTTATGTTAATAATTTTGTGGTTCCAGACTTTTGGCTTAATATGAAAATCCGAATTAATTTTCCATTAAATATTCAAATAATTTTTTTCATAATTTTAAATAGAGTGTAATTATGGTGGATAATTTGGATAAGACCCGTATGTAAAACAGGGGTCTATCATGTGTGAATATACGATTATATTCATACACATGAAAGAATAACATCGTGTGAAATGCCGATGAATCCCTATTGTTATTTTTGTCAGAAATTCTCATGTGTTGTATTTAGATGTGGTTTAATAGTAGGGGGGCGTGCGGTGCGCAGGTAACGCGGCTTATGTCATTGTCTCCGAGATTAGCTGTGGTCATGGCCAAGAGAACTCGACTATGAATAGTCTCTTGGGCAGATAATCGCATGCAATTTAAAACTTTGGTTTTATTACATTTGTAAGAACTGCTTTGTGGCCTTCAAGTATCCAGGATTAGCTTGACCAACATATTTTTAGGTGAAATCTGAATGTCTAAAGTAAGAAGCAAGACACAAATAAAATTTATGTGAAGTGTTTATTTTCACACATTTGAGGATTTTGTAGGTATTTCATAAGTGTAAGAAGCCAATATAATGCTGGATGTCAAGAAATATTTGTTTTTTGATAAATAATGATTTATTAAATGATTTATTCGTTATTTGAGTATTAAGAGCATCAATTTAATATGTTTTAAACAAAATTTAAATTTGACTAAATCTCCTTTATTTAAATTTAAATTTCATTAAAATCTCAGCTTTTTTTTACATTTGCTTGGTATTCAAGGCTTCATTAAATTAATATGATATATATTGATAAATATAGAGTAGTCGGCGAATCAGTGCAGTTGCGTCACTGGAATCGTCACATGTTTTTGTGACGTCATATTTAGTACGTTTACATGCATCCATTTAACGAATGTAATATTCGTACGCTGTCACTTGTATCGAAATGAAATGAAAATATAAGAATAAGAACAGAATAGAAACATTTAAACTATTCTAATAGGCAAAATAGTCCTAAAATGGGCTGATGTGATCCAAAAATATTATCAATGAAAAAAAAATAGAAATACGTTGAATTTAACCTAAAAAGCTATGCACTACACACAATATCAAATGTAAATCTATACGATATCTATAAGAAAATGTATAACTAAACATAAAACTGCTAAATAAACAACAAGTGACTATCGAACACAAACTAAATATGACTTCAAAAGGTATGTTTCAGTAAAATAAAAAAGTGAAAAGCAATATTAGTCTATAACTCACACGCAAAAAAAAAATGATTTAGTTATTTTTTCGCCACTAGTTTGTCATTGAAATTATGACGCAAAATGACGAACTGCGTTGATTGAACGACTGACCTATAACATCATTTTTTTTTCAATTTCAGAAACGTTTTTCTCACTATTAAAAATGTGTTGTTTGATTTATAAGTATTTCATTACTATAAATGATTTATTCCTCTTTGATACTTTAAAAACAAGAAGCTAAAGTAATTCATACAGTAGGATTTTCAGCTGTTAAAAATTTTTTATTACATTTTTAATTTAAAATAAGACACTCAATACCTTAGCCATAAATACAAAAAATCCATAACATTACTAGCCGATATCCAGAACATTACTAGTGATAACTTCGAGGCAGCTAAAGATAGTTTAATGAATTCGAATAGCTCTGTTACGATGTCGATACCTCAATGTAAGGAAGCCTTTGAAGACACGAACAATAAATATATATTGTTCTGAATAAAACACACTTTTCACATGCCAACCCTCTGCAACATAGCTCCACTGGATCTACGCCGGCAAAATGCATGGGCTAGGGAGTACAAAAAAATCAGCACAAACCCGCGTCTTGCTATACGTGACCTTGAAAATGAGCGTTGCTGTCTAAAATCAAGACAGCCACCTGTTTCCACTTCCAAGCTCATAGAAAGCGAGAATTTCAACATCTGCGATGTCTGGGTAGAGTGTTGGCTGGAAGAATGTCCAGAAGATTGGCGTTCTTTAAATCCAAAGGAAGAACCGCCCGGCTTTTATCTGCCCCGCCACCTATGCGCACTAACCACGGTAGATGTGTGGGTACCTTAGCGAAATAGGGAATTTGCCCAACACCGGAATGTGACTGTGGTGCACCAAACCAGACAATCAGTCATATCACCTTCGACTGTCCACTCCGTGCCTATCAAGGATCCAAAGAACACCTATTTCATGTCACACCAGATCTAGTAGATTATGTAAGAATATGACACTTGTATATTTTATATCAAGAATATTATATGTTATATTACATAAACCTGCATGCATTAAAAGTGATGAAAAGTATATTAACAATGAATTCGCAGTTACCAGATATATTTACAGATAAAATTAATAAAAAAACTTGTACACGTGTTAAAAAACAATTCGGGCATTGAAACATTACACCAGATAAACGAATAATTTATGAATGGTAACGGAGAAATATTGCCCCATATTATAAATTCTGAGATCGTCCTTAACTTCAAATATTGCTCGAGCATCGGAGGTTGCAGAGCGTTCATTTTCTACGTACAAATTTATTTTGGACTATAGAAAGGGGTCACTATTTCACTATGGAAAATTTGAAGCAATACCCAGCAATATGTAGTACACTTATATAAAAACAATATTTACTGTTAAATATGTTGTTTTTTTTATATAAATAAAAGGTACCTCGAATTATAATCTTTTTTTTAAGGAATTTTAGTTCTATATATCAGAGATATTAGATGAATATTTTGCCATATTATTGTAATTTTCCAGCATATTTTAGAGTTCTCTTGTTGTTTACATTCCGGTCTCTAATTATCACTAACATCATTATTAATTAGTATAATCATTTATTAAATCTTTGCATTTCTAAATTGTAAAAGATACAAGCTCTATCAAAAACATCTTAATGCATTTTTGTGTCTAGTGTAATAATAACATCACACGTACAAGATTAACATCACCAAATTTAGCAAGTAGTTAATTATGAGGTATTGTTTGAAGTACATCCGCGGAGATTGTGGCAACTCGCGAGACCTTGTGCGCAAATACCAGATCCGGATTTAAGGAGAACAACCAACTCATTTGTGACCAAAAATTTACATAATATACCGAATATACAGCTCAGTAGCGTACATAAAGATGTAACTGTTCATTTATTATATTTCTCAGCTCGCTGGAAATTAGGTTAAGCTGCTAACTTATTGTAAATTACTAATTTGTATGGTATTAACTTAAGTATTACTAATTTGAATAGTAGTTTCATTTAAATCTAAATTTAGTAATAAAGCTGTCTTTATTACTAAATTTAGATCCAATTACTAGCATTAGTAATTGGACAAATGCTGATCTCATTTAAATGAATTTTAGTGGATACATATCCACTAATAGCTATTTTTAGTTTAGTTTAGTTTATTGTTTAATTATCATAGAATCAACACATATACTCTTCATTTATGATAGTGTCATACAATATAAATAAAAATGCAATATATCAAAAAAATAAATAAAATAAAATAAAATGAAAATACAATAAAAATCATACACTACAATACATTTATATAATAAGATCGTTTATGTCGTACAGAGTTTTTTCTAACAGATAGCTTTTTAACAATTTTTTAAATTTATTGATTGATTTTGCCGATTTGATTGTGGTAGGCAACGCATTAAAATTTTTTTAGCAATTAAAATAGGCCCCTTTTTAGTAGCTACTCGTTTTGTGTGCCTTAGGTTCCAAAATAGTTTTATTACGTGTGTTATGGGAATGGTCTTTAGAGTTAAACATGTGTTTATTTTTGTACGTAAATACACATAGCAAAAAAACATACACAGATGGCAGGGTCAGAATATGTAACTTTTTAAACGACTCTTTACAGGTCTCTGTAGGACCGAGGGAATCCAGGATTCACACAGCTGATTTCTGTAATATGAATATACGCTTCCATTCACTACATTGACCCCAATGTATTATATTAAATAGCAAATGGAAGCAAGGAAAATAAATTGTTTTTAAAATATGTGCGCTACATTTAATTTTTAACGATTTTAGAGCAAATAGAGATGAACTTAATCTATGGGCAAATTAATCTATATGCTCGGATCAGGTAATCTTCGGATCTAGCTTAAGGCTTAATACATGAGGAATAATAATGGTACTAAAACACTTCCTTGTGGAACACCTACTTCTACAGGTAACTTCTTAGAACTATACTTGGGAATATACTGTCGCACATAAAAACTCAAAATAATAATAAGTACACATATAATATTAAGGTTTGATATAAAAAGTACTGCCAGCAACTGGACATGTCTTCGAGACACCTGTCATTTTGCAACAAATTTTCACACTATCATCTACTACTTCTGACAAGTGCATGTGTTTTATTGTATTGTAGCAATTTAGCACCACTATTTTTTGTTAACTAATAAGTCACCACCGTTTATCCGTTTAGCCAATACATATCTTTCAAAAACTCTTTTTTGTTTTCCAGACTAATGCCAAAAACTACAACTAAATTCTTTAAACTGGAATAGGTCTTTTTATACCAAAGTAACCGCTTAATCCTCGCCCTCTTAACATGCAATTGAAAATCAACATCGTTATGACCTACAGTAAAATTGTCTAAGAAAAAGAAAATTTTTTAACGTCTAAAAGTCTAAAGAACTTTTTAAACAAAAGGTAGCGCTTAATCCCACCGCTTTACATAATATTAAAATGCTATTAAAATTATCTATAATATGTATTTTGCTGATGGTTCTTTAAAAATAAATGTAATAGAAATTTTCTTCAAAATATATAGATGGTAAAAAAAAATCAACGATGTCATAATTATACATTGTTTTGCGTCAATTTTAAATGAACTGCCAACATTCTGTTGGCAACTTTCATTTCGGAAACCCTAAAATCTGTGAAAATTAACACTTTACATAATGTTTTTAATGTGCTAAACTGTTTCGGCCCAAAAATTGCTTTAGTCGTCTATTACTGTGCTTGAAATCATATTTAATTTATACTTTGTTAAATAAATGTAAAAAAAAACACATGTTTCAATTGCGGAAGTGCGGAAGATGTTTCTTTGTTTTGTATGTTGTTTTTCCGTCAACAGATTCGGAAACGTGGCCTCCATACTTTAACTACAATTTAAAGAGTTTTGAACTAAGTTTTGCAAGTTTAGCTGATATTTTAAAAATATTTTAATAATCTCTACAAAATATAATAATTTTGTGTAATAACATCTGTAAACTTGTAAAAAAAAAACTTGCCTTTCTAGGTCAACTTATCCATTACCTTAGCATTACATAAGAAAAGAAATTTATCACATTTTCCGGAGTCGCGGAAGTTTTAATCCGGTTCATGCAAGAATAATACAATGATAATTTTAAAAGGTATTACATATTTCCTTTTTGGACAAGCTCCAAATAAGAGTCGTAGAGTAGATTGCCTCTACGTATTTAGATAATGACGATATACCCAGTGTTGTATTAACTAAATTTTCTTATGTTTGCACTGCCATAATTTTAGGTTTGAGACTTTCTTCACCGATTATCTTTCGTCGGGGTCACCACTTTAGTGAAGTGCATGTATTTGTATAATTTCTAGTTTATTTGAGGATTATTACACATTTAAACTTCACCACAAATATATAAATTGTTGCTGTATTGTCAATATAAATTGTGTTATTATTAACTATAATAATTAGGTCAGTTGCCAATATATCATTACTAAATAGTTGCTAGGCTAGGTATATCAAGTAGTCTCCATTTAACTTTTATAAGTAGTATGTATATATAACTAGTATTTAATATATTGCAATAATTTATTGTTTTACTCTGTAAATAAGTAAAATATTCTGAAAGGTATCACTTGGTAAAGTTTCACAAAAATATTTATTCGACATGCTAACAGTAGTTTCAACGTAAACCATTTTCAAATATTGTCGATTTGATGTACATGTCTTTGATCCACATATAGGAAAATACTTCGAAGAAGCATATCACACGAAATTTATACAAAAAAATCAAATGACATCTCTTAAGACAAGGATTAACGAACAAACTTTCAACAATAAAACATATAATGTTACAAATCATATCAAAATATATATTTTGATGCTATATAGATATTATTTGGTTAATAAATGATTTGTTTAATTCATAGCATCAAATTAAAGGGTTGAAGAGTAGGTTACCCAAAAACAATTTCTTTAATTTTTTTTCATGAAGGCGCAAATTTTGCAAAAATTTGTAAAAAACGGATAGGATATTAAATGACAGTTTTTAGTCATAGATAAATGGACAAAATATGATTTTCCATAAAAAAAAAAAAATAATAACAATAATTTTGTATGATTTTGATATAAAATATTATCCAGACATATTGTACAGCGAAATGACATATTCAGGCAATGTGCCACTGTCACTTACAATACCTACGAAATCCTGAAATGTGTGAAAACACACACTTTACATAGCTTTTTAATTTGTTAAAATATGTCAGCCTCAAAACTCATTTTTTTTTCATTAGTGTCTTCGAAATTAAATTAAATTTATACAGATTTTGTTCAGAAAATGTCATGAGCATGTGAAGAGGATTTTATTTATATATTTTGTGTTTTATTTATTATTTTTAAAATATATTCTAGTCATTTAGATGGGCTATGGTATGCTCAAATAGCCATAGTAGCTATACGCCAAAAATTTTAACTAACAAACTTCAGAAAACGTCAAAAAACACATGTATCAATTGCGGAAATCTTTGTTTCGTATATAGTCAAAAGTACCTTATTATTTTCAATAGTATGACGGAATTGTCGAAATATTAGTAATGGATTAATATCTAATGAATCAATGAATCCAACAAAGTATTCGGTTTATTTCTTTGAAAGCAAAACTGTTATTGAGAAATTGGCACTGCAAATGGAAAGAAAAAGTCTTTTCCTTTCAAATGAAGGGCAAGGAAAATTACTTCTTCCCACTCAGTTATATTTATAAAATCATTTTGTTATATCAGCTATATTTACCAAAGTTAGACTGGCGCCACAAATAATACTACTCGTATCTTATCTATCTAATTCAAATCAATAGACATCAAATTGATAACATTATTTTTAAAATGCAGTTTTATTATATTTCATCATCGTCTACCAGCTGAATTTTTCTAAATTGTTAAACTCAGGCCTCTACATTACTTTTATAAACCTTTCTGTCTAATAATAGCCAGTGCCACATAGATGTTAAACAGTAAGATCCAGTTTCTGAGAGCTTAGCCGAGTTTAACCATTTGGTTGAACTCGGTTACAATATAACAATCCCATAAGTAACCATAGAAACCAGTCTCTGAGCATTTGGTTATAGTTAACTAAGCTTTCAGAAACCGGCCCTTAGAGTTTTCTACTTAAATATTTAAATTCACGAAACGTAAAATGAAAGAAAGATGCACACAATTATAAAATATTATCTTATACAATAAGTGTTGCAAATTAAGTTGTCATGGCTCCGTGGTAAGACGGTTGCCTACGGAGCACAGGGATGCTGGTTCGATACCTCCCACCTCCTTCGGATTTGTATCTTCCAATATTGTGCAGACAGCTCTGAGACTCAGCATCAAATATTTAATACTTTTCAAAAAAGGATAATACGACCCGTCCAAACGTCACACTGACCACGTGGCTTTCATATCTATGACTGGCGGTCTAGAAAAGGAGAACTTACCTTCTCTGCCCCTTATACGTCTACCTAGGCGTTGGAAACCTATTATATTTATTATATTATGTATCTTATATAAAAACGAATGGCTGTGTATTTGTTTGTTGGCTATACAGTCTTCGGCCCTTTGACCGACCTGGACCATATTTTGTTAGTCTTTAGGACCATGCGGAAATCGTGACAAAATAAAATAATATATTGGTGGTTTTTAAACATTTTGTTTTAAATTAAATTGTCACGTCTGAATATTTCTGACAAATACAGGTTTGTATAGTTGATTGGATAGCTGTATTATCAGCGCCAGTCTTCAGTCAACATAGTAATTCTTTGGTGACAAAACTTATTCACTGCCAGTCAGAGAATTCATCAAACTTAATCACCCGCTTTTGGGGAAACATAATAATTATAATAATAATAATTTAATATGTCAGGGTGTTCATCTCTACCAGCGTCGAGCTACGTGTCTTGACATAATGTTGCTCTTTGCGTGATCTACTAACATCTGACAAAAGCCTATGGCATTGTCCCGATAACGGTTATATCGTACGTCTCTTTTGATATAGATTTGGTGGTGTAAAATTCAAAGTGCCGCATTTATTGGACTCCTTCACCACCTCGAGATTACTGACAGCCACTAAGCCGGACATAACCCCATATCGAGACCAAACAGATGTTTGTGATCGAATTCTCAAGTCTTGCTGACAAGAAGAAGGAAAATATGTCTAAGTATATGGATCTCTTGTCCGAGGTTAGAAAGTTGTGTCCAGAATATAAAGTTAAGCTTGTAGTCCTGACAGTTGGTGTTTTGGGTGGTATAAAGCCTCCTACCGAAGGGAAATCGAGTCCATTTCCGCCTGTAGATCATCTGTCAACTCTTTGATTTGCCTGTTAAGCTTGTAGTCCTGACATTTGGTGTTTTGGGTAGTATAAAAACATTCTACCGAAGAGAAATCGAGTCCATTTCCGCCTGTAGATCATCAGTCAACTCTTTGATCTGCCGAATGCAGAAAGCAGTGTTGCTCGAGTCACTCCGTATTGTACAGGCACTGGATCTGGCGCGTATTTTCACGTTTGCATATCGCCACGGTTTGAGGATGCAGCCGTATGTATTTAGCTCCACTAGTCTTTAGTATGACGTGGCTCAAAAGATTACTGAAGTTTACAACCAATGGACGCTTGTCATGATTTGACAGACCATAAATAATTATAATATCGTCAGCTCTAATAATATATTTTATTAGAAGTGATAAAAGATTATTCGGTAAAACGATTGTATTCTGGTCTTATGTATAAAAAAGGATGTCTGTTAGCTATACACTCCTAGGTCCTTTGTATCTTTTCTGGTAGTGAAGCATCGGATATACTGCTGGTTAAAAATAAATATGAAAAGAGTAATTAAAAGATCCACGATTAAATCCGTCCCTGTTGCAGGACAATGTGGTAGTACGTATCCCTTGTTTGTGTATGGTCCTGAATAAACAGCTCATTACGTTTCGAACTTGGCAAGGTTTTAGAATGTCACACATTTAAAGTCCGGTCCTATTTGCGATCTATAAATTTAAAGTCCGGACGTTGTCTGAGTATTTCTGGGACATAGTTTCAGGGAGTAAACAAAATGGATAAAATCAGGACGGAATGGAATAACATAACTTGCTTTAATTGTTATCTCTTTTAATTATCTCTTGTAATCCTTACACAGAACAGATTACACGAATCTGTCCCAGATGTATTTATTTCGTATTTATTTATTTTTCAAAAGAATTCTCTAATGTAATTTGCTTCTACACTCACGAAATAATCACATTTGTGGTCACTTGCAAAGAACGAGGTAAATATTTTAACTCAAGTTTCCTTCATGTTTTTGTATGTTACTTTGACTCGAGCTAGACATAACACTTAACTCGTTTTTTAGCAACCGGCCATTAGGGTAATATTCTTTGGGTGTAACATTTAAATCTAACCTAAATATCACAGAAGAAAAGAAAACGGATAGTAAGGACTAGCACAGACGAGCGGCACTTTGTCCACGAAATCTTTTAGGCGCAGCGACAAAACAACTACTGATAAGTGCACGAACGACCAGCAGAATAAACGCAAGTTACTTAAACACCAACATTCAGGTATGATCAAGTCAATTATCATTTGTCCACTACTTTTGAAGAAAAGTTAGTAATTTAATGATTTTTCCTTACCCACATTGCTTTAACTAGCCAGAAATTACTGAAAATCAATTTAATAAATAATAAGAGGGCTTGTATGCTTAACTTAGTAAGTCATATGTGTAAATAGTTATTCATTAATTAGTAATCAGGTAATTAGTGTGTAAAGGTGGCCTTATAATCGAGCGCGAATTTTCGGACGAGGCGTTAACTGAGTACTTAATATACGTACTGAACACAGCATTTTTTCCAAAAATATTAATTACACGTACTGTACACAACAATACTGAAAAAACGGTGATAAATAAAAGAATTGGGTAATAACGAATGACATTTGGTATCCAACATTTTGATACTTGCACACAAGATGTTGGGTTATGTCCACAATGTATAAGGTAAAATTAATAAATGATTCTTTACTTCGCAAATTACTTACTTACTTAATCCTGAAACCTTTCTACCTTGCGGTGTAAGGCTATAGTCGAGTTACTTATTTTCTGGTGTTGTTCTCCATATTTCTTTCAATCGTGTTCTGTCCTTTGTACATTTTTTTATCTCCTCCCACTTTCCACCTACTTCATTTCTTATTCTGTCCAATTTTGTTTTACCTTCAATTTTCCTTAAAAATCTCATTTCAGAACTTCTTATTTTGGACCTGTGCATCTCTGTAGTGGTCCAGGATTCTGAGGCGTATGTCAAAATCGTTACTGTCACTTTTTTGAAAATCTCTAACTCGATGTTCGTTGGTATTTCTTTTTTTTACTTAGGAACGATGATTTAATGCTGTTGAATATTCTTCCTGCTGCGCCTACTCTTTCCATAATTTCTTCTTCCATTTTTCATCTTCCGAGAAAAAGGTATTTGAATTTTCCTACCTGTTCTATTATTTTGTCACCAGCGAAATGATTTGAAAATTATGAATCTGGCGATAAAACAAGTTCGGAAATTATAGCCTTAATAGTAAAGAATCATTTAATAATTTTACTTCATATTAAACTTCACGTTAACTCAATAATAAATATTTGTCCGTATAGCCTGTTTATTTGGTTTAAGCTGAACTAGATTTTAACTTCTAGTAACTGTTAACGTTTGATTGAAAATTTTGATTATTTTGTTTAGTAAAAGCCAACTTCAAACATTAAAAAAATAGCTCGTGACAACTTAAGAAAATTAAAATTCCATTTGGTTATGCTTAAAGGTTTGGAATAGCCTATACGTATGAATTTTTAAAATTTTGACAGCTATTTACCGGTTGCCATGACAATATAAGAAGACCAACCAAAAAAAAAATTGTTGGTTATTTGTTAATTAAGTGTTTTAATCGATTATTGTGCTTATTCTTAGATTTAAGTCAGTTGAACTGAAGTTCTTTACAAAAGTATTTTCATTTACTCACGTCTTTCATTTACATTTTTAATGACATGAAAGTGTATATTTGATAATTTTTGGCATTGCTAGTTGATTACCATAGCAACACTTTAAGCACTAGTGTGTAAAGTGCCATGTTGACACTGTAAATCTGCGTAAAGTGAAGAAAGAAATTTTTTCAAATGACTCACGATGGTAGCTAAAATTCTTTACCGAATTTCAGAATACTTCAACTAATTTTTCAACTCTATCTAGTTGTCTCCATATTGGTGCAATCAACTTACACACTTACAACCACAGCTTCTCCACTAGGTTTTGTACCTGTACTGAATCTTATTATGGCATAAAAAGGACCATTTGTCTATTCCAATTGTGAATTTTTCAATATTCCGCAATTCTTGATTAATTCATAATAAATCGAATAAGCGCTCTATAAACACTACAGGAGGATAGTCAGGAAACAGCACAGTTCAGATAAAAAATCGAATAAAAGGCTAATTTGGCGGTCATCTTTGTTTGCATTGGTTTCATTAACATAGGTGAGAACCGAGACACTAAGCAAACAAAACATTTTACCGACATTTTTTAGCAATATGACGCAAAAATTATTAACTATTTTTTTTTTTTTTTGCATATTTACTTAATAAGTTAAAATATATGAGTTAAACGTAAAACAAATAAATATAATACATGTGATACTGATATAAAGTACAATTTATTTATAATAATTACTTTAAATTATCTGACTTGTCCACGGTCCGTGATGGAAAAAAAAATCAGCTGTGGCCACCACAGGACCGACCGCCATCACAAAATACTTGTATAAAATACATTCTAGCAGCAGAGTAGTTATTATTGTAAAAGACAATAACGTATTATATTATGTTGACAATTTCATAATGTGTATTTATAATTTACGATAACCATGGAAACATTCATACATAAAAAAAGTCTCAAATAAAAGTTGTTAGTTATTGCTTTTATAGCAACTTGTGTTAAATAATTTTTTTCGGAATATTTCTCTGTTGATGTGAAATATTCGCAAAAATCTTAAAACCGACACGAGTAAACTCCCATTTCTAGTTAACCGATTTTTACCAAAAGTTGATCAACTCGTGTCATTGATATCAAAAGCTTAAATATGAAATTTCATAAAAATCCTTTTAGCCGAATTTGCTCTGCACGTGTACACAGGCCGACGGACAGACAGACAGACAGAAAGACAGACAGACAGACAGGCAGAAAGACAGATAGACCGACAAACATGCTAAAAATAGTCAAAACGTTATGTAGGGACCTCAATTCGTGGAGATCCATCGAAATCTCGAAATATCAAAATCGGTATGATCACAATACCTCCGTTATATACATATGTTGGCGGTCGGTAAAAAAGTTAAGGAACACTGTTGTAGTTGTTTGTCTTAGTCGTGTACAATAGCTCTTATGCTTAATGTCACTTGCCAACAAATACATTAAAAAATAAATGACATGTTAACAATTTTCTATTACCATCTTCTGGGTTACGTCACCACCTTTTGACTTGATTTTTCTCAATATGGCCACCTCATTCAGGACTTCTCTTGCACTTATTAATTATTTCTATCTTAAATTATTAATAATTTTTAGAGACTCATTTATTGGTTTTAAGCTAATTCTTTGGTAAGATGGTTTTCCCATTTTCCATTTATTACTGCATTACTTCTGCCAATTATAAAAGGGAAAATAGTGGAATATTTTATCAATGAAAATTTGGCGGTTGTTAAAACGACTTAAATGGAATGTGCTTGTCTGCCAAGTTCGTGAGTCGTTGCCAACTAAATTCAAAGTTCGTCAACTCTATTAAGATTCTTTCAGTAAATTTATGGCGATATGAGGTAGCAACATTTTAAATCGGTGACGTAATCAATTAATGACGTGCGTCTTTTTTTATAAAAGACATAAATTTGAATACTGGCGAAAGCAAGTTGTGGCATAATGATGCATAAATCAGTGGGCTACTTATTCCATAGAACGAATGTATCTATCTAATAACAAATTTTAGATACTGGGAGTTGCGGTAGAGCAGTTACCATATAGGCGAGCTATATTACTATATTATCGAAACAGTCTTGACTTAAGAAGTAACGTATGCAAAACGCATATAACGTAAGAAGTATAACGTTGTGCGAAACAAATCGGCAATCAATTGCATCAAACCTCGTACGTTTGATGCAAAATAGGCGAAGTGTGCGCTTTGCACAACACCTATTAAGTGGAAGGGGAGAAATCGTTAAGATATTTTGTTCTAATTCTATAACTATTTTTGTAATTCAATTTTCTTTACTTCGGCGATTTTTAAGATGAACCTGATTGAAAAATAGCGAGTCTGTGTAACATTTTGCTTCATCATTAAAAAACGGTGATAAAAACACTTGATGACAGCTTTTGTAGACAGCATTTAAAAATGGTAAAAATTAGAGATCGAATAGATATTTAATTGCTAAAATTCACCTTAAATGCTCCTAGTGGTTAGTAATATCCCAGGTATCGTGAGCAATAGTCAGTGTGAAATGTTCGCGGACGATATAAAGATTTACCGCAGAATCACTGATGTATCTCACTGTATTGAATTGCAAGGTGACTTGCAAAGATGTGAGTGGAGTACAGCCACTGGTTTATCATTAGAGATGCAAAATGCAAAAGTATGACTTACTTCCGTAAGAACCGAAAAAGAACTGAAATGAACTGAAACCGTAAAATACCTGGGAATACTGTTTGATTGCGAGCTGAAATTTTAACACCATATTGACACACATAATGACTACTGCCTTAAGGAAGATGGGTTATGTTCTCCGTTTGACCAGGGATTTTCGGCAGAGTCGGACGTACATTGCATTGTTTAATTCCTATGTAAGGCCTACAATTGAATATGGAAGCATTATATGGGCATCCAATCAAGTGAAATACCGAAAAACTATTGAACATATCCAATTGTGGTATGACCGCGTTGTAGAATTACGCAGGACAGGGGTATATCCAAGATACAAACCATCCCAAGACTTGCTGAAAGCATTTTATGTCAGTACTTTGGCGCCGAGGAGGGATGTAATGTCGCTCATGTTTATGTATAAGACACTTAATAATTTAATCGACGACATCTAATATCTGGTCTAGAATATACGTAAGAGTGCCTTCTCTGGACTTTAGAATCAGATATACATTATTTATTTATAAAAGAGCCAACATGGAGCACTATGATATGAGCCCACTGCTTAAAAAGCGGCTCTTTGCAATCAACTTTAGTCTACAGACAGATCTATTGATATATTTAATTTAAGCTATAAAAGAATTTCACAGTATTGTCTTAAACTTGATGTAATAAGTTGACATTGTAGTAATAATCCAAGTAAAAAACAACGTGCAAGTTCCTACGTCCAAAATAAATCTGTGTAGTACAAATGCCCTTAGCGTATATTAAAATATACAAAGATATTCTATATTAGAACATGTAAATGTATTTGTACGTAAAACAGAGTTACTGTACGTACCAAATATGTCACTATATGTATTGTACTTTTATATAAAATGTTTGAATGTAATTGTTGTATATATGAGTCATTCTTTTTCATCGAGAGACCCCATGCTGTCCAAAAATATATTAGTCTATGAAAGGTCTACCAGGGCTCATTCGATGCTTATTGTAGTCTAGTTTCGAAATCCGAGTGGCTCTTTTACGGAAACATCAGTTAAGATCATGAACGATCTCATAAACCCTTAGGTACCAAATAAGTTTGAAGTCAAGTGATTTTTTAAAAATCTCCGATTGTCAAGTGATTTTGGCCGCCATATTGAATTTTCTCACATGAACCCTGGATTTATCATCAGAAACCCCATAAACCTCCAGGTATTAAATAAGGACAAAATCAAGTGATTTTTTGAAAATCTCTTTTCATCAAGTGGTTTTGGCCGCCATATTGAATCCGCTTTATTGGATCCGCCATATTTAATTTTCTGAATTGCACCCTGAATTCATCATCAGTGACCCCATAAACCCCCAGGCATTATATTATATTGAAATCAAATCATTTTTTAAAAAATCTTCACTTGGCACGTGGTTTCGGCCGCCATATTGCATCCGCCATATTGAATTTTCAAAATTTGACCCTGGATTCATTAACAGCCGCCTCAGCTACCTTAAGGTAACATTTTCAGGGGTTTGACACCCAAATTGACTCGATTGTGTTAACTTTATAATCGATTTATCGAAGAAAAGGTAGAGGTCACGTGGGATTGGTGGCCATATTTGATAAGTTACGATGTTTCCGTAAAAGAGCCACTCGGATTTCGAAACTAGACTACAATAAGCATCGAATGAGCCCTGGTAGACCTTTCATAGACTAATATATTTTTGGACAGCATGGGGTCTCTCGATGAAAAAGAATGACTCATATGTATTGTATGAGTGTATGGGCACAATAAGGGAACATTGGTCTGTGCTGCCCAATAATAAAAGACAATAAAATAAATGCGCACTGACAGGTGAAGTAGAAATAAGAAATAAGAAATAAATGGCCTGATAGCCAGAAAAACAGGTCACGGAAGTTGTATCCCGACAACGCAGCAGCTCACACTTTTTTGTGGTTAGGCGGTTTAGGGCGAAAAACAAAGTCACTCTTGTTCCTTATCCACCATATTCATTTGACTTGGCCACGTGTAACTTTATTTTGTTCCCAAAATTGAAGACTTCATTCAAGGGGCGGAAAAAAAAAATGTACCTCACTCTCCAATTCTTACATTCTATTATTTGTAAGAGTATCATCACAATAACCTGGCGCTAATTATGACTTTTATAACCATGTTAAAAATAAAGCTATTAAAGAGTACAGCATAACATTCGGCAATTACATTGTTCTCCGACCATTGTTTTCGTCATTTCTTAATTTATGCTTATTTTTAAACAATAAAATTATTACATAATAGGAAACTTTAAATAAATACCATTAAACAGCCATGACCTAAACCTTACGTATTCTTTCAAATTAAATGCAAGAATTTGGTTACATAATTTCATTAAAATATAATCGTTCACGTCATAATTATACAATGACATTTTAAAATGAATGGTCTATAATCATTTATGTTTGTTAATGTCAATAATCTCAATTTTCTTCCGTTTTTTTAAATGTTATTACTACATGAGATATTTGACTTGCTTAGCTAGTTTTAGACAGTTTGAATCTCGTTCGAAGAAAATAATAATAATGTTCTAATTTTGAAATTTGCCTACGATTTGATATTTTAATAATGCAAATTTAACATTGAGACCTAAACTGATTTCTGATATTTAACTATGTCTCTTAAGAAATGAATGGTACTTGACCGTTTATTTAGTGTCCTTATTACAAAAGCAGCCCTGTGATAAGACGTGTGTGCCTTTTCCATAAAGACGCCCAGGTGTAGGTAATTTTTTAGGGACCCAAATAATTATTTGACAACAGTAAACATTTTCACAAAAAATCTATTCCAGAATTTTGAATAGCAGGGAACAAAAATTCAGAAAATCAATTGAAGAAGATGATAGAAATCTTTTTCTGGGGCTTATGGGGAATATTTATCTGGCTCTGCAGTATGCTAATATATGAATAAATTGTTATAAAAACTTGCGAATTTGTATTAAAAATCAGTCGCTAGCAAAAACGAGTACCAAGAAGTGGACACTAGTTTCTACCCTCACGACACAAGTTTAGAAAACACAATAAAAGTTGTGGTCTTAAAACTAGTGCGGAAGGTATAGGATACGTATTTACATGCGAATAAGAAAACTTGGAGCAACACGGCCACAAATTGGCAGAAAACTAATCATAGCTTGGGATCCCATAGACCGAGCCACCGTAAGCAGCCTGTGACTTCTATCACGGGCCTGACCGCAAAAAGTATCTGGACCCTTTGATTAATATGATTTTCCCTGTCACCTACCTATTACCGGCCCGGAAATTTTTATCGGCGGCCCTGCTCACAGATCTCAATATCTCGTTCCAAGATTAATTATGGAGAAAATGAAAGAATACTTACATTTTGCTATTTAGTTTAGTGTGTACAAACCATACTTTACGTTGATACTGCACTGATGATATTGGAATGCCACTTGGCACACGCATTCTTTATGAAAATTAAATTATTCTGACCTGCTGCATCTATTTGTGAATCACGGCAGATTCAAGATTGCGTAAAAAAACAGCCCACCAATTAAAATAACGATAAATAATTTCCAGGATAGAGCAATCTAGTTAATATATACATAATATACATAATACATATTTGTAGAAAGGATCTTCAGTTACAATTTGCCGCATCGTACGCGATCGTATCCGTCGTTTGGCTTACAAGATATTGCCTATTATTTTGTGGCACTAAAAAGTGATTTCCGAAATGACGATATATATATATATATATATATATATATATATATATATATACTCGAAGGAAAGTTCTTGACGAAATTAATATGGGTATTAAATAAAATTCTTATGTCATACTCGTCATATATTTATTAAAACAATTTTTATCGAGACGTTTCGATTGGTAATCCAATCATCCTCAGTCTAAAAATAAGGATACACATTGAAATATAACAAAATTGAAATTATTAGTCTTGTATTAAAGAATATTTGTGATGAAAAAATGTAGAAGTAAAATGAAATAACTAGAAAACTAACAATGAAACCAAAATATGAAAAACAAAACCAAAATGCCGCGAACACCATTTTGTATTACGTACGGTTAATAATATATGTGCTAAACACGTAAACTGAAAAACATTTAAATTAAAACAAAATGGACAAACAATATTCTTTAATACAGTCATAATTAGCAACAAAAGGAAGTGTTCTTAACAAAGATAGCTTACCCAATATTATTGTCAAATTTATAAATTAATGTATTTCCACATTAAAATGTTTGGATCGGACAGGAACGGTTAATCATAGTCTAGCCGAACGGTCTGTCCTATACTGGTAGACAGATCGACGTAACAGACATATGATAAGGTGAGGAAACTACTTGTGACAGGTAGGTATCGAAACAGCTGTTTATTATGTGAAAAGTTTAAAATATGAATTATTAAGACCGACGGTATCTGTTTTTTTATTTACGCATTTATCTTTAGAAGTGTGTATGTGCAGCATCTCTGATATCATTCTTTTTTGAAAATGTCCTTCTTTATCCAAAATTTGAACATTTTCATAATCAAATATATGACCCGTTTTATTAGAGTGTACCGCGAGAGCTGTGCTGTTAGGTTTTAATCTTACGTCACTTTTATGTTGGTAAATACGTTTTTTTAAAATTTGTTGAGTGGTGCCTATGTAACTTTTACTGCATTCCCCACACGGAATTTCGTAAACAACATTAGCGGTTTCAAGTTTGGGAATTTTAGATTTTAATTTAGAAAAATTATTATTATTATTATTATCTGTGCTGAAGGCTAAATTTATATCAAATTTGTTGAAAATATTTTTAAAGGGTGCGAATTCTGAGTTATGATATGGGAAGCTGGTATATTTATTATTATTATCTGTTTTATTTGTGGGTTTAGAATTATATGCTGCCCATATTCTTTTTTTAATGTATTTGTTAATAAGGTTGGGAGGGTAGTTATTATTAATAAATTCTGTTTTTACTTTTTGAAGATTTTTAGTTCTGTAATTAGGATGTGCTAACTTTATGGCATGGTCAAGCACATTGTTGAGGGAGTTGACCTTCAATGACATAAGGTGATTAGAACAGAAATTTAAGTATCGGCCACTGTGAGTATTTTTACAGTACCAATCCGTAAATATCTGGTTATCCTCAGACCTTATCATTAAAACATCCATGAAAGCTATTCTACCATTTTCTTCTTCTTCACATGTGAAGTTCAATCGCGGGTGAAAAGAATTAAAGCACTCAACTAGGGTATTAATTGAGTTTTTGGGATATATTAGAATGATATCATCTACGTATCTGTAATAAAGACCAGGGGTTTCTGGTAATCTACTTAAACAATTTGTTTCGACTTCTTCCATGACTAAGTTGGCTACTACACTCGATAGCGGGCTACCCATAGCACAACCATGCGTCTGGGTGTAGAAGTTGTCAAATGCTTTGAAGTATGTGTTGTTAAGACAAAATCTGGTACCTATTAGAAATTCTTCTTTAGAGAGTGTGGTGAAATCTGTAATTTGGTCCCATTTATTTTCAATGATTTTTATTGCCAGGTCAATTGGTACATTGGTGTAGAGTGATTCTACATCAAGTGAAAGCATTATGTGATTATTGGGGATACTGAAATTTCTGACCTTTTTGACAAACTCAAAACTATTTTTAATATTACTATTAGTGAGACCTACGATGTTAGATCTACGGACCTAGATGCTAAAAACTTTGACATTTTGTATGTCGGTGAATCTATACTTGAAACAATGGGTCTAAGTGGAACATTAACTTTGTGAATCTTCGGTAAGAAGTAGATACGTGGGGCATTGGCATTGGTGATTAGAAGACCATTTTTGGTTTTTTCGTTGATGGATTTGTTATTAAACCATGATTTGATAATTGAATTATTAATATATAATATAATTGAATATATATATATTAATAAAAATAAATTTATATATTATTATTTATTACATCTTTTGTGCAAAATTTCTGCTTTGCAAACTTTACACAGCAGTGTGCAGGGTAAGTTTCACGCCGGCATGTACACTGAAAACTATCACATCTCTTTTTACAGTCGTAAGTTACAAGCTAGAGACATGTTTCCAAGATTTCTGTTAAGGTTGTCCAAGTTGGACGCCACTTGTTACAGACTGAATCATAACCCTAAATATGCAGATCAAGTATATGATTATATGGAATATTCATTGAAGCCAATCATAACGGTAATATATCCAGATTTACAGACATAGTTCTGATAACAAATTCGTAACCTACGGCCTCAATTTCATAGAAAACGACCTATTTCATACAAAATTCATGCGTTTATCGGAAATCACTTTTTTGTGGAAATCACAAAATCAATGATGGACGATATTTTGTAAGCCAAGAGATGGATCGCAAATATTCTACAAATACGCATTGGACAATTTTTTTATCGTGGATATTTATCGTTATTGTAATTGTCGGACTATTTTTTCCACTACCTTGAATCTGCTGCGGTTCACAAATAAGTGCTGCGGGTAAATAAATAATATATATATATATATATATATATATATATATATATATATATGTATATCAAATTAATTTATTCTCATTGAAATTTAAATACATTCATATACATACATTGTATATATTTTTTGAGTTCCTATTTCATTGTTATATTACCTCAAAGCAAAGTTAGAAATTTACATGTTTTATTTTGTACATAGAGTTTGTATGCCGGTTATTTTCATTTTTTCATTAGAGAAAGACAAGAGAAAATCTTATAAATGATTAAATTTTCATAAGGAACACGTGTGTCAAGTGGCATTCCATTATCATCAAGTGCAGTATCTTTTGATGTAGACCCTAGATTATATCGACAAAATTCATAAGAAACAGCTACTTTCTTTGGCCATATACAATGACGAAGCAGGAAAAACTTATAGATTAATTGTACAAGGTCTCTTGTTCTAACAAGGTGGACAGATTATTAAAGAGGTAACCGGATGCTCTATCACAAGTTGGAAAGATATAACAAAGAAAATAAATGCATCATAGGTCACGACTATTCTAGCTAGTAGCCGACATGGAAGAAGAAAAAGCTCATATAATTTTATTAGTTGCTCGTTGTTTTTAATCTTATAGTATTTCTAAAATGAAATGGCCACTCTTGTTAAGAAGCTTAACAATGAAGAAATGGGTTTATGGCAGTAATCGTAGGATTTATTGCTGTAAAAAGAATATAGGAGGTATTAAGGGATTTTAGGGATCTTTATACTTGTTTGTTAATTTTCAACGTTCATAGCGTGCATACATTAACAACATAGCTCTTTGGCGATCATTTGATTTTGAAGTAATTCCTAATTTCTGTAGCGAAAATAGTGAATCTGTGCAAGATGATTTGGAGTACGAAAATGTGGACGTTGCCGTGGAATGCGAAAATGTGGAGGGGGTACTAAAGAAAAATGTTATTTGTCAAAAGATTGCAAAGTTCTGATACTGAACGTTTATAAAAAGTTAGTTTCGAAAGGTAATGATAAACCCATACTTAGAACCAATGTGCCGTGTTTTTTTATAAATCCACCAAATAAATCTTCAATAAATATTAATTTAAATGACAGTGGTAGTGACACAAACTCTGATAGTGATATAAACAATGATAATAGTGACAATGTTTAATATTTTAATCATTTTAAAGTTCAAAAAATTGATGTGAAGTGTGAATTTTCACACATTTCTGGGTTTTGCAGGTATTTAGTACCTGAACGATGATTATTTGGGATGAAATATTTTTTTATGAATTTTAATTCGAATGCCTAATACCATTATTTAAGTTTCTAAATATATGCAGTATTTTTTTTATATAGCAAAGTTCATTAAGATTTTGAAAATTGCACCTATGGCTTCCATTGGTTGCTTACATCATAAGTCCCGCCCTTTGATTTCGTCAAACATAGAATTAAATTATAATTTCAACACTTTCCACTGGTTATTAAATTTACGCTTTTAAAAATTAAATGCAATATTTACCAAATATAACTAGAATTTTAACAAAATAATTTAAACAAAATAAAAATGCAAAAAAAAAAACAAAAAATAAAATCAAGAGGATTCGAACCCTAGTTTGCAAGTTAACTTATATTATTAAGCATTCGACAAATCCAACCACGCCACGAAAGCTTCTGATCTGGTATGTTACACAACGTATTAAATAGTTAACATATTTTAGTTAAAAACACAAAAAATGCGTTATTTTCCGAAAACATAATCTGATCAAAAATTCCTGTTGTACTATTCCGGTTCAGACCAATGTACATTACTTAGAATTTTTTCAGGTTTTTAGTTTAAACCATCTAAGCTACAGGGAGTGGGACAAAATTTTTTTTGCACAATTTTGGGAAAAATCGCATCAAAATAATTTATTTTGCAAAAATAAAATTTTGATCGTTAATCTTCGTACTAAAGGCTTTCATTTGATACCCTACTCAGAATTAAAAAAAAATATATTTTTTTTCGATGAGCACATATTTGTTTATATTTTTAGAGGGATATGTTTTTTAGATGTTTTAGTATTTTTCCTATGTGCGGGTCAAAGAGTTGTATAAGCATGCCAAATTTCAACTCTCTAGGTTTAGCCGTTTGGCTACAATTTTTACCGAACAGACAGACAGACAGACAGACAGACAGACAGACAGACAGACAGACAGACAGACAGACAGACAGACAGAGAGACAGAGAGACAGACAGACAGACGACAAAATGACGGTATAAGGGTTTTTTGGTCATACCTACAAAACCCTAAAAAAGAATGATTTTTGTTTGTGCAAATTTGAAGTATTTAACCCCTTTAGTAATCATTAAAAAAAAAAAACTAAATGGAAAAAAAAAAAAAAAAATTTTATGAATGAATTTTATTTACTGAACATGTATATCCTTTATAAAAGTCATTTCGGGCCCAAAATGGGATTGAAAGTTGATATTATGGTGTATAGTGTGGGTCGAGAAATAAAAGAAATTCATAAAAAAATATTCATTTTCTCTCGTACATCGTTTGAATCATCGTAGCTGTCTTTTGTCTCGCTTCCACAAACCATGAATCGTATTTATTTTCGCCCGAGTACATTCGGGAGTAATCTATTCTGCAGGTAAAGCTTGCCCGAGTTATCTCGGGTGTGGGAATTTTCGCACATAATAGCCGCCCGAGTATACCCGGGCGTAGTCCTTAAGCGGTTAATATAGACTATAAAGACTTTAAAACAAAACGATTTTTAAACATGCCTATATTTATAATTCAAATATAGCCAGTCCTAAGCCTGATAAAAATGTGAGTATATACAGTTCATTATAAATAGCATATAAGAAAACACGTTTATTTTAAATAATTATTACGGTTCTATCAACTACTATTAACAGAACCATAAACTCAGCAGGTATAATGGTTATACTGTAAGTCATTATTGGAATAGATAAGTAAGGGTGGCTATATCATTTTGGAAATAGTAGGTAGTATATAATAACTTACGTGATAACAGATAAATATTACTATTCCTAGTGTTAACTCATTTTAAAACTTTATATGACAATAAATAAAAGAGGGGATTATGTGCTGCCCACATTTTCTAAAACATTCACTAAAAATAAGTCCAACCTAGTTTTTCGAAAATATATCACATACACATAAATTGAGAACAAAATGTAGAAAATTTAAATATCCTGTATATCTTCAAATAAATATAAATATGCAAACAAAAAAACTAGGTGGTTTAATTTTAAACCAGACATTAAATAAACGTAATCTTCACGAATATATTTAGAAAGAATTACAAAAATAATTATATGGTTCGCTTGAGGGTGGAAATAAAATATCTAAATATAAACTAGTTGTAAAGTATATTTTTAAACGGAACTGTTTTTATCGGTAGAAAAAATATATAAATTTTAAAGCCGCCATTTTTCATTTATCTGTCAGTTTTGATGTCTGTTTAGTTTGTGATTTGTATATATTATCATCAAAGGATCCATTAAGGTATTTAAAAAAAGTCTTTCAAGTTCGCCGTTTATGTCGAAAAAGTATATTGCACATATTTTTTTATATTTGCAGCGTAAAAAAGAGTATTACTCACTGATTAAAATCTGTGGTAAATTGATAAAAAATATATACAAAATAAACTGTAAACAACGCATATAATATATGAAAAGTGCTGAAAGAAAAAAATAGATTAAATAATTCCGAGGATTAAATTTAGAATTCGTTTTAAGTATTTAATTCCAAGTTATGAATGGTATTTACTAAAGTCACTGGATTATATAAAGTAGCGCAACGGCGGCCATACTGGGGCTAAAAATGTCGCCAACAAAAACGATTTTCAGTGATTCCAACAGTACAAAAATAAGAAAGTAGTACTACCAATAATTTTTATTTTAAACATTGTAATCGCGATATTTTTAATTAAAGATGCACTATAACAAAATTGTAGTACAATTTCAATTATTTTTTTAATTTTTATTAAATAAAATTGATATAATATATAAATTAAATGAAACTTAACCTTAAATATTCAAACCGCTGACAAAGGAGGTTATTAAATGAGAGCGAGAGAGAGAGATGTGAAAGCGCAGACGCAAACTTAAGAACGTAAAAATTGCTGCTTTAGTTTGCTTAAAAGGGGAACCAATGTTGCCAATCAAACTCTGGGGTCTGTCGGCTTCTTCAAAGGCTTGCGCTACTTTGTATAATCCAGTGACTTTAGTATTTACTTTATACCTGTAGTACACCAGCATGGTAAATATTTTTGATACGAGTTTTATTAATGTAACACGTTGTTTACTATATTTTTTTACCTGTAATGCAGTGGAGGGGTAAACAAAGTGCCCCCCCATAAAATTGTTCTGGCTCCCAGCTGCCCCCCTCTGATACGATGAAGGAAATTTAAAATTTTAAATAAAGCTAAGTGCCCGGTTCTTTTTGAAAATATTTCAAATTGTGAATGATGTAAAGGACGGGTTAAAGGACTGCTTATGACTTGTTTTCATCTTTTCATAACTCAAAACCAACATATTTTTATTAATATTTATAACGATAAAAAAAAAAAAAATGGTGCCCTCCTCTAATATTTCATGCCCCCCCCCAGGTTTAAAAAGATAGCGCCGCTATTTCTGATATTTAGACATCCAAATTAAGTTGTAATCTATTTTTTTAAATGTTTAAAAAAAAAAAATGCAACAGCGTTTAGATATGTGCGATTTACCAATTAAATTAGTGTAATTTAAGCAGAAGTTAAGATGCATAGTCGCATTTTCTGCACGAGATTATTTCAATCGTAATTTGGAAAAATAGTTTATTCCTTCCATCGTCATTGTCTAATTCCCGTACTTATAGTCGATGCTCAATCTCATACTTTAGCATTGCTCGGCCAAGTAAGTCTTGAGCACGGAGTAATGCTTACTTCAATTTTCAACTTAGTCGCGACTCCATGGGTACTCAGATGAGCATCAGAAAATTTAGTTATTTTTATATTTCAATATTACGTGAAAATAATATCGTCGAAGTTATGTAAATAAAATGGAAGGATATATATATATATATATATATTAAAATTGAAGCCGTATACAGAAAAGGCGAAACATGTGCTCACTAATTTAATATTACAGATGAAAGACAACTTAAAAGATGAAAGTAAAAAGAAAACGCAATAAAAAAAAAAGTGTGGAATACTATCACTTATAATGCTCAGCAAGATGTACCAAGTCAGAGATCTGTGAAAATTGATATAATTGTGGAATAATATGACACAAAGGAAAAGAATGGCTGTATGAGGAAACTCGAGGCCATAAAATAGAAAGAAAAAAAAAAAAAAGGAAAAGAAAATTTAATACTGGAATAAGGAATAGAGACGATCCACCTGCAGATATAATATCAAAAAGCTATTCTAGAAACAGTGGAAATGGTATTTATGTAGATGTTACTTAAATAGTAAATATAGGTGTAAATTGTAAATGAGATAGTACTGAAAAATCATGAGAACAAAATTCCCAGAACAATTCGCAAGAACAATTCTAGAGAACAAAAACCAAATACAACTCCCCAGAATAAATTCCCAAAAATATTTCGACGGAGGAAATTAATGAAAATATCACTTCAACTGGCAAAGAGCATTGAAGAAAAAACTGTTTCTTTCGTAGAAACAGTCTAATTTAAGAATGAAAAGAATTACGGAAAGTATGGGGAAGAAAAGTAAGGGAACAAGAATTGTATGCAATTAAATTGAAAATTCATAAAGAACTAAAAAATCAAAGGCGGAGGCTGAATTAGCTGAAATTAAATTATTAATTTTGAAAAAGCAAAACAATAGTTTTCTTTAGAAAATGAAATTAACATTATTTATTGTTTGGGGTTTGTCAGGTCTTGACAAGCGTCCACTAATCGCAAACTTCATCGTAAATAATACTTCAGCAACCTTTTAAGCCGCGTCATACTAGCGACTAGTGAAGCTAAATACACACGGCTGCACCCCAAACCCTGGCGGAGTAACCCCCAATGCGAAGTGACCCGAGCTGCACTGCTTTCTGCATCATGTAGATCAAAGAGGTGGCAGAAGATCTGCAGGCGGGAATGGACTCGATTTCCCTTTGATAGGAGGCTCACATACCACCCAAAATACCAACTATCAGGACTACAAGCTGAACTTTGTACCCTGGATACAGCTTTCTAAGCTTGAACAAGAGATCCATATACTTGGACCTCGTTTCCTCCTCCTTGAGAGAGATATTCTTCTCAGCTGGACTTGAGAATTCGATCACAAATATCTGTTTGGTCTCGATATTCAAGGGGGTTATGTCCGGCTAACCACCGATCCTATGTCAAAAGGAACGTAAGGTATAACCGGTATTTGGTCAATACCATAGGCATGTCTAAGATGGTAGTAAAGCACGCGGAGAGCAACATTATGTCGAGACACGTAGCTCGACGCTGCAAGAGATGGACAAGCAGACAGAATGTGCATAATGGTCTCAGGATGGTCGTGGCGCAACCTACAGAGTGTGGACTCTGTAGGTAGGCCATTTCGAATATGCGGGCCCTGTACGCCGTATTGTTATTATTACTGATTGATTGTTTCCATAAATAGAATATATTTGTTACGAAATAAATAATTATAGTACATGCTTTTCTTCTATTTTTTAAATTGAAATGTTTACTGGCGAGAACTGAACTCCCTCTTCGCTGGTCACAACTAGACTGGTTACAACGGCTGCGCAGCAGTGGCTTGAAAGCAATGTAGCGGACTTTATTTATCCTGCTAATTGGCCGCCTAGCAGCTCTGACCTAAACCCCCTGGACTAAAAAGTTTGTTCCGTGCTTCAGGACATGGTTTGCATGAAGAGACACCCTAAATCGCTAGTTTGAAGTGCTCCTCGATGAAGGCAAGGAGAACTTATTTATTTTATTTATTGTTGTAGTATAATTATAATGACTAACTTTTAATGAAATACATAACTTATTTCTTAGCTTACCCAGAAATTTGGTAACGATTTGATTTTATAAATTACATATTTTAAAAGTAATATTTCTAGAAACTACTCTCATTGTTTTCAAATGATCATCGCTTAACCTGGATGTGGTTCACTTTTATTATTTTTCATTCGCGAAAAAAACTGCTCACATATATGTATATTTACTTGCAAACATGGCAATAATTCTTAATGCTAATGACATTAAGCTATTAAATTTATCTTATGGCAGTAGATAGACTGGCAATAGCAGATTTTTGGAACAACGCGCGTTACAAGAATGCAAAACGGAATCGTGTGAAACAAGCTTCAGTACAAAGCAAAGATAATTACAAATTTGTAAATAAAATTATCTACTTCGTAGTTTGAACGCTATTAATTTACTTTACAAATGATATTGCAGACCATTTAATAAACTCCCCATTCAACTGGGTCGCATTGAATTTGTAATTATAATACTAGTGTGCCGCACAAATTATATAGACGAGCTGTGCGTTTGAAACCCCTGACTATGTAACAAGGTATGTAAGTTAAAATGAGTTAAAATAATTTGAGCTGAAATGAACTAATTATTATTTGAACTTTGCTAAACAGATATAAACTGATCTAGAAAGAACTTTGCTCAACTGTGAGACTGAGCTGAACTGTGCTGTCTTATTTACGAACCTTTTCTGTCGTATTTCGATTCGAGGCGAATTCAAAAAGTCCAAAACTACTGTGTACGTTTCATATTAGGACTAAAGAAAAGGGAGCTACTTCCCAACACCTGAGGAAGTTAGGATGGTTAAACATGTCTGAGAGAAGACACTTGCATTACGCATGTTTCATTCACAAAACCTTAAGCACAAACGGTCGAAACTATCTGGTCGAAAAAATCATTAAAAGATCACAGGTTAACAGTAAAAATACTAGGAACTCTCACATGATACATATTCCCAAACACCGGACAACCTTATTCAAAAAATCATTTTCGTACAATGCTGCCACGATAAACAACTCCATTCCTAAATACCTTAAAAATCTTAAAATTGTCCAATTCAAAAAGCGTCTCCGCCAACAAATGGTCCCAATGTGAACTACATGGATCGATCCGTGTTTAATTAGACTGTGTATTGCACTAAGTAAACAATATTATTATTTGTTAAAATTAAAAAATTGTATGTACTCGATTGTCTACTAAATTGTAAAATAACATAAGTTTGGTGGTAGAGCAGTGAAAGTATTAAAAAATGAACTGAAAGTATTAAAAAATTCATATAAATCACTTCATACTTACGGTCGTAAAGAAACTAGACACTAGACACAATAAAAGATCCTGACGCGAATAGGAAAAAAGATTAATTCGTAAAAATAATTTAATGAATACTTTTGGAGACATTTTAAATAAAGCTGGCTACGGAAACGCCAAGTCAATAAATATTACGTTAAAATTAGAGAGCTTGTTGGTTTTTAATTAGAGAGCGTCATAAAGCTTGCTCACAAATAAAAATAAAAAAAAAAATAATAATAATTTAAAAAAAAATGTATCAACAATTGTATCAACAAGTTAAATTTGCACTTAAAAGCTCTTCTAGGCATTTTTTCAAAGGACCAAAACACAAATTAAAATATTGATTTAAAAGTCTGAAAATAAATAAATAATTTATAAACTAGAACTTTGTGTAGATCCAGAAATTTTGATATTCTAATTTTGACTTACCCTTCTCTGTGAGATATTCGACCAGGTGATACAGTTTGTGGCCTTCTGCAAATAAAGAAAAATATATCCATTAGTATTATATTATATTATTATATATATTTCTAGTTACAACTACTGATGTAATAAAAAATACAACTGATAAAATGAAATGTCATTAATGACACACGAGTTCTATACAAAATTAAATCATTTATACATAGACCGGGAGCTCATGGGAATTTTTGGTCCCCGATTTCATACAGCATGCCTTTTGGAGGAGAGAATATTTAACCTGTGACGACAAAGAAAGGAGGGTACTAAAGCCCTGCACGCTTTCCGGTCATATGGAAAATTGCATTTCCACTTTTTTCCAAATTTTGTGTTTTTATCTGATTTAATAATGCCCGCCCTTTTATCAAAAGAAATTTAAAACCAATTTAAAGTCTTAAAAATTATAGGCATGCGATTCACAGGGTCCCAAAGGGCTCAAACGCTCACGTGATCTTGTAATTAAAAAAAATATGATTTTCCGCGTTTTCATGCAGCATTCCGATGAAAAGAATTAAAGTTTGTGTCATAAAGCCCCTATTAAAAAAAAAACAAAATGGCATGCGGCCCAAAGGTGGTGAATTTCGTAAAAATTTTGGTTGATTAAAAATTTCACAAAACTTTTCCGAAATTTTCCACCCTTGGGCCAACGAGGGCCACATGACAATTATTATATAGGGGTTCAATGACACAAACTTTAATTCTTTTCATCGGCATGCTGCATGAAAACGCAGAAAAACATTTTTTTTTTATTACAAGATCACGTAACCGTTTGAGCCCTTTGGGACCCTGCGAATCGCATACCTATAATTTTTTAGACTTTAAATTTGTTTTAACTTTCTTTTGATAAAAGAGTAAGCAAGTGGAAATGCAGTTTTCCATATAACTATAGGTAACTACATTTTATGCTTATAACAATTTAATTGTTTCACAATAATAGATTGGAGTCTAAAGGCTATTCCAAACGTTTAGGCGGAACCAAATGGGAATTTCGTTCTTTTAGGTTGTCATGAGTCACGAGAACGGACCTTGCTTAGGTTATTTCATTATTCAGGTTGGTATGTGAAAAATTTAAATTCCAAGAGTGAAACTGTTCTGTGAGTGAAACCATGGAAAAAAATGACATTTATTAAAAATTTTAATACCTTTTTTACATATTTCGAAGACAAAACAAATAAATAAGTGGGAAATTTTTATTAAGAATGACAAAAAATTAAAATGCAATGGAAATGATATTTTATAATGACAGTCAATTTAATCTAGAATTTGCAATGTGAGTGTGATTTACAAAGCTTAAACAAAATGACCAAAAGTCCAAATTAATATTGGGTTGTTACATAAGTCCGTTCGTTTTGTTTTTTCACCTTCTATTCAATAAAATATACATTCTAAAAAAAACTTTTATTATCAAATGTACTATCCATTATTTTCTATCACTTTGGACAAACGCTCAGGTAATTTCATAATGCCATCTCTCCAGAAGGTTCCGTCTTTGCTCTCGAAAAATCTGTCCAGGTGAATTTTGATATCGTCCAAAGATGCGAAATTTTTTCCGTTAAGGGAATTTTGTAGAAAGCAGAACAATTAGTAGTTGGATGGTGCGATGTCTGAACCATATGCTCCGACTACTATTTGTTCCGCTCTCTACAAAATACCCTAATGGAAAAAATTTCGCCTCTTTGGACGAGATCAAAATTCACCTCTACAGATTTTTCATAATAAAAGTGTAAATATGGACCTAACAAACCATGTAAATAACAATTAAAAATATTCTGCCCAATTATTTTCTATACCAATGAAAATTTTTATTCAGCTAACAATAACCTTAATTAAATTTGGATGATTGTTTTAAACAGCAATCTAAGCCACTTAAATGATTATTTTGGAAAACTCAGTGATAAATTTATTAGAATTGTTGAATAGAGCAACTAATATTCATAAAAGTGTCATTAAATATTTAAAAAATTTCCATATTAGCTAAATGAAATGAAGGGGAAACTATTAATTATAAGTTGTTATCGATTTTATTCTTTGTGTTTCAACATCTGCCTGCCTACATAATGGATGTTATCTTCTTAATTACAATATTAATTTTTAACTGACGAATGCCCGCATACTTATTCCGCTAAATACTTATTGATGGACGACATCAGATGGCTAGTATGTAGTTAATAAATCGTTACATACATAGACGATGACTTCGTGGGGTCAAGGGGTGATAATAATTCTTTCTATATCCATAAATATTTGACAATTTGAAATTTTTCTTTTCTTTCACTCACTACTTACAAGTTAGCAAACAAAAACATTATTATTATTAACAAGCAGTACACAGATCCAATTTAAATTAGAGGAACCTACATCGAGTACAAAAAATAATTTATTTTTCTGGGAACAGCAACCTTTCAAGCAGAAAATAAGGAACTTGGAAAGGATGTTGATATGTGAATGGTCCTAACATTTACTCATGGTTGCAATAGGTGGGCTATTACAAAATCTCGAGCGAAAAATTCGAACCTGTCAACTTAAATAGGAAAAATCATTGCTAGATTTGTTGTTAAACGATTAGGTAAGATACACACCCAAATTTCCCAAATAAAGCTGCGTCCAGATTAGCAAACCTGTCTAACCTGTAACGTAACGCGTAACCCAACACGCCGTGTAACATTTTTGTCTAGTTTGGACGGTATCACGTGCACAAGTCGAACGGTTCGCATAGCGCTCGACATTAACCGCTCTGTGTAGGTTTATGACGCGAACACAAAGGCGTTCGGTGAATTTGGGCGGACGCGTTCTAAGTAATTTTGAATTCGCGAGAATGGACGTTTGACATAAAGTTTACATAACCTAGAGTAGATAGTAAATGTTAGTTAATAAATTTCTTTAACTATTTTTCGATATGTTCGGCCAACAGTTTAGCTTTTTCAAGTTTTATTGTGTGTTGTATATATTATACATGTGAAGTTTTAACAAGAATTTAATAAAACTACAAGGTAAAGTTTATCCTAATCTAATATACCTTAACCCGGTAATGTCGGAGTATTTTTTTCTACGTAGCATTGCATAAAATTAGTTACACTGTGTATTTAGAATACCCTTCAACAAACTTTTTATATTTTTATGATATTATTGGCTACCCCACAAGTAAGCAGCAGAGCGTTCAGTTAAAAATTTTGACGCACAACAATATAAAATAAAATATGATCGTCTACGCCCTGTTCGAAATGCAGAAATAGTAATCAAATCATGTGAAAGATTGCAGTTTCTACCCTATTAACTATCGCATGAAATTAACGGCCTAGCAGCCAACAAACGACGAAAGATCGACGAAATTATCACATGAACATTGCGTGATTACTACTTCTTGATTCCAAACAGAGCATATTAGGACTTAAATTTTATTTTTTAAAATGATAAGTTGGCAATTCTGTGCTTTTTATCGTTTTAAGTATTTACTTTCGTTGCTTGTGATCATAATGTGTATTTTTCAATAATTATAACACAAATACAAATACAGGGTTTCGCAAAAAAAAGTATAGACACCTTAATAGCTAGTAACTTGCTGATTTTTTGTTTTTATTTAACCGTTGAGAATGAATGGCAGAAAATAGGCTAAGTTTTGAACAAAGAAAGTTTATTTTGGAGTGCTACAGGAAGTACGAAAACACACTAGAAGTGCAAAACGATTTAGGAGACAATTTCAAAGGGCCAATTAATCCATGCGTTGATAAGCCGCACCATACCGTCACTCCTGGTAAATTCATATGTTGTTCCTTCATATTGTGCAGATTTTCACATGCCCAGTAAGTATAATTGTGGCGGTTAATTGTACCATTTAATTTGAATGTGGGCTCATCGCTCCAAACTAATCATCTTGCAAACTGCTGGTCTTCTTCACATTTCGCTAAATACCACTCACAAAAATTCCATTCTCCTATCTTGATCGCCTTCATTGAGAGCGTGTACTAATCTTGGTATGTAACTTTTCCACAGGAAGAGCTTCATAATGCGATGGACACTTTCCTTTGGTATTCCTACTTTAAGAGAAGTCTGCCGAACAGATGTTCTTGAATTATGACGATACGTTTCCAACACCATTTTCTTCCATGGCAGTTCGTCAATGTTCGTGGTGTTCAGGAACGTTGTTTATAGACATTCTGAACAGTTTCATCTGCTTCAAACTTATCTCTAATTCGTGTAGTAGGCGGATCAGTTTGAAATTGTCTTCTAAATCGTCTTTGTACTTTTTCAAAATTTAGTCTGGTTTCAGCCATTATTTCTCAAAGGATAAAACTAAAAAAAAAAAAAAATCAACAACTTAACAGCTATTAAAGTATGGATACATTTTTTTTCGACACTCTGTATAGGCATGTCTGTTTTGAATACTTCAAACTTCAAACTCGGACGCCGATTATCACCACCCAAGTAGTCACAGTAGGCAACCTCTAATACTGCTGCAAGGAATATGTTGAACAGTGTAGGTGCAAGAACACATCCTTGTCTGGTGCCAATAGTTCCGTTTAAAGAGACTTTTGCTTGCGTTTTGTCGTGCAAATTACGAATGAGCTGTAGGAGTTTAGGAGAACATGAATTTTTGTAGTATTATCCAGAGTAATGGACGTGGACCTGTGTCAAATGCTTTGCTGAAATCGACGAAACAGACATATAAGTCCCCATTTTGCTCGATGCATTTTTCCTGCAGTTGTCTGATGACAAATATCATATCGTTGCACCCTCTGTTGTCCTAAAACCAGATTGTGGTTCTGGATTATGAGCTTCCGGTATCGAACTGATAATGATAAGGATAATGATATTGCTAACCTAATATAAAAATAAATAAATTCCATGACTATCTAGACGGCTATATTGCACTAGTGCTCATGCAACTATAAAAATACCGCAAAACCCTGAACTACAACATATACTTTTCGTGTGCGGCACATCTCTATATCATTAGAGATTATATATTCTTTGCCGTATTATAATTAAATAACGTGAGAAATAGCTTCGTGCGTAAGCTCTCTTCTTATTGTTCTCAAGATATGTATGTTTATGTGGTAACTATACACTTCTATCCACATTGCTTCCACACAGAACATTATTATAACTTACTAAATAAATGGCAGGTAAACACGTATCTAAGAAAGAATATCATGTATATTTTCACATAATATTTATTTAAATAGCGAAATAATAAAACAGAAACACAAATGAAACAATTGACATTTGTATAGATGTTGCAGAAGGCTGTAATTTTATTATTTTAAAAATCTAACGAAGCATATAATAACTAATATTAATTATTGTGTATTATACAAAATATAAGTAAGTTTCTTATACATTAAATAGATAAAAAATACTGTAGTAAATGACTTGGCGCTATGAAAATATTCAAATCGTTTTAAATATGCGAATTATACTCTGTCTCAAATAAGAAGTGAGTAGATAGCGCTGCGAACAGAGTACGATTTATACAGGACAAATACTTTATAGCGGTAAATTTAAAAAGAGTTACAACAAGAGCATGGGCGCACTAACTGGGTTAGCCAGTGTTATTTATATATATAAAAGGAATTCGTTGATAAAGTATTAATAAACAAGATAAATAATACAATTACTTTAAAAAAATATAAATTTAAAAAAATGATATACAAGGTGTCTCAAAAGAAATTTTAAATTTATTTAGCTTACTGCGTGAACGCAACGTATCCGAGGGGCGCGGGGGTTTATGTCAATCGGTAGCCTGACTCTTGGGAATTCAGTCGCTATGGAGTGTTTCTCGGGAGCAGACCGCGCGTTATGCGTGAGAGTTTTACAAAAACGGTGATTCGGCGACTGTAGCGCGTAGAAAATTCTGCAGTATTCGAGGTTTTCGCCACTTAAATGATGCGCCAAGCATTCCTCTCATTCGACATTGGGTTAAAAAGTTTGAAGAGATCTGGTACAACGCTGGATAAATCAAACTCCGGGCGACCTAGGTCATCAAGAACGGTAGAAAACGTGGAGAATGTTAATCAGTCTGTTCGTGACGACCCGAACCTTTCAATTCGGAAGCGCGCAAGTGCTTTAAATATGCATAGATCATCATTACATCGCATTATGCACAAAGACCTAAAGCTGCACCTCTACAAAATTCAATTGGTGCAAGAATTAAAGCCCCAAGATGCCAGTCAGAGGCTTAATTTCGTAAATCAGGTGATTGAGCGATTTTCAACGTTTACCAACATTTTGTTTTCGGATGAAGCTCATTTTCATCTTAATGGCCACGTAAATAAGCAGAACTGCCGCTACTGGAGTGCAACGAATCCGAAACGCAAACATCAGAAACCCCTACATTCGCCTAAAGTGACCGTATGGGCTGCGATGTCGGCGTGAGGAATTATCGGCCCTTACTTTTTTGAAGACGAAAGGGGGCGTGCAGTTACAGTGAATTCAGAGCGTTATGTGGAGATGTTAGACAACTTCTTGGTACCTGAACTGCAAAACTTTCCTGGCTATAACCAAAGAACATGGTTCCAACAGGACGGAGCAACTTCACACACGTCCAATATGTCTCTGCCACGTATTCGTGAAATTTTCTCAGGCAAATTGATCTCCCGGAGAGGTGACATAAATTGGCCTCTACGCAGTCCAGATTTAACCCCTATGGACTTTTTCCTATGGGGTTATCTTAAATCTAAAGTTTACGCCAATAAACCGACTTCACTGGCGCATTTGAAAGAAAATATCCGTCACGAAATGGCAGCCATCCCTGAGTCCACCTGCCGAGACGTCATAAGTAATTTTACTGTTCGATTAAATGAGTGCCGAGAACGCGAGGGTCTACATTTAGACGATATTATTTTTAAGAAATAAATCCCCAAAAAGTGTATTTTAATAATTAATAAACATTTTTTCTATATACGGCTTACTTTTTTTTTAATCGATCCACTGAATATAAAATTTCTCTTGAGACACCTTGTATTATAAATAAAAAGGGAGATTTGGTTGATAGAGTTTAAATAAAACAAAAACACAAACAACATATCTTCAAAGCTATAGTTTCTTATATAAATATTTATTAAAGCATTTTTTTGCGTACAACATTTTTATGCTGTTCCTCCAATATGTCAAATGTAATTTTAGATGTTTTTTTCTCGGGTGGAGAGAGACGAATTCCAACATCTTTTGATGTTAATTTAATAGCTTAAATTTTGTCTTCTTGACTTAAAATACGTAAAAATACATTGTAAGCCATACGTTGCTGCCCGCTTTTAACATACTTCCCTTGAGTATTCATTATAATACCAGCAGAGCCAGCTTCAAGTTCTTTTTCTGTCAAATTATATTAATTTACTCACAAAAAAGTACGTATATATCAAAATATTTATGTCTGATAACCTAAAAAATATATAACTGCGTAAAAACAAATTACTTAAATCCTCCATAATATCTATGCCAATATAAATGAACGTCTAAATAAGAATTATAAATAATAACTAAATATACCCTATTAATAATGTATTTCGATGTACAATATTCACGACGACATTGACCTTCATTTACTCAAATGCACGTCACTGAATATCTGTCAACGTGTACTAAAAGTGGTGATGTTCTAAACCAATCAGAAGCAAGGACAAACAGCTCCTATTTTCTTATACCCTTTTCACACTAGATCTTTAAGACGAGTGAACTTAAGACGTTTAAGATCGTTATGCTTTCACACTTGATGTTTAAATCTCTGGTGCTGTCATCAGCTACAGTAATTTTGTCCTTAAGTTACCGTCATGAAATTACCAGTTTTGAACTGTCTGCGCAGACGCACATTTTGAATTATTATAAACAATTAAGAATATTTCATTTCATTCTACAATAAAGGCACTACAATAAAGAATATATTACACCTGTATTAACATGTAAGTCAATACATTTTATCTCAATTATTGTAGCTCTGTATTTTATTAAACATATTATTAAAATAAATAATTTTATTATAACAATAAGTATAAACTTCTTATAACGTCGATATAATACAGTATTCTTGTTTATGATAATATAAAATGTTGACAGCACAAATTCAAGGAGTATTTTTTTATAATAGAAATTAAGTTGGTAATGCGGGCGAAGTTTAAGACGCAGATCTCTGTCTTAAATATCGGTCGTGTTTAGACGAGGCCGTACGGTTTCACATTAGCGTTTAAAGATACATTCACTTTAACATCCGATCTTAAAGATCTAGTGTGAAAAGGGTATTACACACGGTATTTTTAACTGACGCAGACTATTGTTATGAATTAGTGACAAAAAATAAATAAAATATAAGTTGAATACAATTATGAAAAGCGTGAAATTTTACAAACTTCAGGGTTTCGTCGATCTTGAACATGAGAATGTCAGAATGCTGACTGTCTAGAGAAAACAACACGTTGCCGTACAAATATAAACAAATACCTATGTATTTTTCAGAAAAAATAAATAAATAAAAATAATAAATAAATAAAAAAATATTTTTTGAGCGGGATACTAAATGAAAGCTCTTGCTAGTGAATTATCAAAATATTTGAATTAAAAAATATTTTGAGGCAAAACTTTTGTTTATCGATTTTAATTTAATTTTAAAGCGACTGGTTTCATTTTTTTCTTGATTAGATGTTTTGCCACATTTTTTGTTTTGTTTAAAAAAAAGGTTTTTTTTATTTACTTTGGCATCGTACGAAAGATCTTAAGAGTTAATCAACAAACATTAATTATTGCAATTTTTTATTTGGTCGGGATATTCGCAAAAAATGTAGCAATCAATTTGTATCCCCCACCTTCTTTTCCAGATGGACTGGATTAAAAATCTGAAAATTTCAGAATAATGTACTTTGATGAAAAAAGCAGTGCTGCTCGGATCGTTTCGCATTATGCGGACGATGGATTTGGTGTGAGCCCATCGGTCGCATATCGCCATGGTTTGGGTACGGCCGATTGCTGGGCTAAAGCTCCCTTGACCTTCCCGTACATGTTAGTTTTAAATTAATACTACGGTGAGCATTAGCTACCGTAGATACCATATTTAAAACAACATTACGGAAACCTTCATAACTTGTATTGAATAAATCTATAGATCTATCTTCTGTTAAAATATCGTTCTAAAATGAAGCCATTTTTTGTAGAGGACTCCACAAACGCTCCGTATTGGCTCTTTTACATTCACAGAATGTGTCCCTAATTCCGAGGTCACCATTATAAATATTAGGACCTTTATAAATATGAGGAAGGACGTGGAATTATTTTTCGCGATGGTGCTATAGGATTCATAACTTCTTCTGAAGCAATTTCCAATTCTAGCAATAATGAAGCTGGAGATTTTAGAATATACTTGGAATTTCTTCTATATGCAATTCCATCTTTCAATTCTACAAAAACTAAACGAAGTGCGTTAGCATTACTAATAATTTTACCTGACTGATATTTGTTTGTCAGCGAAACTTGAATAATTACATGCTCTTCTATTCTCGGCAATTTTCTTTTAAGAGCTGTTCGATCGTTGTACCACTATTGCTTCTCTCTTTCGTCCTTCAGATTTCTAGAAATATCATTGACGATTTTTTGTTTTAATTTGTTTCTCTTGATTGATATGATCGATCTTGCTATTCTACTTAAAAGTCTTTGATTTCAAGAGTGAAGTTTATTAATTCTTGATATATTTCTGTACTCCAAGAAGGCTAGGTCGATTAAAATTTGATCTTCGTAGCATTTTCTTAAAATATTCTTTGCAGTTAGAATTGCTATCTTATTCAGTCCATTGCTTTGTGGATAATATGAACTTGACGAAATACATTTTAAATATCATTGTTGCGATTTTTTTTTTATACTTTTGAATCATATTGTCTTCCATTGTATGTGTGCAGTTAAGGTGCAATTCCACTTTTGATGCCATGCGTTGCGTCTTTATTTAACCAAGCAACTGCTTTTGTTTCTAACCATAGATATTGCTATAATAATTTGTAGAGACATAAACCAATACATTGTTTATCATTGCTTCGCTAGTACTGCTTCAACATAAGCGCATCTAAGCCATGAACCTCATTTATAATAGATACATAGCACAAGCATAGCATAAGAATCACAGGACTCTTTTTGTTCAGTTCTTTAGAAACATGTTCAGAACAATAACACCCCCTTTGACCCTCTTTATACATATGCTATGCATTAAGTTATGTAACTAATATAATCGAGACTTGAAAAAGAGAAAGCTCATTGTGATCCGCTAACAAACATTAAAAATGTCACATAAAATATTAGTTAATTATATTTTGATAATTTTTATTGAAAAACATAAAAATTTTATGTTCGCCGAAAATTTTATCAGCATTGCTCGTTAATTTTTATGAAAACTTTATCATTGTTCCGCTTTTTTAACATGATAAAATGTATATGACATAATATATTTGAACCAAATATTTATTTCCAATAGTATTACTGATATGAATCATATCGAAAAAAAAAAAAATCATAAATAAATAATCTACAATACTTGGCAAATTTTAAAATACAACAAAGTCGTAAAGTGATATTTGTTGTCAAGTTAAATCTTTTTACGTAAATTGTCCTTTCTAGTCCTGTTTATATAAAAATCTTCGCAATTTTAAGAACCAATCAAGACATATGTGTATCTCATTTTATAATACGCAACGTAAGAGGAAAACTTCAATTTTATGTTCTGCATTTATTATATTATCTTAGAGTGGTAGTTCTGAAATGGCACCTTTCAAAATACTTGACAATTAATTGACATATATGTTTATGTTTCACAATTTTTATGTTAATTTGGGATCTGACAATCGAATATTAATAATTTTAGAATGAACATAACCATAATACAATGAAACTTTGAAAAACCAGATTTACAAGTTCACATGCTTCCATAAAAGTTCATTTACAACACAACAGTCACCAAAGTCACTAGATCTAGTAACGTATTACAAAATGAAATATATATATATATTATATAATTTTTCATTGCAAATGATATGTTTATAAATTTAGTTCTCATCTGCTGAAGTAATGAAAATAATTATCGCATAAATCATAATTCATTTTTATATTATAAACTGCTACAATTCTCAAGTATTAAATTTATTTTAAAATAATAGGATAGGTTGGAACGTTACGCTGATTAAGTGGTTTACATACATAATGGGTGTACCGGGTGTCTTCCATTATGCACTACTAAAGCGATGTAAACTCATTATTTATTATTATTATCAACATCGTCATCATCATCCAGTCTATCTTATCCACTGCTGGACATAAACCTCCCCTGATTCTTTCCATTTCGTTTCATCTATTTCCTTAAGCTGCTAGTTTAAGGCACTTCTTCTCAAATCATATATCCACCTAGTGGATCATCTGCCTCTGTTTCTGCCAGTGTCCCTCGGTGTCCACTCTAAAACTTTCTTAGTCCACCTACTATCTTGGAATCTCGCTAGTTCCATTTCAACTAAGCAAGTTATTCTGCTAACAACACGTATCCCAAGCATGATCCTCTTCATTGACCTTAATTTTTGTATATAATTATTTTAATTTTGGTTTGACATAATATATTTTTAGCAAAATAATATATCCATTAAAATTGCCGTTACGATAAGTCACAAAAATCATATTTTAAATTAAACACTTCCGTCCAATAACTTGTATCAGTTGACATGCTTTCTATTTTATTATCGAATATGTTAAAAAAAAAAACAGCTGTTGCATTGAAAGCTAAATTAATTTCGGCGCCAAACAAGGCTCACATTATCTGTAAGTGTTATCTTTTCAATATCAATATGTTATATTATCTCAGGTAAATATTATTTGGACAAATATGAACGCAATATGTACGAGATTGATAATATTTATCATGTTTGAATTGTTATTACGTAAGAACAGTGGCAGCTCGTGGATACTACAAATAATGGACGTTATTAAGATCCAAATTTATTTATTTCCTACATAGAGTATATGTAGGGCATAAGTGAGGCATACGTAGAACTAATGGGAACATCCATATCGAGAAAATTTTCAAGAAAGTATAACTTTTTATATAATTTAGGCACAACTTCCACAACCGTAAAGCACGAAAGATTTGGTATGGATGTTAAAAAGTTTGAGCTTACGTTTCTATTTAGTCGTGTGGTACTCACTAGGTAGATAAATAAACCGATACCGTTTATGCAGAGTTTGTTTGGGTTTCTTGTACCAACAGGCTTCTCTATTTTTTTCAATGTTCCTCATGTACAATTACATTTATCCATCGTCGAATTTAAGTTTTTCATAGTTTTCTTCATTCCTCTCCTATTTTTTCTCCATTCCTATTGGTTGGTTTGCCTTGCCCATTCATCCATCCAACCATTTTGACCACAGAAGACATTTGTAAACCGGGCGGGATCGTCTTATTAGTATCTCTACAATAGTTGTCATATTTGAATGATCTAATAGTATTAGTTACTTTGGATTTGTTTCGTGTCTATTTACTCTCCTATTGGTTGGTTTTCCCTGCCCATTCATCCATCCAACCATTTTGACCACAGATGACATTTGTTAACCGGGCTTATTAATCTCTCTAGTATAGTTGTCATATTCGGATGATCTAATAGTAATAGTTACTTTGGATTTGTTTCGTATCTATTTGTTCTTCTCTCTGAACTAACTGGAATTTTCATTTTTGTAAGTTGTCATGAGCTCTCATTTTAATGTGTGAAGAAGGCTTTTGCTAAAAAAACTTAGCAAAAACCTCAATTAAACGGTAAAAGTTAGTGCCGCTTAAACCAAAGAAACAGGATGTAAATAATAAAATAAAATAAAGTAATAATGTTTTTTTGAGAAGTTTGTCTCAATAGAGCATCATTTTTCCTGGCAAGCAGATTCGAATAATGTATCTTAGAAAATGTTTCATGAACGTTTGCAACTTACTTTTGTTTTTATGGTTACAATAAAATATATAAATCATCAATAAGATCGTAAAACATGGAGTAGCGTACTCTTAGACTGTCCGCACACGGAACTCTGAAAGGACTCGTTGGTGACGTTAGTTACCAACGGGTAGTTTGCGAGTTACTTCAAAAGTAATACAATAAGATTCTGCACACGACGCTACTCGTTACTACTCCAGTTTCTTAGTCACCTTCGTCGCACTCCCCATTAATACTATAAAATATCTTCAAGAAGATGAATAAACATATTTTAAACATTAAATTTGTGGGGGAAATAGAGAAACATTCCATTCATAACTACAAACTATCAAGAATCACCAAACAGTTTTCAAATGACCATCTTTTCCGTCTTTGTCACTTTTCAGTGAAAACTATGCTTAAATTCATTATAATTTTTTTTAGTACATAATATATAGATGCATCTTAAACAAGAAACACCAATCAGATTTCAAAATGAATACCGCTGGTCATTGCAGAGCTCTGACGTCTCTGCGGTCAATTTGTCAACCGAATTCCGAAGGGTTTCTTGAAACATTTTCATGAAAAGATTTTTAATATTGAACAAGCTTTCAACCGCCAGAACGACAGGGTGTCTGCTACAAGTTCACGAAAAGCTCGTAAGAAACGCCGAAGATCCAAGGGGATTTTGAAAACTATTGGTGTTTTTGCTTAAGATGAACCTATGTATTATGTATTAAAATAAAATTATAATAATTTTAAACATCTTGCGGAGTTTCATTGAAAACTTTGTGACATTATTTGTGATAAGACTAGGATAGGCGCGCACCATGGGATGGTCTCACGAGCATAAGCCTGCCCAAGCACTAAAAAAAAATCTTGTTCGATTTGCTGCTTCCATATCACTAAACACAAACATTCACCATCAAAAATGGAAGCGGACCAAAGTAACATTAGTGGCACAATTTCATCTTTTCATCCTGAAAATTTCTTTCTGAGCCCTTCCCCAAAGAATAAATCCTTGGTGTGCGCCTGGACTATGTATATTACGTACACCTGTATTAGGTTACGTAAGCGTTCTACAAACATCGGCAAATTTAAAGGAATAGATTGAAAATTATGTTTTTTTTTTAAATTTTATTATTTTGTAGCCTATATATATATATATATATATAGCTTTGAATGGTCTACTAAACCGTAGGGAAAGAATGTATCGACGCCAAGAAAAACGAAATGAACCATTTAATTTTGTATCTGCTACTATTGTATCTTTTGGTGGAGGTATCCATTATGGTGTGGGGTGGAATATGTTTGGGAGCTCGAACAAAGTTAGTGGTGATTGATGTCGGAGCGTTAACTGCAGATAGGTACATCAGAGATATTCTTCAAGACCATGTTGTACCTTTTGCTTCCATATATCGGAGAAAATTTCACCCTAATATAGGATAATGCGCGCCCACACGTCGCCAGAACAGACTTTTTAAATAAAGTGGGTATAAAAACAATGGGCTGGTTAGCGTGCTACCCTGACCTCAACCCGATCGAACATTATTCCAAAAAATATAGTACTAGAAGATTACCTGAGAGATATCAACAATATGTACACTACAGGGAAAATAATTAGATTTTTATGTCTGTTACTTTAAATTTGCCGATGTGTGTATATGCTAAAAGACCTTAATACTTAACCTTAATAGTTGAAAAGTAGGTAAACATATTTTTTTATGACCAAAGATTTGAAATTTACAACAAAAACTAAAATTAAAATAGTCGTACAACAGTTCTTGTTATTTGGCTACAGTCAAGTTAACTATCCGACTTCAATTCCCGTTGACTTTACTTAGAGTATTTAATTCTTAAAAATGAGCAGCCCCTATCACGCTGACGACATTGTTTTCATATAGAGCCAGAGACAAAAACCTTTGTCGCCCGTTGGACAAAGGTTTTTGTCTAAGTTAGGTGTTGAAACCCTATTGAATCTATGTGGTTGGTTTAACAAAATTGCAGATTTGGGCCCGGTACTGATGATCCCTAATAACAAGTCGCCTATGTCATAGTATTATCAGTAAATAATATTATTTGAAGTTAAAATTTCTTAAGTGTGTTGTTGTTCAGTTGATATCTCTTTTTATTTTTGATTATTTAAGATAACTACAATGTTGGTTATCTGAAGGAAGAAGTTAAATAACAGTTATAGTAAACATTGGTGTAGTCTAGTTCCTGGACTTGTTTATCTACTGATATGTTAGGGTCCTTTACAAAAATGTTATGTGTATTTATTTACCAGCTGAGATCTCGGTGGGAATATTTTTTTATACTTGCAGGAAATGATTATATTTTACTTAGATAAGATTTCGCTTTTACGCTGTTTAATGTTTTTTTGCTTGTTCTAAATTTGATTTCGTAAGAATATTTTACTAAAAAAAGATGAACTGGAAAAAGCCAAAATAGGGAAAGCGCCCGGAAATGATATGATAACAATGGACATTATAAAAGCAGCTCCAGAAGAAGCCAGAATAAAGATGCTATGTATAATAAATAGGGTACAAAACGGTAAAACCCCGGAGGACTGGAATATAGGGATAATTATGACTATACTGAAGAAAGGCGATGCGGGAGAGTGTAGAAACTACCGAGGAATCACGCTTTTAAGTACAGTAGCAAAGATCTTCGCTAGAATTTTAGAAGGAAGATTAAGCAGTAAATTATAATCTACTAAGGAAGACAACCAATAAGGTTTCTGACCTAACAGAGGAGTGTTGGACCCAATATTCATGCTACGCCAGATCAGCGAAAAGGCTCTTAGAGAAGACTATTGCATGTATGCTTCATAGACCTAGAGAAAGCATACGATAGGATAAAGCGGGATGATATATGGAGCTTACTCACATCAAGAGGAGTAGAATAATATCTTATAGCGGAAGTACAAAGCCTATATGACGGAACGAAATGTTATGTGCAAACCAACAACTGCCGGTCTAGATTTTTCGAAACGAAAATCGGTCTAAAGCAAGGATGTATATTGAGTCCATTATTGTTTACAATAGTACACCACTCAGCCATTAAAACCGCCAAAAAAGATACAAAAATGTACGTCATTGGAAAATGAACAAAGTTACCATCTCAGAACTGTGCTATGCAGACGACAAGGTCCTAATCGCCACTAATGAGGAAAATTTACAAGATAACCTTGATACTTATCATTGGCTAAATACAATAATTATGAAAATAAGCTGCGAGAAAACCAAAAGCATGTTTCTAAGTACAAAACCGGAGAAACATCGAATTGAACTAGAGGAAAAACAAAAGAACAGGTCGAGCATTTCAAATATCTTGGATCCATTATTTCAGTAGACGGAAAATCAACCGAGAAATAACGGAACGAGTTGGATCTGCGGGTAGGCTATTTAATAGCATTAAGAATTCCTTCTTGGCAAAAAGGGAAATTCCGATAGAGTCAAAAAGGCAGATATTCAAGGAAGTGGCCATATCAGTGCTGACATATGGAACAGAGGCTTGAATAACTACGGAGCAACAGAGAAGTAGGATAAGAAGTAGCGAAATGAGGTTCCTACGGAAGATCGAGGGTATGACAAAATTGGATCGAATTAGGAACATAGAACAGTGGAAGAAGTAATAGAAGACGGACAACTTCGGTGGTATGGTCCTATCCAAAGGATGGAAGATAGTAGAGACACAAAGAAAGTTTACGAAGCCAGAGTAGCTAAAGGAAGATGCCGTGGAAGACCGAGGAAAGAGCGGACTGATAGAATGCGCTGATTGAAAAAAAAATATTTTCAGTTTCGGCTTAAAAAATAATAATAATTTCCATGTGTTTTCCAACGTTATTCGATGTTAGATATTGTTAGCTCTTTTGAATTGTATATCTTTTCTGAAGATTACTAGCTGGCCATTATAAATTATCTATTAATTTATTTATTAGGCATTTATTTTCCTATAATACAATTTGCTTTGATTCATACATTGCTTATCTTGAAATAAGCAATGTATGGAGCAAATTTAATGCAATGTAAATAAAAATTAAATTAAAAAATAATTAATGTTTTCGGACACCCTTCTCTAATTAAATTTTTCTAAATTTAATCTTCACTTTTTCAAGCGACCATCATTTTTTATATAAAATGGTTGGATATTAAAAATCCTTCTGAAAATAATGAACGAAAATGTATAACTGATACGTAAATAGATTCAGTCGAGGAGAAAAGTAGATTTAAAAATGAAATTGAAACTCCCACACTTCATTTTACGACTATTCAATTTCAATCATCGTTTTCATTCAAATTATATATCTTTTGTTTATTTAACGAGTCTTTTTGTAATTGGAAAATATTGTAATCATCGACGCCCACAGATGGATGAACAATGTTGAATTGAAATTAAACAATTAAATGCAAAATATTTATTTAATGAATACTGTTATTTTTACTATTATATGTTTATCGGGAAATATTTATGAGAGACCAACGATTACGATGAGGCCAAAAATGTAACGATCCGTACTTAATCAAGTTTTAACATGATTTTTGCATACTTTATTAATTTCGATTTAGTATTGTTTACCCTATTATTTAATATGGATTGTCATACTACAATAAAGAGAGATAACTGATAATTTTTCGTTATAAAAACAATAAATGTGTACGCAATATAGCCGAAATATTTAAGCCTGCTGCTACAGTTTAACATATTATTAAAATAATTCAACGTAAGGTTTGAGTTAGATGTAAGAAAATAGTTGCTACTCATGACGACCGCTGAATAGTGCGAAAGATTGAAGCAAAAATCTAAAATTAACGGTACTCATTGAAAAGTATTTAGAAAAACGGTGAGTGCTGAAACAGTCCGTAGAATACTTGTAGGATGAAAATGTGTAGAAAAAAATAAATAAATAAATAAAAAACTATGTGTTGAAATTGCATTGGAACATTGAAATAAAAATTTGGACTTTTGAAAACCATTATTTTCTGTGATAAATGCAATTTGAATTTGATGGCAACGGATGGAACGATAAATGTCTGATAATCTAGTACACATGTTTTTCTAAAAACATGTGTACTTGTTATTGATTATTTAATTTGTAACATATGATATGTAGTGCCACTATATTATTGGGCCTGTGCCTGTTGGGTGGCCAAAAGTCAATAAATAAATAAATAAATGTCTGGCGAAATCCGAATGAAGAATTTAATTTGAAAAATCTGCAAACCACGGTAAGACATTGAAGTGGCCAGGTAATGATTTGGGGGTGTATCTTGTTATGGGGTTGGTAATTTTTGCTTAATAGAAGAAAACATGGATAAATATATGTATTTAGATATTTTGAAAAATAATTTAAAAATTAGTGCTGAAAACTAGGACTTCAGGAGATTTTTAATTTTACACGACCTCAATTATACCTCATCTTATATGCAAAAACAAATGTCTGTCTATTTGTTGACTTTTTCGCTGTACAGTCCTAGGCCTTTTCACCGATCTGAACCAAATTTTGCACAGTTACTCTTCAAGATCCTGCAAAAAAAAGTGGCGTAAATTTTATTGCTTCGTCTGAATAGTTCTGACAAATACAGCGATAAAACATAAATTTCCTTTCAATAGTTAATTGGATGGCTGTATTAAAAGCGTGCACTTCGCTCAACATAGTAATTCTTCGGTGACCGAACTTCCGTCTCTGCTAATCGAACTTCAACCACTGCTGAGAAGATGTTGATATTTTATTAGACCCGATAAAAGACTTCTTTATTCGGTAAAACACATGTTTTCTGGTCTTATATATAAAAAATTTATGTGAAGTGTGAATTTTCACACATTTCAGGGTTTTGCAGGTATTTAGTAAGTGAATGATGATTATTTTGGATGCGAAAACAAATTTTATATTAAAATATTTTTTTTGTTAATTTTAATTCGAACGCCTAATACCATTATTTAAGTTTCTAAATATGTGCAGTATTTTTTTTTAAATAGCAAGGTTCATTAAGAATTTTAAAAATTGCGCCTATGGCTTCCATTGGTTGTTATAAGTTCCGTCCCTCTGATTTCGTGTACATTGAAACAGAATTAAATTATAATTTAAACAATTTCCACTGGTTATTAAATTTACGCTTTTAAAAATTAAATGCAACATTTGCCAAAATATAACTAGAATTTTGAAAAAATAATTTAAACAATATAAAAATTAAAAAAAAAAAACAAAAAATAATATAGTCTCTCCTCACAGGGTTCGATCCCTTTCGGATCGGGTTACTTGGTTGAAAAATCAACGACTAATACCACTACACCAGCATACATGTTGCAGTGTGGCGTGTTACAAAGCTATAACTTATGTACATTATTAGCAAAAAATCACAAAAAATGCGTTTTTCTCCAAAAACATAATCTGATCAAAAATTCCTGTTGTATTATTTCGGTTCACACCAATGTACATTACTTAGATTTTTAGTTTAAACCATCTGGGCTACAGGTGTGGGACAAAAAAATATTTGCACAATTTTGGCAAAAATTGCTTCAAAATAATTTATTCTGCAAAAATAAAAATTTGATCGTTAATCCACGTACCAAGTGCTTTCATTTGATACCCTACTCAGAATTATAAAAAAATATTTTTTTTTTCGATGAGCACATATTTGTTTATATTTTTAGGGGGATATGTTTTTTAGATGTTTTAGTATTTTTCCTATGTGCGGGTCAAAGAGTTGTATAAGCATGCCAAATTTCAACTCTCTAGGTTTAGCCGTTTGGCTACTATTTTTACCGAACAGACAGACAGACAGACAGACAGACAGACAGACAGACGACAAAATGACGGTATAAGGGTTTTTTGGTCATACCTACAAAACCCTAAAAAGATATGTAAGGACCCTGTGAAAATCAGACAGTTTTAAGACTTTTTTATTTTGGGATTATTTTAAGGCAATATAATCTCACTGCTGGGAAAGTAGTAGGATTTACTTTTTTTTCTTGCTGCACTCTGTACTCATTTAAATGCCCACAAGAGCTGTATTAGAATACCTAGAAACACAGCAAAGATAATAAGAATGAAAAAGAAAGTCAACATGAATTCATAAAGGAAAAATTGTCCTAAAACGATTCGCAACAATCCAGTTTTGGACCCATTCCATGGACCTGATTTAAGCCGGACATAACTGTTTTTCTTTCCGGTAGCGAAGGAGCGGGTATACTGCTAGTACTTGATATACACAGCGAGAATTTCGATGGATGATGACGGTTAAAGAAATGCATGGTTCAAACGTATATCAAATATAACAAAAAACGATCAAACTACGGATGCACGTTGGTATGAGTAGTTCAAATACGTTTTTGATAATTTATATAAAATTGTGTGAAATAGCTACACGTTTATTTATCGAATCTCAATCGATCTAACGACCATGTAAATTCACACTGGCCATAAAAGAGTGTATACTTTATAACTGCCTTACAGTAATAGTAGGGAAAACTCGACTAATTTCGTGATATTAAGAAGTATTTTCCTTATAACATACTTAAATTAAAAGAAAACACAAAAATGTTTGTAATATGGAAAAAACATAGCCTTCAACTGAGAAACAAAGAATTGTAACTGAAATTTTTAATGTTATTTTAGGCCCAAGTCGACTTTGGTGGTGATGTGAAGGTCGCATAATTTCGTGATAACCAGGATATTTCCGTGAGTTTTATAAAACCGATACTATAATACCGTGATAATACGTTTAATGTTATGATTACACAGTAAATGTTTTTTTTTTTTTTAATATTGTTTTATAATTATAACATTTATATTCCGTTTATATGTGCACTTTATAAATACGTGCAAGTTATCATAAAATTCGATCAGTGTAATCTTGGCGGACATGTTAGCACACAAAATTCTCAAAAATTGTCGCGTATAAATTCGTGAGACTATTTCTTTCATACTATCATGGAATTAGCCGAATTTCCCCTATCGTCTACTATTACATATGAAAAAAAATGTATTTGAACTTAAATGAAACCACATATATATTAAAAACATACTTTATTTCTTAGTATAATAATGTTTAACTTATTTACAACTCATACCTTATAATACGGTAATAGATATTTATGTTACACGTATCGTAATGATGCCTTACTATTTGAATTATATACAACATTTTAGGTGATACCATTAAAATTATAAAATAATAATACTCAAAATATTTTAATACTAATGATTCGAAGCTCGTTGAACAGTTAGGCTTATTTCACTAGTATTTGTTTAAAACAACGAAATTTAACAGTACAACTTTACAAAACGAGTACCGAATTGAATTCATTACTTCCTGTAGTACCATAATGAATCAATTACAGCATCTCTCTCAAACTGATATCATAAAGTTTGACATTACGATATGGTAACAGATAATATTATTTATGTCTCTTCTGTCTTAATAAACAAATTTGCGCTACTAGGCACCTTGTTATTTTCAACAATTTGCTGCAGTTCTATTTCAGAAACAACTGAAAATATTTTAGATTTAGCCAGATTCTGAAAGTACGGTGAAAAAGTTTTCATTGTTGCTCCAATTCCAATCAGAAAAGTATCAATTATGTCGTTTTGTTTAGGTTCAATATTCGTCTCATTCACAAAAGGTTCAATCTCCACTGACTTTTGATTTCCTGATAAATTTGTGTCCGAATCCATTGTTTCTAACGGCAATAAACATTCTTCTTTAATATCAATTGTATCATAATTATCTTCAAGATCTTTGGATGTGGATGGATGTTCGTAAGTTACTAATTCATTTTCGATCGCATGGAGTTCATTTTCATCGAAAAGTCGAGTTTGGTTTCCTCTTTGTTGATAATGGGGTTTCATGAATGCCATTTCACGTTCAAATCTGAATTTTCTGATTTTTGTTCCTTCCATCATTGCCATTTTTCGTTTTTTAATGGCTCTTCTGTATGAATCTCTTAAGTTTACCCAAGCTTTCTTGCAAATATGCACTAGAAAGAAAATTATCTGTTATAATTCTGCAGATTAGTAGTTACGAAAATTGTTTAAAATATGCACTTATTTTAAAGAAAAAAAAAAAAAACTAAACTGCATTCACATTGTATTGTCAAGGAAACAGACAGCGATCGGGAAATATTTCAAGTCAATATTTTACGAAATTTACAGAAAGAGACAAAGCTGATAAATATAATGACCTATTTGCTTTACTACGACCGTTCGTAGAACACAATAATTTTTCTACGACCTTTAAGAAAGGTGTGAAAAACGGGTAAGGTTAACATTATTCTTTTGACATTTCATATAAATTTAATTTATAAACACAATTCAGTAAACAATTGAGCAAGTCGGACCCTCTCCCTAAAAAAGGATCACTTCTTGCTTTAGGCTTCTTGCACAATAAGCTTATTTATGCCGACGTAAATACGTGTAAACAAGAACTTAATGGTCAGTGGCGTTCGCAGGGGGGCTTAGGGGGATAAGCCCCCTCACAAATTCGAAAAGAACTTAAGTTATAATTACCGCATTTCAAGATTGCTCACCTTTTCAATACGTATAAATTCCGACGTTGTGGAAAATAATCCCCCCCCCCATTTTTCTGCGTACGCCACTGCTTAAGATAGTCAAAAATAGAAATTACAAAATGCAGCATCCCGCTACAACCTAAGAATTGATAAAGTTACTAAATGCGACCCGCGACGAAAAAAGGTTGCCGACTCCTGCCCTAGACCATTTAGATGAATGCATATACAGAGTAGATATTCTGGAAAATATTTTCTTATGTGATGAAAAATATATTTAGGGAACATAAAAATGAAAAAACCAAAATTTCTCAAAACGAAAATTAAATGTCTTATACTCTATTTTTGAAAGACTGATAGTAATACATCATTTTGACAGGCAGTTTTTTTTGTGTATTTCTATATTACTATTTATCATTTTATTAAACGCACGCCTGTGACCATATTTATCATATCATTAAACACACCCCTATGACCATATTTTTCCTCAAAATTTAAGGGTCAAATTTTTATGGTCTATTGTATTTAACCCTAGTTCGTATTCCCATGTAATATTTGCGGCACACTCGGTTGTTTTTAACAATATTTCGTTTCGAACTATTCATATTTTGTCGCTTTTGTTTTACCGCTTCTGTGTGATAATACAATAACTTTTTACAAATAATAAATTTTATTACTATCAGTCTTTCCGAGATAGAGTATAGTTTACTTTTAAAATCCCCGGCACATCTATTTGCTAACAACTAGACCAGGCGGTTACCTATCTTTTAAAAGTGACGGCACCCTAATAAAAACTATGAAAATTTCAAAGCACTCTACCAGGGCCGGATCTAGCTAAAATTTCACCTGAGGCAGAAGGGTAAATTGCCCCCTCCCCATAAGATAAATATATGAATAAAAACTATGATTAATAGAACAACATAACAATTTTATTTATATTGCACAAAATTGCAGTTTATTTCAATAAGTTTGACAAAGTGAAAATTAACAAAATTTTTAAATAAATTATTTTTATAATCACATAAGATAATTAAATAATTAATACATAATAATATACTTATAACTTTATTTTTCTTGCCTTTAGGGATGCAAAATATTCAATTATCTGTTCAAAGTCAATTTGATTAACTAAATCTTTATCGATAGATAAAATGGCCATGTTACTCACTTTTTCTTTTTCATTCAATTTGGCGCCCTTTCAACTCGGCACCCTGAGGCAAGTGCCTCGCTCGCCTCACCCTCGATCCGGCCCTGCACTCTACCCTCCTTTCACTATATTATATCCGTATTAATTCAACGAAGTTCGTGACAACCCTATCATATATCAAAGGCACCCTGGTTGGTAACCACTGTCTTGCTCTGCATGCACTCGTGAAACCCTTTCATCTAATTCGCCTTTAAGTACCCATTACTGCAATGAACTACAGTAGCAAATTTTTATACAATTGAATGAAATTCAGGAGGTGGGGGGAGGGGCCGACAAATTTAGTAATTCAACCAGGACGCCAAAAAATCTTGCTACGCCACTGTTATTAAATAATTCTTACTCTCACATAAAAACTATTAACAGATGCGTAATAAATAAATGTAAAAAATTATGACGATTATAAAACTGTCTCGTATAGCTACCACATTGTGAAAGAAACAATTAAAATACTCTCAAAATTTGTTTAACAATGTAAACAGATTCATAGATTTACACATACATACCTGATAGATTCAGTTGTTTTGCAATTTCTTTCCATATATCTTCTTTATGTGGCGTATCACAGTATTTCGGATGTGTCAAGTCATATAACTCTTCATGACAACGTATTAGTTCTATTAAATATTCGCTATTTAGTCGAGTACTAATTTGTGAAGCCATTTGCGTGATTTAGAAAGCAGTACAGTGTACGTTATGACATGTAGCCAGTAAACACTCAACTGAACGTTGCCAGATTGCTGTCGGTACTACAGCGTGACGGATCTGCGCCGTTCCCCTGCCCGACCCCTGTCGTGACGTGTTATTCAATGTCAGTGGCGTAGCTTAAACTACATAATTTATTTAATTTTACATTTGGTTGTAAGAAGAACGGGAAATAGGGAACGAAAGTTGTTGTATTTTTAAAGAGCTATTTAAAAGAGCATTTCAAAAGAAATAAAATAAAGTTAAATAAGAATTTTTTACAGATTTTTTTTTCACATTTTCCATGTTTTTAATACAATAGGCAAACATAGGACTTGTTTCGAATATCTTGAAATAATAAACTAATTAAACATTGCGTTTCTCGTATTTAGGTTCGCACCAATATGTATTACTTTTGATACGAGGGCTACCTTTTATGTTTTTACAAACGATCACTAAATGGCAATATTGAAATGTGTCATTACTATATTCGTAAAATTTGATATTTGTTATTGTGAAATCAGTGGCAGCTTATAAATTGACCGAGTAGTTTGTTGACAGTGAGTTAAAAAAAATAAGTTTGTGAAAAAATGCATATTACTCGTGAAGGTTTACGTTGGATGATTTTTTACGATTTTAGTAAAGGCCTAACTCAACAACAATCCATAGATTCGCTTCGTTCAACTTTTGGTAATGAAGCACCATCAGAAAAGACTGTTTACAATTGGTTTGCATAATTTCGTCGTGGTCGCGCATCCGTCAGTGATGAATCTCGTGAAGGTCGACCAAAATCGGTTGTGATTCAAAAAAACATCTATGCTGTGCGCAAAATGATTGAAGAAGATCGGCATGTGACTTATCATGAGATAGAGGCATCCTTTGGCATATCGCAGACTGCAATACATTCGTTTTTGCATGAAGTTTAAACTGTGAAAAAGATCTGTTCCCCGATGGATTCCACAAATTTTGACCGAAGCTCAAAAAAAGGTTCGTGTTGATTGCTGTAAGGGAATGCTAAAAAAAATCAACCTAGGCACTGCAAAATCCGTATACAACATCGTTACAGGTGACGAAATTTGGATTTATTCATATGAAACGGAAACTAAGCAACAATCCACTGTTTGGGTCTTCCAGGATGAATTGAAACCCACAAAAGTTGTTCGTTCACGAAGCACTTCCAAGAAAATGGTCACTTGTTTCTTCGGTTTCATCTTTTAAAGCATTGGTTCCCAACCTGTGCTCCGCGGAGCCCTAAGTGCTCCGCGTGCACTTCTCAGGGGCTCCACTGCCGTTTCAGGATATAAAATAAGTAAAAATTGAATAAAAACAAAAAAATTAGAAATAAAAAACAGAATCAAAATAAGAAAACTGGAAATTACATTCTGAACGAAAATATGCCCAGTTGAATGTATGTCCGAGTAATTTCTGACTAACCGATTTCTGATTCTATGACTATACTAGCGCCGGCGAATCAACGCAGTTACGTCACACGACGTAACAAATAATTGCATTGTTCCAAATAATACAGTCGTTTGTTACGTATTGTGACGTAACTGCGTTGATTCGCCGACGCTAGCATAGCTGGAATGTAATTAGCGAGATGCATTTTTGTTTGAATAATCTACATTTATTTTGATTATTTTTTTCAATTTTTTTCAATCTGTTTATCTATCAATAAGTGAGTTGTGAAAGAGAAAAATTAATTTATAGTGAAATTTATATTGAAAATATCTACCTCCTCTCCCGTAACATTACTTTGTAACATTAATTACACCATTAATTTGTAAGACATAGGATATGCCTAAGGGGCTCCGCCATAGAGAATGATTATGAAAAAGGCTCCGCAATTCAGAAAGGTTGGGAATCACTGCTTTAGAGGATCGGAGAACAGTTGATGCTGAATGGTATACAACAATTTATTTGCCAGAATCATCGACAAAATCAGGAAAAACAACCAAAAACATCGCATCATTCTTTATCATGACAATGCCCACACAGCACGTCAAACAATCGATTATTTGAAGGAGAAAAAAATCGAATTAATGTCTCATTGCCCGTATTCACCTGATGTATCCCCTAACGACTTTTTTTTTTGGTTTCCCAATGTCAAACAAAACATGCGTGGACAGCGATTTTCTTCACCTCAAGAAGCTGTTGAAGACTTCGAATCCCATGTTTTTGAGATACCAACTTTAGAGTGGAAAAAATGTGTCAAGAATTGGTTTGAACGCATGCAAAAGTATATAAATCTTAAAGGCGAATATTTATAAAGCGTCAAAACAGTTTGTTCAAAAAAAAAAAAATCTTTCTTAGTTTCTGTAAAAACTTAAAAGGTAGTTCTCGTATATTCTATTAGGTAAATAAATATTTTTCTGTAAAATTCTATGTATGGATTGTTCTTCTTTTTCTTCTTTGGGCACTGTCAGTCGTGTTGACTTTTGTTCTCACTCACATAAGTCCTCCATCTTGAGCTGTTCATTGCCAGGTATTTGCTTGTGTCCTGTATACTAATATTTGTTAGATCTTCGGTTAGCTGATCTCTCCATCTCTTGCGAAGTCTTACCACTGGTCGACGGGTATTCAAGCTTACCTCCAATATCTTCCTAACCATTCTGTACTCCCTCATCCTTATCACGGTCCTATTCACTGTAATCGTCTACCTCTCAGTTCTTGTATTATACTCAGCCTAATTTAAAAAAAATGTCATCTAATCATATGATAGTATATCGTATTGCTACCGTTCAAGAACACAAGAAAAAAAAAAAAAAACTACGTCCTTTTTCTAAAGAAATCCAATATTATTAGCGTGTGTATAATACATTGACCATGACGTCATACAAATACATATCAGTGACTATGACGTCAGACATGCCCGTATCAACCTTTCAGGACGTAATTTAATCTATTTTAGCAATTTAACCTTTAGCCGTCTGATAGGCTTGAATAATTTATATTTCGTTTTATTATGAAACTGCGACTCGTTTGTATACAAGGGTTACTGAATATTTAAATACTGCGTAGGAACTACAACAAAACATTTTTGTCGAGTTGAAATACAACCAAAAAAATTTTGCATACATTAAAATTGGAGTTGTTTTTTTTTTTCGAAAAACTTATTTTTAAATATAAAACGAGGTACGTTGAGATTGACGCATATGAAGGCATAGAAGATAATTATTTCTTGACCAGATGCTTGCATGAAAATCTCGTGGTTATTGTGATGTTTCGATCAACCTTATTATCCATGCATTAATTAAAATATTATTATAATAGAATATAATCGTTCATATTATGTTATTAGGGTATATCGCTTATAACAGCATAGTACAGGAAATATATTATAATAAAATGCTGAATTCTTATATGATAGTTGTAATGCGTACGGGTTTACGATAAAAACAAATATGTTGAGAGGGGTTTGCGAGTCAAAAAAGTTGGGAACTGCTGGTATACACGGTTCCATGACAACTGGGGCCGTAAGACAATTCGGGCCGTTCACAATTGGGGCTTTTCACAACTGGGGCCATTAACAATTGGGCGATGGACAATTCGAGCCGTATACAATTGGGGCTTTTCACAACTGGGGCCATTAACAACTGGGGCGATGGACAATTGGGGATTTTGACAACTGGGGCCAAAACTATAAGAGCTAGAATTTTCTTTTGTTTAAAATAAAAAATAATTATTTTACAAGTTGGCATAAATTAAATTGAGTGTTCTTTTGAAAAAAAATATATATATTTTAATGGTTTGATTAAGTACATTTTGGTGGAAATTAGAATAAATAAAAAAATTGTATTTTAAGGGTTGGCTTGAGAAAATTTTCGTGATCATTTGATTAAAAAGAAATTGTATTTTAAGAGTTATATTAAGTAAAATTTGATGCTCTTTTGACTATGTTGTTCTTAAAATATAATATGTCAGTAAAATTTTGGCTTTGTTATTACTTAAACCAACTATTTTTCGTATTTATTCTAATATTTTTCTAATACTGCTATTTTTACGCACATGGCTGTAGATATATAATTTTTGTAGAAGAAAAAGTTCATTTCTATGTATATAAGTGTCTATATATCGATTTTTTTTTATGGAATAACCGACTTTATTATCGGAGGTCCTATTCACAAAATTTAAATTGACACATTTTGTAGATGTGAAGAATTATTGAATATTATAAAATTAATTAACTAATTTGTTTGACCCATGTAGCAGTGTAAAAACGCTGCTAGTTTTATATTTTGTAAAATAGTTTTGTTAACTTTAGAAATTAGGTCCTATTTAAAAAATCCCTTTTTTGTATTAATTTTAGAAATATAACTTTAACGTTTCTAAACGTTTCCATAAGTAGCATAATACAATTCGTATGCTTTAATGGAACATAAGACGTTACAAATAAATCCTTCTAAGAATTTAACTTAGAAAGTTATATTCTTAGAAGATAGTAATAAAACGGTTAGGGTGGTTTAAAAGACCCAGCAGAGAATATTCATCACTTGCTTCAGCTCTTCAGACGGTTCGTTCTCAAACGTTCGGCAGAAATGTAGTTCTATCAAAGTGTAATAGTATCAGACAAAAATTGATGTGAAGTGTGAATATTCACACATTTCAGGGTTTCGCAGGTATATAATAAGTGAAGGCGGCATGCTGAGTGTGTAGGACAAATTTTATTTTGTAGTAATCACGGCAAAATGAACGATATTTTAAAAATAATTTATCGTCTGTTAATCATATAATAAGACTGGTTATTAAATTTACGCTCTTAAAAATTAAATGCAACATTTGTCAAAATCTAACTAGAATTTTTACAAAATAATTTCAACACAATAAAAATGCAAAAAAAAAACTGAAAAAGTAAAATTTACTCCGTATTCGAAACCCTTCGTTTCCATCGAGTTTTAGCTTACGACACCAGTGCTCTAACCACTACGCTATCGTACGCCTTGCATGTGGGTGTCTTACATTGGTATAACTTTTGTACTTTGTGAACCAAAAACCACAAAAAATGCGTTATTTTCCGAAAACATAATCTGATCAAAAATTCCTGTTGTACTATTTCGGTTCACACCAATATACATTACTTAGAATTTTTTTAGATTTTTAGTTTAAACCATCTGGGCTACAGGGTGTGGGACAAAATTTTTTTTGCACAATTTTGGCAAAAATCGCATCAAAATAATTTATTTTGCAAAAATAAAAATTTGATCGTTAATCCACGTACTAAGGGCTTTCATTTGATACGCTACTCAGAATTTAAAAAATATATTTTTGTTTTCGATGAGCACATATTTGTTTATATTTTTAGGGGGATATGTTTTTTAGATGTTTTAGTATTTTTCCTATGTGCGGGTCAAAGAGTTGTATAAGCATGCCAAATTTCAACTCTCTAGGTTTAGCCGTTTGGCTACAATTTTTACCGAACAGACAGACAGACAGACAGACAGACAGACGACAAAATGACGGTATAAGGGTTTTTTGGTCATACCTACAAAACCCTAAAAATGAAGAGAAAAATAGAATTCAAATTAGACGAAAAATGTTGAGAGAAGGTTTAGGAAATTGTATATGTAAGTATATAAGATGAATTTTTATTTTATGTTTTATTATATTTAATTTTTGTAGATTTCATATGTATAATTTTAAGTTGTTATTTGTTCCAATAAATTATATTAAAGCCATGAGAAGTTTCATTTAAATTTGCCAATAATACCACTAAAGATTTTGTTTAGGAGCTTTTCCTAATTTTAGCTACTGTAGCGACGCCCACTTACTGCATGAATAATTAAAAACAATATTATATATCAATTAACCTGGATAACAAAATAATTATAATTTTAATTATTTATCCAAGTAGGCCATGTAACAAATGCTGGTTGCTATAAATAAAACACCAGAGTATCATCGTTTCATTTCCTTCGAACAGACGTGTTTAATGTATCAGAGAGACATTTTAATAAAGAATATTATAATCAAAGATATATTTATTAATTTCAACCTTCACTCAGTGTTACGACAAACCTGGTAAATACCACATCTGGTAGATACTAAACTTCTAATTCATTAGGTGGTGGCAGCTAAACAGTTAAGTAAAGGTTTTTATATAGTTGAATAAAATAATCAGGTAAAGAAACCTTGTTATTTATAGTAAAAAAGTTGAGTATTGTTTTAGTTCATCTTTCTCATTAATTAATAACTCCCCCCCCCCCTCGCCACGTAATTTTTCACGTGTTACATTTTGGTTGTCAGCGGTAGGATTTTATAGCCGATTCACTTAAAGATTTTGCATAGTTTATTTATTTACTTATTAAATAACCCTGGTAATTCCCACCTGTTACAAATTGGTATCAGCGGCGAGATTGTTAATTAATTGATCATTTAAATTATCTGTAACCCTTAATTTTTTCTCTGAAATTCCCACTTTCACACCCATGAACCTATCTTAATTAAAACCATTATAAATAGTACTCATTTTACGGCAATTCGATTTACAACAAAAAGTTCAAGAAAGTAACTCGCCATAAAAAAATTCGATGTTAATCTATTCTGCGCTATCTGCAGCCAATTTCTAATTAGTCTCTTTGTTAGTTCACCTAGTAGGTGGTCTTGAAATTGTTTCTAAATATAATGTACACCAATTTCTGATAGATCTTCTATTACCTGATCTATCTATCATTTACATCGTCTTTATAGTAATCAAGATGATTCCATCTCAGATCCCCTAACCATTTCTAACAATTCATAAAATCTCTCCCCTTTCTATATGACTCATTCCAATCCCATAAAATATTAATTAGGTCAATTATGACGTCACCTTTCTGAAAATAAGAAAAGAACTGATTTCCCTAATAACAGAACTAAACCATCTTTGACCTACGTTTATTAAATTAGTGGAAGGTCGATGTGGCCCGGCGCCTGGCCTAGCCCAACCCTAACATAAAGTAGAGTCACGCACTCCGGAGCAAGGAACCAACTTCTCCCACAAACCTTCACTGAACTGGGTCTCGAGATGGGGGTATTTCTACGCCACTCACGCATTTTACTCACGTACAACACGAACCTTCAATATTCCAGACTGGACTTGAAGTTAAAACGGTCAGATCAATACAGGGTGTCTCAGATACGGATGAAAATAAATTAAATTAAAAAACGTGACTAAATACGGTTTTGTATATTTAAAATAAAATGGCAGAAATTTTCAAGAAAAGTTTTATTCATTAAAATTATTGTTTCCCCACGAGACAAAAATTTGTAAATCCTGTTCTTATAGAAAATGCGTCGTAAGAAACGAAAAATCAATCAACTTCCGCTTTAATCGCCTTCTTGTTGTGAAATTAGTGCCAAGAAAGGATGATAATCAGTTGGAGAAATGTTGAACAAATGTATGGGAGGGGTAATGGGTGTAAGGTAAAATTTTCCATTCTAACGCACAATTCTTTTCCCAGGTGATTCTTGCAGAATGAGCATTATCCTGCAAGAATAACAATTCCTTCCGATTCCAATTTGCTCCAATTAACTGACGCATATCTGTGCTACATGATATACATAAACACACGGGCCCGACAAGTCTCAACAAGATTTGACAAGTCATTGCATCGAAAACCGCCCGGACTTATTTCGTCACCTGATATTTATGCTCTATAACTTGTCTTGATTTTTGGACTGGTTTTCCATGTTTGTACAGTCTTTATAACAGCAACTATTAGTTTAGTCATTTATTGAGCGAATAGGAGGTTGCATTGAAATTCACTGTTCACGTGTAGATGACTCTAGGTGCGCATGCTGTCGGGAGTGACAGATGTCTCTTATGTCATTTTGAAGCGTGAACATTTCCTACTATAATTCAATCATCAGATGACATCCTTTGTTTACACAAGTCCTTTTCTATAACCGAATTAAAATGAAACGCGATAAGTTGTTTTTCTGATGTGTACGTCTACACTACTTTTATTTGAAAAAAAGTGCAACTGAAGCTCATTGATTGCTTGAGAAAACTTATGGTGAATGTACTATTTCCGATAGAGCGGAAATAGTATGTAGAGACATTCGACAATTCGAAACTGGTGATTGTGACGTTCAGGGCAAATAACGGCCAGGTCAATTGAAAAAGTTCAAAGACGGACAACTGCAAGCTTGAAGAAAACTATGCTTCAACACTCAAAGAATTGGCTCAACAGCTCGAAGTCGATAAATCAACCTTTGCAAGATGTTTACAAGCCATGGGAATGATCCAAAAAGAAGGGAGATGGCTGCCACATGGATTGACCGAAAATGCCATTGCTAATCGTTTGAACATCTTGATTTTTTTGCTTGCAAGGCATAAAAAGAGTTTGGCGAAGAGAAGAGAAGACTTGTGGCGTATCGTGACATGTGATGATAAATAGATCTATTTCGACAACCTGAAACACAAGAAATCATGGATCAACCATCATTGTCAACACCAAAGCGAAACATCCACGGTCACAAAGCAGTGATATCTATTTGGTGGGATATTGAAGGTGTCTTGTATTATGAACTGTTAAAACCAAAGGAAACAATCACCGCCGAATGTTGTCGACAACAATTGGAGCGTTTAAATGATAATTTGATTCGAAAAAAGTTAAAGAACTTAATAACAACCCTCTTTACTGGTCTCTGGAGCTTCCAGCTAGATTCAGTGCCAGCCGAAAAGCAGGGCCGTGCGGTGGCATGGAGCAATGGAGCGATCGCTCCAGGCGCTTGGGCCACGAGGGCGCCTTTCAGATATTTCACATTTGTTTATTTTTATAATATTTTTTTATTCTAAATGTTTTTCCGAAATGCATTTTCTCATTACGGTATCTTGATACAAAATTAATAATCTTAGTTCGAATAGTAACTCGTTAAAAGAGTTTTTTGACATTCGACGATAGTTAAAAAATTCCGTTGGATGCTCTACCAAAACATCGAATTATATAAGAAACTGTTTTTCAACTAACGTTGACTAATTATGGGATGAATCCAAAATTATCTCCTATGGCTCCTTTTTCAGTGATAACTTAAGTACAAATCAATATTGCGCTAAATTTGGAATATTCAACAACAAACTGTCTATCCTGTGCGTTAGACTCACCGACTGCTACAAAATGACTGTGCGTTAATTCCGTGAATTTTAGTCGGTCACTAACAGTTTGTCATGTGCGCTAGACTTAATTCGTGCGGGAGCCGATCTTTGACAAGATCTTCGGTCCTCACTCTGACATAAGTAACAATGCAGTACGATAGATAAACAGAAGACTGTTAGGCGAGGCAGTATAAATGCAATAAATCCGGCAAATTATTATCAAAAATTTGTGGCATTTAATCTAATGATTTAATTGAACCTTAACAATATGTCCCCATCTAGCCATACAATATCCCTTTATACCAAGGGGTGTTTCAGTGAAACTTTGCATAAAATCTTGGAATACAAACATGTATAAAAATGGGGAGTAGATACCTTTATTAAGGGGCGCATTGCGTTGGTATTAAGTTGACAACCTTAATAATTTTTCACCTCAGTATAAGGCGCCTTGTAAGAATGTCTGCTCCAGGCGCCAAAATATCACCGCAGGGCCCTGCCCGAAAGGCAAGGATTGGCAGCAGTGGCTTTGTAATAATAACTCTCCTTATTTGACCAATGAAATGTCTGACTGATTTTTTTCCCAGCAAATTTTACTACAATCCACTTGCCCACTTTTATTTCAACTGTGTTCTCGCCGTCAGGGTTTCTTCCTGCTCATATGTTCTTGTTCATTTTGTCTATTGCTACTCATGGAATTCAAATATTCTAAGTTCTAGTGGGAACTAAGAACTAAAATTTCTGAAACGGACGAAAACTCCGAATCTGATTGGAGTACTTGTTTTTTACAACACTGGTAGAGGGCTATAAACAAATTCTGATAAGAAACACAGCAAATGCACCTATTACAAGTGCTCATGATCGTGTCAGTCAAGTTCACCTAATTTTTCAGGGATTTAATGATACAAATATAAATTATGAACGTAAAGAAACACTAACTATGGGGACGTTATAATGGTATATTTCGCCACTGAAAATTACCTGTCCAGTTTAAATACTATTTATATAAAAAGGCTACGTCGAATCGACGTCAGCACTTCGCTACTAAAATACAAATATTTCACAGATTTTGGCGAGTGTGGACTCGTTCATGACTGAAGAGACCAATTCTGGATACGAACATTTTGCCACAGATAGCGCGTAGATAATTATAAGCAGAATCAGACAACAGTGTCTGGAGTCTGGATTTGCGTTTATTGCGTACTAGTGTGGCAAGCGCTATGCGTGTCCGGTCATACTGATGTATACCGTGTGTCACTAGATTGCGTCATGCACTTCGACAAAGGGGTTTTTCTTCCCAATCTGGGCTAAGCAGCTGACATGACTTGATGTTATTTTTTAACTTGTCTTTGTAGCATTGCTTAGGAGCTTCCACACCTCTGTAGCCTCCTTCCAACTCTAAGTACAATGATCTTTTGGGTAACCTAGTATTTGGCATTCTTATGACGTGCCCAACCCACCGCAATTGAATTTGGTGCAGCATTGCCTCAATACTGAAGATATTAGCTTTCGCCAAAACTTCTGTGTTCGGCACATAGTCTTGCCATTTGATTCTCAATACTGTTCTAAGGCATCATTGATGGAATCTTTCTAGTGTTTTAATATGCCGTCTATAGACACATCATGATTCACTGCTGTAGAGAAGTACATGGTGTACAACTGCCTTGTACATCATTATCTTTGTTTTAAGTTGTAAGTCTCGGCACCTCCATATAGATGTTCTTAGAGCACCGAAGGCCTGGTATGCAGCGGATATTCTTTTATAAAAAAAAAAGAATATCAAATACTATTTATAATGTAGAAAACATTGATAGATTTTTTAAAGGTATTGTGTAAGCATACAAATCGGAGAGTAGCTAAATAAATATTTTTTCTGTGTAACATTTTAAAATAAGAAACCGAATCGTATTGTATTGTAAGGACATTGACAATATTAAAAAAGTTCACCCGTTGGTCAAGTTTTACCCCGTTATACAGTACCGTTTAAATTTCATATTTCTTGATACTTTCTGCGTAATCAGATGTATTATTTAAGTGGAATAGGCCCTGTTGACCAAAAGATCTCTTCGCATGATTTGATTTGAAACGTAAAAATTGATGTGAAGTGTGAATTTTCACACATTTCAGGGTTTTGCAGGTATTTAGTAAGTGAATGATGATTATTTGGGGTGCCAAAACAAATTTTATGACAAAATATTTTTTTATGAATTTTAATTCGAATGCCTATTACCATTATTTAAGTTTTTAAAGATGTGCAGTATTTTTTTTTTATATATCAAGGTTCATTAAGATTTTGAAAATTGCGCCTATGGCTTCCATTGGTTGTTTTTAGTCATAGCTCCTCCCCTTTGATTTCGTGTACATTCAAATATATAATTAAATTATAATTTCAACAATTTCCACTGGTTATTAAATTTACGCTATTAAAAATTAAATGCAACAATTGCCAAAATATAATTAAAATTTTGAAAAAATTATTTAAACAATATAAAAATGCAAAAAATAAATAAAAAATAATATTGTCTCCTCACGTAGGACTCGAACATGAGTCCGATTACGAATTCTTGGACAGAACGCAAGTATCTTAGCCACAGCACCAAGAAACACGTTACTGTTTAGCGTATTATATAACTATAAGTTGTCAACATTATTAGCAAAAAAACACAAAAAATGCTTTTTTTTCCAAAAACATAATCTGATTAAAAATTCCTGTTGAACTATTCCGGTTCACACCATTGTACATTACTTAGAATTTTTTCAGATTTTTAGTTTAAACCATCTGGGCTACAGGGTGTGGGACAAAATTTTTTTTGCACAATATTGGCAAAAATCGCTTCAAAATAATTTATTTTGGAAAAATAAAAATTTGATCGTTAATCCACGTACCAAGGGCTTTCATTTGATACCCTACTCAGAATTTAAAAAAAATATTTTTTTTTTCGATGAGCACATATTTGTTTATATTTTTAGGGGGATATGTTTTTTAGATGTTTTGGTATTTTTCCTATATGCGGGTCAACGAGTTGTATAAGCATGCCAAATTTCAACTCTCTAGGTTTAGCCGTTCGGCTACAATTTTTACCGAACAGACAGACAGACAGACATACAGACAGACAGACAGACAGACAGACAGACGACAAAATGACGGTATAAGGGTTTTTTGGTCATACCTACAAAACCCTAAAAAACCAGCGTTTCAAATAATTTATAACCAAAATATTTTCTAACGATAACTTTAGGAATCGATAAAATTCTAGAAAATTAACATAGATACTTCATTTTGATATAATGATTATATATTATTATTATTCCTAAAACAAGGTTTAAATCTACCATAATTTCAGATCATGTTACAAAATTTACAAAATATATTCGTGTTGGCCAAACAATAATTAAGATATCTGAGAATCATGAAAATTTACTGAAAAGTCCAAATTAAGCGTTTGAGATTTTCAAGACATAATGGTACGTATAACACTGACAAGTTACATACAATATATACATAAAAAATTTGCGCCGTTTTTATATAATAGTATATTATTAATTGTATAAAACTTTTTGAAAAATTTAATAATAGATGACAACTTTCTGGAACTTTTAAAAAAATTATTTTTTAAATTTTTACTGGTTTTTGGTAATAACCATAGTGCAAGATGTGTTGCCTTAATACGGAATTTGGTGTATGTAGAGTTTCTAAGTTGTTGAAGATCATTTTGCGTAAGTAATCATCATCATCATTGGCGCGACAGCCTAAGGTGAGCCTAGGCCTCCTCTATCCAAGTTTCATTACCATATTTTCAATCTATGTACATTCAGGAGTAATATTAACGTATTACGTCCATTTTTTAGCGTACACAGAAAGGCACCTACAGTTTATAGCCGGTTGCGAACGGTTAAGTAGAACCTGTAATTTGTATAAATATTTTTACACAAATTATTTGACATGAGCAGTAATTGAACTCACGTCCGTACCCTTGTTTAGCGGATAAATAGAGGTTATAAACGATTTAATATTTGCAACTACAGGCTTGCTAATACTAGTTAATAACTAATACAAGTAAATAATTTTTATTAATAAAAATGGATTTAGAAACTGATTCCTAACTAAGTCTTCAAAGGGTTTCATTTGATACCGCTCTCAAAATATATGTTGTGTTTTTAGGGTTTTGTAGGTATGACCAAAAAACCCTTATACCGTCATTTTGTCGTCTGTCTGTCTGTCTGTCTGTCTGTCTGTCTGTCTGTCTGTCTGTCTGTTCGGTAAGAATTGTAGCCAAACAGCTAAACCTAGAGAGTTGAAATTTGGCATGCTTATACAACTCTTTGACCCACACATAGGAAAAATACTAAAACATCTAAAAAACATATCCCCCTAAAAATATAAACAAAAATGTGCTCATCAAAAAAAAATATATTTTTTTTAAATTCTGAGTAGGGTATCAAATGAAAGCCCATAGTACGTGGATTAACGATCAAAATTTTATTTTTGCAAAATAAATTATTTTGATGCGATTTTTGCCAAAATTGTGCAAAAAATTTTTTGTCCCACACCCTGTAGCCTAGATGGTTTAAACTAAAAATCTGAAAAAATTCTAAGTAATGTACATTGGTGTGAACCGGAATAGTACAACAGGAATTTTTGATCAGATTATGTTTTTAGAAAATAACGCATTTTTTGTGTTTTTAACTAAAATATGTTAAATATATAATTCGCTATGTAACACTTCAGATAAGAAACTCTGGTAGCTCAGATGGTTTCGTAACGCACTTTGTAAATTGCAGTGCGAACGTTGCAGAGTTCGAATCCTGTTAATTTTATTGTTTTTTTTTTTGCATTTCTATTTTGTTTAAATTATTTTGTCAAAATTCGTTATATTTTGGTAAATGTTGCATTTATTTTTTAAAAGCGTAAATTTAATAACCAGTGGGAAGTGTTGAAATTATAATTTAATTCTGTGACGAAATCAGAGGGAGGGACTTATGATATAAGCAACCAATGGAAGCCATAGGCGCAATTTTAAAAATCTTACTGAACCTTGCTGTATAAATAAAATACTGTACATATTTAGAAACTTAAATAATGGTATTAGGCATTCGAATTAAAATTCATAAAAAAATATTTTGACATAAAATTTGTTTTGGCATCCCAAATAATCATCATTCAGTTACTAAATACCTGCAAAACCCAGAAATGTGTGAAGATTCACACTTCACATAAATTTTTTGAATTCGCTATAGTTTTCTTATATATGGGTCAAATGGTTGTACAAGCGTACCAAATTTCAACTTTTTATGTTCCCGTTTGGCTAAAATTTCTACCGAACAGGCAGACAGACACACGAGTGACGTTATAAGGGTTTTTTGGTCATACCTCCAAAATCCTAAAAATGAGCCCAAAATATGTTGCCCTGCATTCAAAAGCTTTGTGGATTTATTTCCATTATGAAATACCAAAAAACTTAAAAATGTGTAAATTAAATATTTCACGGCAGATTAATAATTATTAACTTCTTCTAATTATGGATTTACTTTATTTTAAAAATCATGGGGAACGCTGTATGTGTCACTCGAAGACTGCCCTGTCCAATACCTCTTGTACAACCATACCAAATATAGGCAGATCAAGCTGCGAATACCCCATATGGTATACATTGCACATTCAATTTTTAAAAGACAATTGCTATACGATCGGAGTGACTTGAAACAAAACAAAAAGTAAACAAAGACACCATAAGACTTGTCAGAGATTTTGTGTTTATATGAAGGGCATACAATCAACAATGTTTTGCAATGTTTTATAGCGTCGGTCCGTCTGTTGTCTGTTTGGACGACAGTGTGGACTGAATTTTAAATGAGTGTTTCTGGAAACAAGTAATTCTTGATACGAGATATTAAAATAAACCGGTTTAAGGTACGCACGAGTACTGTATCAAATTTTAAAACTGGCCACCGCAGACGGTTTTTATCGCAACTTTTTTAAATCAAAATTTTATTGTTATTACTCATGAATAAACATGTTTAGAAACAGTTAAAAAATTAATCGCCGTGGAATATTAATTTAGGCAATTTTTTTGCAATTTAGGCCAAGTTTAATTTTGTGTTGTTATTCACGACAGATTGTTGGACACTTTTACATCAGATTTAGAATTATCAGATTAGAATTTTGTCAACACCTATATTTTTTCACATATACAGGGTGCCCATTTTCGAGTCTAACCATTAAGATCTCGTGAACCGAAAAAGTGCGCAGGTCACTAGATACGAGCAAAAAACTGATTTTGGTCGATTTACTTTTGTCATAATTTTAAAGTTTTAAATTTGCACTTTCTAGAGGTACTTTTTCACGAAGAATTCACAGCCGTCATAGTTTTATAGCTTGAATCATTTTCGAGAAATTCATACTAGCTTTCAATTTTCATATGGAGCTAAAAGTTGTCTTTAAATGCATTAAATCGAGATTTTTTTCTTTTTCGAATGATATAAAAAAAAAAACCTAAATTAAAATAAAATTATAATTTTTTTTCCGGACTTATCTCCGTTACATTATTTCTTTATTAATGAAAAATCTTATATACTCGAGTTAAATGTTTTAATTCGAGTTATCTATAATTCAAGTTCAAATGATGTTTTTGTACGTTGTTTTGACTCGAGTTAGGCATAACCCAAATAAAATAAATAATTGTAAATATCGACAATTCGCTACAGCAAAGATTTTTTATTAATATCTATGAAATATGAGTGGTTCTATCTGTTTGATTGCCCTAACTTTCCACGATGCTTGAGAAAAATTCAATGCAATATGCACAGTTGCAAATAAAATTGAGTTAAAGATCAATATCGAAAAAACTAAAGAGATGGGAGTATATACCATTCAGTAACCAACCACTCTAATTAAATGACACAGATATCTGTCGAATATACGAGTTCTGCTACTTAGGGAGTATAGTTACCGAAAGTGGGGGAATTGATGCTGATATAAATGCCAGAAAAGGCAAGGCAAGATTTGCATTTAGTTTGCTCAACAATCTACGGCGTTCGATTGGTATCTCTCAAAAAACGAAACTGCGCATTTCTAACAGCAATGTAAAGTCAATCCAGTTGTACGCTATGACGAGCAAATTACGAAGGCTATGTTTTTTTTCAAGTTCCGTTGATTTAACAAAAACAAATAAGGGTGATAAGAAAAGTTTTAATATACACAAGAGTTATTCATATACCTAAATTATTTTTCAACGAAGTCGCCATCAGCATTAAGGCATTTGTAGTAATGGGAAACCAGTTTGTGTATACCCTCCTCATATTATGTTGCCGTCAGGGTTCTCAGTCAATCTTGCACATTGGTTTTCGGCTCCTCATTAGTGCTGAACCGCTTCTTTCCCAACCACACTTTCATCCTGGTGAACAAATGGAAATCGCTTGGTGCCAAATCCGGGCTGTAGGAGCGGGTGGCCGAATATCTCTCATCCGAAATTATTGAGCAGTTCATTTGTTTGTGCTGCGGTATGAGAGCGTGCATTGTCATGAAGAAGGAAAATGCCTGATGACAACATGCCCCTCATTTTTAGGGTTTTGTAGGTATGACCAAAAAACCCTTATACCGTCATTTTGTCGTCTGTCTGTCTGTCTGTCTGTCTGTCTGTCTGTCTGTCTGTCTGTTCGGTAAAAATTGTAGCCAAACGGCTAAACCTAGAGAGTTGAAATTTGGCATGCTTGTACAACTTTTTGACCCGCACATAGGAAAAATACTAAAACATCTAAAAAACATATCCCCCTAAAAATATAAACAAATATGTTCTCAACGAAAAAAAAATATATTTTTTTAAAATTCTGAATAGGGTATCAAATGAATATCAATTAAATGAAATGGGTATCAATTAGTACGTGGATTAACGATCAAAATTTTATTTTTGCAAAATAAATTATTTTGACACGATTTTTGTCAAAATTGTGCAAAAAAATTTTTGTCCCACACCCTGTAGCCCAGATGGTTTAAACTAAAAATCTGAAAAAATTCTAAGTAATGTATATTGGTGTGAACCGGAATAGTACAACAGGAATTTTTGATCAGATTATGTTTTCGGAAAATAATGCATTTTTGTGTTTTTAACCAAAATATGTTAAATATTTAATTCGCTATGTAACCCAGTTGATACGTCAGCACTCATAGCTATGTGCGTTTAGTCATTGGTTTTCTAATTTGTAAACAGGTAACTTGCAAACTAGAGTTCGAATCCTGTCAATTATATTTTTTTTGTTTTTTTTTTTTGCAGTTTTGTTTTGTTTAAATTATTTTGTCAAAATTCTAGTTATATTTTGGTAAAATGTTGCATTTAATTTTTAAAAGCGTAAATTTAATAACCAGTGGGAAGTGTTGAAATTATAATTTAATTCTGTTTGATGTATACGAAATCAGAGGGCGGGGCTAATGATTTAAGCAACCAATAGAAGCTATAGGCGCAATTTTCAAAATCTTAATGAACCTTGCTATGTAAAAAAAATACTGCACATATTTAGAAACTTAAATAATGGTATTAGGCATTCGAATTAAAATTCATAAAAAAATATTTTGACATAAAATTTGTTTTGGCATCCCAAATAATCATCATTCAGTTATTAAATACCTGCAAAACCCTGAAATGTGTGAAAATTCACACTTCACATAAATTTTTTTCTATATTAGTCCCCTTAGACATCCGTAGAGAGTTCAGAAATTGTGAACCGTCGCCGCACACGAATTACTTTGTTCACTTCTTCGACAATGTCGTCTGTTACTACATTCCTTCCCTGACCCCCTTCATCATGGACATCAGTTCGTCCTTCCCGAAAACGCCTACACCATTTTCGCACTGCACTATCACTCATAATGTTTTCCCCATACACAACACTCAATTCTCGATGAATTTCTGCCGCATTGTTGTCTTTTGCTTGTATTCAACGTATCAAATAGTGAATATCCCATGCGGCGGGATTTTCGATTGTAGTAGCCATGTTAAAACAATGCTCACATCAAAACTACGGCGGGTAATGGTCGAACCAGTTGGGAGGTACTAACAGATAAATTGCTAAAAACTATTGCGCAAGCGCTGTTTAACAATGACAACTAAGTTTCCGTTGCCAATCTAACGGAACTTGAAAAAAAATAGCCCTCGAACAAACATTTATTAATAAATGTTTGCGAATTATTGTAGGCATTAACTGGTCATATCCGACAAAAAATCAAGAAGCGCAAATGGCAGTGGATTGGTTATACCCTTAGACGAGAACCGGACAACACTGCAAAACAAGTTTTGGACGGGAACCCGCAAGGCAAAAGGCACGTTAGAAGACCCAAATTAAGCTGGCGACGGGCAATAGAGAAGCCAGAACCAGATTAAAGGATTAGCGCCAAACTGTACCCGATGAAAACACTTGAAGCCCGTTGCTCCACGTAGAAGTTATAGGACCCAATAAATATAAGTAGTTCGATACAAATTAAATCAAACAAATTAACAAAATATCAAAAAAGTGACTACCAGCTCTTAGTAAGCTCGTAAATAGTAATATTAATTGAATCCGTTGTAGGCACTCGTTGAAACATGGTGAATAGGAAATAATAAAAACACTCGGTTATTGTTTCAAAAAATATTTAATAAAATGTATGATACGTAAGCTTTTAAGGTCGTAAATAGTATTTTAAAAATTCCTATTTACTTATAAGCAGATGGTCCATGCGTTTATAAGTACCAACAATCTTAAAGCCTGGAACAGAATGCACAGCGCGCTACGGCGTCAGCGCGGCGTCATTTGCGACAGCGTTGCGTAGCGCCGTTGAGAATTTTCGCCTGCACACAATGCAATCATTTTTAACGCCGTCAAGTGTCACTTGACAACCTATATCTGTGTTTATACGTGCGCTTTCTTTTATTAAAAGTATAATGGATGATGAAGACTTGTGTGTGATGTTATTTATGTTGTATGCAAGTTATTTATACATACAAACACTTTACCATTCAGTAAAAACTGAGGTTAGGTGTTCAGCGTCAACGTTCAATGGCGTCAAAAGTTGGAAGTTGACGAACATTCAGTATCAAGGGCGTTCGAACGCCGGAGGACGTTGTTCATTCTGTGCACTTGCGTACGACAGCTTGGTTTTAACTTTCTTCTGACAGATATCACCGTACGTACGCCGTTAACGCGTCGTAGAACTCGGTGCATTCTGTTTCCCACTTTATACTTCTTCGAGTACATTTGAAAGTAAACAGATATTTATTCTCGTCGGTCCTAAAGTTTCCGGCAACAATCTTTCTACGTTTTCGTATCCTTAGGTTGCTTATCCTACCCAATTTAATTTTGTTTACGTTGGTTACGATTCTCTCACGCCATATACCTTTAAGCATGCCCATAGCAAACTTGGCCTTGATAATGCAACGTTTAAAGTGCAGTTAAATTTTTACTTTGTCAATAAAATTTTACAGTTCCAGTTAATATTTCCATTCTAGTAATTTTTTGTACATTAGAAATAATTGGAGATAATTTACACATTTATCCGTTTGTCGAAATTACAACACCGGCGTGAAATATTTGGAGTAAAACAAATTCATCAATCAAAATAACTGTCCATTGTTTTTTTCTTGCTTGTTTTTCAGACGTTCCAAATTACCTGCGTTAATTCAGCATTTTAGGTTTTTAAATCAGATAACAGATCCGTCTGTGTCGATTGACTGACCACATGTAAAATTTTTGGTTGGTCAACGATGGTCATGGCATGTTTTGCCTCAAATCCTCAGGGAACAATTGACTGACACGCGAGGAATTGGAGAATATTTTAGTTTTTAATGACTACATGCCATGTTACATTTTTGTTTACAAATGTGGCAGTGTTTGATTTTCTATTATTTAACAAACGAGAACGAACTTGACAGTTATAAACAATTTTTGTTTCCGAATTAATTATTCTCTGATTCATAAGTGAATTTATTTACGAGAACTAACGAAAATCTGGGAAGATAACAATATCTGACTAACTCAGTTGTTTCCAATTTGAGTTCCGATGAAATTTGGGGTTTCGCAATAAAATGAGTTTTTGAGCTTTAATTATTAGTTTAAAATACGTGTTACAAAGTTATTTAAAAAAAGTTTCAATAATTCATAATATTTCCTAGGGAGAAGGGACTCCTCTAATACTAAAACATGTCAATAACTAATTCAATCCTTTCAATATTAAAAAAAAAAAAACTACTCAGACTATAAAATCGAATCGACCTGACTTCAAACAGTTAAATAAAAGTTAATTTTATGAAGTTTCATTAAACGAGCTTTGGCGTTAAAAGAGGAATATGCAAATTTATTCAAAAATATACTTAATTGTTTGTTGCCATTTATTGCCCTTTGTGTGTTAGTGTATTTTCACTTTGCACTGTGACAGAAACAAAATACACGAGAAAATTGGATTCCACTCTTGATATTACAATATAATTCCGCTATCTACAATTAAACCAAGTGCCTAGGTAGCATATTTCAGCATATCCTGCAACAATTCGTTTGATGATGAAGTGCCATGAATAATATCCATTGTATACGAGGCCTTTGGTGCTCTAAGAACATCTACATGCAGCTGCCGAGATTTAGTGCTTGACACAAAGGTAATGATGTACAAGGCAGCTGTAGTTTATCTGTACTTCTCTACAGCAGTGAATCATGGTGTCTGTATAGACGACATATTAAAACCCTAGAAATATTCCACCAAAGATGCTTAGGACGATATTGAGAGTTAATAATAATAATAATAAACTTTATTGTTGGCGAAGTTTCAGCCAGGGCTGGTCTTCCAACTTAACCTTTTTCATCATGTTAATACAATAATACATTATATATATATATATATATATATATATATATATATATATATATATATATATATATATATATATATATATATATATATATATATATAAATTACAATCTTACATTTAATACAAATTAGCATAAGAAGTTTAGCGAACTTTAATTTAGCGAAATTCAATAGATTTGCGGACGAAAATATATGATAGAGAGATTTTAGGCACTTGGGTATTTGATTATAAATTGATGGGGCGCAATAGGAGAAGGATCGCCCAAAAAATGGGCTTTTGTGGGCTGGACCTTCTAGGCTATAAAAGTCCCTAAGAGTAAAGCTATGAACTAGTTTGCAGCTTAAATAGGTAGGCGTTTGGTTAATTACTAACTTATGAATGAACGAAGCAAAGTGTTAATTTCGACGTTGTTTCATAATTAGCTAATTTAAAGAACTCAACCCTTTGGACGTCGGAGTTCTACTACAAAGTGATAGTATAAATCCTACACAGTAGTTTTGAATTTTTTGAATTCGGAGTTTGTCAACGTGAGTGATACAGGAGTGGTATTATCACTATAATTAAAAATAGATAACACTAAACTATCAGCAAGTGATTTTCTTAAATTGCGAGATAGACTATTCTATTCATATATAAGTTTTTGAAGGCGAGAAAGGCCCTTTTTAAAAGTGAACTAATATATGGTATGAGTTAAATCTCAACTGTGTATCTAGAACAATGCCTAGATTTTTATACTCATGCACTAATGGTAGAATATTATTATTTAGTTCAATTCTGACTTCGCCGTGATCCAAACTATCATTAGGGGTAGTGAACTAACATTAGGGGTAGTGAAGTTAACTGGCATGATTATGTGCCGAACACAGAAGTTTTGCCTAAAGATCATATGGTTAGTATTGAGGTCATGCTGCACCTAATTCAGTTTCGGTGGGTTGGACGTCATAACAATGGCAAATACTAGGTTACCCAAAGGATTACTGTACTCAGGTGTGGGATCTACTAAGCAACGCTACAAAAACAAGCTAAAAAATAACCTCAAGTTACGTCAGCTGCTCAGCCCAGACTGGGAAGAAAAACCCCTCAGTTGAAGTACAAGGCGCAATCTAGTGACATACCGAATACAGAAGTACGAACAGGCAAGAATAGAGCGTGCTACACTAGTACGCAATATACGCTAATCCAGACTCCAAAATGTTCGTATCCAGAATTGGCCTCTTCAGTCGAGCTCACACTCATCGAAATTTGTGAAATATTTTTCTATTAGTAGCAAAATGCTATCGTTGATTCGACGAGGTAAGAAAATACGTAATAAAACAATTTTCTTAACCAGCGACAAGACAAAGGAATAGTAAGTATGATTATAATAATAATTTTATTGATAATAGTTTTCCATTTCTGTCTGTTCTACCCTTATTGGTTCCAGTGTCCTGTTTTCAGCATTTGAAGTAAGTCTTTTTCTTTACTACTTAGTTTAGCTTTTATCTTAGGTGCCGTTTTATAGCCTTTTCTTTTTGTTTGGTTCTCTTATTTTAAAGATCTCTTTTGTCACTGACATTTGATATTTTAACTAGATACCTTATCCACTTCAGTTTTTACAATTTTTCCGTTTTTTCTATAGACCCTTTGTCCAAAAATGTCCATCATTTCCTCATTTGTTCTTCATATCATATATCTCAAATTATTTACCATCAAATTTTAAGTTTTTTAAGTCCAGTATGTGAAATGAGGAAAATAAGATGTTAAAAATGAAAAACAAAATTTATATTATCTTACAATCAGCCCTTTCTTCAGAACAAAGATTTCTAGAAACACAAAGTTCAGAGTCTACCATAATTTTTATAGCAAAAAATAGAAACAATCTTTCCAGATCTAGATTTTAATGTAAAGTAATTCACATAAAAATATTTCTTTCCTGTTTCAACACACTTCTTAGACAGTAGGGTGACTAAGTATAATTAATATTTTCCTATGAGATACAAATCTAAAGTGTTATTGTAATTTATAACAATTCTAGTAAACACAAAACAACTTCAGTGTGAAATACATAACTACAGTAAAATATTAACTGTGAAAATACATAAAAACTGAATATTCATAGTTGTGGGAACTATTCATCTTAAATCTATTATTATATGCAAAACATCACAAACTAGTATCTTCAGATATTAATCTATGGCACGTTTCTATGACGTATTACTGCGATTGGCAACCCCACAGCGGAGTTTTTCAACACTAACACTTTATGTCCTTGACTGTCAGCTGTTGGACAAAAAATGTAATATATTTGAATAATAGATTACGTAATTTAAATGCCATTTAAGGTTAACCTTACTGAATATATTCATAATTTTTTGTTTATTTTTTTTGAGAATCTATTTTTCTCACTTGATTAAACAAATAATAATTAAGAATATTAGAACGCAGTATATTGACTGTAATATTTTATACGCTCCTGACATTTAGTTTGATTTTGACACTAGCGAGAAGCAGTCAGTGTAGTTTTGTTTAAGAAATGGAAAATTCTAAATATCACGCAGTTATTATCTTTTAAAAAAATAGTTGTCGGCTAGGGATATTATTGGCAATATGGTTAGTATATTGGCTGTGGATGATCCTTCATATGCAACCATTTGTCGCTGGGTGAATAAGTTCAAGACATGAAGAATCAGTGTAAATGATGATTGCCTTAGCGGACATCCGAAAACAGTCACAACATCCGATATTGTAGAGTCCACTATGTCGTTTTAATTGAATGACGGCTAAAATTGTCAGAAGTAATAAAGATAATTGGAAAACCGAAAAAATGCGTACATTTTATTTTAACCGAGGAATTGGATATGGGGAGCTATCTGCAAGATGGATGCCGCGTTTGCACTTGACGGAGAACTAACTCATTCGATGTTAGGCTGATTTGGGTGGTGCTGAAAAGTACTTATATTATTAAGTAAAAATTCTGGGATTTAATTTTTTCATCTTCCAAAATACGGATATTCGATTTCATTTTTCACAATCCGTCGAAGATCTTTTATTGCTCTTTAGGGCTATTACTGAAAACATTGAGAAAGCCGCGTATTTAGAAGTAAAACGAGAGTCCGGAGAGAAACAGAAAAAACTGGGGTATCCAGGCGAAACAGAAGTGGCAGTGCTACTAATATTTGTTCCAACTAGAGATGGGCAATTCGGGTCATTTCACGGAACCGGCTCAGTGGTTCCTTTTCAGATTACTGAGTCATAGGTTTCCAAGAAACAGCTGCTTACAGACAGTTCCCGTATCTATTCTTCCATATGATTATTTCCAATATGCACGTGATCCGTCTACTGCATTTATTTGCATTTTATGATTCAAGACGTAATTTATAACTTGTTGATAAGCTCTGTCTCTTTCTACCTTGATTTAAAGAAATATAGAAGATAAAGAAACACGAAATGAGATTCTAAAGAAGTAAACTCTTTTTTATTATGGGTACTTTGCAATTGTCGCGTACTAAAATTTCAAAAATATTGTTTCTAAATCACAATTTAGAATAAATAAGCTACAAACGTTATATTTTTTAGTAGTGATAATATTAATTTCAGTATGTATTTTTACTATCCACTTTTTATTAACATGTAATTTTATGCACGATAACAAGTAGATAAAGTGAGGGCGAGATTGGCCACTGTCACTCAGTCAAGTTCGAATTAAGAGCTGCTATGTGCATAATGCATCATAAGCCGAATCGTCACGAACGTCACGTCAACATGAACACCGATCCGTCTCACTTCAGTCACAGCGCACTATCAGCCAAACTATGCAGTACTCGATCTCAAACTATAAGCCGGCTAACTTCAGTCAGTATACTGATCCGGCTCACTAAGTGAGCTGGTTCGTTCATAAATGACCCATCTCTAGTCCCAGGACCCATCCCATCGACGACCCATTTAAGTCATCAGCGTTAGCAGCACTGTATTATTAACACGGATGTTAAAATAAAAACTGTGTTCAGAACAACATCTCGAATTAAAAACATACTGGTATATTGATTTCTTGGTTGTACCTACAAAATATATATATTTAATCGATATCCTCTTCTGCCGATCGGGTGTTGAGGTTTACGGCTTGTTTTAAATTTCTCTGATAAATCTGTTCCAATTTTTCCTGTCTAGTGCTAATTTCATGGCTTGGGTTATTGTAACATTTTTCTTTTTAATAATATTTCCTATGCAGTCATCCCAGGTTTTTGGTGGTCTTCCTTTGCTCCTTTTACCGGTCGTTCTAGTTTTCCATATCTTTTTATACGGTATCTCGTTTGTCATCCTCATTATGTGGCAATATCATTGCAGTTGTTTTTCCGCCATTTTCGTTTGGTCCGATTTCACTTCTAGATTTGTTCTTATTAATTTGTTTAGTATGTGCTCTCTCTTGTATACTACGTCCACTCTTCTCAGAAAATTCATCTCAGGGGCTTCCATTTTACTAATTTGTCTGTTTGTTAATAGCCAGTTTTTTTCTGCCATATGGGTTGGTATACGGTTTTATAAACTCTCATTTTCAAATTTGTTGCTATGATTTTTTATTTATTATACCGTCATTAGAGCATAGACTGTTTTCGATGCAGCTTGTATTCTGTTGTTGATTTCTTCTTCTAATTTTCTTTTACATTCTATTATGCTACCGAGATACTTAAAGCTAGTTACCTGTTCAAGTACTTCTCGTTTAAGTCTTATGTTTGTGTTTGTGCTATCTTTTCCCGCTGCCATGACTTTTGTTTTGTTCAATTTTTTATTCCCATATTGTATTTTGATAGTTCTTCTTCCTAGATGTTAATATTTTCTGGCAGTTCCTGTTCATTTTTTGTAAAAATTGCCATATAAACTGCAAATGCACACTCTGTTGAATTTATGGCTTGTAAGTTTAGGCTTCCTTTAACATTGTTCCTCGTGTTCTTTAATTATTTCATCTTTTTTTCCCTATGCATATAGCTTATGATTGTAATTTGCTATATTTTAATTGCTTAAAATTGTACATTTAAGGTAATTAGTCATGAAAAATGTTAACATTTTCGATACTTAATTATGAAAATTAATTATGTTACATTTGTATTATAAATTATTGATTCTAATAAAATACATATTATTATTATTTCATCAAGTAGCAGCATAAATAACAATGGGCTTAAATTGCCACCCTGTCGTAATCCATGTATAATAATAAATTGTTTTGATATATTGTTACCCGTTCGTATCTGGTTTCGTGTTCTTCTATGAAAATGTTGTATTGCTCTTATTAGATGTATATATATCTGTTTTCTTTTCACCGTTTTGAAAGCCTTTACCAGATTTATGAGGAATATGAATATGTTTTGTTATGTATGATGATTTTTTCTGTTATTTGCCGTATGAATTATACCTACGAAATGCTAAAAACAATTGTAACACAATTGTTTTTATGTCATGTAACACAATTTACAGAAACGAATTAAAATGAGATACTTGTAGCCGGGAATTTTAGAATATAGAAGCTCTTGAAAGTGTGCAACAATAGCAACAAGAGCAGTACAAAAAAAAAAAAACAAGTGCATCTGTAATACGGTTTGAATACCACTGACACGTTATAAAAGCAATTTAAAAATGGCGAAAAATCCATAATGCGGACAGATACAAACATTTCACACGTACACTCGTAAACATATGACGTACATAATGCTGTATGAGCATGATTGACAATACGTAGCGCGAAGCGGCTGTTTAGACGTGGCAACGTCGCTCTATCCAATTGAGATAGATTTTTTGTCGGCACACAAGTTGAGAATGGAGTTCAAGGACTAGTGACGTATATCCTCTCATTTTTCCACCCGCGCCATACTCTCACATCCAGTTGGAAACATGGCGGATGGAGCGTGAACTGCAACTACATCTAGACATGCGAAGTTGCCAAGCATCCAGCTTGTGAATATGTATCTCATGAAATGATCTTTACGCGCCTAATAAGATATTTGCATTCCAGATATAGAAAATGAATATAAATATATTGTTTATATTAATATTGAGCATTTATTTATAATATCATTAGTTTCATAACGCTACTTTTCAAAACTCGTGCCTTGCAGCATTATTTGCATCTTATTGATAAAGTAGGACATCAATGGAAATTAAAACAGCAGGTAGCATTTCGTGATACAAAACGATGATGACATGTACTGACTGTCTCGACAAAGTAACTTACTTAATCTAAATTAAAGCAAGATCACCATAATCATTAATAGTGTTTTGATTGTATTAATTGTGGTTTTGCATGTATTGTACACTTCAAAGTTGTATAGATTGTTCCACAATAAAGAAAATTTAATCAATTGCACGCTCACAGCAGGGTTACGTTAAGAGTATTAAAAAAAATTAATGGCTACAGAAATGTTAAAATTTGAAGGTACGGATGGAGAAATCTTTAAATACCTTAGATAAAATATGCTTCAAAAAGTGTAAATTATCTTATAATCCGGTCCTTTTTGTCTTTATCCTTGTCATTAGGAAGTCAAGTCCAACTGACAGTAAGTATTGTCTGCACAAAGAAAGTAAGATAACATTTGATGTTCCTGTTTTCTTTTTATGACTCACCACCAAAATAAAAACTTGGAAAATCATTGTACATCTACTTGTGTGAAGCTAGCGAGTTGATCTTGCCTCTGAAAATTTAGTAAGTTAAAATTTTTGGCGCAAGCAAGAACGGTTATTTGCGGTTAATACAGCCCATCTAAATGGCTAGAATATATATTAAAAAGAATAAATAATTATAATCTTATACACATGCGCAATAATATAAATTTCCACGGATAAACACAAATATATTATAACGAAAGTTTGTTCGAAAAACTGAACAAACGCAGGGTGGTGGTAACAGGATGTAAATGGGTCAGTTACCATCAGTATACAAATATTATTATGAGAGCGGACAACGCAACGTGTCACCAATCAGTCAACACGCTGATCGTAGAACGGTAGAACACGTAGGTCTAATTTTCTCAATTTCACTCGATTTTCACAGCGTGAAACTGCTTAACTATCTGTAGGAAATACAAAGTGAAACAGAATTTTTTGTTCTAATGAATTGTATAAAATTCTTATGTAATTTATTGTGATATATGTTCAATGTTTTTTATTGCATAACATACATAAAAATGATTATTGTTAGTGTGCTATCGAAATTAGCCATGTACTGTCACACACATTTTTGTAGATCTAATTAAGGGCTACAAATTATTTAGATATAGTAAATTATATCTTTTATAGTTTACTATATACAGGGTGAGGCGACACTTCATGTATAGAATACGTGCGTCCATTCTACGTATACATACGTAGAACGGACCAACACCGACACAACCAATACACTGTGGTAAGTAAAGGAAACTACCCGAAGATGGACCCACTGCAGAGGAAGTCAAGATCAAGTTATCTCACCTATTCCCATGCTAAACACATGCATACCTATTCCACAACATGGAACCACCGATATGCGAAACATGCAACACCAGAGTAACCGTAGAGTATACCATTCAGCATTAACTGTTCTCCGATCCTCTAAAGGAATGGTTGCGACATGTCCAGTACAACCGAAAAAACAAGCGATCATTTTCTTGAAAGTGTTTCGTGAACGAACAACTTTTGTGGGTTTCTGTTCATCTTGGAAGACCCAAACAGTGGATTGTTTCTTAGTTCTGTTTCATATGAATAAATCCAAGTTTCGTCACCTGTAACGATGTTATATACGGATTTTACAGTGCCTAGATTGATTTTTTTTTAGCATTCCCTTATACCAATCAACACGAGCCTTTTTTTGAGCTTCGGTCAAATTATGCGGAATCCATTGAGAACAGATCTTTTTCACAGCTAAATGTTCATGCAAAATCGAATTTATTGCAGTCTGAGATATGCCAAAGGTGCGGTATTTCACGGTAAGTAACATCAGCTGATTTTCTTCAATAATTTTGCGCACAGCATCGATGTTTTGGAATCATAACCGATTTTACATTTGGAACATAACCACTGACGGACGCACGACCACGACGAAATTCTAACAACCCAATTCTGCAACCCAATTGTGTTTTCTGATGGTGCTTCATTACCAAAAGTTGAACGAAGCGAATCTATGCATTGTTGTTGAGTTAGGCCTTTACTAAAATCGTAAAAAATCATCCAACGAAAACCTTCACGAGTAATATCCATTTTTCCACAAACTTTTGTTTTAAAGCTCACTGTCAATAAATTACTCCGTCCATTTATAAGCTGCCACTGATTTCGCAATAACAAATGTCAAATTTTACAAATATAGTAATGACACATTTTAATATTGCCATCTAGTAGTCGTTTGTAAAAACGTAACGTAAACGTATTGTAAGTCGTACATAAAAGGTAACCCCTCGTATATAACAAAATATGACAATCCACTGTAAATGCCAGATATTAACATGTATGTAGAATATTGTAATGTATACATCTATGTAAACAAATTGTAAAAATATCCAATGTATCAGGTGCTATTAGCTAAGTAGCTGAAGCATAATAATATTTAAAAAAAAAAACAAATAGGACATATTTAGGACTGAACGGGCAGCTGGACAGATCACCTAAAAGCGAGTCGTCTGGTCACCTTAATTAAAATCACCCTGTAGAATTTTTAAGACCCGATGTAAACCTTGCAGGACCATACTTCCGTCTGGCTTATCCGTGTTAAGTATGTAAATATACAATATTTGCTGTTTTTATTAAAAATCGTGTTGAATTCGTAATGTGTGTTGACAATATTAATTTTCTCGTGTACTTCACAGAATTTTATAATACTAATCAATAGCAGTTATTTGAAATTCAAAATAAATGCTAGACGCAACTTGTTTGGAATACAGAATAGGAAATGTATGTATTTTTGAATACATATTTTGTTTACAGAATATGTATTCATTTATGCTGGATAGCTATTTACTGATTATATATTTCATGCTATAGATGCAGCACTTTTGAATATACTTTGCATTAAGTGATTCTACAATGCGCTATTTTTATGACATAAAATTAATACCATAACAAGTATTATGAAATTGTAGATAAGACCTAGATTTAAAAATTGATGCGGTGTGAATTTTCACACAAGAATTTTATAACTATAAGTGTAAGAAGCCAACAGAACAGAAATCCAGCATTTTGTTCTGGGGCAATCTTTTTTCTAGGCTAGAATAGTACAATATAATGAGTATTAGTATCAAAAAGATATAATACTTCATGAGTTATATAAAATGTTTTCGGACGTTTCGGAAACTGCTCACCAATCTGTTTCCGTCTTCAGCGATCGCGAGAAGTGATGTAGTAATATTTTTTCTATAAGCACATCAAAATCAACACTTTTTTGATAATCATTTTTATTTGTTATTTGAGTACTAAGAGTTTAGATTTAATTTTTTTAAACTAAGTTTAAATAATGTGCAAAATTTACGTCACAATAAAATCTGCATTAAATTAATAAGAAATATATTGATTCATTTTTTATAATTTCAGAAACGCTCTCACTATTAACAATGTGTTATTTAATTTTATAAGTATTTCGCTACTAAAATGATTTGTTCCATTTTGTGACCTTAAAAACTATAAATGAACATAATTCAAACAATAGGTTGAATTAAGACGTAATAATATGTCGAGCTTATTCACATGATACTGATTAGCATCTGTTAAAATATTGTATTAATTTCAAAAGGAGAAATATTTCCTTGACTATCTTAGCCATAATTTAGCCATGACTTAAAAATAATTAATCTTGTCAAAACACACAAAAACTGTAATATTTTCCAAAAACGCAATCTGATCAAAAATTCTTTTCGCCTGTTTTCGGTTCAATGTATATTACTTCTACGTCTTAACAGATTTTTTTTCCTTTTTCTTTTTTTTTTTTTGGTACCACACAATAAATTTAAAAAAAAACAATTATTTTTTCCAACGACAAAAATTCGACATTTTTCGAATCTGATCAAAATTCCTGTTGAACTATTCCGGTTCTCATCATTGTACATTATTGAGATTTTTTAAAAATTATTGGTCATCCTCTCTGGCAAATAGGGTGGGGGACAAAAGTTCTTGAACATATTTTTGGTGAAAATCACATAAGCAATGTTGATTTTTCAAAAATAAAATTTTGCTTGTTTACCCACACATTCAGAGGATTCACACAAAATTAAACCAGTGGCGTAGGGAGACCTCCGCTAGACTTGCCCTCCCACAAAAATAATAATAATAAAAAAAAATAAAAAAATAGATATATATATTTTTTTTAATTTAAAAGAAGATTGAGGTAAATCTTCAAAAATACATCAAATTATGTCCTATACAAATTTTTGTCCAAGGCTTGGTTTACTAGTTACGAATTTTTTTAAATTTTAAAGTTTAATAACTTCCGTTTCCGGTTTCGGATTTTAATAAAAAACAATAGGGTTCTTCCCAATTATTAGGAGAATTCTTTAGTACCAGAACGAACTCTTTAATTTGAACCGTTTTTGAGTTATCGTGTATACACACAGACACACAGACACACACACACATACACAGACACACACACATACGGACGGCACTTCGAAAATAGGTTTTTTGGATTCCCTGGACCATGAAACGTGGTCATCAGTCAAAATCTCGACATCGAAAATTTTCGCGATTACAATACTTGCCCCTTATATATTAAGGTCGGGCAAGTAAAAATATATATATATTCATTAAATACATATTTGTTTTTATTTATCTCGCGATGTGCTTTTTTGAATTATTTATAGTTTTCCTATATGTTTGATAAAGAGTTTTACAAGCATACCAAATTTCAACTTTCTATGTTCAGCTGTTTGGCTACAGTTTCTACCAGACAGACAGACAAATGACGTTATAAGGGTTTTTGGTGGTCTTACCTACAAAACCCTAAAAACAACAGGTAACATTTAAATATTTACCATCGAATACGTTCGGTTTAATTTTTAATTTATTTTTTAAACTTTCAGTCAATACTGATGTATGGACCAGTGTTACAAAAAAAAAATAATAATTGCTCTAGAGAAAAACTAAGAATAATTTTATTATGATGAAGGAGAAAAGGCAATAAATAGCAAAAACCCTCTGTTAAGCTTCTATTTCACGATAAAAGACCAACGCGGGTTAAATTTATTATTACTGTTTTCTTAAACTTTCGTTATTAAAAATTTTAGTAATAGTCATCTTACCTTTATATTTCAGTAATTTATTACGACAAATTACATATCTGCTTACATTTTGCGTTATTTCAATTTGTGTCGCTATTTTCATAAACGCATCCCCGATACAACGTGATGTTTTGATGTACATAAAAGAAATTCCGTAAATATGCAATCTCTGAATTTCTAATAATTATGCAACCTACGTACGGTGATGCGTAGTTGGTTGCCTAACATGCACATTTATTTTAATTTACCTATTTGATTGCGTAGTTCTAGTTCTAATTAAGAAAAAGGTTTTAATAGAGACACACGTGCTCATAAATAGTTAATAGAGACATAAATTAATAAATCAGGAAAAATAACTATCATACAAGCACTAATAACTTTTAATGTAAGTCAAATTTGTACTAATAAATAAGTGAGTAAAAACAACTGTTTATAAAGGATAATTTACATTCCATTTGAATTTATATCGGCCGATTAAATATTCGCTTTATTTCAGGTCAAGTCCAAAGTACTTAATTTTACCACATTTTTTGGGTTTTGTAGGTATGATCAACAAAAAACCCTTATAACGTCACTCATGTGTCTATGTGTCTCATGTGTCTCATGTGTCTATCTATACGGTAGAAATTGCAATTAAACGGCTGTAGACAGAAATTTGAAATTTGGTATGTTTGTACAACTCAATGATCAATATATAGGAAAATTCTAGATAATTCAAGAGACCGCATTGCGAGATGAATATAAACAAACATGTATTTAATGAAAAAAAATATATATTTTTGAAATTTTGGGTGCAGTATCAAATGAAACCTCTAAATGCGTGGATAAATAAGCAAATATTGTAGAAAAAAAAAATCGTTTGTTTTGGATTGTTGCCAAAAATATCTAAAAATCTTTTATTCCCTACCCTATTTTGGATCACCCCTTCTCCAGAAGGGGTGATCCAAAAATCTGAATAATGTACACTGGTGAGAGCCAGAAGAGCTCAACAGGAAATTTTGATCAGATTAGTTTTACAACATCCTCAAAGATTAGCTGAGTTATCAGTGACTGTATTTTTTTAGTTAAATGTTGAAAGACAGGGGTACAAATTTACGATCGTATATTATATGATTTGTTTAAAATATTATCAGCGTTTATCGCAAGTACATGGTCGAATTATTACACAGATATGCGACCATATATTTTCAGTGACATGGACTTCGTAGGTAATTAGAGTCAAAATGAATTATTTGGGGTTATGAATTATTGGGAATAGAAATATGAGTCTTTAAGCTAAAAGGTTTTTGTTGTTAATTGGAGAGCTGATTATTTTTATAACCACTAAAAACGGGGTTCAGAGATCAAATTATTAGTTTTAAGAAAAGGGTTGGGAAAATCTTGTGAGAGATAGAGCGTCGTGAGTAAACCACCACCGGAGTCGGACGAACCTCCCAAGCATTTTTTGGTTGAGAAATCCGGTAGCGTGTAGTGAACCAGAAATAGTCTGGAAGTGTTGAGGTCAGTTTTAATGAACTGAACGAATCTCGATGACGGGTTAAACACTGTGAGTGTTGTGAGGTGTTTAATGGCTTGTGAGGTGAAACTGTGATTGTGAGATTTTGTGTTGAGTGTCTCTCATGGGATTCCGTAGCCAGCATTTAATTGTAAGTTCTAGTGTAATTATTAACTTCAGTCTTAACTAAACATCAAACGTAGATTAAGTAAAATGCAGACTTTAATTCAAACACCCTTATTCCTATCATAAAGAATCTAAGCAACCGACCGGCGGATCTTTAGGGTTTCAAACTTGATTCCGCTCGCAAGTCTTGGAACCCACTATGTGGAGGGCATTTCAAAGTAAGTACCATGGAGTACAATGCAATTATTTAAATTCATTCAGCCAACCGTGACGTTTCGTCCGAATTCTAGAAAATGTTCCCACAACCGGAAACGTACGAGAGGAATTTTTGATCAGAATATTCAGCATTTTGTTGGCTTCTTACATTTATTAAATACCTACAAAATCCTGAAATATGTCAAAATTCACACTTAACATATTTTTTTTTAATATTGTTATTTAATCATCATTTTTAAAAAATGCAAATCACAACTTTAATTTTCCAAATAATCATATAAAACCTCTTATTGAGGAACTTTTATAGATGGAAAATCGTAGATCAATTCTTTACAATTTTACAAGTTCATCAAAAAATTTAAAAAATTAAAAAAAAAACAGTTTTAAATATATATTTTTTCTTGTTCTTGAATGCGCGTTGACTATTATAGTCATTTTCAGGGAAAAAATGGTATATATAAACCTGAAATTATATATACATAAACTACTATTAACGATTATTAATGTAGATTGGGTAGAGTTTTCCGTTATTCCTGGGTGAAACATCATAAAATAACAATTATTCAATTAAAACACTAGGTTGGTTTCACAAATATATTTATTTTACTCAATACGTATTTCGGCTATTAAGCCATTCTCAAGAGTTACAAATTAAACTAACTAAAAAATAATAAATGCAATAATATATATATATACTATGTCTGTACAGAGGTAGGTGGATGGGGGGGTTACAAGTAAGGTGACAATTATAGTTTTATTATAGGGCTGTTGTATAACTCTACCTGCTCATTCATTATGGGTATTCCTGACTGTAATTGTTTGTGGATTTCTAAATGTTCTAGGAGAGTAAGTCTTTGGTTATTGTTATTTATATGAATTACCGAGCAGTCATTTGTGTTAAAGATGTGGTTATTAGAAATGCAATGCTTTGCGACATTTGAGGAATCTGGTTTTATGTTTTTATTGGCGCTTAAATGTTCTTTGAACCTAATCTTAAATTTTCTACGTGTTTTTCCTATATAAACGTGGTCACAGTCTTGACATTTAATCTTATAAATTCCACTTTTAACAGTAAGACCAATTTTGTCTATTTTATTATTAACTAAGAAATTTTTAATAGTTTTTTGATTATAGTAAGCCGGTGTTATATTTATTTTCATAAGTTTATTGCCAATTTTATAACTAATTTTGCCTAAGTATGGGATTTTTTTTATATATTTTGTCTGAAGGACTTTCAATATTGTAGAATAAGTTGAGCAAATGCTTAGTTTGTTTTTTAAACAGAATTTTATTCATTTCGGCTTGTGAATAGCCATTATCAGTAGCAATACTATAAATGGTTTCTAATTCTTTGCTATAATTGTCACCTTATTTGTAACCCCCCCATCCACCTACCTCTGTACAGACATAGTATATATATATATTATTGCATTTATTATTTTTTAGTTAGTTTAATTTGTAACTCTTGAGAATGGCTTAATAGCCGAAATACGTATTGAGCAAAATAAATATATTTGTGAAACCAACCTAGTGTTTTAATTGAATAATTGTGATTATTAATGTTTTCAATAATCTCTAAATGGGATTCAAACAAAACATACGTTAAATGATTATCATTTCACGGAACTACTACGAAATGGAATAAAATCCGAAAAACAATACCTATATTTTCCTTCCCTGGTTTTGAACGCTATATTTCTTAGAAAAAAATATTTGCCAAGAATTTTTGTTGATTCGATTCTCGACAATATAACACGAAAAATAATTGAATTCATGATGTATGGAAGGCACGTCACAAGATATATTTCCAGTAAGATATCAAACGAAAGATTAATTTCGGATTCTAGTAAGATATCCGCAAAAACTAAATGTAAACCGTGCTTAATAATCAAGTTGCGTGAGCAAAAAAGTCTATGGTAAAAAGAAGGGGAGGATTAACAAAAATATTAAATACGAGGGCTACTTTTTAAGTTTTTACAAAAACTAACAAAGAAAAATTTTGTAACAACTGTTTTATTGCTTTTTAAAATATTCGCTTTTAAGATTTATACTCTTTTGCATGCGTTCAAATCAATTCTCGAAACATTTTTTCCACTCTGAAGTTGGTATCTCAAAAACATGGTTTTCGAAGGTTTCAACAGCTTCTTGAGGTGTTCACGCATTTTTTGTTTGACATTGGGGAACAAAAAAAAGTCGTTAGAGGATAAATCAGGTGAATACGGACAATGAGACATTAATTCGATGTTTTTCTCCTTCAAATAATCAATTGTTAGACGTGCTGTATGGCAGCTTGCATTGTCACGACGAGGAAAGATGCGACGTTTTTGGTTATTTTACCCGATTTTGTCAATGACTTCTGGCAAACAAATTGTTGTATACCATTCAGCATTAACTGTTTTCTGATCCTCTAAAGGAATGGTTGCGACATATCCAGTACAAGCGAAGAAACAAGCGATCATTTTCTTGGAAGTGCTTCGTGAACGAACAACTTCTGTGGGTTTTTGTTCATCTTGGAAAACCCAAACAGTGGATTGTTGCTTAGTTTCCGCTCCATATGAATAAATCCAAGTTTCGTCACCTGTAATGATGTCCTATTCGGATTTTGCAGTGCCTAGGTTATTTTTTTTTAGTATTCCCTTATACCAACACGAGCCTTTTTTTGAGCTTTGTTCAAATTATACGGAATCCATCGGGAACAGATCTTTTGCACAGCTAAATGTTCATGCAAAAACGAATATATTGCAGTATGCGATATGCTACAGGATTCCTCTATCTCACAGTAACTCACATGCCGATCTTCTTCAATCATTTTGTGCACAGCATCGATGTATTTTTGAATCACAACCGATTTTGGTCGACTTTCACGAGATTCATCACTGACGGACGCACGACCACGAAGAAATTCTGCAAACCAATTATAAACAGTCTTTTCTGATAGTGCTTCATTACCAAAAGTTGAACAAAGCGAATCTATGCATTGTTGTTCAGTTAGGCCTTTACTAAAATCGTAAAAAATATCCAACGAAAACCTTCACGAGTAATATACATTTTTTCACAAACTTGTTTTTTTTTAACGCTCACTGTAAACAAACTACTCGGTCAATTTATAAGCTGCCACTGATTTCACAATAACAAATATCAACTTTTACGAATATAGTGATCACACATTTCAATATTGCCATCTAGTGGTCGTTTGTAAAAACATAAAAGGTACCCTCGTACTATACACAAGCCACGGTTTTTTAAGAAACACATTTATCTTATAATTGAGCCTGCGAAAAAAATTTTGTTTCTGAGCACCTCTAAGTAAAAACTGAGATACTGCCCCAGCAAAACAAAAATAAAAATCTGGGTGCACGCCTGTTCTACTCTAACACGTATAAAGGGAGTAACAAGATAGAGGGAACACGACTTGTTTCGAAAAGGCGATGCAAATTGAGGAAAAAAATTGTGACCAAAGTTTACCCAAAGAATCGAATGGCAATGTTGAAAATTTCCAGAACAAACTGGAAGTACAGGATAACAAAGACAACTTTGATTTTTTAAATGAGAAAGTATGTCGTGCTAGGGTTTCTTTGGGTAGAGCTTTTGAAAAGAAACAGCTATTACTCAAATATATTTTTAATATCTTTTACGATTTACGTAACATTGTATTATAAATAGCTGCCTGACAGTAAAGTATTCTTATTTACAAGTGTTCAAAGTGTCTTCCATTTTGATTTAAACCAGAGAGTCGAAAAATTTATTTCGTTCCGGTTTACGGTTACGTTCCAAGTAAATGTTTTTCGTTCCAGTTTCGGTTCGTCTAAAAATTCCGGATATCCGCTTTGCTAACTGTACTTGTCTTTGCTTATGTGCCATAAAATAGGTCACAATATCGCTAATATTTTCCGTAAACAGAAGTTGAAGAAAGTACTTCTGAATTAAAAAGACGTTCGTTTTTGGTACACAATAACAGATGCCAGTTGGGCCTAACTTAGCCCACTTATTTGTCTAGAATAAATTTTAGTGTACTATATATAAAGTAATTAAAAAAAAATAAACTAAATTAATTCCTATTGTTTCACAGACAAACACAAATATAACTTGTGAAGGGGTGAAGATCTAATACAACAGTCTTTCAGAATTATTGTACTACTTAAGGCCTTGTCACACTAGAGTAATTTTAACGTCTAGGATTCATATATCGTATGATAAGTTAAGGCCTAAAGACTTGAATTTCGAAAAAAAAACCTTCATAAATAAAACTTGGAACACGATTTCGGTTTGTTCTGGTACACTGTAAGCTTTGGATTAAATTAACTAGCAGATTAAAATTATTTGTAAGCTTTTCTAAAAAAGAAGAACAGCTTGTCACAGAACCAACTTCTTAATCTATCTTGATTTGTTGTTTTCTTGTGCTGCTCCAATTACAAAAAGCATTATTACGTTTCAGAAAATCAAAATAGCAAAAATTATTAGACCGAAAATCTAGTTTTATTTTTCGATACTTAGTGTTATGCCTTCAAATTTTTGTAGGGATTTCGAATTAGGTGTTCGATCCTGTAGGAAGTGTTCCGGTATTGTCACCTCTTAGGATATATGTGCAATCCGGGCCTGATAGTAAGAATTGGCAACATCGAGATAGCACGACAATCTTCATTCCGTGAACGTATAGGCCAATCCAGTGTTAGCCGAGAGCAGGCAGGCTACGTGTACGTGACGTGCTTCTAAAACATCAAACATTGGAAAACAGCTTTGCTGTAAGCGATTTTAACCTCTATGCACAAATGAGTATTTTAGCGCGACAGTAGGCAGGCTTTTTTTAACGGGATTCTGCTTTTTTTATTTTACGTCTGCGACTTTAATGTATGCGAAATGTTACACACATGGGCGGCGGCTGCAAATACTCATAAAATGCACTGCTACTTGCACTCATTCAGCATTTCATGAATTCTGAAAAGGGTAAGTGAAGTGAGGACAAAGGCGTGGGGGTGAATGTCATCAACCCTTGTCAGGTACAATCCTTGTAGGATGTAGGTTGAATTCGTAAATATCAAGCACTTTTATTTCAGCAGTCAGCTTTTCTTTCAGTATACCCCAGTTGACAATTTTACTTCATTCAATATAAAATCTTATTTTGGGATTTTTTTTTCTATATTATATTATTAGCCCAAAAAAACATTCGACGATAGTCTCACAAAGTCAATTACAGTTCGTTTAGAAATGACACGAACAGGGCCGTGCGGTGGCATGGAGCAATGGAGCGATCGCTCCAGGCGCCTGAACCATGAGGGCGCCTTTCGGATATTTCACATTTGTTTATTTTTATAATATTTTCATAAAAAAAAAAATGTATTATTTCTTTGTCGCATCTTTATAAATTAGGTTTTTATTTATCTTTGTTTATAAATAAATATTACATTTTATTTGGTTGAGCGGTGACTTTGTCGATATGGATGAAAGAATGTATAGGTAATCGTAAACTTACGATTATGTATTAAGTAAGATTACGATATGTATCTGACAGTGCTATCGCCGCCTCTACAAGACTCCGTCTATGCCGCTCTAGCTAAAACGACAACGATAACCAGACAGAGGAGAATTCTTACGCCGAGTGCAAGATATGCGATAAAGGCGTTTCACAATTTCCACAAAGGTTTGATATTTATTAGGCTTTCTTTTTAGTTAGAGAGTTATTAGGATTTATTTTAGTATCGGATTACCGATCCATGTCCCGCTTTAATATCGGTACCTTAAATTGTCCCGGTAACCTATTTATTGTCTTGCATATCCCGCATTCAGAAAGAGTTCGGCAGCAAGGTGTATTCAAGTTATTTATAAAATAAATATAAGCACCTGTTCCAGAAAGCAATTACAATTCGTGAGGGAGCCGACCTTTGACAAGATCTCTGTTCCCCAGTCTGACATAAGTAACAATATACTTCGATAGATAAGGAGAAGACTGTTAGGTGAGGGGGTATAAATGCAAACCGGCAAATAATTATCAAAGGTTTACGGAATCTAATCAAACGTTTTTATTGCACCTAACAATATGTCTTCCTATAGCCATAGACAATAGACAATCACGTTTAGTGAGTGCATTATTTTTCAGTGTTCTGAGTTTAGACAGAAAATGACAGAAAATCTTTTGCAGTTAGTTATTATTGGTGATCAAAACTTGACTTTGGCTTGCACTATTATTTATTAATTAATTTCGTTACCCTTTACATTTATTATGAAAAAAGTAATGGTAAAATCAAATCTGTAATTGGCCTAATGGCTGTAGATCAACCAAATAAATAAATATAAATAAAATGCCGCCGAAAAAACGTTTTTGCTATTTAAATGAGAATTTGCAGAAAAAATGTCCCTTTATACAAAGGGGTGTTTCAGTGAATTTTCGATATAAATATAAATATATATAAAAAGGCCTTAATTATCTGTCTCTTCAGTATAAAAGCACGTTGTAAAAATGTCTGATCCAGGCGCCAAAATAATACCGCACGGCCCGGAACACGAAGTTGTAAAACCTTATAATGTAAACAATAATCGTTAATTTTTATATAAGCGGTTTGCAACTAACATTTAAATATAAGTAAATTTCAACTCTGAATAATTGGTGTCGTGGACTATTGGACTATATTTTTAATTAAGCTTCTCGTCACAACCTTATCTGATGCCTGCTTCGACAGAATATATTAGAGATTTAAAATTAAGACAGTGTATCTCAATATTCAAAGATTCATCCCAAAACAAAAACCATTTGTTTACATATTTGAGGACGTCATCTCAGATGCGCTACTTAATAAATGGGGCGTCCCTCAAGGTACTTCTTTAGGACCTATTCTTTTTTTGATTTATATCAATGATATTGCTACCGATGTAAATTTCGATTATCTTAACTTATTTGCTGATGATACTTTGGTAGCAATATATGATAATAATATTAATGTAGCCGTTGATAAAATGAACAGAGAGTTAAAAAAACTAAATATATACTTTTGCCAAAATAAACTGAAACTTAATTTACTAAAAACTAAATGTATGATTTTATCCTCTAAAAATAAATATCGAAATATTGATATTAGTAGCATTTATGTAAACATTAATAATCAGCGTGTAGAAATAGTTAAAGAATTTAAATATCTTGGTTTTATGTTAGATTGTCACTTAAATTTTGATTGCCATTTTGATTATGTAAAAAAACAAATATCCAAAAACCTTTATTTAATTAGTAGATATTCTACCAAAGTATCATCAGGTACTATTGTTAACTTATATAAATCTATTGTGCAACCACATTTTGATTACTGTGCCAGTTTGTTGTACTCATTGAACAGAGGTTCGGTGAATCAGTTACAGAAACTACGAAACAGGGGTTTGCGAATAATTCTTAAGGTTCACTTCCCAGGTTCACTCCCCGGGAGATATTATATTCATCACTTAGTTGGTTTTCTGTTGCTGATCATCTTGAATTTTGTTCAATGATATTTATATATAAGCTGGTCAATGGACTGCTCCCTAGTTATCTTAATAAATACATAACATATAATAATGATGTACATAAGTACCCAACACGGGAATGTCATAATTTAAGAGTTAAATTAATAAAGAGGCAAAATAACTGCAATCAAATTTTAAATAAAGGTATTAATAGATATAATAACTTGCCAGTATATATTAAGAAATGCTCAAGTGTTAAATTATTTAAGAGTAATCTCATTACATATTATAGGAAACGAGGTATATCACATATTTATTTATTTATTTTATGTAATTTATTTAATATATATATATATATATATATATATATATATATATATATATATATATATATATTTATTTATTTTTAATTAAGTATTTTTCGATAAGTCTGTTTTATTACATTTTATGTCGTATTTTTAAGAATTTTCTGATTTTATCATGTCTGATTTTACCAATTTTTATGTAACATGTATTTTTATCTTATTTTAATATTTTATTTATTTTTTTTATTTTGATGTATTTGTAATTTGCTTTTTATGTAAGATTATTTTTAACGAAATATGTATGTTTTTATCACTTTTTATACTATTTTTATATTGCTTACATGTTTTTTTTAAATTTTGATTTTTAATTGTTTTAATTTGTTTGTAATATGCATGTTTTATTACTTATGTTTGTATATTAGGCTCATCCTATTTAAATAAAGTATTATTATTATTATATTATTATTATAAATCGTTGACGAAATTAAATTATTGTAAAATATTTCATTCAACGCCTCCAGTAACGACAATTGTTACATCTTACAGTAAATTTATATTCCATTTAACTGTATTGTGTTCTGATTTGTTTACCTGTGCATAACTACATATTTTACTATAATTTTATATCATATAGTACAATAAAATATTACATAATGTACTCCTGTCCGGGAAAATAATAGTTGTTACGCATGAGGTTAAGTATTATATAAAATTTACCACATTACATGTTATTGCATTGTCTGGCTAATGGAGACTTATGTCGTTACAATCAATAAACAACGTATGCAAGCCTGTTATTCCTGATTCCATTTTGTTTTCCTTTCAATTATCAATAACAGTGAATAGAATAATGATACGTATATTATGTGCTGTGACAAATGAATAATTATGAGCTTGTATGGTTCGAGAAGAATCCAAAAAATTGAAACTAAGTTTGAATTTGTACACATTTCAGAATTTCGTAGGTATTCCGTAAGTGACAACAAATTTTAGTTACAGTTTTTATTTAAGTTTAAATCAGTTACAAATTAAGCGCAAAGAGACTAGTACAAAGCATGATAATAACCTTGGTGTGGGTTCCCTCACATGTGGAAATATGAGGGAATGAACAGGCAGACCTAGCAGCAAAAGAGGCAGCAAACCTTCCAATAACACCGATATCCGTACCTACCAGCGACATCAAATCCAACTTAAGGCAAGACATAAAGGAAGACTGGAAACGACAATGGCACAGTCTAACAAACAACAAACTTCGCCATATAAAAGAAAACACCAAACCCTGGGCTCCAGTAGGCAACAGAAAAGAAAAGAAAGTTCTTACAAGACTCAGAATTGACCACACATTCATTGCACACCAACATCTAATGAAAAGAAAAGAGGTGGAAAACTGTGACAACTGCAATAAAACTGTAACCGTAGAACATATAATCCTGGAGTGCCAACTATATGGAGAACTCAGACGGAAGCACAAAATACCAGAAAACCTGAAAGAAGCTCTAAGCCCAAAAAATGAAAACATTTTATTAGACTACCTCAAAGAAGCAGATCTGTTCCGAAAAATGTAATTCCCAAATGTTCTATTATTTCTAAATTACCTAACTTAAATGTCTTATTATAAAATTGTAAATATTGTCAACATTCACCTTTGTAAATCACTGTAAAAGTACCGGGGTGCTAATAACCTCAGCAGTTGAAGCGCCCCCAAAATATATCCTAAATAAAAAATAAATAAAAAACATGAAAAAATATTTGTTGCACATATTGGATGATCTTGAATATGCAGATGGCATTTGTGTCATGGCGCCAACATACAATGATACAAGGGGAGGTCAAAAAGTTCGCGGAATAGAGGGGAAGAAGGGTAAAAAAGCATAACATTATTTTTCCTTTTCAATATACTCCCTCTTAACACTAATACATTTGTCCGATCTTATTTATACCGTCGAGAAAAAAAAATGTTTTGTCTCAAAACAGGCTGAAACGGCATCTTTAAGTTGTTCGTCGCTCGTAAATTTCTTCCCTCGAAGCTCTGTTTTCAGTTTCGGAGACAAATAATAGTCTGACGGGGCCAAGTCTGGACTGTAGTGGTGGTTTAAAGTTTGAAAGCCACAGTTGTAAATAGCAGCCACCGCAACATTGCTCTTGTGCACGGGTGCGTTGTCTTGCAAAGAAGCACTCATTTGGTCCTTTTCTTCTTCACAGCTTATTTTAACTGACGAAGCAGGATACCCTCCACATCCCAAAAAACAGTAGCCATGATTTTCCCTGCTGACTGTGAAGTCTTGAACTTTTTGGGGGGTATTGTGCCCTTTTTAATCCACTTACACTGACTCTTGCTTCGATTCACGGTTATAATGAAGAACTCAAGTATCATCTCCAGTAACAATCCGGTTCAAAACTTCATCTTTTCTCTGTAGAGAGATAAAAACTCTCTACAATACTCTTCTAAAGCGGTGTGAGCATTCTCGGCACCCATTTTGCACTGACTTTTGACATTCCTGGGTACGGATAGAGGATATTCAAAATAGTTGTAGATGATACTGCAACCATTTCTAGAAACTGCTTTTTCTTCAAACGGGCATGTTCCAATACAATTTTTGCAACTTTTTCAATAATTTCGAGGGTCATCTTCAATCGACTCTCTGTCTGGCTTAAAAAGGCTATGCCATTCGTTAACCATGAATTTCCCAGGGCAACAGCCCTCATAAACCATTGACATCTGTTCCAAAATGGTTTGAGGTGCTTTTCCTTGTTTTGTGAGGAACTTTACAACGGCGCGAAACTCAATTTTGTCCATAGTTGGGGTGCTCTACACGTTTTTACTTGTTAATTCAGCAATATCTCACAGCCTAATAAAGCAATCAAGTTGCAACTTGTTACAGTTACTAATGATGAGTCATACAATTGAACTACCTGCCCAGTTTTGCACACCCTCCGATAAACCTTTTATTCCGCGAACTTCGTATGTGCCCTTGATGTTGTGTATGACCTCCCCTTGTATGTGCGCAAAACTAATTATTTTATAATAAAGTACAAGTCGGACTAAATATCAACGTTAACAAAATAGTAAATGGAATAGTTCGCTACGGAGATTTGATAAAATTATAGTTGTTTAATTGTTCAAAAAATTATTATTATTATTATATAAAATAGAAACGTCGCTGAGGCATTCTTTAACCCGAACGGCATACAACGAAACCAGTAGTTACCAAATGGCATAATGAATGCAGTCTTATCACGATCACGTTCGCCCAAATTTTCCAATAACCAGTTCTTAAGTCAAGTAGTGGACATGTATGCAGTACGCTTTGTCTCATAGAGTAGATCATCATCTATACGCGGCATTGAGAACTGATTACTACGCGTTACGCTATTTAAACGGCGCTCTATATATACGTATTTTATAATTGGCGCCCAACGTGGGGCTGCCAGCTTCACTGTATTTTTCTTTAAAATAATTTTTTTTAAATTATATAATATTACAGAGAAAACTTTTTTTAACTTAATTGAATATTTGCAAAATATTAAGAATAAAAAAACCCCGTGATTATATGAAAGCGACAAATTAGCCCGGCGATCAGTTGGCTCACAGCAAGATGGACGCGGCGAGTTGATTTAGACTGATTAAAAAAAATATATATTAATTAAGTATTTAACATTTAAAGGAAAAGGTAGAATCGCTCCATTAACCTCTTGCACTTAAAAAAATATGAGGGTTGCCTTTTATATTTAAGGATTTGAGGTCAAAAACAATTATTTATCAACAAAAGTGGCTTTATTGTTTTTCAAAATATTTTTCATGAAGATCAATACACTTTTGCATGCGTTTGAACCAATTTTAGAAGCACTTTTTTCACTCTGATTGAGGCAATTATGTGGGATCCAACGTGAATAAAACTTCTTCACGGCCTCACGGTATGCTGGTCTCACTAATGCCCAAGGTCTCACGATAAGTCACATGACGATTTTGCAGTATGAGTTCACGCACAGCATCAATGTTTTCCGGAACAACAACCAATTTTGGATGACCTTCACGAAATTCGTCCTTAAGTAGATAGTCGACCCCAATTGAAGTCGGCAAACCATCGATAAACAGTAGTCCTTGATGGTGCTTCATCGCCAAAAGTCGAATTAAGTTCATCGATGCACTGTTGTTGGGTTAATCCACGTTACTGTAAACAACACAAATAGCGCTTGTACGTCAAAATGTGCTAAGTACGTATACCATCAAAAATATCAAGCTTTACGATAGAAGCGTCAGTTGCCAGATGGCAGCACTTGTTTAGCGCAATCCCGAAATATAAGTGGGAACCCTCGTACTTATGAAATCCAGAATGTGTGAAAATTCACACTTCACATAAATTTTTTGTTTATTGTATATATATCTCTGTAATCTCGTCTCACACACGAAGAAAAAAGCGACATCCATTGTTGTTATAACCTATTTCAAGCATTGTTATTGAAATATACCTTATGTTTATCAGTTTCTCGCCTATTAATAACACACAAATCTAAAACAATGTAAATAAACACTCCATCACGAATCTGATAATTTGCAACGTAAATATTTTGATGATGTTTTTAATACAAAGATTAATGAACGAATATACAAGCAGTGAAAATTTAACAAACACTGACAATATGATAACATCCTAGGCAGTTTTAATATAAAACACGTAAAACCACTCAAAACCTCAACATCATAAATTAAATTTATTAATATTACAAAATCAGGTCACAGACTATAAATATAGAGAAAGCAAAATTAATATCTCGCTAATTATATTAAATCATGCGTACCAACTTATTGACGTTAATGTAAGTTGATTTGCGCAGTGTGGATTCCGTTGAGTGCATTGGAGAACATATGTACATATTGAAACAAAATTATTGCATTTCAATCCAGAGCACGTACGAAATGCGAAAATGTATCTAAAACGAATAGCAAGCTTAATTTCACCTGCCCATCCACTGCAATCGTCACATACGGCGTAACGTTCGAAAATAGCGGAATAATAGCTATACTATACTATACCAAAACAATAAAAAAAATATTCCCAAGTTAATAAAAAAAGTCTATAGATCATGTGCAGAATAATCCTAAAAAAATGTGGCAGGTTGCAAATGAGTCTTTAAATAAAACTAAATTAAAAATTGATCAAAGAAATAATACTAAACGGAATTAAAATTAAAAATGAACATGATATTTCAAATAAATTCAACGACTTTTTTGTAAATATTGGCAATACCTTGGCTCAAAAAATTACACCTGTCAGTGCACAACAAGATCATTTTTTAAATGAGATTGATACTAACCAAAATTCATTTTTCATTAATCCATACACTCCAAATGAAATAGAAAATATAATATCAAAAATGAAAACAAATACGAGCTCAGGAAACGATATTCTTAACTCAAAAGTTTTAAAAAACATTAGTAAACAAATATCAATTCCTCTAAGTAAAATTTTTAATGCTTTCTATCAGGCCACTTCCCTGACAAATTAAAAGCTGCTCAAGTACATCCAACTCATAAAAATGGACCTAAATCAGAATTAAACCATTATAGACCCATATCCATAATTTCTTGTATTTCTAAGATCTTGGAAAAACTAGTTAACAACCGTTTAGTATCCTTTTTAGAACTGAATAATATCATATTAAGTAATCAATTCGGTTTTATGAAAAATAAATGTACGGAAGATGCAATCTTATTGCTAATAAAAAATATTTATAGCTGCTTAGCTCTATCCAGACCATGCCTAACCCTATTTCTTGATCTGTCAAAGGCATTTGATACGGTGAATCATGCGATACTCTTAAATAAATTAGAAAAATATGGTACTTGAGGAATTGGGTATCAGCTATTTAAAAGCTGTCTGACAAACAGGGTACAAACCGTAAAAATAAAAAACTTTACTAGTGAATCATTGACTGTTAATTGTGGTATACCTCAAGGTGGAGTCTTAGGTAAATAGTAAACTCTTATCATATGCCGATGATACAGTTATGTTTATAGAAGCCCAAACATGGGAAATGTGTAGAGATATGGCCGAAGCAGATTTAAAAACAATAAAAAACTGGATGGATTCGAACATTCTATCCCTAAATCATAAGAAGTCTTTTTTTATTTTATTTAGTTGCAACGCAGCCTAATTACGACAATTTCAAAATACATAAAAATGATTTCTGTGACGAAACTGGATGTACCTGTGACGAATATATATATATATATATATATATACATACACAAAGCTTAACGAATCGTTTAAGAAAAACTATATTTATTTTTAAAAAACTTAGGGAATATATACCAACTAAAATGCTACCAACTTTTTATTATTCATTAGTTCAATCAATTATTACTTATGGCCTAATTGGATGGGGTGGTGTAGCAAACTGCCATTTGAAACGACCTTAAAACAACGCAGAAATTAATTCTTAAAACTATATTTAATAAACCACTACTTTACTCTACTGATAAATTATTTTCCCAAACTGATATTATGAGTATTAGACAATTATATATATTATCAATTATAAAATATTTTAATAAAAACTCTTATAAAACTCAATATCCCATCGAATTAATTTCACACGAGCATAACACTAATAACACTAGGAATACAGGTCAGGCTCTACTTTGTAGAACAAACAAAGTAATTGGTCAGAGGTGTTTTACTTACTTTAGGCCCAAAATTTGCCACAATTTAAAAACATATTTCACCAAATACAAGATCAACTTAAATATCACTGGGAAGCCTCTTATAAAACAAGCAAAAATTTGGATTAAGAAATAAACAACTTTTGAATTAAATAATTTATTTAATATAAATAAATAAATAGTTTTTTTTTTGCTCTCTCGTTAAAATTATGTAAAACTAATTTATCTATATAATAGTTACCAATTTTTTGTAAAATTTTGTATAATATCTATTTCTATTCTTTTAACTTTTAATGATATGTGAATATAAACAGATACCACACACATACCAATTACCGGTATAAGTGGTGTTTCGCCCTTTTCAGTAAAATTTAAGTAATAGTATTATATATCGGGGCTAGTCTCTAATTTATGACTATTTAATTTAATTTAATTTATGTATATTTTTGTATGTATTTACTTATTTATTGTATTATCTTTTAATTGCATGTCTCCAATTTGTAAATGAAGAGATTTGAATTTGAGTACAAAGAGATTCCATTAATTTTTTTAAACCAAATTTAAATAATTCGCAAAAAAATTCGTCACAATAAAATTTGAATTAAAAAAATCCCAGCAATTTTTTCTGCATATGCTTCGTATTAGACTTTATTAAATTAATAAGAAATATATTGTCAATTGGCTTAATTTTTTCAATTTCAGGACCATATTACTCACTATAACAACGTTTTATTTGTTTTATAAATATTTCACTACTATACGAGGTGTGTAAATTAAGTAACCGGACTGATTATTATTTTTTTATTCGAATAGAATTACAATTCAATAATGTCTCCCTCAAAATAACTTCCTTGGGAAGCCACAAAGCGCTGGAGAAGGTTCTTGCAATCCTCATAGCAGTGCTGGTACTCGGATACTGGAATAACTTTCAGCTGGTCGGTTACGGGCGTTTGAATGTTTTCCAAAATGACATCCCTTCAGGTGATTTTTCAATCTTGGAAAGAGGAAAAAGTCACAAGCACTCAAGTCAGGAGAATAAGGAGGCTGAGGAGCCACAGGAATGTTTTTACTGGCTAAAAACTCGTTTATTAAAATTTCTGTGTGACAAGGCACATTTTTCTCATCCCCAATTCGCTTCTTGAAGATGATGGCCTTCAGCTGCGTGATTCATCTTCAATCAACTCTCTTTCTTATGAAAATGCTTTAAATCACCAAAAAACCTGGGTCCTTGACAAAACACTGGTCTCCGTAGGCCTGCTGAAGTTTTGCAAAAGTTTCCGATGCACTGTGCCCAAGTCTGAAGCAAAACCTAGTAGTACACTGCTGCTCGAAATGAATGTCACTCATTTTTAAAACGCACTAGTTTCACGAACGCAACGCCTTCCACAACAATATGTCAACAGATATGGCCGAACAATCAAGCCCGTATATAAATTTCAATTGTCTTAAGTTTGTAAAAAAAAAAGGAGATGTATTGTATATATCATATAGCATTACCCATGTACATACCATAGCAACGAAAAGATAGTTAGTGGTTTTAGCATAATAAAGAACTCAACACAGACTGGAAAGTTCTTCCACATGCGGCGTAGTTTCCTTTTCTCGATTTAACGCCTTCGGATTATCATTTATTCAGGTCGCCGCAGTATTCTTTAGTCAGACAGCGATTTCGAGCTGTAGCTAAGATTCGAAAATAAATCGATGATTTCTCTGCCTCCAAACCAATATATTTTTTTAATTTCGTGTAGAAACTTGAAACTTATACAAGATATGAGTTCATAAAAAGCAATAGGAAATATTTTGATGATTAAATTATATTTTATGTGTTACGAAAATAAAGCGAAAACTCTTAAAAAAGACTTTTTTTTTCATACAGACCTAATAAATAGGATGACATTTATGTTATGGAGTGTACCTTCTGATACTATTTTGTCACAGTGTGAACGTGTATTTAATTGAATGTATGGAGTACGAAAACAATGTAATAAATTAATTCATTTGCCATGAAGCTCGGATAAAGAAGATAAATGGGGATCTGGAGTAATGCCGCAAGATACATACTTGTATTGTGCTGGAATCTTTCCTAATTCCCTTAACTTTTTCCGAGAAATCTGTGTTTCAGATCCCACAAAATTTGATTAAATTGTGAAACTCAATATTATATAATAATTCTCAGAACTGCTGATGTACTTCGAATAAACAATCAGGAGAAAACTTGGGATGAATTTTAAGGGGAGAATAAAAGATTTGAATAAAAAATTGGAGTCACTAAGCCGACTTATCTCTCCTGGATTTCGAGACCAAACAGATGTTTGTGATCAAATTCTTAAGTCCAGCTGAGAAGAATATCTCTCTCAAGGAGAAGGAAAAGAGGTCCAAGTATATGTCCTGTATCCAGGGTATATAGTTAAGCTTGTGGTCCTGATAGTTGGTGTTTTGGATGGTATGAGAGCCTTCTATCGAAGGGAAATCGAATCCACTCCCGCCTGCATATCGTCTGCCGACTTAGATTAAGGAACGAAAAATAGTATTTTAAAATTCGTTATTTTTAAACACGATTTTCGGCGAAAATTTGCTAAAAAAAGGTAAACTAAAAATCTGAAAAAATTAGAGGTAATATATATCGATATGTGCCGAAAACGTACGAGAGGAATTTGATCCGATTGCGTTTTTGAAAAATATTGCAGTTTTTGTGTTTTTGACAAAATTAATTATTTTTTTAATTCATGGCTAAATTATGGCTAATAATGCTATGAATTTTTTGTATTTAAGCTAAGATAGTGTCTGTATTTTTTTGAAACAAAAAATATTATGTGTTGTGATGTGGAGTTGGTCGTGTCCGTAAGTGAATATATGTGGAGAAGGTTATACGGGTTGCGGACATAAATAATACAACTAGGTCTAGCTGACTAGCATTTTCGAAATATTTTATTTCTTCGTCAGAGCTACATAAATGATAGAATATAAGAAGTAAGAATATAAAATATAAATAAATATAAAATAAAAAATTAAATAAAAAAAAATTCAAATAAAAAATATAAAAATAAATAATATGAAACAAAACTTAACTATTTATTGTTTCATATTATTTATTTTTATATTTTTTATTTTATTTTTTATTTTTTTATTTTTAATTTTATATTTATTTATATTTTATATTCTTACTTCTTATATTCTATCATTTGTGTAGCTCTGATGAAGAAATAAAATATTTCCATACTGGTCAAATACTGGAAAAATATTTAACAATTGAGGACCGAGATTTAAACACCACATTACACTAGTAATGGAATTCTTATAAAATAATAACACATTGTTAATAGTCGGAAATACGTTTCTGAAATTAAAAATATCAGCTAAAAAAATAAAGCCGGTCTTTTATCAATACATATATTTCTTATTAATCCAATGAAGACTTAAATACGAAGCAAATACAGAAAAAAAAAATCTGGGGTTTTGGCAAATTATTTCAATTTTGTTTAAAAAAATTAAATGGAAGCTCTTAGTACTCAAATAACGAATAAAAATGATCATCAAAAATCTGTTGATTTTGATGTGATTATAGAACCAATATTCCTAGACATCCAGCATTATGTTGGCTTCTTACTTCTTACACTTATTAAATACCAGCACAACCCTGAAATGTGTGAAAATTCACACTTCGCATCAATTTTTTTTTTAGGTCATCACTCATTTTTACACATTTGTCCATAACAACGATAACAGATGATGACGTCCTCCTCAAATATGTTTTCCTGGTCACTCCAGATTTTAAAAGCCAGCGCCGTCACAGAGCGGAACAAAAAAAATTCAAACAAATTTTACACTCTACGAACTTATTTCGTATCCCATTTTAACCTTTAGATACGAACCGTGCTGCTTTGATTTTCATGAATTAAGCAGTGTTTCTCAACCTTTTCTGGCATGCCCCCCCCCCAAATAACGTAAATATTGTCTACGGCCTTCCTATATATATATATATATATATATAAACAGGGTGTTAGGTAAATGTCCGGCATAATTTTAAAGGCAGCATGGTGACGTAGAATGCAATCGATTTTTCCTTTGCCAATTTTCTTTAAATGTGAATTTCGTCCAAAAATAAACAAACAAAAAGATGCCCCAAATTTTGAAAACCACTGACTTTTTTTTGTTAATTTTTCATGTTAATCCAGTTGTTGTGTAGTTGCCATAGAGAAAACAATATTTTAATTGTAGTTCAATAATAGAATATCAAAATTTCTCCATGGCAACTACACAACAACTGGATTAATATGAAAAATAAAAGTGGTTTTCAAAATGTGGGGCATCTTTTTGTTTGTTTATTTTTGGACGAAATTCACATTTTAGAGAATTATGTCGGATATTTACCTAACAGCCTGTATATAGGGAGAGAGGGATCACAAGGTGTATCAAGATAGAGGAAACACGATTTTTCTCGAAAAGACAATGTGTGAACAAGTTGGGAAAAAAAGAGTTTACCCAAATAATTGGATGGTAGTATTTAAATTTTCCGGAATAAACCGGAAGTACAGGATATCAAGGACAACTTTTTAAATAGAAACGTACGGCGTGTTTGGTATATTTGGATAAAGCTTTTGAAAAGGAACAACTTTTACATAAACATGTTTTTAATATCTGTTACGGTTACTTATAATGGCTTGCAAGTATTTTTATTTACAAGTGTTCAAAGTTGCTTTCCATTTTGAACACTTTCGCATCCTTACTCTTTAATTAACAGTAGATCGGAGCATAACAAAAAATATTGCACGTTCAAGTCGTACCTATTTGAAAGTACTTGAAGTACCTCCAACGCGGACACTTCTAATTAGTTTAAATTAGTTGTCAAAATAAGTATAATTTATTTTATTTATGTTTAAAGGTATATATTAATGAATATAAATGTCATATATTTATGAATATATCTTGCAAAATTGAGCGTTTTTCTATTATAATTTCATACTTCGATCTTATATGACTTCGCGCCCCCCCGACGAATCTTTCACGTCCCACTCACCCGGTTGAGAAACGCTGAATTAAAGCATATTTTACATTATACTTTTTAAATTTTTCTTCCCTAGTAAATTTTTTATTTTTGTTCTAAATAAAAATAGAAAAACTTAGAATATGTATATTTAAGTGTTTGTTTTGCTGCCCCTAAGAGCGGGAGCCGCCCCTTTCGCCCCTGTCTTTCACCGCTGCTGCTGACAACAGTCCTTCCCCAAAATATAAACGGTACTTCTATAAGGATTTCCATGCAGGTCGCGTACGTTCTTCGTTGTATGCAATTCTTATACGTTGGTAACCTATTTATTACTATATGCCTTGAGCTATACTAAAATTATTTTCCATCTCAATGTATACGGGAATCGTTTTACTAATTACAAAGAACGTCGTAATTCATACAATTCATATATCTGTCTAGAGCATGAAATGTTGATTTTTCTCTCGTGAATTTCCTCCCTGCGGATGTAAAAATAAAAATCATTTCTTTGTTTTCAATTTTACGATTGAAAATTCTTTATTTTTACTGAATAATTTCCATCTCTTTATATTTCACTAATGGAAGAGAACTCAGGAAAATAATAAAAATAAAAAATATATTAAATGATAAAGACGAAGAGTATTTCCATTCACATACAAATTAAAATTTTATTTTCAAAAGTAGTAGGGACATCTAGCGAACACAACTGCTGAAAATCAGCACTCAACATGATTACTTGGTGATTACTTCTATACTTTAATATTAATTTCATTATTCAGTTGTATATTTATACATTAATATGGTATAACTTGTTATCACCTTTTATGTAAATGAGTAAAAAATTTGATAGCGAACACTTCATTGGATTTGTCCTGTTTGTGTTGTTTGTGTAACATATAATAGTTGTGTTCGCTGAACGCACCCAATGTTAGGTATACATTAAGGTATTGAAGTGTTAGAACGTTTCAAAATAGGATACGAAAATTACACTTATTTCAAAATATTCGACAACTAAGATTTCTCAAATTAGTGGCAACCACTCCCAGGTTGCCACCTCACCGTAATCTTAGGCTTAGGCATAGGAACTTGAAGGCTGATACACGGATCGCACTGATAACAGTGATAAACAAACCAACGAAAAAAGAAACCAGTGGAAACACAACTTGACAGTCCCACAACACACAGAACGATAAGTAGTTGTCCTGCAACCTAAGACCAAACCCAAGATAGTTAGGTAGTATCCAACTTCGCCAAAACAGAAATAAGTGTTATCGATTCAAGGAACTGTAACGGTTCATTTCAACTTTATGCAGAATTGTAACTGTTGTTCTCAGAATTCACACCTTCATAACACAACAGAACACAAACTACAGAACACAAACTAATTTCAGTTTGTGTTCTGTACAGATTACTTGATGGGCGAGAGAGCTTGTAACGGCGTGGCAATTCTAGTCAGAGACACTTGGTATCACAATTCTGTAGAAACCGACACTGAATTACCGGATATAACAGTTCGTGTTGTAGTTCCTCTCCAGGTGATGATTTGTCCATCTATCTCCAATCTGTAGTTAGAATCGGCATCCAAAATGTCGTAAATGTCATCGATCAGATTCCGCATCCCTTCATAATATTGAATGACTTCAACGTCCACAATGTATGTTAGGGATCAGTGCTAAGTGAACGATGGGGACGGGTTCCCTGAAGAATATGTTCAATGATCTGAACCTTAACTTTCTGAACGATGGTAGTACCAAACACTGAAATTTTTGCTTCATCGTTTGAATGGGAGGTGCACTGGTGGTAGTAATCACTTTCCAGTCCTCTTAAACCACTGCACAGTATTCTTTCTGAAACTCGCTGAGCACAGTGGGTACTAGGGAAAGCTGATCAAACTCGTCGACAAAATCTCTTTCGAAGATGTAGCTAATTTGACTGTTAAACCTAGTTTATAACACAAGCATAGCACGTACATATGGATGAGTACAAAGGAAGAGACTATTGTTAACATATGTTTCTAATAAACTGAACAAAAACTGCCCTGTGATTATTTATGTGTAATGTATCCATTATAAATGAAGCATTAATGAAGAGGTGAATCCTTTCACGGATTCATTCACTCGCGCTGACAAAGGTAGCATATCACTATCATTCACACAACCTTATCGATATCCAACTCCCTAGTGGAACGAGAATAGAGATTCAGCTCTACGTGAAAGGATATACAGTTTGAACGTTCTTCGTCGGTGTCCAATAGTGGTCAATATGTGCTAAAACATGAGCTAAGAGGATTGTAAAAGAGAATAAGCGCGAATCATGGTGTATAGTCCGGAAAATCTTCGGGCGTAATACATCTGCTACCAATCGTAGCCATCTTGGCAGCAAACGTATAAACTCCAGCTCTCAAACTTTCTAGCTTCCTTTGAGTTTTTAACTCAGAAAGCAACTATTGAATCCATACCTCTTAATTTCCTTTCAGGAAATGATAAAGTATACAATCTGCTTTTTATTCGCGATGAGCTGGAGTTTACGTTATCAACGTACAAAAATAGATCTCCTGGGGGGGATTATTCTCATTAGGACCTAATTATCTAATTATTATCTTTTGTAATATCTTTTATTATTAAAATTAAACGTTCTTTTTCAAGCATCTGCTGTTTAAGTGCATACGAGTATACACCTATTAAAAGTGAAATTTATTACGGGCTTTGCGGCAAAATTCTTACTAGAAAACGGCACCACGGGACTAAAGTTTGTTTCATTACGTTGAAAATCCCGTTAATTGCAGAAACTTCTCAAGCGCCACAACATATAGTGTTTCTGAGCTAAAATTCGTGATTCCTACAGTTGACCTTCCTGTAAAATTTCAGTAGTTCTTCTGCCTAAAATATATTCTTAAATATTTCTTCTTATTCTTTTTCTGTGCGCACAGTTAGTCGAGTCAACTTTTGGCCTCACTCGCACAAGTCCTCCATCTCAATCTGTTAATTGTCAGACCTTTCTATGTATCCCATTTACCAATTCTTGTTAGACTTTCGATTAGTTCAGTAGTGTCCAACCCTTTCCCATGGTGGGGCCATGTTAAAAGCTAGATATGTTTCACGGAACACATTGATGTGAACCGATAGTCACATATTCAACAATGAGAGCAGGAGGAAAGAAATATATTAAGAACGTGAGAAAATAAATTCACAAAAACACTTGTGGGCTAAAAATGAGATTCGGACACCACTAAGTTTGGTCACACCATCTCTTACGACGCCATTCTACTGACGGGTTCTAAATCTTTATTTTCCATATATTTATTATATTCAGTTCTTTCATCCGCATTACGATTCAGTTCTTTTGTGATACTCAGCTTTGAATACAGTTCTTGGATGTTTGATGATTTTCCATTTACTATTTATTTGAACGGGATCAAAGATAATATTAAGTTTCAAACACTTTTTTTAATAATTTTGTTTTTAATTGGTTAAGTTGATTTTTATTTTCCAGTTTCATCTTTAAAATATGGTAGGTATTAAGTAATTAACCCTGCCAAGGAACGATCAGAATTTAATAAAGCCAGTTTGCAAACTGTTGCTGGATGAGTCTGCTCTGGCAATATCCGACAGTGCGAAGAATTTGGGGTTAATTTTTAACGATAAATTAAATTTCTCTCAGGACATTAGGACATTAGTTACATAGTAAAACAGCCTATTTTAAGCTAAAGATTATCTATGGAGACAATGCCTGAACCAGGCAATTAGGCTAAAACTATGCAACCCCCTTGTATTGAGTCTGTTTACTTATGGTAGTGTAGTCTACGGACCTTGTCAAATTGCAGCTTACATAAAAAAAAAATTAAAAAAATCAGAAGGTCCAAAATTCATGTTTGCGTTTCGTTTATGGTGTACCAAGGTGTTCGCATATCTACCCATACCTACACTTGTCTACATGGCTTGACATGAAACAAAGAACACTTTCTCATTCTCTTGTCATTTATCATCAAGTGTTAATTCACAAAACTCCTTATTTATATAACAAAATTACCTTCAGATCTGATGTGCATAATGTTAATATAAGATTTAAGGGTACCCTTTCTCCACCTTCTTACATAACTGCAACATTTAAACATAGCTTCTTATTTGACATTGGCGCTAAATATAATATTATTCCTGCGAACCTTAAATCTTTTAGCTTAATCTCTTTTAAGAAACATATAAAGAAGCTCTTCTGAGATAAAGTTTTTAAAAGTCTTTACTTTTAATAGGTTCATCTTGCCCTTTTAATTTAACTGTTCTTTTCAGACTTAATTCTACCCAAGTTAGGGAACGTTAATACTCGCATGCTTTAATTTTGGTTGATAATTGTGTAATTGTCAATAGCAAAGAATCCTGGTTCTTTGTGTAAATATGTGCAATATTTCTATTTACTTTCTTACTTCTTGAGGGCTCATGAGCAAGAGAAGTCCTTCTGTTTTTACAATGACAATGACAATGACAATGTACAAATTATTAATATTATTGTTATTATTCGGAACAGTCTACTTCTAAAATTTTGTACTGTGGATATAAAATAAATAAATAAATTAAATTAAAGTAAAATTAATATTAAAAAAGTAATGAGGAAAAACAGTTAATTGCAGAAATCACTTATTAATTACGAAAACATTTTTTTAGAGTCCCAAAAAGCATAATGTTTTCACAAAACCAAAACAGTGTTTAAGTATGATTTTTTTTTTTTTAAATTAATGATTTATTTTTATTATCTAAAAATCTTTATTAGCGAAGTAGGAGCTTTTTTCTTTTATTATCTCAAAACATGATAAACTAGAGATAGATGATTTTTGAAATAAACGATTTAAACTAATTTTCAATATGTCAACAGAGGTCTGGATTAAGCCTTACACAAGGTTTAGTTACCAGCGTTTCAATTTGAATTTGTTATCAATGGTGTACATATGTGTAGACACGTCACGAATGATTTGTAGAGGTGCTTTTCTCGAAATATCGAAATAGTTCCGTGACATTTAATTTATTACATGACAAGTGATGGCAAGTTTGATGTATGCTCTTTTTGAAGTACCTGGCTTGAATTTCAGCGTTGACAACCTATTTTGTTTGAAGAGAGAGTGTCGGCATGGCTTCCTTTATTCTATTTACACCCGTACACTCATCAAAGGTCGAGGATCGTTGATTTTATTAGATACCCTCTATTTTTATCTCGGTAGTCATACCACAGCGCACTCAGTTGTTCACAGACTTATTTAATTATGCAGTATTAATAGTGATTTGACCTTTACTAGTGCAATGGCATTTTCAAAATAAATTGTGGTCACGCATAGCGAGCTTGAGCCACTTAAAAAAAGCACAGACATGTTTCGTAAACATACTTATTTGTTCCGATTATTTTTATCAAGATGCCGCGCTTTTGCTCTTTAACAAGTACTTTTACACGATCGTGTATCTATAAGTGCCCAAAGCATACTTCTTTCCACATGACCAGTTACAGAACTAAATTCATGTTCGCAAGAACACAGAACAATATCGCCAGTGAAACGTGATAATTGACAAATTCGATCGACGAACAAGGTTTGGCGGTCAAAACCATTTAATGAAAAAAGGACAATATTGAAACAAAATATTTTTTAATATAATTTCTTTCAGAATTTATCTATTGCCCGGTTGCATAAAAATCTTACAATTAGTAAAATGCTAAATCTATATATAAAACAAGAAAATGCGTTGCAATAATATAACACAAAACTCGTTGCAAATTAAAACGCAAAAATAAGCGTTGTAAATCTTATATCGAGTTTTGGTTAATGTTCCGTGTTAGTCCACCACGACTAGGCTGTATGCTTAAAATGAATTATATTATAGCATTAGAAACGAGAAAGCATGGTCGTAAGAGCCAATAGTAATCAATCATACATCTGTAGTTGGCGGAGAAGTACACGTTTTTAACATGAAGACACGTCCGAATATAACTGATATTTTAGGAACTTTTTATGAAGTTAATATTTTCAAAATATGTATACTATACATCTCATTAAAAACGGATAAAAATTCCTTATGAGTACTTGTTTATATACGTCTATCAAGTTTCAGTTTTTTCTGTCCAAAATTTTTGATAACTAAACCTAACATAATTAGTTTTATCATTGATTGTTTGCATATAGTGAAGATTTATAAATGCTTTACACAGTTTTAATACATTTGCATAACTAAGCATCTATGTGACATCATGCATCTAACGCGACAAAAAACGAAATGTTCATCAAAATATGTATACTATAAATCTCATTTAAACTATTTAAATGTGATTTTAAGCGCATAAATATTGAAATTTCATTATTCACGTTTTTCTTTAAATACGTTAATACAATGTTAATAAACACTTATTAAATAATTGCTTGGATTTCAGAACGGATAACTATCAAGTACTTATTTAGATTTCAGTATTGAATAAAAATATTGGAAATAATAAAGTGAATCGTAAATGTTGTTTTGAAAGAAAGAAGTGGCGCTTCGCCAGGGCCTAATCTCATTCTAACTAGCATACGCGTTTTCTCTGACGAGTTATTTGTGGTGGACTTATACGGAACATCAACCCGAGTTTTATCCAGCTGTCAAATCTAACATAAAGTAAGATTATATTTTTATATTAATATAAAATTGTATATAAAAAGCGAATTAAACAATTAACTGATAAAAATATGTTTAAAATGAGTAATTTATTATATTTCAAAAAATAATTGGGGCAGTTAATATAAAGTTACATTTTTTCCATTGTAAACTGTCGCCACTAAAACAGTCCATCCATTTGAATTTTATGCGTATCAAATGAAATTTAAAACTCAAATACGGGATAAAATTCGATTTAGCTACAACTATGACCGGTTGCATAAAACATTCCTATTTCTAGCCCTTTGCTCTCCAGCCTAGTGACTCATATAGTATACCAACAACTCCAGCACTATATTAGTTACTTTCGTACATTAGCAAGTTTTTGCGGTTAAGTCATTAGCAAGGGAGGTTTTTAAAAATTTAAATTTTGTAGTTTTCCCGCCATAACTCTCCAAATGTTTATCTAATCAAACAATGCATTTAGATAAAAGATTTGTCTTCTTCTTCTAAACAATTTTTGTAATTTAATTTTTTGCTGAAATTACACTGATTTTTCCTTAAAGAGAGAAACCCTTAAAATTCGCAAATTATCGCCGGACGTTTAAGTGTTAAGATAAACACACACATCAGTTTATACAAAAGCGCTTAAATAAGTAAAACGTGAATTTCAAGTTCATATTTTAAATGTCGCATTATCGGCGACAACGGAGTGCAAAGGGCTAGTTTTATTTAAAATTGTTGTAACTTTAAAACTAGATGTAAGTTAGATGATCCGCTGAAGTAACATTTCTTCTAGTTTAAACGGAAAATAAGCCACACACGTGTACGTGTTTCTGGAAAGAATAGATTTGTACAAAATTTTTAAGAAAGGATTGTTTTTCAATTCCCTGCTTTATTCATATTTTCCACTTTCCTCTTAAAGGCAGTTTGAGAATTTTTGAACATTTCTTCTTTAATCCTCATTTCATCAACATAAGTACCATCTTAACACTCTAAGGCCCAGTTGCACAGTTACCGCTTAAGTATTAGTTTAGCTAAACCTTAAGCTTCAGCTTAAACCAAATACTTAAGTGTCAGATGTTGCACAGTCAAAAATAAAAAAATACTTAGCTAAGCCAACTGATATGGTAAATTAATCAAGTTCAAATTATCAAACCGATGCCTATAGACGGGAGTGCGGCGAGGGCGAATAAATAAATTAATGTATAACATTTCCTCCTCATAATCATCATCATATTCCTCATTCACTTCAACCAAATTAATTTTATCCATTTTAATATGACAGATAACCAAAAATTTGCAGCAATCTGACAGCTTATTTTGGTTAAACAAAACAAATCTACCACTTAAGTATTTTCCTATTTAAGCTTAAGTTTAAACCAAAAACTGAAACTGTGCAACAACTAAACCATAAACTAAAACTTAAGCCTAAATAAAAACTTAAGCGGTTACTGTGCAACCGGGCCTAACAGTTTTTTCATTGCTGAGGTTGCTTCCTTTTCACGCTATTTTCTCTCTGTCGTTACCCTATATTTTCTAGTGAATCGCAATTACCTTCCTATCAAGTCTAACGCGACAGTTCTTATCTTTTTTACTAGTTTGTGACAGATCACGTTATTCCTCCATATTCTTTCTGATTGCGTGTTAAACTTTTTTCTCTTATGATCTTGTCATCTATTTCTGCATCTATTTTCCCTGAATCCGAATAATAAATATGTGCCTTTTTTAAACAAAACGTATTAGTTATGATTAAACAATGGCGGGTGCTACTAAATAGGATGGCGGTCGCCAAAGTGCGATTAGGCATACGTTTGAGGTCTCCTGGAGTAACCGACGGAAAGGAAACAGAGAATACAAAGTGATATTTGCATAAGAAGAAGACGATGTAATATACATGCTCAGGAAATTAAAAGAGGAGTAAGAAACCTGGGAATTAGACATTAATTTTAAAATGACGGAATATTTGTGTATTAGAGGACATCGAAGATCGAAGTCGGTACAAACGTCAACCGCTACCTCTCAGAAGCCGAATGCAAGGTGAAGGCGCAATTGAACTCCATCAGCCCTAGCCTTTCACAGATTGTAGAGCTCCGCTTTGGGAATTACCATTAAATTGGCATCAGCAGATATATTCTTTACAATGACGGTTCGTCGTGCACTTCTATTACAATAGGCGCGTTTAGCAAACGCAACTGTTGCTGAACGAGCCCGCTGACTATATGCTTACTGTAAGCAGCTTACCAATTGAATAAGCGACCAATTTGTACGCTCTTGGCAGCAAGTGGGTGTTTTTTAACTTCAAATAGTTTGTCAAAAAAGTGTCAGAAGCAACTTTAAAATATCCTTAATTATAGGACCAAGTAATAAATTAACAGCCAGCAGTTTCCGCTTGCTGTTCATTTAGCAAACTTGCGACAGTTGTACTCACATAGTAAACAGTTTGAATGCTGATTCTCAGAACCTGCGTTAGGTAAACGCGGCCAATAAAAAGTTACCTTAGAATTATGATTAGCAGCATGCCTCTGATGCCGGAATTACCCGGTTATGAAACAATTTAAGTATTATATGAACTTACATTAAGTAACAATTGTGTTAAAGTCCGCACATAACGTTAAATAACTTGATGTTGTTTTGTTTTGGGTTGTAGGCGGTACTCCTCCAGAATCGAAGCTTGTAATACATTATACCCGTGTTGCTAATGTGGTTTATACAGGTTGTTCGGACACGCACGCTCAGAGCACTTTCACTTGTTCCACGGTCGTGAAGTTGTCAAAAGTTTCGCCGACTTTTTGAGTAAGTTGTAATTATTGTTTAGTCTGAACAGTTTGACAAACGACCTATTATTCTCTATAATGAGAACAATACACTAAGTTATTTATTGCTTTGTTTTCATGCTGAGTTAGTCTTGACAACATAATTCTGAAACATGCATTAACAAAGATTTACTTGTGATATTCGCAGATATATGCTGCTCATTCATATGTTCTATAACAGGAATAAAACAAAATAATACAGAAGGAAACTAACAGCTGAAACTAACTATAGGATGTATTCTGGAAGCTTAATGCTCAATTAAATTCTTGTGTGTATACTCTAATATCACATACTATAGATTAAACAAGACAGAAACGATATGTTGGAAGTTTGCGAGATAAATAAGATATATAAAGAAAAATTAAGTGCTGCTGACATGGATTTCTGGAGATGCTGTGGTACCTGACCATATTAGAATTGATAAGAGTGTAAAAGAAAACGTATTAATGTCTATATATAAATATTAATAATGTTCATGTCCTTATATTAAAAAATAATAATAAAAAAAACAATTTACACAAAAATATGTCACACACCAATGCGGAAAAATTCAGGACTTACAAAATGCGCATGAGAGCTGACGCCGCTATACCAAAAACGGAGCGCATTAGAGTACAGAGAGAGGAGAACGCGGACATATTCACTTAAACCTGGGGTTCTTAACCATTTTGAGTTACGACTCAAATTAGGGAACTACGTTCATGTCGCGACTCAAAAGAGAAAAATAAGGTAACACAAAAAAATAAAATAAAAACCGTATGATATGGATTTTACAACTTACTATCCAGGATAATGAAAAATAATTCGTAAATTTAAAATTTTTCTCCGCGACCCATAGAATATGCGTTTTAACGCAAGATGAGATTTTAGACATTATGTCTAGCGTATTCACATTTTTCTAATTTGCTTTCTTAATTGTGATGATGATGTAACAAACCTAGTAACAAACAAGAAATGAATCTAAACAAGAATGTTCAGCCCAAGATTTCCGTATTTGCTCCTGGAGTCCAAAAATTCTTCAAATCCGCCGATACAACAATACTTGCTTTGACTTTTAAGCATATGTTTGGGTTAGGGTCTAACCTGCCACATCAAAAGAGAGAACTAGAAGAATATAGCATCGAACTATGTGCTGTCTTAATTTAAGCTAGAGATGTTGTATTTTTTCAAAGTCAATTCGTTCCGAACTTGAATTCTTGGCTATAGTCTGATCCCAGGATTAAGCTCAAACAATCGAGGTAATTTAATTTTTATTTCACTTTTACGCGAAAACGTAGCAAAACATATCGATAAAACTAACATAACTTTCTTGAACATATTGCGTGCCAGAGTGGCGAGAACAGAAGACAATCGTGACAAATAGGGCATATTAATCGCGCCAATTCTGTGTGATTGTGGAGAGGAACAAACTACCCCACAATTAACTAACTGTCCAATGTGTTCTATCGACGACAGGCAGATGATCTGAAATTATCAGCACCTAATCCTCTTGATATAGCCCGTTTTCAGGCTGAAATTGTTTAATCTCTGATGAATGTGTCTGACACGAAAGAAGAATAACATGGTTTTAAGTCAATCTAATGGAACATAACTACAATGCTGTTTTCCATTAGGAACAAACTCATTTGTTTCTCAAGCAACCTTTACATGGTTTAGACATATAATGCTTTGAGAATTCACCAGTTTATTATAAATGTTTTCCTATTCCCAATCTTCATTGTTCTCTACCCTGACATTGCTCTTCGTTATGTAATCTTTTCGTCGTTGAATTTTAGATTTTATTTTCTTCTAGGTATTTCAATTATTCTGCTTCCTCCTGCTCTAAATACATATTATACTACTATTATAGATTGTTTATTGCTATATGCAGAAGATTTGGTAGGTGATTACCAGTTTGGGTTTTGGCACAATCGTTCCACGATGCACCAGATATCTACCAACGGAGAAATAATGAAAAAATTCGTTGAATAGAGTATAGAAATCTACCACCTTATTATTGATTTCAAAGCAGCTTATGACAGCATCGTGAGAAACTTTGGGAAAGCATGGAAGAACTTGGAATACTTGGTAAACTAATTACATTATAAAAAAGAAAATTGTAAAATGTTACATCACAAGTTAAAATACAAAATGTGGTGTCCAAACACTTTCATTCTCAAAATGGACTTAGACGCCTTGTCTAAGAACTCTATTATCTAACACTGCATTGGAATATCTAGTCAGAAGAGTTAGTGCAAACTTAAATTTAGACCATGATAACACCATATATGCCCAGCAATATCAATTGCTAGCCTATGCAGACGAAATTACTATCATTAATAGAAAGAAAAACAAAATAAGGCAGATATTCGAATAATTAAAAAAAAAGCTAGGAAAGCTAGTATTCATACAAGTTTTCAAAAGATCTAGGAACAGTGAAGGTTTCTTAGTCACATGTAACTTACAATTTTGAGAATGTGAATAATTTTATCGTATAAATCTTAGAAGCTTTCTAAAACTTATAAGGTTGAGCAATTTGTGTAGAAAACTAAAATTTATCCTCTACACATCTCTAGCCCCATTGTCTTCTATAGATATCAGAAACATGGTGCTTAACGAAGGCAGCTGAAAGTCTACTCTGCTCCTTCAAAAGAAAAATACTTCGCTACATACTTCGACTAGTCCGAGAGAAAGATGTTGATGCATAAGATGAACTATATAGGATATATCAAGAACCGGATGTAGTCAAAATGGTTAGAGTAGAAAGACTTCAACAGATAGGTCATGTACAGAGAATTAACAACAGTAAATCGACTAAGAAATGAATTTTAAGAACTCCGCTGGGTAAAAAATGTGCAGGCAGACCGCGCACAAGGTGGATGGACAATGTGCAGCGTGACCTACCACAGCTGGACATCAACAATTAGCGAAAAGTTGTCATGTACAGAGTTCTGGAAGAGGCTAATAAAGGAGACCAACACCCACGACGGGTTGTAGTGCCATGAAGAAGAAGAAGAAAAAGATTGAGCAATGCAGCCATCAGCCATAAATATCTAAATATTGTGAACAAATTGATATTAAATTAGTGTTCAAATCTGTCTCTCCCTTCCCTATTTGGTTGAGCGAAAATATGTCCTTGGTGGCCCGAAAACGACTCTCGCCCTGTTCAGCCCAGATATTGAACCGGGTACTTCTTATATGGCCACCCCTGGTTGCAACCATACTTCCTACAAAATACAAAAGCTTTGATTTTCTGGAAGTTGTCCAGTGAGTTATAGGTGGAATATTTATGGTGGGAATTAGGGCGATACCTGATCTTGTGATGGTCCAAAAATGTATCCACAAATATTAAATCGGGGTTCCGAAAATCAATAAAATAGAACCAAATTCTGTGAAATGAATTTTAAAGTACCAAAAATATATAGAATTATACATCTTTCTACTTATTTATTCTTAGAATAAATTATTGACATCAGTAATAATATTCGTCGAATAAATTGGCTCACAGATAAATAAACAAGTGTCAAATATTCAAAAATCCCAAAAGAATAATTACGAAATGAGTACACGTGAAAAATATTGGTAATTCGGTTGGATTACTACCAACAATTATTATTAAATCTAACTTCTGTACATCAACAGGCCTGCCAAATTATATTTACGTACATGCATTTAAATTCATTCATTGAAGTCATTTCCGTTTTATTTCAAGATTTATGTTGAACTACGAGTGCCAATTAAATTTCTAGAAATGATATAATACGAAATCTAGATAAACGTAATTTCGTGTTTGTTGCCAAAGAGGAAAACTTCCTAAAATCAACAATAGCATCCGTAATAAATTTGAAATAAGTGATCAAAATATAAAAATAAACAAGTAAAAATTACCAAGTGACGACAACTTGTCACTTACATGTTTCTGACTGCCTGTTCGGTAGAAACTGTGGACAAACGTCTGACGAAACGTCACATTGACCCCGTGACTTTCACATATATATCGGAGGTCTAGAAATGGAAAACCTACCTTATCTGCCCCTATACGTCACCTAGGACTTGAAAACCTACTTTTTATTTATTATTTAATGTACATTAATGTGACACAGGAGTAGTACACTTTGAATTTTTTAAAGTTAACGAATTCTTTGTATTATTTAACTAATATGAAGGATTAAGTATGTAATTATGGCCCATCTCTATTCCATACAGTATTAAAAACGTGATATATTTCACAACCATATCAGCTGGGTGTTAAATAAACACAACAAAATAATTTGTTCTCAGATACAAACATTAAAAAACAAAAAAAAAAAAAAATAACTATTCTCAATAAATGAAGAAAATAAAGGAGTGAAAAGGAGCATTTTGTATCCCATTACATATTAATAGTAAACACATGATCAGTATTAAATTCATCTTCCATTAAATGGTAAAAGAAAATCAATTTTCTGATTTTGTGGTTCAGGAGTTTTCGATTTGTGGTCTGTAGTAAAAGCCTGCTTCTATTATATACTAGGGAAAAAAGTTAGAAAAAGTATAATGTACAACAGGCTTTAATTCATTTGAAAAGAAAAGCATCACAGTTCGTATGTAGAAGTCAAAATATCGGTCGTCAAGGATTAAATTTGTAGTTAATAATATTGTCAACTTTAACAGCTTATTATTTGACATTGGCTTAATATTTTACCGTTCTGTATCTTTTTTTTTTGTTGGAAAGTTACACATTTCGCCTGTTTAAAGAAATCATTGTATGTTCTAAAAAAAATAAAAAACTTTTTTTTTAAATTAATTTTGTTGAAAATGGAACGGTCGAAATTCGCACTATTATAAAGTATGAGTTCTCACGTGAAACTACAGCATCGAAGACCGCGCGATACATTAATAGTGTATCTACTCTAGCGTTACTACGCAGCAGACAATTTCAAATTGGTTCGCCAAATTTCGTACAGGTAACTTAAAAACAAAAAAACAAAAAAAAAAAAAAAACAAAAAAAAAACTTGACTCATCGATCACAACATACTGGACGAAATGATGCAAAAACTTAAAGAAAAACAGCCACGATTGGTCAACAGATCTATCTTATTGCATGACAACGCTAGACCACACACTGCACAAATAACTGGGGCAAAACTACAGGAATTGGAGTTGGAACTTCTTCATCATCCTTCATACTCACCAGACTTAGCCCCTACTGACTACCACTTCTTCCGCAATTTGGACAACTTTTTAATAGGAAAACAGTTTAATTTCGACAATGCTGTAAAACTGGCCTTCCAGGAATTCATTGACTCTCGTCTGCCAGGGTTTTACACCACCAACCCAAACAACCTGCCGCTTAAATGGCAAATGTGTATAGACAATTTGGGTGCATACTTTGATGAATAAAATAATTCCTTATATTTGTAAGTCATCAAAAGTCAAAAAAGTTTGTATATAGAGTGGTTCGTATATTGAGAGATTCGTAAGTCGAGGTACAATTGCATAAGCAAATTTACTTTGCCATAACTAGTATTTGGAAGTTAAATTATTTAAGTTAAGATTATCTATATCAAAAGGATGTTTCAAGTAAGGTACGCCACTACATATTCTAATAAAAGGGCGTAGTTTGGCAGGTCTTGCCCAGGACGCCAAGAGTTAGCGCCGGATCTGGGATCAAATCAGACAAAAAGTCTACTCGTATATGCCTGGCTATTGAAAGTAATTTATTTAACTTTTTGAGGCATATCAGAGTTAAAAGTGTCCCACCTTTTTGATACGTAAATATGTACGGTGGGGTATTTTTTATACCACGTCGAAAAATTACAAATGCCACCAGAACAAAGGTTTTAAAGTATCCCCCCTATTTAAACTAGTTAGTAATTTCAGTAACAGATGTCATACTGGTATTTGTTTGAGTGATCAACTTTAAACTTGTCAGTATAGGTTTAACTAACGATGACGAAATTTTCATCCCAAATTAAAAAAGAAAAAAAAAAAAAGAAAAACGTGCTGTATAAGTCACCCTATAATTAACAACTTGAATAACTTTTTATTTATTTTTGTGTTTGTTTTGTAATTTTAGTTCCTTATTAGTTAAAATAAACCAATTTTGTTAGAATTTATAAAAATAAAATTTCTATGCAACATGGGTTTCTTTATTTTCTAAAATTCCGTGGCTCACAAAGTTAATAGACCATATGCCAAAAAGTTGAAAGGGGGTGTCGAAATTAAACGTTGTATCTGATATTCAAAGGACTCAAGATGTTCCATAGTAAATGTTCGAAGCAGATTAGGCACTGGGTTGAATTCAAATAGTAATTAGATTATTACCATATTTACATTATTATCTATTTACCTGTAATAAAAATAAAATCTTTTATTGTTATTGAGAATTAATAAAAACAATTTAAACATATTTTTTTATTCTAATTATTATACACATTATTATACATAGTAAATACAAAACGGAATGTCAGTACAGTCCAAAATTTCACTCTTAATAGAGTCATTTAAACCAGTCACTTATAAAGTTGTTAACAACTTCTTTTAGTTAAAAACGAACCTAATTTTAAAACTAAAGTATAGGAGTAGATGCTGATGTAGCAGGAAAATAATTAGTTTGCAAATTCCTTCTAACCACTTGCAATATTTCAATTCTAGTAGCAAACTTAATATCTTCATCCATTTTCTTAAAGGATGGTAATAAGGAGAGAAGAAACATTTTATCTTCATCATCCTCTTCCGGTGGTTCTCTTTGGCGTTTTAAGAGGGTTCGTAAAATGTCGGATTCGGTGTATTCTTTTTTCGGTCGTTTTCGGGCAGGTGTTATTTCTATCACAGGTTCGTAAATTTCTGATGGCTGGAGATCATCGTCATTTTCTTCATCGTACCCTTCAAGGTGTTCCATAGATTTTTCAGGTTCATTTTTTATTTCTTCGTGTTTTTCATTAGGGTCTGATTTTATTTCTGGATTCCTTTCTGTGTTCCTAAAAATTAGTTTTTTTTTTTAAATTAAATATGAATACAAAATATATTTATTATACGAAGTTTACCCCAAAATGAATTAAAGAAGCTATGCTATGCTAATGACCAGAATTGACATATATTGCTAGAAATTGAAGCATATCCCCCTTAATTACTTTACCCTTATCGAAATATTTCAGTCTCTAACACGCCATGATACAATTTTCTGACATTTCTATTAAATCTGATTCAAAGCTAATCAAAGTCATAAATAAAATTCGTTTTTATTTATTGCCTATTAGATACAATAGAAAATCCATTAAAGATATAAAAGACTATATCAAATCAATTCGATACAGCTGTAGTATTTAGGAAAGATATAAAATATATGATAATTAAACTTCGTAAGCCCACGCTTGACGTTCCTGTTAGGATTTCCTACATCTTATTTAAAACATTGTTATCTTTTTATATTATTTATTGAATTTTATAAGTAGCAGGAAATTATGTATGATGGTACTTGGTCTAATTTAGATCTTTACTGTTGCTTCTAAATTTTTTCTGTATTACTTAAAATATGAATCTTCGCCATAATGATCATATTCAGTTACACGTCTCGCAAATTCTTAATACAGGTTGGGTATCCTCAATTCGATATTTCAAAAATCGAAAAACAAAAACCTAATTTTTTTGAAAAATACTGGCATAGTTGTCGAAAAGAAAATGGGTGTAAAAGAGCATAATTTAACATAAATATAGTTAGAATAAGACTAGAAAATGGTAAAACTTTATAAAGTTTGTATTTTATAATTGAAACCTTGTTAATTCAGATAAATCTGCACAAGAAAACTAAAACCGAATTTAAGCAAAAAATCAGGACTACTATCTAGAAACATATAGTAACAAAATATAGTAACAGCCCATATCATAAATGACTACAAAACATGGATCTGAACAAAGAAAGACCAAAAACACCTCACAACTTTTAAAACAAAGGACTTTGCCGAATATTTGACTCCATCTACATTAAAGGTAAATCGATGTGGAGATGGTCGTGTCCGTAGTGAATATAAGTGGAAAGGTTGTACGGGTGTCGGACATAAATGAAAACAACTATCTACAGCTGACCAGTTTCGGAATAGTTTATTCCTTCATCAGAGCTGCTACATACACTTAACACTGTTATCTCAGGTATGGTTTACAATGTTATACTTATATTATTATTATATTCATTTATTGTTATACTATGTACATTTATACTGTATTTCGATTCTCCTGTATGTAGCAGCTCTGATGAAGGAATAAACTATTCCGAAACTGGTCAGCTGTAGATAGTTGTTTTCATTTATGTCCGACACCCGTACAACCTTTCCACTTATTAAAGGTAAAGCAAGACCAAAAGCATTGGACCACTATAATCAAAGCCAAATATCACACAGGATATAATACGTCTTAAATAAAGGTAAACCACGGAACTTTATTTCCATTCAAATCAATTTAAAGTGAAAATGAGCCTCAGGAATGACATCGAAGTATTTTGCTCATATAAGAATGAAATGTGGACGATTATGATGACTGAAAGAAGACTTATCGGCAAAGCAAATCTGAAAGACCGAAGTAGTACAAGACCGTAAAAAAAATTTGAGTAAGGACAACACTCAATCCGACTGATTTTCTTTTCGACAAGTGATTAGCTTGCATATAACTGCAAAATAAATAAATAAATAATAGGTTGCCAACGCTTAGATAGGCGTATAAGGGACAAAGAAGGTAAGTATTTATAACTGTAAAAACAGGCGATTATTCTTGTTCTTCAGATATGAGGAACCACGCTATAGAGTGATCGTATAATATGATATACGAGGTCGAGTAGGTAAACTTTAACAATATTTTACTTTTTTCTCAAATGCCCAAAAAGTTGAAGAAAAAGATAGTAAAGAAATCAAGCATTATGATAAAATAATATATACAAAATGACAACATTTATTTGATAAAACTGTAAATGCCTCAGCCCATCCGCACAAAGGATCGATATATCATTTCTACGCATAAAAGGAAGATTAAATTTTTATTAGTCATATATTTTTGAAGAAAAAGAAAACATGAGAAAATAAGTTTTCTGTACAAATTTGAATAAGTAAACAGTTTCGTGACAGAATTTGACTATACTGAGTGACAATATCTAATAATAACAACAATGAATAATTAAAAATAGAAATAAAAATAGTAAATGGAAGTAAAAGTTTAGGCTTCTTATATAAGTTCATCGTGTCCAAAAAAGTGACTAGAACAACAAAGCTGCGAGTGTATAGATCGTTTATAAGGCCAACAGTGTTGTGGGGATATGAACTACGAATTTTGGGCAATATTAGCAAAAAATAATAGAGATATGACTGACATTAAGAAAAATATACGACGAAATAAAGAAGGACGGTGATCCGTAGAAAACACTGAACTACTAGAACTTTACGGTCTCGAGTCGAACTTTACGAGTCGAACATAGTTGGGGTAAATAAAATACAAAGACATAGGTGGTGGGGTAGTCTATCGCGTGTTCTGGAGGACACAGCGTCAAAATTGGTTTTTAAAAGAGAGATAATAGCTAAGAAAAGAAGAGGTCGAGGTAGAGTGCTAAATACCGGGTCTAAATACCGTTTACAAAGACCTACAAACAGTGAAATTAAAGGAATAGAAAGCCAGAGCGAGGAATCGGGAACATTGGCGAAAAATTGTCAAAAATAGTATTGGTAAATACCATTACCAAGGCCAACTTGGACTGCATATCCCTCCGTTCGAAAATATGGTATACATTTTGATTTTTTTCTTGTCCGAAAATATGATATACATTTATAATTTTAATGAATTAAATTGATTTTATTTATGAAATAGTTACAAATATTTAGTAAAACAAAGAATACAAAAAAATAAAAATAAAATAACAACAAGGACGTGGCTGTCTCCACAGCTTGTATGGAACATGATAATGTTATTGTAATCGTCCCTTACGATAAATTTTTGCCTTATTAATGTGCGGAATCTTATAGGAATTCCCTCCTTTTGCTAAAATGATTATTTCTAGACAAGTTTGCAATGTTATAAAAACATTATCAAGGGTTTGTATGTCTAATGCATTAAATACATTTTGTACGCATTCAGTCAGTTCGTCGATTGTATTCAGTGAAGTTGTACGTTGCAAGGATTGTATAGAATTGAAAAAGCCGAGATCCAATGCATTAAAATTTGGACTATTTGGCGGTTTTCATTTAAGTCGATTTGGAAATTTTTTTCCTTGCAATTCAACACAATTTTGGTCAAAATTCGCACCTTTGTTAGAACAGCGGGTGTCACTTTAATTTGTCTAAAATACGCTTTTATTCTGTGAATTACTTTTGACATAAATATGTAAAACAATTTGCGCGACATTTGATTATCAGTTACCTAGCAAACACTTATTTACAAATAAAAACAAAAAAGATCAAGATAATCAGATCAATTCTGTAAAAAGTTACTGTGTATTATTACACAATAACGTTACTACAACATAAAATATTATAAAAAATACAATGACTTTCATTCATGATAGTAACTGACCTTGCTCATAGTGACGAATTTAGTAACTATTATCATAGTAACAGAGTTACAGAATTGGTCTGAATATTACTTTCGTTAATCCCACATTTTTTAAAGTAATGTATGCCATTATTTGGGACGGAGGGAATATAATATATTTTTGGTGAGGTATACTTCGATAAGGGTAGTTGAACAATTTTTCCATGTTATAACCCTGACTGCATTGTACCTATATCATAAAACAAGTTCCACCCCTTTAAATATATTTCAATGTCATATTCCCTGATGTATATACTCCAATCACTATATTCATAGCAAGAGACTCACCATCTTTTTTCAATAGATGGTATCATAAACATCATTTGCTTAAAATAAACATAACGTTTCCCCTTAACAGCCTGTCCTCCACTTGGTACATTCTTCCATTTTCTATACGCCTTCATAAAGGAATCCCTGATAGAGCGCCATCTTTTCTGAATGTCTCGAGCTATAAATAAAAACGGCAATAAGTATGAAATACTTGCATTTTATATGCACTAAAGGGGACGTTTATATTCAAGTTGCATAGACTTGGCGGGGCATGAATTAAAGGCGCGAACTTTAGAGACGCCCTTCTTTTTAAAGTTGAATATCTACGTGCGCATGAGTCTTGAAATAAAAACTACTGAAAATTGGTAGGAGGGTTCTGGATGCATTTCATGGTAACTTTAAATGCATTTAAATGTGTTATTTTAACTTAAAAATAAAACGATTTTAACGTGAGCTTATATTACCAAATTTCAATTCCTACTTGCAGAGCTGGCACCATCGAATGCTGATCCGGTTGGAACAAGCTTCAAGAGGCAAAAGGTTTAGTAAATTAAAAAATAATAATGTGAAATGTGAATTTTCACACATTTCAGAGTTTTGTGAGGATGTTTGGGACAATATATTTAGGGTTTCGGAGGCATAACCAAGAAAACTTTATACCGTTACTCATGCGTCTCTCTGTATGATAAACATAGTAGCTGGATTTAGAGAGTTGAAATTTGGGAGACACATACAGATCTTTGACTCGTATATGGGAAAATAATAATATTAAAAAAATCTAGCAAAGAAAAATAAAATTAATTTTGAGTGGGGTATCATGTGAAAGCTTATACAAGAATTTATGAACAATATTACATTTTTAAAGAAATGAAAAAAAAACGTGTTTTTTAATGAAAATGTTGAACAAATTTTGTCCCCATCCTATTTCCAAGAGGGGTTGGTTTAAAAATTTGAAAGTATTCAGAGTTATGTACATTGATGAGAGACGAACTAGCACGAATTTTCTTGATTAGATTATTTTGTCGATTAAGTTATTGAATGTATTAGTTCAAAAAATTATTATTATTATTATTATTATTGTTTAATTTAATTTGAGGTATGAAATAAAAGCTCTTGACCCGTATGTTAAAGAACGAAAAGTAATTTTTGACAAGGTCTCTATTTTAACGGGTTTTTAGTCAAATAATTAGTCAGTAAGAAAAATCTGAAAAATTTTAAGTAATGTACATTGATGTGAACTGAATTGCAGTACACATTATCACTCTCACTATTTTTAGAAAATATTTTTGAAAGAAAAATATTTAATGTAGGGCAGGGGTCTGGAACAACTTTTTTTTTGCGTTCCCATCCCAACCATAAGCATTTTACGTCGTTTTTGATACTTAATTTCTGGCTCAATAATCACATAGGCACTATTAAATAAGTTATTTGATTAAAAGCGAAAAGTTGGGGGCTGTAAAGTTAATGTCAAAATTGTTTCGCGGACCCCAGTTTAAGAAACACTGATGTAGGGTATTAAATGAAGGATTAAAAGACGAAAACTAATTTTCAATCAATAGTTGACGCTATGGCAAAAATATTATCTTAAGCTGGATCCAAACTAGCGAATCGATTCTATAATGTACCGAGTAATGTAGTGCTCGCTTAAAATTTACCTGTCTCGTACGTATTGCATGTAACATTCTTGTCTAGTTTGGACAAGATCGGCACGCATAAACGAGCGATTCGTCAGGTGATCAACCTGATCTACTCTGCGTCAGTTTTTATCGTAAACACAAAGGAGTTCGCAGGATTTAGTTGGACGCATTCAAGGTAGTTTTGATGCTTGATCTAGAAGATAGTAAATGTTAGTTAATAAATTATTTTAATTTTTTTTTGGTCATGTTTCGCCAGCAGTTTAGCTTTTTCAAATTTTTTTGTGGGTTGTATATTTTATACATGTTAAGTTTTAACAAGAATTTAGCCAACGTAGTGTCCGAGCGCATTAAATCGTGCAGTTTGGACTGGTGAAAATAGTCTAGACTGTGAGGTTTGTGGTTCGATTCTCAGTTGGTGATATTATTCGGGCGAAAATAATATGTTTACATTACTCCCATTTTCACAATCATTCACCCCTCATTCTGGTGTAGGAGCTAGTCCCCTGGCATCGGCGATTAGCCTCGTTGCAGAAATAGGCCGATGTAAAATAAATAAATAAAAAAAAAAAAAACAAGAATTTAATAAAACGACATCGCAAAGTTTATCCTAACCTAACATATCTTAACCTATTGCCGGAGCAATTTTTTCTACGAAAATTTGCATAAAATGAGTTACATTTAAAATATATGAAATATCTTCTGAGTGAAATTTAATTTTTTGGTTAGATTCGTAGCATGATCCTCTCTCGGACTGTTAACAAGAAGTTTACAATACGTTCGCGACACGTAGATTTCAAACGAGCATTACGTTACGCAGAACATTACAGGATCGGCTCTCTAATATGGACCTAGCTTTACACATGCAGTATTCTATTGGTTTCTTTCATTTACTTAATATCTAAGAAACCCTGAAATGTGTAAAATTTACGCTTCATATCTATTTTTTACTTAGCGCATTACGCTAAACAGTTATGCCATTAATGAATTTAAAAAAACCTTGTAAAGAGAGAAAGTTAAAAAGAAAGTTTTTATATTCAGAACAACAGATCTTTCAGTTCTGCATTCGTGAATTAAGAAGCCTTTTTGCACAAAATCGCAAAGTCAATACTTTTTAAATTTTCAACCAAGATCTACGCGTGCGCGTTACCATTATTCAGAACTGGTACAAGCTTTAGAATGTGGGATCCCAACTGACAACAAGGGAACATTTTAGCTACTGACTCAAGCGCAGAAACACATCGTGTCTTACAATGGAGGTTACATCGCATTAAGAAAATACTTGTTTTGTCCAAGATATTCACAATAAAGAAAAGATAAGTGAGAATTGTATTTATATTAATCAATACTGTAATTTAATTTAAATGTTTATTACATTTTGACTCAACTGAGCACAGAAATTATGGTAGGTGAATAAAAAAATTGTTTACATTTGAAGTGGAGACAAGTATTGAGTAGATACTAATTTAAGACAGTAAAAAAATACGTTTAAAATAAAGGAAAGTGTTTACTTACCCCGATTATTCTTCTCAGCAGGTGATAAATCATCCCAATTGCCAATCACTTGTTCACAAACTTCGTCCCAACATTTTGTTTTTTTCACTCTATCATTATAATCTGGTAAACTAATATCATATAACAATGGTCTCTTTTGCACTTCAAATATCAATGTTTCACTATCAACGTAACAATAATCATCATTCGTCATTTTAATAAATTATTTATAAAAAAGTGATAAAAATCACATTAAACGACAACAAGCTTGTGCGTTTGGTAACCGTCATGTCTCTCAGCCGCAGTCGCTCGCCGAACTAAACGCTGGTTCGTTCGACGCAATACGTGCTATCGTAGCCGCATGTCGAACGCTGCGTTCACCGAGTTTCAGACCTTGAGACGCGGCAACGCGGCATGAAATTCACGCTCGGTCAGATCGATTACATTACTGCAGCTGTTTATTCCGTGGGAAATACGTCCGTGCTCTGACGTACTTATTTATTACTGACATAAGGGTGAATGCATTTAGGTACTCAGGATACCGTCACGTCAAGTATATTGGGATAGTTCAAAGGCTTCACTCTATTTCGGTTTCAGTAAATATTTAATTATATAGATTAGACCTTAAAAAACTTTCTTAATGTAGATGCAGTTGTTTCTTATCAGTTACATTTTTATACTCAAATTAATATTTATACTATGACATATTACATTAATTTATAGTATTATTTACACTGTTTCGGTTGTCGGTTATATTTATCATGATATGGCAAAGCAAAAATTGTTTTGCAGTTAAACGTTTCATAAAATATAACTTAAAACAAATTAATAACGAAAGAGAATAACGAAAAGCAGTGGCAGACAAAGCAATTTCGTACAGGCGGGGGTTAACAGTTATCTGAAAAAAAAGGGGAAATTAGGGTTGCCAACAATGCGCCTATACAAACCTGAAGAAAAAGTAATGTGAAATATGAATTTGCGGACATTTCAGGATTTTGTAGGTATATAGTAAGCAGTGGCGGCTCGTCAGGGGAGGCAGTGCCTCCCTATTTTTTCATATGTAAAAATGAATTCCCAAGAAACAAAACCATATTAAAAAGCGGAGATATCATTGATTTTATACTAAAAAATAAATTTTCTCAAATTAATTTTGAAGAAAAATACCTAATAATAAATTCTGCGCGACCAACACCGAATTTAAATATTATTAATGGTTAATTGGAAGTAAAAAAATAAATAAGTTATTTTGTTGGAAATGTCTGTTATTTAGTAATAAAAAATCTACTTAGACATTTACTGAATTTGACGATATGAAAAATATACCCCGTTCAATTAATCGACATACTACAGAGAGTAAAGATCACATAGCCTGTGAAATATATATACATATATTTTATTAGACTTAGCTACCATTGCCATTATCCAGTATATGCAATTTAAATTTTGAAAAATCCATGCCATTACCGGGATATGCCCTCATGGTCTATCGATAGAGTCAGTGCATCGCTACACTAACCAGTACGCCATGGTGACCGGCAAATAAAATTTTAACTGTTCGGGAGGCAACGAATAGTTCATGCACTTGATCAAGGAGCTGCGAATGCCGTTAAAACACAACAATGTAGAGGTGAAGAAAAATAGAGATATTTTGAAAAGGTGAATATTAGTCTCAGAGAGTCGTTTCAATATAACATTTTAAATTGTTTCTAATTATAAATTATAGTGTAAGTAAAAACCAGTATATTTCTGAGATCATATTTACATGTCCTATGATTTATTATATTAAATTAATAAATTATTTATTTCTAAATACATTGACAAAAGAATTGCTATTTCGCGCTCACGATGAAAGGGAAATATCGTACAACAAAGGACATTATCGTGAATTGCTCAATTTTTTAATGAAATACGATAAAGAACTAGAAGCCTTCGTACATAAACCTACAATTTTTACTGGATGTTCCAAAACAATTCAAACTGAACTTTTTGATTCGATAAGTAATATAGTTAAAAAATATATTGAACAAGAAATTCATTAAACTGATTATTTTTTCTTGGCAAATTGACGAAACGACTACGTCGCAACTACATATCTATCGTGTTACGTTCTGTAACAAATGAAAAAGTAGTTGGACGGTTCATGCATTTTTTTGATGTTCGGGCAGAAGTGCAATTCAAATTTTGAATGAATGTTTTATTTTTGTTTTCAGTATAATTTTTATTTTGATTTATTGTAGATAGAGGCTATTATAAATATATTTGTAAAAATTTAAGTAGTTGGTGTATATTTGTTGCCTCACCTATTTCTAGACTGACGAGCTGCCACTGATGGTAAGTAAGTATTTTGTACTATATAACAATTGTGGCTACATATCAACAATCAGTAGCGAACTTGCATGAATTTCCGACCCTGGAAAATTGGAATGAATCAGCTCATGGGGTCACGAGCTGGCATTATTGGATCAAGGGCTCACCCCATTGCTCCAAGAATTTCTTCTGTTGGGACCGGCACCTCAAGAAATTAAGCGGCCTCCCGGAACTATTTCACTACTATTCCAGTTCACATCAATGTGCATTTCTGAGGATTTTTCAGAATTTTAGAATAACCCCCCTGGGTTATAGGTCATTGGACAAGAGTTTTTTTTTTTTTTCTCTCACATTTTTGATTAAAATCGTGATAATATAGAGAAATTAAAAAAAAAAACAACTTACGTCTTTAGAGCTTTCTTTTGGTACCACACAATAATTTAAAATATATATATATTATTTTTTCAACGACATAAAAAATTCGATATTTTTCGAAAAACTAAGCTGATCAAAAATTCCTACTGAACTATTCCGGTTCCCATCAACGTACATTACTGAAAAATTTTCAGATTTTTTGATCAACCCTTTTTAGATCTAGAAAAATAATTTGTCTAAAAAATCCCTTAAAAATAAATATTTGTTGGTTTATCCACGCATTACGAGGTTTCATTCGATACCCCACTCAAAAAATATATATTTGTTTATATTTTTTCCGCGCTGTATTTTTTGCCACAAATAGTTTTCCTATATGTGGGTCAAAGAGTTGTACAAGCATGCCAAAATTCAACTTTCTAAGTCCAGTCGTTTGGCCAAAATTTTTACAGTACAGACTGACTGACATGACTGACGTTATAAAGACTTTTTAGTCATACCTACAAAACCGTAAAATTGAAGGTAAGCGTGGAATGAAATGAATAACAGACTTTTATTTAACAGAAAAGTAATAATAAAATATTTTACTATCAAACAATTGTACATACAAATTAATATTAAATTTAAAATACATGTACCTATAGCTATGTATTCAACAATTTTTATTTTCTTTTTGGAAAACGTAGATTAAAATATATGCATGCAATACAAAACAAGTATTTACATTATTAAAATCCAGCACAGTTTCAATATGACACAACATTTTATTTCATAAAACTGGTAAAATTGGTACAATACCTACAAATTTAATAACACAAAAATTGACAGCCACCTTGAAAAATACAAAACTGTCAAATCAATCCCGCCAACCGCTACATTCACATACCAAATTCCCTAGAAAAGGATGTCGTTTGATAATGTAATGCAAATTTATTATTTTAAAATGCATGAAAAAACTAAATAGAAAATATAGTATAAAAATTCGTTACATAAGATTTTTTGCCGCACGTATCGAGATTCGTCGTTTGCGACTCGCAAAATCATGCCTTATAAAACTCGTGTTTAAATATACTATTGTATTTCCGTAATAACATTTTACAAACTTATTATTCTTTCTTTTATTTTTAACACTAAAACTTTTCCCAAAACAGCTTAAAAATTATTTAAGTGAACTTCATTTTGTAAACTATAATTTTAAAACAAATGTTATTAATAAAGGTTAACAGAACATTTCTATTCATACATTATTATAAATACAAATATCCGTACGATATCCGCAACAAAATCAGAGGATACGAATATGTTTTGTCTTGTGGATATCTGCGGATACGAATAGGGATATCTTACACATCCTTAAAACCTAAAAGGGTTGTACATACATTTATACGAAAAAAGTTTGTTTAAAAAGAAATAATAAGAAAGAACTTAGAAAAAAGAGAACATGTTCTCTTTAAAAGATACTTTCTATTCCTTGACGTACCAGGAGTATGCCAGGCCAATATAATGTGTTATTAATGCAATATTTATTTTTATACTACCTCCGTATCCATAATAAAGCTTATAATTGTGCTAATTTTTGAATTTTCTACTCACTCTCTTTACATGGTACTTTACAGGGAAATAATTAAGAAGGCAAGGAGCAGGCCGAGGAAAAAGTAGTTTTTTTTCAATTTAAATATTAGTACGCGGCAAGAAATTTGTACCCTCACGAAAGTTACAAAAGTAGGCGTAGTTGGTGTATAAAGGTTAAAGAACACAGATTTAAACACTATTTTTTCATTGTTAAAATCTTAACCCAGAACTTTTCGTTAATTCGTTATTGTTTCGTAGTTCGGTAATATATTGTGTAATTAGGTTTATTTCGTCATATAATTGATCTTCCGATCCGAAGAAATTGACCCGAAGCCCGAAGAATGATCACCAAATCCGAAGTCTTCTGGTCAAAATGATAGTGTTGGTATTTCGAGAGAAAGTTCTTGAATAGGGCAGGTACTTTTGCAGGGTCGTATTTACTATTCTAAGGGGTCTTAACCAGAATAAGAATTTAAAAAATGAATATTCAGTATACATTCAGTAATTACAGCCCGGACAATATACCAAATGAAATACAACGAATTGTTGAATATGCTGTATGTATTTCACAGTATGTTATCACTGTAGGCTATTTTTAGTCAGTTATCAATGCGGAACAAAGTCGGTTAAATAAAATATGTGTTTTGTTTAAAGTACTATTCATAAATAGCTGATGTACTCGTACTTCGTACGGTTTTTATTAAATACATTTTGTTGATAAGTGATTATAATAAATACGATGTTTGTAGTGTATATGTAGCGCTTTATATATCCTCCTACCTCAATATTCATTTTATTAAATACTACATTCAACAGAAAATAATCATTTATTCATGTCTTGTATATAGTAAATAATAAGTCAGGTAATTAGAGTGTATAGGTATTACTTCCTATGGTCCCACAAATACTCATTTTATTAAAAACTATATTGAGGATAGAAGAATCGTCTCTTCATTCTTAACAACTTTACTTATATTTAGTAAATGATAAGTGAGATATTTCAAATTCATAAATAACACTCCTCTTAGCCTACAAAAAAATCTTCTTATTAAAAACTGCATGGAACAGGATTAAGAAATCGAACAAATTCTATATAATTTTTCTTATATGCATTTCTGCTCCCCATGTTTTATTACTATAAATAATTCTTGTCATATAAATTTTTACTGCCAAGTCAATAATAAGGGAGATATTTTTAAAATTAAATTTGAGGTTTTCCCCCCGTAACTCATCAAATATTCGTCCAATTGCAAAAAATCATAAAACAAAAAAGATTTATTTTCTTAATATAAACAATTTTTGTTATCAACATTTTTCTATGAAGTCAATAATAAGAGAGGTATTTTAAGTTTTGTAGAAAACAGTTTTAACTCAGAATTATAGGCACGCGATTCGCAGGGTCCCAAAGGACTCAAACGGTCACGTGATCTTAATTTGGGAAAAATTTTGTGTGATAAAAATTTTCACAAAACTTTTCCCAACGAGGGCCGTATGCCAATTTTTTTATAGGGGTTCTATGACAGAAACTTTCATTCTTTTCATCAGCATGCTGCATGAAAACGCGGAAAATCATATATTTTTTATTACAACATCGCGTGACCGTTTGAGTCCTTTGGGACCCTGCGAATCCCTGGAAAGCGTGCAGGGGTTTAGTACCCTCTTTTCTTTGTTGTCACAGGGTAAATATTCTCGCCTCCAAAAGGCATGCTGTATGAAATCGGAGACCATAAACTGTCATGAGCTCCATTTAAAATAAGTTTATTTTCAGAGCACCATTGACTCATTGATTCCAACTTACTTTTACCATCGAAAGCTAGTGAAGTTGCATCTGCATTATGAAGCAAGTGAGATGTATCATCCGCATATAGACAAATAGCATTATTTGGAAAAAATATAGGCAAATCATTTATATATAAGAGAAATAAAACTGGGCCAAGAATAGAACCTTGTGGGACTCCAGTGTTACACTTTCGCTTGTGGGATCTGAAATTATTATGGTTTTGGCTAATAGAAACAACTTGTTTTCTATTAGACAAAAATGATACGACCCACAACTGCGACGGACCCACGATACCGATGTCATTTAATTTGTTTGCCATAATGGTGTGATTGACTAAATCAAATGCTTTAGAAAAATCGTAAAACAAGCCTAAACAATGTGATCTTGCCTCTAAGTTCTTGTGAATAGAACTGAGAAATGAAAAAATGGCTGTTGTGGTCGATTTATGTAGATTTAACAAAACCATGTTGAAATGGAGTGAGGATTGAATATTTGCTGATAAAAGATAAGAGTCTACGAAGAAATACTAATTCTAATATCTTTGAAAAACAAGATTGAATTGCAATTGGTCTGAAATTATTCATATCAGTTTTACTTCCACGTTTGAATACTGGGATGATTTACTGATAATGCTTTTTGAAACTCGTGTTTTAATATAGTATTAGAACTGTACATCTTCTATTAATATAAAACTAATAAATCATCGATGATTAATTTTAAAATCTCGAATGAAAAAGATTCTGCAGTGTCACCAATAAAAGTTAACTAACGATTCTCCTAACGGTAGTATTTTTTATCCTAATTCTATTGAAAAAATTCAATACATCTCTTTTCATTATTTCTTAACATAATTTACCGTAATCACCTGATGGTTAATACTTTTTTATTGCATTTTCCATTCACATTGAGGTCATATTATTTATTCAATGATTCTCTTTATACGTTTTACTTCGCCCACACATTCATAATATGTTAAATAATAAATGAACATACAAATATACGACTCTTTTAGGCGCATTTATTAATAATTAATTTTGTCGTAAAAAACATCGTGTTTATTACAAAGCTGGATAGCTTAATTACGAAAAAATATTCTGAAAATGTCATTAATGTACTAGGTCGTCAAGGATGAAATTTTTAGAAAAAAAGGCAAAGTTGGTTGATAACTTACAAATATAAGGAATTATTTTATTCATCAAAGTATGCACCCATATTGTCAATACACTTTTAATTTAATTTAATTTGTTTATTTATACCCAAACTACAAGATTAAATAGTTAAATTTTTACAAATAATAATAATCTTAATAATTTGTACAATGGATAAAGGCCCATGATCAGTCATTGTAAGAATACAAAGACTGTTCTTCCTCATGTGCCCCCAAAAAGTATAAGAATATAAATATAGCACATATTAACAGAACCAGGGTTCTTTGCTATTGACAATTCCACAATTGTCATGACCAACACTGAAACATGTAGATATGTAATGTTCCCTAACTTTAGATTTAAGTAGATTTAAGTAAGACAAGAACATGAAATTAAAAGGGCAATATGAATTTATTAAACTTTTTTTTAAGATCTTTATAAGCGTTTATACATTTTTATAAGTTTTTTACCATTTAAGCGGCAGGTTGTTCAGACCGGTGCTATAATACCCTAGCGGACGAGAGTCAATGAATTCCTGGAAGGCCAGTTTTACAGCATTGTCGGAATTAAACTGTTTTCCTATTAAATAGTTGTCCAAATTGCAGAAGAAGTGGTAGTTAGTGGGGGCTAGTTTGGTGAGTAAGGAGGGTGATGAAGAAGTTCCAACTTCTGCAGTTTTGCCACAGTCATTTGTGCAGTGTGTGGTCTAGCGTTATCGTGCAATAAGATAGGAGTCGATCTGTTGGCCAATCTAGGCTGTTTTTCTTTAAGTTTTTGCATCATTTCGTCCAGTTGGTTGCAGTATATTTCTGTTGTGATCGATGAGTCAGTTTTTTTTTCTTTGGTTTTTAAATACCTGTACGAAATTTGGAGAACCAATTTGATATATCTGCTGCGTAGTAACACTAGATCCAAATACACTATTAAAATTTCGCGCGGTCTGCGATACCGTAGTTCCACGTAAGAACTCATACTTCATAATAGTACGAATTTCCGACCGTTCCATTTTCAACATCATTAATTTTTTAAAAAAGTTTTTCATATTTTTTAGAGCATACAATGATTTCTTTAAACAGGCTTGCTGTGTAACTTTCGAACAAAAAAAAAAAAAAAAAACAGAACGGTAAAATATTAAGCCAATGTCAAATAATGAGCTGTTAAAGTTGGCAATATTATTAACTACAAATTTCATCCTTGACGAGCTGATACATACAAGGTGTTCGATACGACCTGATCAAAAACTTCGTGCAATTGTTTAATTTACAAAACGATATTTATTTTTCATCAATTTTTATATTGTCCCCTTTAAAATAGTCCACATCAGATACAAGGTGTCTCAAAAGAAATTTTATATTTAGTGGATCGATTAAAAAAAAAGTAAGCCGTATATAGAAAAAATGTTTATTAATTATTAAAATAACTTATGACGTCTCGGCAGGTGGACTCAGGGATGGCTGCCATTTCGTGACGGATATTTTCTTTCAAATGCGCCAGTGAAGTCGGTTTATGGCGTAAACTTAAGATTTAAGATAACCCCATAGGAAAAAGTCCATAGGGGTTAAATCTGGACTGCATGGAGGCCAATTTATGTCACCTCTCCGGGAGATAATTTGCCTGAGAACATTTCACGAACACGTGGCAGAGACATATTGGACGTGTGTGAAGTTGCTCCGTCCTGTTGGAACCATGTTCTTTGGTTATAGCCAGGAAAGTTTTGCAGTTCAGTTACCAAGAAGTTGTCTAACACCTCCACATAACGCTCTGAATTCACTGTAACTGCACGCCCCCTTTCGTCTTCAAAAAAGTAAGGGCCGATAATTCCTCGCGCCGACATCGCAGCCCATACGGTCACTTTAGGCGAATGTAGGGGTTTCTGATGTTTGCGTTTCGGATTCGTTGCACTCCAGTAGCGGCAGTTCTGCTTATTTACGTGGCCATTAAGATGAAAATGAGCTTTATCCGAAAACAAAATGTTGATAAACGTTGAAAATCGCTCAATCACCTGATTTACGAAATTAAGCCTCTGACTGGCATCTTGGGGCTTTAATTCTTGCACCAATTGAATTTTGTAGGGGTGCAGCTTTAGGTCTTTGTGCATAATGCGATGTAATGATGATCTATGCATATTTACAGCACTTGCGCGCTTCCGAATTGAAAGGTTCGGGTCGTCACGAACAGACTGATTAACATTCTCCACGTTTTCTACCGTTCTTGATGACCTAGGTCGCCCGGATTTTGATTTATCCAGCGTTGTACCAGTCTCTTCAAACTTTTTAACCCAATGTCGAATGAGAGGAATGCTTAACGCATCATTTAAGTGGCGAAAACCTCGAATACTGCAGAATTTTCTACGCGCTACAGTCGCCGAATCACCGTTTTTGTAAAACTCTCGCACGCATAACGCGCGGTCTGCTCCCGAGAAACGCTCCATAGCGACTGCATTCTCAAGAGCCAGGCTACCGATTGACATGACCCCCGCGCCCCTCGGATACGTTGCGTTCACGCAGTAAGCTAAATAAATATAAAATTTCTTTTGAGACACCTTGTATAAAATGCACTTATGCCACAGTTTTTCCAGTCTTTAAACCACTTGTGAAACGCAGATTTTTGTATAGCGTTCACCTCCTCCAACAATTTTGCTTTTATTTCTTCAAAGGTCGTAAAACGTTGTCCTTTCATTGTTTTTTTCATCTTTGAGAAGAGAAAAAAGTCGCATATCTGGTGAATAGGGTGGTTGCAGTATCATTACGGTGCACAGTGGGGCCAAAACGCTGTTTACCTGGCAAAAATTTATTTTGCGAACCTGTTTCAAAATCGCTGAAACTTCCAGGTATTGTTCCTAGATAACGGTACTTTTTTTACCTGTAAATAAATAATCCAAAATGTGAACGTCATACCAGTTATCGTCAGTATAAGTTTAACTTTCTTCGAGATTGGTGCAACAGTGAAAAATTTGTGACTTTTTCAATAATTAATATCTATATTTAGAGTTAATATTTTTGTGTTCTGTAAAATGGAAAATATTTCTAATGGTATGTACATATATTATGAATTATATGATATCTCTATGTTTATTGTAACAATTATTTAACACTCGTTGTTTACACGGGTGTAAAAAAAATGTTCTTAGTATTTTTATGTAGACTTTTAGTATAGAACCTTACGTTACCTTACGATAATTTAGACATGAAAATTTACGCAAATGCATCTATTTTAAAATGTACCTAGCTACAAAATGCGGAAACGTGCGGAACTTAGGTTTTTTCTTTTATTTTTCAGAGCGCGCCTATCGCGGGATAAAACATGAACATTTATTCAGACAATTGCGAGATAACAAGGCTACAATTATTTATATTTGTTCTTAACGAATTTAATATTCAAGAATGTAGTGACAGTTTTAAACAAACTGTTAAGAAGATTTTACAAACATTTAAATCAAATTTTGATTACCGATGGAAAAAATGTGGTCGTAAAGAGAATATATTTTTTTGAAAAGTATTCTTCTTGGTTGGAAGGAGAAATAAAATTCCCAGAAATCAACCTTAAATAATGAAAATACGCCATCATGTTCGGGTGTTGGAAGACCCAAAAAAGCTTACGAAGCTTGTAAAGATCGCACCAGAAGAAAATTAGCGATGTCTCTAAAAAATGAACACTCTACCGAAGAAACGTAAAAATGAGATTCGAAGAAAATTTAAAATCCAAATGGGATTAATAGTTGACCAACCAAAATTTGGAGGTAGTGGAAATTCCAATGATGAACAATTTTTAAAGGATACCACTGAGCAATATTTAAAGATTTATTCTTGGTACTATATGCCGGCTACAGTACACAAGATACTTCTTCATGGGGCGAAAGTGGTTCAATAAGCTATATTGCCAATAGGAATGCTATCTGAAGAAGAACAGGAAGCTCGCAATAAACATTTTAAGAAGTATAGAGAAGGGCTTACAAGAAAATTTTCACGGAAAATGAACATTAGAGATGTGCTTAATCGATTGTTAATTACTTTTGATCCAGTTATTTCTCAGGTAATAAATTTATACAAAAGTTTTTATATTCTAAATCACTAATATATACATTATTTAAGATTAATCCACATAAAAAAAAATAGCATCCCTTTACCTTTAGAAGTACTAAATTTATTGGTGGATCCAAAAGTTCAAGAAGAGGCTGAAGAAATATTGAGTGAAGAAGAAGACGACAGTGACAGTTATATTTGACAGTTTACTTAAAATATAACATTATGTAAATTATTCTGTATTTTTTTTGTATTAACATTATGTATTTTATTATTTACTTAATAAAATATATATATTATTTATAAAAAACTGATTTTAAATGTTCAATTATAATAGAAACAAATATAATTAGGCTTTTTCTATTAATATAAAAAATAATAATATCAAATTTTACAAAATATTAATTTTTGCCAAGACAAGCGTGATTTGGCCCCACTGTGCGGTGCTATTTTTGGAAAGAAAATATCGAACAACCAATGAAGTATGAGCTGGTACGTTATCATAGTGCAATTTCCAAGAATCGTCCTTCCATAAATCTTGCCGTTTTCTACAAAGCAACAGACGCAGTAACTGTAAAACTTTGCGGTAAAAATTCATGGTATACAATACTACGATGATTGAAAAAAACAGTGAGAAGAAACTTAACTTGTCCATCGAACTTGGCGTGCTTTTTTGGGTCTTGGTTCATTTGGAAGCTTCCATTGAAATGATTGAGACTTTGTTTCGATGTCATAACCGTACACCCACGTCTTGTCACACGTTATGATGTTAAGTCATTGACGACATCATCTATCATTTCCTGAGTGAATTCTTTACGACACATATTTTCTGCAAAATTTAACAATTTCTGAAAAAAATTTGCTACCACTCGCCTCATGCCTAAAACATTAGTGAAAATTTCTTCGCATGAACCATACGATATGTCAACTTTTTCAGCAACCTCTCTAATTGTAATTCGACGGTTATCAAGAATTTTTACTTATGTTTTTTCCGGTGACTAAAGTGCTGGGTCTCCCAACTCTAACATCATCTTCAAGTGATTCACCATTTGAAAATCGTTAAAAATATTGCAAAATATCTAAAATCGCGATTTCACAAAAAACTATAAACTACTTCTCTGCGGTCGGGAACATTGAGGAAAAAAGTGAACAGCCGGTTTCGGCCGACCTGTCCCCTTACTTAAGGTTAATAATTGCTTATTTCCTCCCCTTCTGCGACCACGGAAAATTATTAAAAAATAAATGAAAATTATAAGAACTGAACCAAAGTAATGTCAAGTTTTGCCTTATCCGTTCCGAACGTTGGTATCAATATGTCTCATCATACTCGCTGCTCCCCGAAATAGTGGATGTACCTCTATTTCCTAAGATTATCATGTCAGTAGACAGAGCAGGAGTGAAGCAAGGTTAGGGTTACCATATGGTATCCAAAAGGAGGACAAGTTCTCCTTTTTCAATTAATGTCCTCCTGTCCTCAATCAATCTTAAAATGTCCTCCTTTTTTGAAAATGTTTGTCAAGTATAAAAATACTGTTTTACTATACGTAAACTCTATTTCTACATTCGTGCAGAACACAAGCTTACACGTGTGAATCATTCATGAAACTGTACGACCAATTTTGCAACCTGATGACAAATTTGAAGACAAATGGATTAAATCCATCGAAGTTTATAATCTGCATAAACAATGGTTTGTATTTTTTAATTCTTGTCCCAATATTGATTGCTTTTCGGAATTACTGAAAATTTGTGAATTTTATTTTTGCATTCCTGCTCATAACACAAAGGTTGAGAGTGTTTTTCACTGATAAACACTCAATTGGCCAAGGAACAGAAAAGACTTAATGTGGGGTCAGTGAAGGCGACGATACTCACACAATACAATTTTAAGGATAGGACCCGCTCGGATTTTTATAGATATTTATTAAGAAACGAAGAACTTTTGTCAAAAATAGGTAACTCTGAAAAGTATATTTAGATGTATAAATGGTATTAGCACAATGTTCTAAAAATTATTTTAATGTTGAAGATATTTTTTTCTCATAATAAATATACGAGGTCTGTTCAAAAAGTATCGCTAATTTTGAATTTCCGCGGGTTACGTATATTCGATTTTCGATTTTTTTGTGGCGTTATGTTGGTACTCATGTCTCTCACTTATGCCGACAAGTTCGGCCATTTTGAATTTTCCGTGAATTTTTGACAGTTGCTTTGCTTGCACGTGTTTTGGCTCGTCTTCGATTTTTGCCTTTAAATGCTTAAACAACTGTAATAGCAGGCAGGAAGTTAACATCTCGGAGAGGTAGAGGAGTGAATAACATCTTCCCACCGGCCCATAACACCATGGCTGAACCGGAAGCCAGAACAACCCAAGGCAACCGTGCAAAAGCAAGTCATCGCTAGAAAGGTTTCCGGCACCGTAAAATGGTTCAACGTCAAGAGTGGCTACGGCCCAGATCTGGCCCGCTGTGACTTTTTCTTGTTCCCGAAACTGAAGAGGCCCATGAAAGGACGACGCTACGCTACGAGTGAGAAGATAAAGACGGCATCGAAGGAGAAGCTTAATAAGATCACAAAAAATGATTTTTTCAAGTGCTTCGAGGATTGGAAAAAACGTTGGCACAAGTGTATAATATCTGGTGGGGATTACTTTGAAGGGGACAAAATAGATAGTCATGAATAAATAAATAATTTTTGAAAAAACACAAAACTCGCGATACTTTTTGAACAGATCTCGTATATCTTAAATTTAGTTTTATTTCGAAATATCTCCTTTTCACAATAAATTTCCTCCTTTTTCACTTTTGTATCTGGTAATCCTAAGCAAGGGCGACCGAGGAAATCGCGCCGGACTTTTTGAGGCCTTGCGCTCACACAATACACAACATAAAATGGTTAATGAAGAACAGTCAGCACTCACTGGCAAAGGGCCACGCAAAGTTTACGGCCGGTTCTGCTAATAGATCCTTCATCTTCCAAGGCCTCGATTCCTTTCAATTTTCCCCTGCACAATATTTTGTAATCCAAGACCTTAGAATGCAATAAATATGTTGTACTGTAATCTACTAAAATTACTCATGTGTTCACATCTCAACACCATTTTTGGTAATCAACACTGACACATACTAGTCTAATGTTGGTTTTAATTGTTTAATGCACTAACGCGCAATATAATTAGTAGTAAATAGCGTTAAATAAACACAAAACAATGTCAACAAACTAATAATAGTTTATGTGTTTCTAAATCAAGTTTAGAGCATCGTAATGTGTAATGGTTAGGACGAAATAACAAAATTGGATTTACATAATCTCACACTACAGCCAGAGACTCAAATCCGGAAATGAGGATTTTATGTCAGATTTAACATGATTCCGTAAAACAAATCCCTATTTCCATTTAACAGTGTGAAGCGATGGTTGTTGATAAATTCGTATTGAAATGTAATGGTTTATGGAATTTAAAACCAGTGGTGAAGGGAGACCTCCGCTAGACTTGCCCTCCCATAAAACAAATAATAATAATAAAAAATACATAATTTTTTTTTTTTAAATTGATTTAGGTAAATCTTCAAAAATACATCAAATTATGTCCTATACAAATTTTTGTCCAAGGTTTGGTTTACTAGTTACGAATTTTTTTAAATTTTAAAGTTTAATAACTTCCGTTTCCGGTTTCGCATTTTAATAAAAAACAATAGGGCTCTTCCCAATTAATAGGAGAATTTTTTAGTACCAGAACGAACTCTTTAAGTTAAACCGTTTTTGAGTTATCGTGTATACACACAGATACACAGACACACACACATACACACACACACACACAGACACACACACATACGGACGGCACTTCGAAAATAGGTTTTTTAGATTCCCTGGACCATGAAACGTGGTCATCAGTCAAAATCTCGACATCGAAAATTTTCGCGATTACAATACTTGTCCCTTATATATAAAGGTCGGGCAAGTAAAAATTGAAAACATAAAAATTATACACACTTATCGGAATAATACGGTACACGACAATTCGGCGGTGAAGAGAAATCTTTGAGACAAAATTTATATTGAAAAGAAAATTATGTACACAAAAATAGGAGTAGGATATTGCGTGTATTAAGTGTTCTTGCCTATAATATAGCCTATCTAAAAAAAAAAAAAAAAAACGGAATGTATTTAAATATTTAAATTATTAAATATTTAAATAGACTATATTAGATTTTTAAATAAATATATGGGAGATTCCTTATATTAAATAAAAATATTTTAATTTTTAATAAAAATTGCAATATCTGTAAATTTTAGTTTGTTTTGCTTGCTTAAATCTTGCACGAACAAACACAAATAAATTAAAGTAAAAGTCTATACGAAAAACTGAACAGACACATTTCCCATCAGATATCACAAATCAAAATAAATAGCACATTAAAATAAGGTGAAAACTTTCAGACATAAAACAGTAAGTTCGATTCCCCAAGGAAGAGTATTAGCCTGTCCATGAATACCCTGTCATCACCTAAAGCAAGTGACAGATCATAGCACAGACCTAACCTCTCCCTGACATCCTCGAACTGCACACACTGAGTTAAAAGGTGTTGCCGAATCTGTACTTGTTACAGACGAATCTGTACTTATCACAAATAGGAGGCTGTTCACTTCGAAGGAGGTGTCCATGGGTCTACTAACAGTGACACATACGAAGACGTGTGCTGTTGGTTTCCTCTCTGTGGTTAATCCTGCAAGAAAGAACCCGATGGTTTAATGCCTCTCTCTTTATCTGTTTCAACTTAACATGTACAGATCAATTCTATAAAAAAATTACTGTAATAGTTACTTGTAGTAACATAACTATACTAGCGTCGGCGAAACAGTGCAGTTACGTCACACGACGTAACAAACAATTGCATTATTCCAAACAATACATTCGTTTGTTTCGTATTGTGACGTAACTGCACTGATTCGCCGACGCTAGTATACAAGATAATTTTTATAGTAACTTGAATATTTTTCATATTCTGTAATATCCAGCTGTAGTGACGTCGCTATGAAAGTTATTTCTTAGTAACAGTTACTGATTAAGGAATGAAGTTAGTAGCAGAAGCGCAATACGCATGCGCATTAGTGGTAGACAGATGACAGTAGAGGTTAAAATGTCAAAACATTGCTTTATTTACAATTGTTTACATTATTTTATTTTTATAAAACATATTTTATGTATATAATTTTATAAAATACCTATGTAAAAAATCAAATTAAGTTAAAAAGAAAAAATAGATTGCCAAGACAAATTCAAATTCGATGCATCTTTCTTGTTTTGTCATCATTTACTCTCCATCTTCTTTTTTAACCCACCGCCCATGATACCAATCTGGCTACGTCACTGAATAGAGCTTTTGTTAATATTTGTAAAAACAAAGAAACTAATTGTTTTACATAATACTAAAAAAGATTAAAAATGAAGAGCAGTAAAAGAGTCGTATCGCTCTCCAATATAATACTTCTCCTGCAATATAAATATGTACCTACACTCATACGTCGTACATATTTCATATTCATTTCATTTATATAATTTTCTTCAATAATCTTCATTTTCTATTATATCTAAAAGTTCCACTTGAAACCAAATATCCGCCATTTACATTCATAAGAACTAAGTTTTTACTTATAAACACCAGCATTTAGCAGTTATTATGATAGGAACTTTTATAGTAACAAGTTACTAAATATTGTAATAACTTTTGCCTTACGGAATACGAAATACTCCAAAGTTACTATGATAGCAACTGACCTTGCTCATAGTGACAGATTTACAGATCAATTCTGTAAACAGTTACTGTGTAATAACGTTACTACAAAATAAAATATTATAAAAAGTATAATGACTTTCATTCATGATAGTAACTGACCTTGCTCACAGTGACAATTTAGTTACTATTATCATAGTAACTGAGTTACAGAATTGGTGTGTTTGTATCACTTCCAATCATGCTGTCATGTCGCTAATACCAGATGTTTCAGACGACTTTTTGCGTCACCTGGAAATAAGAAACTCATAGGTCTGTGGGAAACGGATTTTGGAGCTACATTAGTCGTTTCATTACCTTTAATACAAACATGTCCCGGTATTCAAAACAGCTCTACCCTCACATTCTGAGCATTCAGATTGTGAAGTAGCAACCGGATCTTTAGTACAAGGATTTACTGGATCTGGATACTGTTTATAGCGTTCAGAGAGTCAATCTGGCGGAGCCAGTACGCATGCACTAGCTAACTTTCTTTATGAATGCAACTGATGAAAGGAATTTTTGAATAAAATAATAAAGATATGGAATAATCTACTGTTGGAAAAATGCATTTTTCAGCAAAAGTCCAATAGAAGCAGGAAAGCATGTAGTTATAAGAAGCTGTGTGGTATGTTAAAAAAATAACATGCCTAACATACTTGTACTACGTACGAGAAGCGTGTGTGTACGCTAATTACCAAAAAAAGAATGCTGTATGCATCAGGCGGTCTTCAAATCTACCGTACGACGAGAACGTAATTTTAAAAACATGTCTAGTAGCGAAAAGGTTTTAATGGACGAAAAAGATTGTTACTTCAATTTGATTTGATTGCCACAAATGCTTCAATTCCATTAGTTTTTCACGAAAAAGATATACGCCAGACATTCCACTAACTTTTATTTATATCCTTGAAATGTTTTACATAATGCAATATATCTGTAAAAAGCTCCGACTGGATCATAGAGACAAAATGAAACATATAACAGTGACATAACGTGTTTACTCTTTACGATACAGTAAAAACTCCAACTACAGTTTGGCCAACATTATGAAATACTCCTACACGTTCATAAAATCCTTTTTTCTTTACCGTTTCGTAAATTGTATAGTAAACTTTTATGTTTATAGTAAGGTTTATAATGCGAAATGATTAAAATAATCGTCTTTCATAGCGTTAATTTTGCGTGATTTTTATTTCAAGCTTTATAACTTCAAATTATACTTTTATATGAAATAGAAATCGAAACACCTTTATTTAAGGAAATATTTCGAAGAATTTGAAATATACCGAAGGATTCTTCAAATGTCTTGAACAGAATGATAGTAATTGATGAAGGGTTGCAAAGGGTGTCGGCAGAGAGAGAGAGAGAGAGAGAGAGAGAGAGAGAGAGAGAGAGAGAGAGAGAGAGAGAGAGTTCTTTTTATTTGTATCTCTTATAAAATACAAAACATACATTATAAAAGAAAAAAATCATAAATATTAAATTACTCTTCCGTAATGTAAAAATTACTATCATTATGCAGAAAAGCTGAGTATTCTTCTTTCAAGTCTCGTTTATAATAAACCCATAACATAATGCATAAGGATGGAACAATGGCTTTGACAACAGAATAAAGAGAATTTTTATGTTATAGATACACAGCATATCTAAACGAGGCTTTGCCGGTCGCTATGGCGTAGTGGTCAGCTCATTTGACTGCTAACCATGGGGGCTCGGGTTCGAATCCCGGTGATGGCATGGATTTTTATATTTGTTGTAAAAATTACTAATGTATCCATAATAAAAATAAAGATATCCTGGTTAATGGCCATCGTAGCTAAGACCAAAAATTAATTTAAAAAAAAAGAGGCTTTAGTCTTAAATTTTTATCTACACCTGAAAATAGGCCTTAATAAAACACTGTTCATTATTTCTTTTTTAATAGTACGTTAATTTAACTCTTGGCCTTAACACTGGTTTATATAATCAATTTTAAAGTGCCTTTGTTCATTTGTTAAAATGATATTTAAAGTGACTTTATTTATTATGAAAACGGTCGTTAGTATAAAAAATAGTAACGGATAAATGATCGTGTCTGGCCGCATTACAAATACGGACTCTTTCAATCACATTTTTTATGAAATTTCCGCATATTTCTGTTTATATTTGTGGAATGTTGTGCCTAAGCTGTTACATTGGTACGGTTTCTTCGCGTAGAACATTTTCTTAGCTATCCCCAAAGAAAAAAATTAGACACAGCCAATCTAATGAATTAACTGGCCAATGGATATAACCAAATTTTGAAATGATTCGGCTAGTAATAATTTATCATAGTGCAAACTGTGTGCTTTATGCCACTGTCCTGATTAAAGCACATATAGTCACCACAGGTAATCATTCATTTCAGGTACAAAGAAGTTTTGCAGCCTTGCACGATATCATTCACCAGTGACAGTAACAGCATTTCCACTATCATCTTCTAAAAAAGTCCTATGATATATAAGTAACAGTGCTGAGAACCGAAAACAATTTTTCGGGTATCCGGTTTCGGATAATTGGTTTTGGCATGGTCGATTTCTGACAGTACTGCTAAATAATCACTCTAGGAACATGAGGAAAGTCGTTCAAGGATCAACCTTGACTTTACCGATCCCCAATAACGGATGCTTTGTTTATTTATATATTCATGCATGTGTAGATAGTTTCGTCACTAATGATTAAATTTTGAAAACAATTGGTGTCAATACTGAACTACAAACACTCCATCAAACATGCTAAACTCCCAATAATAAATTGTCTGAGCCCGGACTACACGATTGTCAAATTACAACTGACAGCTACACAGCGAACAAAAATACCAGCAAAAACAAAATCGGATGGTTTATTTCAACCTGTACATAGTTCACCATCTTTTGTTTTACGTCTTGCAAAACTAGATTTGATAATCCTTAGATGTCAGTGAACCATTTTGGAGCCCAATAGTGCACGTCTTTTGGCCAAACCAGTTCCATTTAAGATTCTGTGTCCTATCGAAGATATTATTTTTTTGTGGATATCTTCGTTCCCCAGTTACACCAAGCATGGCACGTTCCATGTCTCGCTGGATGGTGTTTAGTTAGAAGATATATTTAACCTTTAAATGCATTGTTTCTAGACTAGCTCCGGACTAAGAGAATATATTATATCCTCATACATCTTTGCTTTTAGGCAAATTATTACCTCTGGGCCTCTAAGAACGAATCTTAACTTCTCAAATGCCGCCCAGCCGAGTCTCATTTTTCAGGTAATTTCAGCTGTTTGGTTGTTTTGCCCAAGTTTTGTAGTGCTCCATAAGTTTATATTCTTCTTAAGTCTAGTTTATAATAGACCTGTTGAGAATTCATTCTTTCAACTAATAAATATTAAGGTTTCAAGTAATTAAAGTCAAGTCAGCAGAACTAAAATATAGAGTTGCTATTGTTCTAATATACCAACAAAAATAATTAGGCTGCATAATAATGCGGTGACATCATGGCGTCAAGCTTTCAGATAATATAAAAATACTTATGCTGAAGCAGTTCTATGGCTACGATTGAATAAATATGTTTAAAGTCTATGTATGTGTTTTATTTAACAATCTGCAAAATCCCCATATTCCAACAGGTATTGGGCCCAGGATAACGCAAATTGGAGAAATAAAATACTAAAACAAATAATCTAGACATTTTTTACAAATGCATTAATAATAGTGCTCATAGTGTTAGTGTTAACAATTTAATATTGAAAAGTGCATAACTGTTTCATTAAATAATTAACGTGACATAAAATAAATAAAATAATAAAGAAAATGGTGAAAAATAATAAAACTTTTAATGGAAAAAATATATTGTGTGGAAATTCAGAGTGAGATCTTTACTAGCAGAACTTGAAGTGCTTAAAGTTGCGATAGACCCAGTTCCACCACAAATAACACCAGACTGGACGAAAAAGAACTTGATTGCAAAAAAACACCATTATTGAATATCTGCACGACTCATTTTTGGGACTTGCAAAGGAACAGCAATATGCCAAAGACATTTTCGAAAGCTTGGATAAAATTTATCAAAGAAAAAGCTTAGCTACACAATTAACACTACGCACAAAAATTATTAAGTCTCAATTTATAAGCAAATCAAAATATAGAGCTATTGTTCTAATATACCAACATAAATAATTAGGCTGAGACTGCATAATAATGCGGTGACATCATGGCGTCAAGCTTTCAGATAATATAAAAATACTTATGCTGAAGCAGTTCTAATCTGGCTATGATTGAATAAAGATGTTTAAAGCCTATGTATGTGTTTTATTTAACAATCTCCAAAAACCCCATATTTTAACAAGTCCCATAACATAAACGCATTGTATGCACATGAAGATCAATCAAAGTAGTATCATTGTTCTGTTTATAATACAAACATATGTTTATAATAACTACAACAACCATACCGTTTTTATTCATCCTCATGCTCATGCAATGCGCTTATGTTGTGGGTATATTATAAACTACACTTGACCATTCTTCAGTGGTAGATTTTTGATGCCAAGATGCCCAATGTGACATCTTGGATTTTTTTTGTCTTCATTGGGTTTTAAAGCTTTATATTCTTAAAGTAACTTTTTAAAATTTAAGAACGACACATAAAAAATAAATATTTAGCGTTTTTCATGGCTATGTTGAAAAGTTTTCGTGATATTGTGTTTATTTGTAACTTCGCGAGGTCAGCAAGTTCAAATTACATTTATAGTTCAAGAATAAATAGGTAGAGTATAGGGTAGTCGGCGAATCAGTGCAGTTGCGTCACTGGAAACGTCATATTTTTTTGTGACGTCACATTAACTATGTTTACATTCATCCATTTAACGAATGTAATATTCGTACGCAGTCACTTGTATCGAAATGAAATGAAAATATAAGAATAAGAACAGAATAGAAACATATAAACTATCCTAATAGGCAAAATAGTCCTAAAAAGCGCTTATGTGATCCAAAAATATGATCGAAAAGAAGAAAATAGAAATAAGTTGAATTTAACCTAAAAAGCTATGCACTATAGACAATATCAAATGGAAATCTGTAAGATATCTATAAAAAAATATATAACTAAACACAAAACTGCTTAATATACAACAAACTAAATAAAAAAGGTTTTTAGAAATTACTATAAGTTAGATATATAAACACACAAGTATCAAAACAAATTAGAACATAGAAAATATCAAAAGTAAACATAGTTTTATTTAGCTATAACAATACAAATGTCCCTATATTAAATAAAAAAACTTTTAAAATTTGTAAATATTCAAAATGACTATCGAAAACCAACTAAATATGACTTCAAAAGGTATGTTTTCGTCAAATAAAAGAGCAAAGAGCAATATGAGTCTATAATTCACATGCAAAAAAATCGATTTAGTTATTTTTTCGCCACTAAGTTTGTCATTGAAATTATGATGCAAAATGACCAACTGCGTTGATGGAACGTCTGACCTATAGCACATTTGTTGTCATCAAAATAGTCATGCCTCCTTCAATACGCCGAACACTTCTCGCTAATGCCTCACTGCCAGCAATTATGGATCTTGCAATCACACATAAATTTTCCTCGATGAAATGTATCTTTAGCAGCTGTTATTTGTAAATATAACACGATTTTCTTTTCTTCAAATAAGTAAGTTTCTCGACATTTGTTACTCATTCAGATGTCTAATTTTCAAACTATTCTAAAAGTATGTCATCTGTAATGTAATTCGAAGATAGGATAGTTCGGTTTCAATTTATTCTGTAATTTATTCTGAACTGAAGCAAAATAAAAACTAAAACTTGAACTACAAACATTCTAACGTATCAATTTTCAACGTATTGCATTTTCATCCACTTCAAAAGTACTCTATTTGACATACAAGCTGTTTCCTACACAAAACGTCTATATTGCATCTCTTTCACCAGTGGCGGACTACAATTTATGAAGTATTTAGCTACTGACAATTCGATAAAATAGTATATTATGCAACGAGCATGGAATGATGGTCATTTCACACGAGTATGAAAATGGGGCCACGAGCCGAAGGCGAGTAACGCAATTCATACAAGTGAGAAATTACTATTCCATGCAAGTTTCACACTATACTTTTTCCACGACTATTACTTTCTTACTTATTTAATTTTTATTCAGTTTTCTTTAAAAACTATCAATAATTTGACAGTTGCTTTCAACCTATGTATTACATTGCCTAGCAACGGTCATGTAGGCACGTGTCATACGGAATATAAATTCAGTTAAAAGAACAATATTTGCGTCAACTGAGTAACTAATTAACCAAGACCAACTCTATCAAAAAATATATTTGCAAAATTCGACAACTTTAACTATATTATTTCATTTTAATCCGGCTTCCTTCACTAACTAACAATAATTTGACATATACTTTCAACCTATTTATTACGTTGTCAACGGTCGGCCATTGCTGCTTGAACCTGTTATGTAAGGAGTTCAACCTGTTACGTAATGAGCTCATTACGTAGCAGGTCAGCGGTGTGTAGTAAAAAGGAGTGGAGAACATGCTTCATTTACTAATCTATATAGTCGTGGAAAAAATCTTTTACGTCTCCATTTTCAAATAAACTTACATATAATTTACTGACGAATACTAACACTATCAGAATGCCTGAATTTCCATTTGGACTAACCATTGTTACTGTGCACCATTTTTTTAACTAACTATCCATGGTTTTATGATGAATTTCCACTGTTGGTACTATTTTCAATTTTTTGGATTGTGGTGCTGACGTCACTGACATCAATGTTGCTCACAGAGTCCAGCACGTCAACGCCACTAAGTCTAGGCCCCGCAACATCATAATTAAATTAAATACTCCCCGCAGGAAGCATGAGATACTTGGTGCCGTAAAAATGTTGAAGAAAACCCCCGCCAAAAACGAACGCCCAGGCTTGTATATTGACGAATTTAAATGCAATGTCTTCATCAATGAACACCTGACAGCACAAAACAAACTTTTGCTCAAAAACACCCGCGCGATCGCTAAAGAAAAAGATTTTAAATACGTCTGGGTATACAACTCTACCATTCACATGCGTAAAACTGGCAGATCGCCAGTTAAAGTCATCCGTTCTCAAATCGATCTGAATGACTTGTAACTGTTTACTAATTTTGTTATCCGAATAAAAATTAGCCATAGTTTTCTAATTTCCATTCAGTATGCATATTTTTTATCAAAACGTCAGAGGACTGAGAACCAAGACAAATGATTTTTACAAAAATATTTCATCTTCAAGTTGTGATCTTATTTGTCTCACGGAGACCTTTCTTAACCCCTCTATTATTAATTCAGAGCTGTTCAATAGTGATTTCAACGTTTTTCGGCGTGATCGTGATCGCTCCAACTCCCATAAACTCGACGGAGGAGGTGTACTCATCGCAACCCGATCCTGCGTTGCGGCTGTTCCTCTCCTGGACTGGCAAACTTCCGCTGAAGATCTGTGGATATGTGTTACCGGTAGTGATAATCGGGTGTGCTATGTGTGCTGTGTATACCTTCCCGATTACAACCATGATGCATTTAAAGTGTTTTTCAAAAATGTAAATGCTAAACTTAATTGTTATCCTGACGATTTCTTTATTATTTTGGGTGATTTTAATTTACCACATCTCTCTTGGTCAGTAAAAGATAATTATTTTATGCCATCCAAACTAATGAACGAATATCGTCATGATATTTTTATAGATTACTTTAATTTATGTTCTTTTTATCAATTTAATTATCTACAGAATGTTAGCAATAATGTTTTAGACTTAGTATTGACTAATTCTAGCATTGTAAAGAGTCTGATTAGGTGTGATGTTTCGTTGGTTGATGAGGACATTTATCACCCTTCTTTTGAGTTTATACTTGACGTAAAAACAGCGTATTTAAAACATAATACTAGTCACAGATACATATTTAAAAACATGAATTGCACAGCTATATCTCATGCATTGAGTGAAGTTGAGTGGGAGAACGAACTTGCCCGACTTGACGCGAACCAATCAGTTAGTTTATTGTACGATATTTTATATGATTTAATAGACAAATATGTTCCGCGTCAAATTGTAAATAAAAACAAATTCCCTTGCTGGTTTTCGGCCAGTACTATTAAATGCATCAAAGAGAAGAATAAATTCCACAAAAAATGGAAAATCACTAAAGACAAAAATTACTATGTCTCCTTTAAAATACTTCGTGGGCGATCTAAATTCCTTATTTCGCAAGATTACTCAAATTATATTTCTAAAATGGAGCAGAATATCATCGACAATCACAAATCACTATGGAGTTTTATTTCCACTAAATCTAATAAATCTGGTATACCAAACACTTTACTTTATAACGCTGTGTTGCAAATGATCCTGCAACAATCTGCAGCATGTTTTCGGACTACTTCCACTCGGTCTATGAACCTGCAGACTCTATTATAGTTAACAAAAATGTTCATGATTCCAATTCTATTAATCTAAGTAATTTAAAATTTTCAAAAAAAAGAAATTGAAACTGCTCTCCTCAATCTCGACACTAAAAAAGGTTCCGGCCCAGACAATATTCCCCCTATATTTTTTAAAGATTTAGCCGATGACTTAACTTGTCCACTTTCCATTATTTTTAATAAGTCGCTCTCTGAAAACGTTTTTCCAGACAGCTGGAAAAAAGCATTAATTGTACCTGTTTTTAAATCTGGTGACAAATGTTTAGTTAAAAACTACCGGCCTATTTCTAAACTTAACACAATAAGCAAATTGTTTGAAAAATTGGTCTACAATTATCTTTTTCAATCGGTAAGAGCCATAATCATTCAACAACAGCACGGTTTTTTTACAGGGCGATCTGTAGAGACAAATTTGTTAATATATGTGGATTATTTATCTCATAATATGAATGAACAAATTCAAGTTGATTCCATTAGCACTGACTTGAAAAAAGCGTTTGATAAAATCAACCATTCTATACTTATTAATAAACTTTTCAAACTCGGCATTCGCGGTGACCTCCTTAGATGGATTATATCCTACATTAGTAACAGATCCCAGGCTGTCTGTATCAATGGATTCACATCCAGTTTTGTAGAGCTCACTTCAGGTTTGGCACAAGGGTCTCACCTTGGGCCAAACGATGTATCATCAATATTCAAAGATGTTCAGTTCTAGCTTTTCGCCGACGATTTGAGGATCTACAGAAACATTCGCAGTCTATCAGATGCCGATCTCCTGCAGGCGGAATTATCTAAATTTGCTATTGATATTGTCAGGAAAATAAACTTTTTATGAATTGTGATAAATGTCACGTCATTTCATTTTCGCGTAACAGGTACATTTTGAATTATGATTACAATATTGATAATAGTGTTCTCTCAAGAGTAACTGAAATTAAAGATTTAGGTGTCATTTTCGATTCTAAATTAACATTCGATCCTCACATTAGTTACATTTGTGCCAAATCTTTAAGAATGTTAGGCTTTATAACCCGAACTACTAAGGATTTCCGCTCTGCACAACCTATTAAATCTCTGTATTATGCTTTTGTTTTCAGTAATTTAAATTATTGTTCTGTTATATGGAATCCACTCTACGACAAATATGTTAACAAACTTGAATACATTCAAAAGAAAGCGCTAAAATATATCTGCTTTAAAAATCACAATAGACTAACTGATTATAACGAAACACTGCTTGAACTTGACATGTTGTCATTAAAAGACCGTAGATCGTTATCTGATGTACTAGTATTGTATAAAATAATGAATAATATGTACAATTCCTGTGAACTAGTGTCTTTGTTTAAGCTACGCGTTCCGTCGCATAATATAAGAAATCGACATTTATTTTATAGTAATAAATCTAACAATAACATCTATTTTAATTCTCCAAAAATAAGACTTTCAGATACGTACAACAACATTTTCAACAATGTTGACATTTTTTGTTATAAACATCAACAATTTAAAAAACATTGTAAAATGGTTTTACAGCTAAAATCTCTTGAGTAATATTCTTTCTTAAAAAATTTCTGATTTATAAATACTTAAATATTTAACTATTTTCATACTATCTGTAAATTTATATGTATAATTTTGTTTTGTTTTTTGTAATATCTAAGAGCACTATTTTGGGTTCGTCCTGTTTGTGCTCTAAGTAAAATAAATAAATAAATAAATAAATGAGCACCAAATATTATTAAGGACATCTTTTTCTTGATGTAATTTGTAATTATTCTGGATCTAATCATTGATTTTGTCACCCCGCAGGGTGGAACACCTTGAGGGTTGCCGAAGACGAAAAACAATTTTTCGATATCTTTTTTTGGTGTTGCGCCTAAAATTTAGGTTGACCGCATTACATTCGATGAAGAAGGCCTTCTGCTATAGAAACAACCTTGAAAGAACTGCAGGTGCCATCACCACGAAGAAAGCCCTATCTGAAGACGCCATCCAAATATATACCTTCTGGTCACATCTTCATCAATGACCTTGAAAGAATTTTAAGATGAAGATACACCACCCTCAAAGGTGATCACTTCGGATGACCATGGTCATCGACTGTCGCAGAGGAAACTTAGCTGATCTACTTGCAACTTCTATAAGGCTATTGCCCCCTCAACGATTAGTCTTTAGATCGAAGTCAGTCTACATTGTAGTTGTTTCGAATCCTGATCATGTGCTGTGTCTAAACCCGACAAAATCATAATCCTATCTCTTCATTTCTCATGATTATCCACTGGATCTTCTAATACGATATATTTAGTGCAGTATTTTCTTTTCTGATTCTGAGCTATTCTTCTTGCTCTTGCTGAACTGTCCAGTACTCCAGTTGTGCGTGAGTATTGGTCGAATTATTGTTTTGTACAACATTATCTTTGTGTAGAATGCTCTTTTTGAAGAGAGCTGCGAGTTCATTAATATTCATAACATAAATAAAAATATGCTATTCAACTCATAGCTTTATTTGTCCTGCTCTCTTGTATTACTGTACTTTATTTTATCTATGTAGATTTTAGGAATACTGAATTACTAATAATAATTAAATATCTATTTGAAAGTTGAATTGTAAATAAATACAAGTAAATTAGTGATCAGTTCAAGCTTCATTTTATTCCGAGGTACTTTCTACAATTTAGTAAATATCATATTTTTTTTCAAATTTTCATAGCATATGGGGTGATATGAATAAAATATAGTAAAAATATTTGCTGTTGTTTTACTGTTAACTCCTTATGTTGTGGTGAATAAAAAACTAGTAAATGCTTTTACTTAAAGCATATTCTTTGGGCTGCAGCGTTTTCTGGCAAAAGCTTAATATCCAGTGAATACACATTTCTTTTTTACTTAAAAACACTAGCAATTACTTTTTTCTTTTTCTAGCATACCTAATTAGACACTTGAAGGGTTAATATAACTTCACACATCCATCGGTCATTGCATTTTTACAAGTCTGTAAACGTAAATATTATCAAGAACGTGTAATATGTACAAAATACCGTTATAAAGATCAATTTGAAGAAGATAATGTAGTGTGGTCAGCTAATCATTTTTTGGATCAATCATGACGGTTTTCCAAAAAATGATTACAGAAAAAACAGCATAAACAAAAAATGATATGCATACGTCTTCTTGGCGATCCCGTGATATTGGTCAAGATTTGAGAGTCCATCGTTCAATTGTTACTAAAATTATAACACTGGTTTTAACAAAAAAAAAAAAAAAATAGAAAAATCTGGAAAATGGATTATTTTGGCAGGACACTCAATGTCGTATTAGAGAGAACATTATAACTTGCCATATGCCATAGGTGCTACAGGCTGTACACATATTAATATAAAATAAAATCCTCTGGCTGTGAGTACTGTATTTTTCGGACCATAAGACCTTTTTACGTACAAATATTGGCTTAATTTTAGGGAGCATCTTATGGTCTAAAACAGAATCACCCAAGATTTTAAAAGAAATAAATACAGAATTATCTGTCATTCCTGGAGGCCTTACAAGTATGATAGTAAGCACAACTTTTCGATATGTCGATTAATTTACCATTTAATTTTTTTTGCAGAAACAAATAGATGAGAAAGCTAAATCACGAAGTTACAACAACAGGACGTATGATTTGGCCGACAGTTTCAAAAGTATGTACCTTGGTAACAATTTGTCGAAAGCTGCAAAAGAAGAGACGATTATAAAGTCTTTTAAGAAATGCGATATAAGTAACGCATTGAACGGTACCGATGATTACTTGGTTTTTGAGGAGACTGACAGCAATAGCCGTTTTCGCAAACCTCAATCCGATCGCGTATCCGATAAATAAATGACGTCACGAAATTCAATGTGATAGAATTTATCAGATTACTGTTTATCAGATAAAGTCAGTTTTCGAACGAATATTAATCGCTTGATCCAAATAACTTCTTACGTACCTTTGCGGACAGGATTGTTTAGAGTTTAGTGTTCTATTGTCTAGATGGCAGCACTTACGACTTTATTTCTTTACTTAAACTTGACGATTTGTAAGATCTTAACGAATAACGATAAATAATATTTTCATACTTTTCCACTGTAATTCTTTTCTTTTTATCTTTACGGTTTAAAAATAGCATTACCATATTATTTTCGTCAGTATCATCATAACCATCATCATCGAAAAAGAGCGTATCCAATAGTTATAATCTGCAAAATGTTTTAGATTAAAGTCAAAAACCCAAAATGACATACACATTAAATAATTTTTTAGGTTATTTAATCTGAAATGATTCCTACTATTTTGTAGGATTCAAATATTGCTATCCGATCGCGTTTATCAGATAGTTATTGTAGATTTGCGAACGTAGATAGTTTTGTATCTGATCAAAGAAAAAGTTTGCGAACAGGTTCGTAGCTATCATATTAAATCAATGACGTCATATATGTATCGGATAGGGTTTGCGAAAACGCCTAATAGTTCAGACGAAAATAATACGAACACCGACATTAACGAGACGAGTAAGAGTATAGAGAGTGAAGATGAACTGAATGTTGCTGGTACAAGTTATCGTAATAATAAATAGAAATTAAGAATTTGTGAATATATATATTTATATAATAATTTTTTTACTTTCTAAAAATTGTGTGCATTTTATCGGCCGAAGCGTCATATGGTTCGAAAAATAGGGTATTTGGAAATAAAAGTATATTACAGCCTAAGTTTTTTTTTAAATATTTTTATTTACTTTACATAGACCTATTTCTGCGACGAGGCTAATCGCCAATGCCAGAGGACGAGCTCCTACACCTGGATGAGGGGTAAATGATTGTGAAAATGGAAGTAATGTAAACATATTATTATCACCCGAATAATATCACCAACGGAGACTTGAACTAGCAACCTCATAATTCAGACTGCTCTTACAAGTCAGAACTTCGATTTAACGAGCTCGGCCACTCCGTTGGCAGCAGCATAAGTTGTTAGAAGAATATTTGTAAACTGATTATTGATTATATTATCAACGCACTGACAATCCGACAAGTCAAAACACCATTTCAATGAATCATAATTACAAGCAATTACTGATAATTTTCTAACATTTGACTGCTGACTGAAGCAAAAGATTATTCACCAAGAATTCAACCAATAGCTAAAAGTAAAACCTTTTGCTACTAGTAATTGATTTTGCTTATATTGAATGCCAAAAAGCAACTAATAAATTTGTATTCACATTACCACTGTATATCAGGACGTCAGTTTATAGCTCTTTTTTTTTCATAATTTTTTTAGTGTAGTTAAAGTGTACAATTACGCATCTTATATGGTCCATCAGCCCCTTGAGATCTTAAGAACCAAAGCACCAGGTGCGGTTAATTGCAGATTAGGTTTAGACACCCCACTGTTAAATGTATTTTGTGGTCTAACCCTTTTGGGTAACTAAACACCTGCACACTAATTAAAATGTCAGGTTAATTAGTACTAATATTCTGGATACAAAGATTGTTACAAGAGTTTTTAAGATGTACAAACAACAGATACAAATATCTGGATTAAGTGACAATGTATTTTTAATCCACTGCGTTCGAAATTGTATCCTAATCCGGTTCTATGTCCTGTTTCTCTTCCTTGTGGCAGATCCCGATACTCAACAACTGAAGATGGTTGGTAACATAAGTTCTTTGTAACATCAAGAGTTCAAACACTTCGGATGGAAAAATCATTTATTTATTTATTATTATTATCGCGTTTTTTGCAAAAAATGCCTTCCATCATGTTTTTCAGAAGAATAAATATAAATATATGAAAAAAACTAAAGTACACATCAAATATTGAAATATTCGTATACTTTCAAAAACTAAAGTGGGTTTTACATGATTCAATTAATTGAAAAAGTTGACATTCAATTAATTGATGTGTGTAAAGCGTAAAAATTTCGTCAATTAATTGACAAAAAATTTGATCAATTTATTTTGAAAATAGAACAAGTTTTATTTTTCGTCAATTTTTCATGATTTTTTTTAGGGAATTCTAGATATATTTTTATCTTTTAAGATATTGCCAACTGTTTAGTTGTAGCATAACCTCGAAACATATTATTTTTGTTTCGGTTTCAAATCTAACATAACCTCAAACGTTCTAATTTATCATCATCTACGTTATTTCTTTTGTTTTTGTTCACAGCTCGTAATTTTGTGAAGATTTTTTCAATATTTTCATTTTGATAAATATGTCAACATGTTTTACAGTTGGTAATGTAAAAATTTTCAAAAAAAATTGATAAATAAATTGCTGTGTGTAAAGTGACGTTCTTGTTCCCAATGATACCAATAAATTTTTCAATTAATTGACAAAAAACTTGATCAATTTGTTGATCAATTAATGGAACTGTGTAAAACTAACTTTAGTGTTATATAAAACTAAAAATTGAGTACGTACAATAATAGTACAGATATCCGTTTTTTTTTTTCAAAAACTTATAAATTCTATAATAGCGCACTTTTTTGTGTGTGCTCCAAAAAATATGTTTCTTTTTCTTTAAGTTGAAATATTTTAGCAATTTTACACCGAAAAACGATCTTCCGCAAAGCTCTGTGTTAGCTCCAATTTTATTCAATTTATATGTAAGTGACTTGAATAATACGTTCGAAATATTTTATGCTCGAAAATATATATATATATATATTTTATGTGGTGATTATGTGATTAAATGAAATCTATTAATACTTAGATTAAAAATTGTAAAAATCTCAATAATGCACATTGAACCGAAATGGTTCAGGAACAGGAATTTTTGATTAGATTAGTTTTTCGAAATATATCGATTATTTTGTCATTGAAAAAAAAAATGTATATATATTTTTAGTGTGTGGTATCAAAAGAAACTCCTTAAAGGCTTCATCACACTATAGTTATTATTCAAGTCTAAACTTGGAAAACTGAAGTCTTTGCATTCGAATCGAAGTCTTGTGTGTGTGATAGCATGATAAAAACCTAGGTCTTTAAGTCTTAGCAAATACATCGAGATAAATTTCCCCTGTCTCGAGAAGACAGACGAAATCCAAATCTGTAAATGCGCGTGCGCAGCCTCACCCTCTCAGTCAGATCAAGTGAGATGGGTGTATTGTTAACGTTATGCACGCAGACGCAAGTTACTTTTCCCTGTTTCGCGTGTGACAGCTGAAGACGTGAAGACTTGAATCCTGGAAGAAGACTTACAAAATAAAACTTCGAGAGCGTTCTAGTGTGATACGCCCTTAAGACGTAGATTAAAGAACGGAAAGTAGTTTTTTTAAATTTCTTTATTTTATCACGATTTTTCCAAAAATGTACTAAAAAAAATACTATCCCGCGCCATTTAACCGAAAGAGGTTAAAGTAAAAATTAAAAAAATCTAAGTAATGTACATTGATCTGACCCGGAACGAACGAAAGGAATTTTTGATCAGATTGTGATTTTGTGTTTTTGAGAAAATTAATTATATTTTTAATTATAATATATGGCTAGTAAAAATACAAAAAAAAAATTTAACAGCTGAAAATCCAGTTCATGTTTATAAACTCGATCAACGAATTATTTTAGTTTTTTTGTTTTTAAGAGGAATAAATCATTTACAGTAGGGAAAAACTTATAAAGCAAATAACACATTGTTAATACTGAGAAATACGTTTCTGAAATTGATTAATTAAGTCATTTATAAATATATTTCTTATTAATTCAATGAAGACTTAGATAAAAAGCAAATACAGAAAAAAATCGCTGGAATCTTTTAATTTAAATTTTATTGTGACGAAATTTTCGAAAATTATGTACCTTTAGAATAAAAAAATTAAATGAAAGCTCTTAGTACTCAAATGACGAATAAAAATGATTATCAAAAAACTGTAATGACAGACAATGGAAAAGATTTTCTCTGGACACACCTACAGCTTTTTTTGATAATTTTAACTAATTTTGATGTAATTATAGAAGAAGTATTGTCCTAAACATCCAGCATTCTGTTGGTTTCTTACATTTTAAAATACCTACAAAACCTTGTTGAGTTCCAGCACAGTGTTAAATCAGTCATTTAGTACTCGGGAGTTTTGTGGACCTCTTTCATTTACTAGATATCTATGATACAATGAAATGTGAGAAAAACATAATTTAATCAATTTATTTTCATATTAAGTATTTCGAAAGTTACTCTTTCCAACAAGATTTACTGGCAAAAACTGCTGAATTGAAGGAGATTCAACTCCATTTACTCTATCAGAATCCGCCTCTGTTTACACTATATTTCCATGTATACTGATAAATGTCATAAAGTCAAATTTATAGTAACATTCTCTCCGAGTTCACTTTCATTCCATTTATCCCACGCTTCCAAACGCCCACAACGTTTCCAAACCGTTGAAACTTCTAAATTATTTGACGAGATTCATTCGTAAATGTACGATTATGTATTCTAGAGTCATTAGAGTTGGTTGAAATCTATTGTCTGTCTTCAAGCTTAGAGCTTAAGTGATTTTTAAGTTTAACTATCCCAACTTTAAGTTTTAAACATACAAAGGATTTTAATGAATTTTTTGCTACGTCTATCAACTTGTTTATCTTAAAATTCACTACTAAATAAAATATAATTATGAAGAGCAAAGGAAATAGAGAGTTTAAAAGAATACAGACAATGGAAAATATTTTCTATTTTACACTGGACACACCTACAGCTTTTTTAAGAGTTGTTTACCTTGTATTTTGTGAACGGTATTTTATGGTAATTTGGGCTCGAATGATAACGGTTTTAAATTGATTTCACTATTTAAGGATGTGACTTAAATTGTAAAATTTTGTAGACTCACTGTCTCCTAATCCCAAGCATATACACACATCGGAAAAGTCTAGAGATATAAAAAAATATATGAAAATAAATAACGTATGATTTCTTTTGTACGTTGATTGTATTCTATCAATTAAAATACTCAATAAAGAATAGTTTTCAACAAAATAAGCTAAATTTTATTTATAAAAATAATCAATATTAGCAACAAAAAAAAAATGTAGTGTACAGAATTGTAAAAATTGTATTAAAAAAAAAAACAAATGCTAATAGAGAGTATGACCTCCACATTGGTCATTCTACATCTGCGACTCATGTACAAAATAACAATCAGATCAATTCTGTAAAAAATTACTGTGTAGTAACGTTACTACAAGCTAAAATATAATAAAAAGTATAATGGCTTTCATTCATGATAGAAACTGACCTTGCTCATAGAGACATATTTAGTTACTATAATCTTAGTAACTGAGTTACAGAATTGGTCTGATTATCAATGTCTTCTTGAGGTAACTGAGCTCATTCTGCTCTTAGAAGCTCTCTGAATCTAAAATTATTGCGGATGTTATCCATATGTGGAGTAATTATTCTCTTAAGCATGTCCTACACATGTTCAATCGGATTTAGATCCGGTGACTGTGCTGGCCATGATATCGCATCAATACCTTCGTTATCCAGCCAGTTAGTTACAATTCGCGCAAAATTTGGCCGAGCATTATCCTGGGCAAGATGAAACTGATCACCAACAGCACCGAGAAATGGTCGCACAATAGGTTGAAGAATATAATCCAAACGAGATCAGTTCTACCGCCAATGATTATTCCACCCTATGCCATAACGTACCACCTCTGTAACTGTCAACTTCTTGGACTTGCCTCAAACGTTCCAAATTACCGGATGTTCTCCATACCCTTGTTCGACGAGAACTGAATGAATTCCAAATCTGAACTCAATAGTAAAAAAAAAAAAAAAACTGTAGCCCAATCATTCTCGCACCAATATTGAAAATTGTAACACCAGTCTAATCGTGCTCTGCGATTGCCTCTAAAGAGGCAATTGGTGACAATCAAATTAAATCAAATTGATATATAATTAGTCGTCGATATAGAATATTAGCTTCATGGAGACGATTTCTTACAGTTTCGCGACTAACGGTTAAGTTAAACGCACGCTGTAACTCCCTTACTAATTCGAGTGCTGTAATAGTAGGTTGTCTTCTAGCATTTAAGACAAAAAATCTGTCTTGACCTGCTGTTGTACAGCGACCACGTCCCGGATGTTGTTCGGCCGGACTTCCTGTTTCCCTGTAACGCCTCCATAATCGACTGATGACACTTTGAGAAACTCCTATCCGCTTGTCTACATCAACTTGCCTGAAGCCAGGAGAAGTCCCACCGCACGTTTCATCTCGTGGATAGTTAAATGCTGTCGCTCCATTAAAAAATAATGACAATACTTAAAAACACTGCAATTATTAATATAAACGTTTTAAATCGAATTAAAATGAAACATGTGATCAACCTACGGATCATGTACTGAATTTTTTTTGTCAAATTTGTATTTGTATACAAAAGACTTACTAAACTGCTTTTTCTCGGTGCTTGCAATGAAGAAGAGTGGAGTGTTTAATTATATTTCAAATAAACACTCAGACCTATAGGCGCCATTGTCTTTTTACCATTTTTAATACCAACCTGACATATAATTTCAAAAGTCCAAACTAGTGAAATTAAAATTTCCTCTAAGTTTGTTTTTATAAAAGAGAACAGCATATATAGGCTATTCCCAACGTTTAGGCGGAACTAGATTTTGAAATCTAGTAATTTTTATCACTTTTGGTCATTTTGTTTAAGCTTTGTAAATCATACTCACATTGCAAATTCTAGATTAAATTGATTGTCATAATAAAATATCCTTTTCATTGCATTTTAATTTTTTGTCATTTGTAATAAAAATTTCCCATTTATTTATTTGTTTTGTCTTCAAAATATGTAAAAAAGTATTACATTTTTTAATAAATGTCATTCGTTTCCATGGTTTCACTGTTGGAATTTTAAATTTTCACATACCTACCTGAAAAATAAAATAACCCAAGCAAGGTCCGTTCTCGTGACTCGTGACGAAATTTCCATATAGTTCCGCCTAAACGTTTGGAATAGCCTTTATACTTTAATCTATTTATTATTGTACAACAATTAAATTGCTATTATAAGAATAAAATGTATTTTACGTTTTATAGAAAATATATTCATTTTTCCTTTCGATACTTGAAAATATCGATATTTTGTTTCGATACGATACCGGTATCGATACTTTTTATTCGATATTATCGATACCCAAATATCGATACTTTCTCAGTATCGCATATCCCTAGGTATACTAGTAGTTCAACCTCATTTGAAATAATATTCAGGTCACCTACATACCCTAACATAGGGAGGAATATACGTAGTTCAAAATTTGGTAATGTTTGCAAAATATTGCAACTAATTTTATTTGAAATTTATTCTTAAATGTAATTAAGTTTAGTGGCCATTTTTTACTGGAAACCTTAATTAATAAAACTTTAAAGTTACAACACATTTAGTATAATTACCACACTTCGAGAGATGTTTTCAAAATGATGAAAGGATAATATATAGGAAATATAACAGTGTTAAACCCTAAATCTTAAATAGTTATAAGAGTTATAGGTTATACAGTGGCGCAGCCAGGATTTTGTCTTGGGGAGGGCCGAATCAAATTTCGAGGGCAGCCGGGCCGCATACGGCCCTCAACCTCATTTTTTGTGGCCCCTAAAGCGGTAATCAAAATCATTTGAGCTTATTTAGGGGAAAAATATATTTAAAAATGTAAAATATACTCTCGTCCCCTTTTCTGTTTGATGCTGATGATGATGATGATGATGATGATGATGATGATGATGAAAAATGTTAAGAAACCCTTCGGGATATTTAAAGTTCCGTCACTGCTTATCATTTTGTATGTAAAATAGACTACGACCCAAATCAGTTCGACACCCCTGCTGTTGAATATTGATGTTTATATCAAATAATAATTCCATTATTTGTTGATAAAAAAATGTAATTGTTAATCCATGTATCAAAAACTTTCACTTGATTTTTCTTCGATAAATACATATTTATTTATATTTTTCGCGGGATATATTTTTGAAGTCTCAATATTTTTCTTACTTTTGCAATTTGTACCGAACGAACAGACTCATGTGAGGGAATAAGGATTTCTTGATTATACCTACGAATACCTAAAAATAGAATATAAATATGCATTTTCTTTTAATTTCAACACTATCATAATATAATATAGCTTATTATTATTGTAAAATACATAAGTTATTTTGCTGTACGATTATGATAAATTTGTTAAATTTTCATTTCATTGGACCTTCAGAGGGGGGGGGGGGCACAAAATAAAACCAAATGCCGATTTTAAGAACGCGATTGTCTCCAAAACTACTCTCTTTATTATATTTCTACTGTTTCTACTCTATTTCACGTTTGAGGTGTCATTTTAAAATTACATTCTGAAGGTTATACCGAAGTCAGATTTCCACTTTATCTTATCTGAATCGAGTAATTAGTAGTTTAAAACAGTTAAATCATTTGACTGAGCGAATGTTTTAGTCGTAGTGTCAGGGGGAAAAAGGATCAACGCTCCCCTCCATATAATTCGTTGGAGCATATTTGGAAAGTGATGTATTTTCACTTGAACAATAATTATGTCACTTTATCAAGAGTAGGCAATCTTAAAAAAAATTTTATTTATACGAAGAAAAAAAAAATGCCAATATTGTTAACAATGAAGTAATTTAAAAATTAACTACTGTTGTGGTTAACAAATTTTATCTTCAACTCCCCGAGCAGCGCCGTGTAATCTGCTGGTCCTGGGAGGGGCCCAGGCCCGTCGCCCTCCCCTTGGCTGCGCCACTGAGGTTATAGTAAATAACTAAGAAGAAATAGGATTAAATAAGCGTGGGTATTAAATAAGCGTATTGAATAAAACCATTAATTAATTAGTATTCTATGCAGTTTTCAATTCAGATTTAAACTAATAATTTTCAACAGTATCAAATTATATTTTGTATTCAGAGTGGGAACTAAGATAACACCAACTTATTTCCATAAAGTTCAGAATTTGAATCGAAAACTAATAATTATCGTATGCTTCCGCTTCCTTAAAAGCAGTGATGGGCGTTTACACGTAAACTTTAATTGTTTACGTTTACGTGTAAATTTATGTAAGCAATTGGTAAACTTGTCAACAATGTGAACAATGTAAACTGTCAAATAATGAGGTTAGTTTTTAGTTATTTAATACTAATTAGAGAGAGCTAATGAACTAGTAAATTCAGTTCAAAACAATAAATTTATTTAAAAAATGGTGAGTGGAAACCGAAGGAATATCTATGAAGAACTAGGAGTTATTTTAATTAAAGAAAATGAAATAAATATAGGGCGTTATGCAAAATTTGTAATAAATCTTTTTGTTATTAAAAAATATAACCGATTTTCTTAAATTTTTTTTTATCTTTCGTATTCATATTTACTCACTTGTAACACCTATATAATGATACATATTCTATTTTTATTAATATTTATATTAGCTTGTTCTAATTTTATATATTTACTTTTTCTTTTAAAATTGTTTTACTAAAATTTTATTATAAAAATGTTTTGATAATGGGTTTCTGTAATTCAAAGTAAGTGCGCACGTCTAAATCATTGTTTACATTGGTTTACGTTGTTTACAAGAGTTTTTGTGATTACTTTACATCAATTGTTTACGCGTCAACAATAAGGTAACTTACATCATGTAACTTACGCGCCCATCACTGCTTAAAAGTAAGAGCTATGACCATGCTGAAATTAACAAAAAGCTGAAATTATTAAAGTATTTCTATTTAACCTATTCCTAAACCGAAAAAAAAACATAAAATGCAAATTAAACTGTAAATAAATTAGTTAAAATTTTTCACATATAGCAACTACAGCTATTAGCACCTAAAATGAAACTATAAGATTACGGCAGAATAAAAAAGATTTAAACACGCATTAACGCATACAAGTAGGGATATGCGATACTAAGAAAGTATCGATATTTGGGTATCGATAATATCGAATAAAAATTATCGATACCGGTATCGTATCGAAGAAAATATATATATATATATATATATATATATATATATATATTTTCTATAAAACGTAAAAAAAAAAACATTTTATTCTCATAATAAGAATCTACCACCAAATAATAAATAGATTAAAGTAGTATAGGCATTAAAGTAGTACACACGACTGAGATGACCTAGGTAACAATGAATTGGACACCTACAAACAAGGTAGGCGAGGATGATTCGTTCATGGAAGAACTAATAAATAAGAGGCGTTCATGAAGAGAAGAGGTAGACGAGGCATGAGGCCTAGCAAGAGTTCATATACACACCACTTTTGCAAGTAAAAGATCAGAAATCCCTTCGTAAAATATGTATTATCAATTATCGTTTTCCTAATTCTGCTGTCTTAGATTTTTATTAAATAAACTTAAGCTAATTACCTAAACTGATCGTATTTACTAGAATTTATTACACTATTTTGAATGGACTAATGTTTGGGGGAAAATAAAGTACTGTATACCTAAAAACTAGGTAATTAGCTTAGGTTTCGTTAGTAAAAATCTAGGACAGCAGAATTAGGAAAATTAGGAAAACGATAATAGATAATAAACATTTTACGAAGGGATTTTTGATCTTTCACTTGCAAAATTGGTGTGTATATGAATTCTTGCTGAAGCCTATAGGTTTGAGTGATTGTTTAAAATATAATTAAACACTCCACTCTTCTTCATTGCAAGCACCGATAAAACTACTTGGTCTATTTTGATAAAATAGATCCACACTTTGCTTCTTGATAGTGACATTTTTAATTAAATTACAAAAATAACCAATAACATGTCATAACCTCAAACGTAGAGGAAAAGCGCAAAACGCCAGCAACTTCTAAACCGTTCAACGCATGTATCTTAGCATACTATGTCCTGCACCATTGCGATAGCGTACCTCTTGCTACCAGTTTTTACAAGAGAACAATTTTTAAATTTGTTTCTTATTGAAAAAAATTTAATCCCAAAAATATTTATAAAATAGTGTATAAATAAAACTACAAAATGATACGATACTGGGTCAAATGTACTGGTGTTAATAAAGTATCGGAAGATTAGTATCGATACTAAAATCGCGATATTGAATGAAAAATATCAATACTGGTACCGTATCAATAGTATTGGAACATCCCTACATAGAAGCAAATCGTAGGTACGCAAATGAACTAAAGTGGGTTTTACACGATTCAATTTGTTGATCAATTAAATGAAAAAGTTGGCCTTCAATTAATTGATGTGTGTAAAGTGTAAAAATTTCGTCAATTAATTGATCAATTAATTGACAAAAAATTTGATCAATTTATTTTGAAAATAGAACCAGTTCTATTTTTCGTCACTTTTTCATCAATTTTTTAGGGAATTCTAGGTATATTTTTATTTGTTAAGATATTGCCAACTGTTTAGTTGTAGCATAACCTCGAAATATATTATTTGTGTTTCGTTTTAAAATCTAACATAACCTCTAACGTTCTAATTTATCATCATCTAGGTTATTTCTTTTGTTTTTGTTCACAGCTCGTAATTTTGTGAAGATTTTTTTAATATTTTCATTTTGATAAATATGTCAACATGTTTTACAGTTGGTAATGTAAAAATTTTCAAAAAAATTTATAAATAAATTGATGTGTGTAAAGTGATGTTTTTTTCCAAGGTTACCAATAAATTCATTTTCAATTCAATTAATTGACAAAAAAACTTGATCAATTTATTGATCAATTAATTGAACTGTGTAAAACCAACTTAAGACACGCGGAAGTATATCACGGATTTAAATATATTCGCCCTTTTGGAGACCTATTGCTTCCTGTTTATCTTCAGTCCAGTTTCTTGCCGATCGCCCTGGCCTTCTTGCTGGCTTAGTGCTTAGGAATCAGTTTTTTGGGCCATCTCTTATCTTACATACGATAGATGTACCCAAACTATCAGATCAATTCTGTAAAAAGTTACTGTGTGTAACGTTACTACAAGATAAAATATTATAAAAGTATAATAACTTTCATTCATGATAGTTACTGACCTTGCTCATAGTGACAAATTTAGTTACTATGATCATAGTAACTGAGTTACAGAATTGGTATGATTATTTTACTATTAGGCCTCTTTATGAATTTTGATGTGTTTATTGTAATCCTGTATTTTTTATTCTTTCGACATGTGTAAACATTATGTATTGTATCTAACATGAATAAATATTATTATAAACCATAATAGACGTTTATTCCCTATTGTTTCTACGATGAAAACATAGCCAAAAACCTGACCAGATGATGTAGTTATAAATATAAAAAATCCGCATGATAAGCGGGTGAGCAGTTCTCGAGTGAAAAGAGCAAATACAGACAGATAGCCAGAGACGTTACCTTTTGTATGTATTTATTTATTTATTTTATTTTACATTTTAAGAACACAAACAGGACGAACCCACAGCAGTGTTCAAGAATTTTTTTAACAATCACGTGCGTAAAGTTTACCTGTTACACGATACTACAAGACTACAACGATTTTATATTTGATTTGAACAATTTTAACATTCAGAACTATTATATATTGAATTGAAAAATTCGCCACAGTCATGTACGAACAAAAGTATTACAATAAGTTAGTTATATAATCAAACAATTTAAACAGAAGCAACTGGAGTTATGGTGGGTTTAGTCAACACTTAGCGATAGCTTTAGTTTTACTCCTATATTTTAATTTTATCCTTAAAAGATAAACTATCATATCGCTACGAGCAAGTTCATACAACACATTTCTTTAATTTTAGTCCTATGGTTCTGGCCTTGAAAGATAACTAAATTCTAACTTTCCTACGGCTGGGAGTAAATCACGTTAAAACGCACCATGCGCGTGCGCGCACCCCGATTTAAATTCTAAAAGCACCCATCGTGGCCAACATAAGGCCATAAATAGCAGCAACACTTCTAGACTTATTTCGGTACATGTTTACACACAATGTTATATTTGTCAATAACCAACAATTTTAATTTTTTGACATTTAGAAAAATGATACTATGCGCGTGCGTTAAACTCGACGTCTCATTGGTTACTTGTTAAAAGTTAAAACTCGTTAAAACATTGTATAAACCCGTACTCATTCAAGACGATTAAAGCCAAGACTAAAACTAAGAGTAAGATTCAAATTAACGCAACAGCTATCGCTAAGTGTTGACTAAACCCACCATTAGACTGAACTTGAATCCAAATGTTGTAATATAATTTTACAATGTGATTTAAATTTATTTAATGTGTAATTTGAAATGACAAGATTATAAAAGACATTGTTGAATGTGAAAGACATCCTTTCAATGGGTGAATTGGAAAATATATTATTATTAGTTTTGGAAACGACAAGTCTAGAAAAAAACGAATGTTGGTTGCGGACATTATAAGACGGAATTAAAAAAGTGAATAACATTAACAGATCATTGCAGTCTATAATACTATGGCAAATTTTATATAATGTAACCATATCCGACTGATATAGAGATATCATTCTCACTGTATTTAAATCACTGTCAGTTTCTGATAATATCTATTTTGAGGCTTCTTTACTGCTCATCGACGAAGAGATTTCTGTATTCTGCATATTTATTTCCAAACTCCATTTTTGGTTTTTCTCTTTTAGCTTCCCCACGAAGTTGGAATAAAAGTTGGAATCTACGTCTTCAGGTATAAAGATTTGTTTATCAGCGACTAAATCGATTACATCCAATATTTTTTATCCGAATTACTGCCTTTGTGTCTTCAGGTTTTCAAAGCTTTTTCAGTATATATTTTGAAGAAAGTGAGTTAGAATGCACCCATGTCTGCGCCTTTTACGTATTGAGAACTCCGACAACAGTTTGGTCCCTAGTTATACGCAAGCCTGAAAACCATCATCATATATAGCAGCGGTGGGCAAATCGAGGATCGCGGGCCGCGATTTGCCTTGCTAGTTTTACGTGCGGCCCCCCACGCATTATTATGTTAATAATTACTTATCTTTATTGTGGCCAATAAAAAAGCATTCATCGCCGTTGCGTAGTGCTCAAGTTACTTTATATACTATCGTTCATTTCGGAGAAACAGTTGATCTGTTTATGAGTATAAAGCCGCATTCAGAACTCAAACTTAATAGATTATAGACTATAGCTTGTACTCTGTTGATTGTCACTACAAGTTGTCATATGATAAGACGTGCAACTGTTCAGACCTCTAAATTAAATTTATAGCTGGTGAGTTGTTTTAATAAGACAGACATATAAACACATTGGCTATCTCAGTCTATCGGAGAGACCGTACATATCGTATGCCTTTACATAACCTAATAAAATGTCATCATTAAGAAATCTCGCTCAAAATTACAAAGACGAACAGTAAATATGATCAATTTAGGTAATTAGGTTAGGTTTAGTTAGTAAAAATCTAGGACAGTAGAATTATAAAACCGATAATAGATAATAAACATTTTACGAACCGTAGTTGGTTTAAAGACACACAGATGTTGGACTATTCGTAACTCACTAATTTTCAAGAGCTGTAAAGGTTACGTCGAACGTTAAAACAATGTATTAAACATATCTACAACGTATAGTCCACAGACTATTAATTTAAAGAGCTCTGAATGCAGCCTTAGATTGTAGCAACTCAACGGTACTAATTTGTAATAGCTGGAGCGAACTATACGAATAAACAAAACACATCACATTATTGATATTTCCTTTTTTTTTTGCCCACTGCTGATATATAGACTACTTCAATAATGTTACCACTGGCTTGTATCTCCGACCATCAATAGTTTATAGTTCTTTCATACTCTCTTCTAAATAACGTGTCTTGGATCGACCCGCCGTTCTTGTCTTTAAAGATTATATGCAACCAAATGTGAGTAGGGTGTTTTCGCTTCTTCGATGGACATACTATATACCTACATTTAATTTTCAGAATTATTTTGAACCAATACAGTGTTATTGTTCCCGCGCCATAATTCTTTAGATACTGTAATAAATAGAAAGTATAGCACCATGAAAACCCATTTAAAATTTCTAGAAATATAAAGCAAAGTAACCATGGAAACCTAACCGAGATAATTTATAAGACTACAGACTAATAGCTTAGATGCTACCTGCAATGTCATAAGGGTAGAATACGAGACCCAATCAATATGTGTGGGTTTCGAAAAACCGTGTTCGCTTGTCTCCTATTCTTTTCAACACTGTAGTTAAAATTAAGAGGAAAATAGTTCACAGTAGTGCCGGATTTACGCCAAGACAGCCGCAGAAGTAGAAGACCAATTAATATGTACCATCGACACCCGGATTAACATCAACTTAAATAGAGAAAATTTGGTAAGGCCCTACGATTTTAAATAGGAGCAACAGGATTGGCTAATGACTAATTGTCAAAAAACTAACGGTCAATAAAAAATGGTCATAAATCATAAAGTATAGTCTTTATTAAACAGATATGATATTCTACCAATTTGTATTATACTACTATTATAAATGCGTTGACTTAAGTAATTCCGAAAGTTCCGTTCTAAGTAATTTTATATTACTATGTCAGTCCATTGATAGAAACTAAAAAATTGTACAAATACAATGTTATTAAATAGTAGTAAAGACAAATGAAAGGTTGCGCGATAAAGCATTAAATTTAATGGTCGATAAAATTAATGTGTCTGATAGAAACTATCATAATGTAACATTTGTAAGATTACATTGTTATTATAAATGAATTATAAATGTTACCTATTATTCTTGCGGCATGTACATACCACAGAAAATTACAATTTAACTGGCGCATTTCATACAAATTAAATTATATCAAAAATAAAAAATATGGTACCTGTCTTTCCTCCAAGAAAGGTCAAGGATTTAAATTCGGTCCAGGAAAGAAATATCGACGTTTACAACGTCATTGGCTACAATGGTTCTAATAATACGCGATGTATCACTACTATGACTAACTTAAGGGTTCCAGTCTAGTGTCTCCGTATAATTTTACATAAAACCTCTTAATGTGTGCCCAATCCATTTCTACTTAGTTGAATTTCTTAGGTAACGCGTCTGTGTAGGTTCTCTGCTATAAAGCCAAACGTTCTGCATTTGAAGTAATGATCTGTAGACGATACGTGGAATTGTATATAACGCTCTTTTTACAAATACTTGCATTTCGCTCTCGGCAGTAGATTTTTATGTTTCGCAACCATACAACAATATGGGAAAATTAAAGTCCGCGGGCTGAATCCAGCCAGAGACTACTTTAAATGGCTCGCACGAAATGTATGTCCTTCCTCTCTTCAAGTAATTTCTGAATTTCCAAACCCTCGTTTTCAAGAAATTTTCTGAATTTTACTACACCGGTTCTCAAATGACTTTCCGAATTTACCCTCCTATCATCAAGTACTTTTTTTATATCTGGCTACTGAACCAACTCAGTCCGGCCGTGAAACAAATCTATCTTTAAATTTGGCCACACTATGGGAAAAGGTTGAATACCAATGGTCTACATACATACAAAAAATCAGCTGTGGCCACCACAGGACCGACCGCCATCATAAAGTACTTGTATAAAATACATTCTAGCAGCAGAGTAGACTAACTTGGCCTTATATTTTCTAACAGAGATATTATTTATCATGACCATGCAAACAGAGATATTATTTATCATGACCATACATGTAAGTATGAAAAAATATCGAAAAATTTTACAAAAATTTTTCGAAATTTTTCGTTTTATCAAAACACGTCTCAAATAAAAGTTATTAGTCATTGTATTTATAGCAACTTTTGTTAAATATTTTTATTCGAAATATTTTTCTGTTGCTAAATATTCGCAAAAATCTTAAAATCGAAACGAGTAAACTCCCATTTCTAGTCAACCGATTTTTACCAAAAGTTGATCAACTCGTGCCATTGATGGCAGAAGCTTAAATATGAAGTTTCATAAAAATCCTTTTAGCTGAATTTGCTCTGCACGTGTACACAGACAGACAGACGGACGGACAGACAGACCAACAGACATCATGCTAAAAATAGTCAAAACGTTATGTAGGGACCTCAATTTGTGGAGATCCATAGAAATCTCGAAATGTCAAAATCGGTATGATCACAATACCTTCCTTATATATGTTGGCGGTCGGTAAAAATATACCTACTGTATATGCTTACATATAATATGTACATATGTATCTGCGTCCATGTTGTACATAGAATCACATCCTACATAACCATGGCTTGCATTTTAAATCAACAAAAAGTTCTACAAATACCTTTCCAATCGCTCCAATTTTGGTCTCCATGAAGTTCAAACACCAAAGTCCACACTATAACACACCTTTTAAAGTATTTTCTGCACTTTTACCACTTAAAAATAACTAAAAACGACATGAAAAATGCAAACGCCACTTGTAAAAATCTCGCGTCACTATTAACCAAGATGGTTTATCTTGATAAAGCTCATTAAGGAATATAGTCATTAAAAATTAGTAAATAAGGGACAGAATTGTTTAAAATAATTATTAATGAGACTGAACACATACATTAATATTTTATCAATAGTATGTAAGATCGTTGAAGTAATATTACCTATGTAGGTACAACTTTTTTATCATCGAAGACAAGGTATAACGTTAACACGTTGACTGCCACGGCAATTTTCAGGATTCTGCTCTAAAAAGCCAATTTAATTTAATCATAAAATATTATTAAAAACTCTAATTATAGTATATAGTAATCATCAAAAAGCATACAGAATGTGTTTTTTTGAAAAAAAATAGTCTTACGATAAAAATAATCTTTTTCATCTTGATTTTGAATAAATTTTTGTAATTATATTTTCTGTTCATTTATTAATAAATTTTCTGTTCATGTAAGCCAACCTTGATTTTTTGTTCTCTTCCCAGTAGAGCCATCTATCCATATGTACACTGATATACTACGAGCTTAATCGTAGCTGCACGAATATGTTAAGTAAACAAAGTACGAGATAACTCGTAGTCGGCGTCCTAGCCAAGAACACTAACTACGAGTTATCTCGTAGTTGGCAGTCAACGTGTTAAATTTGAAAGTTGCTTGATACTACTTGATGTATAATAGTCTATTTTTAGAATAACAATAAATTATCATGTACCTTAGATATTCGAATATCTAGGAAAAATGTAAATGGAATACCCTATATATTTTTACTTCATTTGAAACTCACATAAATTAGGTATACAAATATGTCACTTTGATGTAAAATAAAGGCTCAAATAATGAAAAAATAAATGCATTGAGGAGGTTATGGATGTAAAAAAATAGATAATAAGATAGGGTGACAATTTTCTTAAGAAGGCAATACGGAGCAAAAACAGATCCAAGTGAAGAGCAAAAAAAATGTCCTCACCTCCAAAATTAAGTGAAGAGCAAAAAAGGTCCTTACCTCCCAAATTCCAGTGAAGAGCAAAAAAAAAGGTCCTCATTTCCTCAAATACAAGTTACAATGCGGGACAAAATGTTAGAATGCGGGACACCCAATCAAAATGCAGGACAGTCCCGCAAAAAGCGGGACGAATGGTCACCTTATTATAAGAACAATGAAATAAATTGTTATTAAACAATTTTATACTGATGTAAATAAATTGTTTAGTTGTTTTTGGAAACACGAGAGTTCCAGTTGCTAATAAACTATCCAATAAATTTATTATACTAGCGTCGGCGAATCAACGCAGTTACGTCACACGACGTAACAAACAATTGCATTGTTACAGACAATACAGTCGTTAGTTACGTCGTGTGTCGTAACTGCGTTGATTCGCCGACGCTAGTATAACAACATAATTTTTTTCCCGAGAATTCAACCCCAAAATAGTTATAAAGTTTCTAATAAATAGGCTTAGGTATTTATCTAATGACTTGAATTTGTCGAATGAACTTAAGCAACATGAAGTGCTTAATAAAGTGACATATAACCTAAAACATGTACGCAAAATGTGTTATTTCAATTTTAATAGTAAAACAGTCTAATTTTAAAAGTATGTACAAATGTGTTGTTTTTGTGCTTCCAAATTTTTTATATATTGGTAATTTTAATGTTTTATGTATATATTAGATGTATATTGACGAACTTGACGATCTGTTTGGATGAATTTATAAATTAGATTCAACCGTTTTTAGAATATTTTGGACATTTATTGTATATAAAAAAAGAGGAAGAATAAGGAAAACAGACGCAGTTATTGACAGAATAAAAAAGATGTGTGGCTAAAAATTGCTGATAAGTTTAATTCATAATTTTTAAGGAATGTAAAATAAATAAAAACAACAAAACATTGTTCTCCTCTTATTTTCAATCACTTTTATATTATTAATTGTTATTTTCATTAACTCTTCTATCTATATTATTCTCTTCTTCTGCGGTAAAATTTGTTGCACGCCGTTTAATTGCCATTTTAATATGAACACAAAAATATACGTACGGTCATTGAAAAGTCATTAAAGTCAAAATATTGAATGTCAAAATTTCATCTCACACTAGCTCTACAAATTTACGTATAGCTCTATACATCTTGCACCGTGTCACCGTGTTACTATCTTCATTAGAAATACCAATACAAAAACAAAATGTTATGTTGCTAATAAACTATAAAAAGGATTTTGTAACTTGGAAATCACCAATAAATGTATTAGCTTCATAAATAAATTATGTGTCATAAATAATTATTAGCTAGTTTATTAGGCACTGCAACTCTCGGCCCTAAGATAACCACTATTCCATTGTTTTACTTTCGATTTTATAAAATTTGTTTCTGCTCAACTTGGGGCATTAAAATATTTAGCTAAATACAACCCTTACTAGTAGCTAATAGCGCTTACTGTTGTGAAAGGTTCCAGCCTACCTATTAAAAATACAAGTGAATTCACTACATCTCAAAATAAAAATAAAATAATTCACCTAATACTACCTAAAATAATATCAGACTATTATTTAGAGATACAGGGTGATTATACAATGGAACCATGACGACAGCGATTTTACGGTGCCGCCTTGCATTTTATAAAAAATACTAATGCAAAAATTTTCCTGTGTCATCTGTTGATGAAAAGTTGAACTACTGAACTTTTAAGAACCATAATTTTCCAGTGTTTTTGTACCGAGCTTTCTTTTATTTCTACGTTTTTTTTGAGTATTTTTACCAATAACTATATTCGTGTTATTTATTTAACGTTTTTGTTAGTGGAAATTTGGTTCCATAAGCGATATTATGAAAATTAAATTATTTCTGTACAATCTAACCTCAAATATTTTGTTTTTGCGTTCCTTTTAGAAGTAGTACAGAATTTAGTAAATAATTTTATCCTTCCATTTAGTATTTGTGTGATTACACACATGTTCTAATCCCTTAACTAAATATTGTGGTTTGTAATTATTTGTCCCCTGTATTTACATAATATGTAGTATTAACAACAGCGCACGTAATACAATACATCCAATTTTGAATGTGCCACTAAAACCGAGATAACATTCCACTTATCCTTTCGAGCTCACGAATCATATAGTCAGGTCAGTGCTCTTAACTAAATCCGGTCCTGCTTTACTCACTGCATTAAGGGTGAACAGGGGTTTTAAAACAGTCAGAAAAATTGAGATGGTGCTCACGGACCTCCTAATAATAAAATATTATAGAACCACTAAAGAAAAGGAATGGCTAAGGAAAACCTGGTAGTGACCAGGAAATTTCTTAAACTGTAAATTTCGTTTCTCGTGCTGTCTTTCTACCTATATCTCTCCGCATATTGGGTCAATTCTGTGTATCCGCAATATACAGTCTATATAATAAGTCATACATGCTTATGACTCAGGAACAGGCATGTGCACAAATAACCAGGTTCAAACTTGATATGAACATCAAGACCAAATACGCCCGATAATAAAAATTGTTTAGTTAGTGTTTTGTATTTCAGTAGTGCGTTTGTGTAATATTGAGTGCTATTTATGCAAAAAGTTTTGAAGCGGTATTTTTATGTACCCAACCAAAAGGGCCTAAAAATGTCCTTTTTAAGTGCAGCAAAATATATGCATAAGTCAGTAGACTTTGTGAAGTATTGGGTGAAACGTTAAAAAACGTTATAAAATCGTGGATTTAAAAAACAAGATAAAGAGATTTTTAACCTTTTTAAATGTAATCCTATGTTATCTTTATGTAAATATCAGCCAATTTTATTTTAAAAAAAACATTAAGTTAAGCCTAATGACCCTGAGAAGTCATTGAATTGAAAATGGAATTAAATTCAGGAGCACCAAACAAAAACCATTGTTATCGGTGAAACATGTCGAAAAATGATTCGCTTGGGCCAAGGAAAATTTAGACCGCGATTGGAGTGATGTGGTTTTCTCTGATGAATCTAGTTTTTACATAGGGGTACATGAAATATTAGCTTCGAACAAAAAACGTTCAAAATTTGGATCAGCTAACTCGTCAAATACGGCAGATATGGCGATCACTGCCAAAATATGCCGAAAAGCTGGTAGAAGAGTACCGAAAAGATGCCAGGCAATAATTGATAATAATGCAGATTGGACTAATTATTAGGTAGTAGCGTAATAATATTTACAGTAAAATTTTAAATTATTTTTAGTTTTTCCTTTTCTCTCTTATAGTTCGCCAAAAATCAACAAGGACGTCTTATTATACAGACTGTATAGGCGTTATGGGCAATTGGATGATTTTGCGCGCACTCGTAACGTTACAGGTAAATATTACGGCTGGAATGTTTGTACCATGTTAGCAACCTCTGGATTCTCTGCAGTGGTGTCAAGGTACAATCTGGCAAACAAGGAGATTTTGGACCTTAGCGAAATTTGTTAAAATGGTCTCGGTAAATTTCGTATTACCGATGGATTTACCTCGCAGAGCAATCTTTGAGTGAAAGCTTAGAATGTGGTGTTGGTATCGTTCTAAACCAAAGAATTTTAAAAATATTATTTCCAGCCGTTCAATTTCCGAAAAAAGCATTACTGCCCACTTCAAATGTTACTTCAGAAATAACACTTTTGTAAAAATCTAAGTACCAACAGAAATCTCCCGCTACTATTAAAACCAAATGTGTGACGACCTCTCCCAAACTCTTCTACCAGTCCATAAAGGTGACATAATGCTGGTGCATAACTAAGAACATGTTATGAGAAAACATATAATTGGTACCATGAATGACAACGGGAGCGTCTTGCTGAACGCTGTTTTACCCACTGTTTACTTTTAGGAAGTAGTCTCTTTCCATGTAACAAAATACGTAGTTTCTTGGGTTTCACCAAACCAACGTGTCGAAAATAAAATTGACCTAATTTTCATATACAGAAAATAGAGATGTTCCGTAGGTAGCAGCCATCATTATCGACACTATATAATTGCCACTGTAAAACTATACAATACCTTTAGAGAATCGCATTTCAGCCTGGAGTGATTCTCAAGAATGACAGTACAACAAAAGATTTTAAGTTTGAGCTAAACTATAAAGGCAGAATAAGCGATAACAAAGATGACAATTGGAATGTGACACTCCATATGAGATACTGCATTCTCAGGCATTCTTGTAACGTCAGACTAATGTTGTTGAAGTTTTATCTTGACGGACCCGCTGTTTTGAACAGTAACCAAGTCCTGACGCAGTTCACCGTCTTGTACGAAAATCCGGTTGCTACCCAACACTCTGAATTCTCGACGTGTGAAAGTATAGCTATTCTGGATACTGCGTCATGTTGGTATTAAAGGTAATGAAGCTACTGATGTTGCTGCAAAACAAAAGCTGTTTCATGTCGACCTATAGTGAATATGTGTTTAAACCATAGGCTTCTTTGTGCAAGAACAATCGCAGGGAAGAAACTGCCATCATACGTCTCTGTATAGGCCATTTTTGGTGGACTCATGGACACCATCTTTGAGGTTAAGAACCTCCTATTTGTGAGACGTGTAACACAGATTTGACTGTGTTACATATTTTAAACCAGTGCGTCCAGTTCGAGGATGTAAGGAAGATGCTAGGCCTGTGCTATGATTTGTCAATTGTATAGGCGACGACAGGATACTCATGGAGAGGCTGATACTCTTACTGAGGGAAGTTATTGTTTTATGTGTTATATTATTGTCTGTGATATCCGATGGTAACTAACCCTTTTACATCCTCTTACCATCAACGGTGATGGTAAGAGGCTGTTGAAAATTAAACAGACGAACGGTCGTCTGTTAAATTTTTCATACAGACTTTTATCCTAATTTATTTGTGTCTGTACGTACAAGGTTTCATTTATTGCATACGTGTATAAAAATATATTTATTTATTTATTGTCTTATTTAACTTAAGTTAATTATATACTAGTTATAAATATGGGCTATCTTCTCAGGTGTCTATTTGAAATAGTACATATTAATTGAATCGTTTATTCTAGATCCATATTATTTGTAGTTATACGCATCGTTTATTGCACAAAGCCATGCTTTAGGCCTTTTCTTCACTCCTGTATCATTGTTTTGAAAATTCTCCTTGTTGCCAAAACTCCTCAACTCATATAATGTTGCTGCGCTAAAATTTATAATTCATACAGAAGGCAAGCATATGTTCTGGACAAAAATTTGCGGACTTGTCTCCTTCCCATATCCTGTCCTATTCATTATAATTATCTACCTCTCAGTTCTTCTGTGTTACTCGACATTGAGTACAGTTCTCGGATAATTTTGTTTTCATTTTTTTTTTTTTTTTCATTTACCATTGATTTGAATATGACCAAAGATAATATTAAGTTTTTAAGTTTCGTAAATATTTTTTAAATAAAATTTTATTATTAATAGGTAATTTGTTGTTTTGCTCTTATATCTCAATTTTATCATTAAAAAACGGTAAGTATTGATATCCATAATTTTAAATATTAAAAAGTAATGAGAAAAACACAGTTTTCTGCAGAAACCACCTATGTGCAAGTTAGAAAACATTTTTGTAGATCCCTAAATCACAGTAGCTTTGACAACAAAATAATGTTTGAAAAGTGATTTCTTAAGATTTATAATTAGCAAAGACTTTTTTTTGATTTTCTCACAACACGGTAAACTAGAGATTGGTGGTTTCTGAAATAATCAGTTCAATTTAATCATTATGAAAGGGTAAGTGGTAATAAAGAAAAGCATGCTGTCTAAGAAATCTTTCAAATGGTTTTGTTGTACATATCTACACCTTAATAGGGAATCAGAAACAAAAATAGGATTACTATGATGACAGTCAATTTCTGTTGAACGGCACCTCATGAAAAATAAGTGTTCTTATTAGAATTTTTGGCAGCATGCATAATTTATTGCCCGACACTAATCTTTCTATTACTCTTCTCCTATTACTATCCTCCGATATATCAAATAATTATAGAAATGCCATCAAGATATCGTCGTACATCAAAGTATCCTAATGTTGCAAATGTACTACAAAATTAGAAACCAAAGGATTTTTTCAAAAATGTAATTTTCCTGAATAAATCCTAATGAGAAAAGTTTTGATGTCACTGTTTTACAGTGTGGGCGTACCGAGCCCAGCATTTCAGACTGATCAATACCAACCAACATTCGTATTGATTCACAACGAGTCAAGTCCAGGGCTCTTGCTTACGTGTCGTCCCTCCCAGAGCTTTCTCTTTCTTTTTCCCACTCTCTTCTCTTCCTGCCAGTGTCCCTGTTCTCAACACTCACTCATTCGTTCGCTGCGTCACGCATTTAGCTGGCACGTTTTCCCATTTCCACTAACGCTACTGGGACAAATATTGAAATTTGTGGACTGTAGTATTTTAAATGGCGTGACAGTTGAGGTTTGTTCTTTAAATGAAACAAATTATTGTCGTAAAAAGAAGTATATTTTCATTCATGATTTTTCAGATTTAGTTTTTTGGAGTTAAATAATATAAAAATTTACATTTATGGCACTTGGATAAACAGTAGTTTGAAATATCGGCAGAAAATATGAACAGAAGATGGAAAGAGATGCGTTATCTACAACTTCGTATGAAATTGTTCTGCGCTACGTGTTCTCTTTTGAAATGTAGGTTTATTGGACAAGATAACAAATGTAGATGTTTACCGAGGATGGCGAAGGAACGAGAATTATTCTTATCATTCAGTGAAGAAAGCTAGAATACCTCGAACATATCATGATCCGGAAAAATATGAACTTCTGCAACTTATTATATGGAATAAGGGAATGCAAGACAACGAGCAACTTTGTAGATTACGATCTACGGTAGCGAATAGGATATTCATCTGGAGATGTATTTCGAACCACAGTCTAACTTGATGATTGCCAATCTTTACAAGAAAAGGCATAGAAGAAGAAGAATGAGAAAATATAATTCTAAAACCTACAAAACCTCGAAAAAATTAGAAAATTTATACTTCAAATAAATCCTTTATTATAAAATTATATAAAAAACTAGGTTATTACCCGTCAACAATGACGGATTTATAATATACTTACTTACTTAATCCTAACCCTTTCTACCTTTCGGTGTAAGGCTGTGTGAGTTGAGTCACTTGTCTCTATGTGGCACTATTTTCCAGAACTTACGCCATCGCTTTCTATCTCGTGCTAAAGTTTTTCTGTCTTGCCAGGTTCCTCCTCTGTCCTTTATGGCTAGTGCCACTTCGTCTCCCACGCTTTTCTTGGCCGGCCTCGGGGTCTTTTGCCATCAGGTCTTGCTTCAAATGCTCTCTTCGCTGTTTTTTCTTCTCCCATTCTTTGAACATGTCCAAACCACCTTAGCTGTCCTTCTTGGATTGTGTTTTCTATTGGCTTTGTGTGTAAATTTTCCCGGAATGTCTCGTTTCTTATGTGGTCTTTCTTTGTTTTGCCTTCAATTTTCCTCAGAAATCTCATTTCGGTGCTTCGAATTCTGCTTTTATGTTTTTCTGTCATAGTCCATGCTTCACATGCGTAGGTCAGTATTGGTGTTGCGACTTTTTTAAAGATGTCTGTTTTGATTCCTTTCGCTATCTCTTTTTTTGCTAGGAAAGGTGTTTTAATGCTATTGAAGAGTCTGCCTGCTGCCCCTACTCTTTCGTTCACTTTGTCATCTAGGGTGTTTTCCTCATTTATTATGGATCCCAGATATTTAAATTTGCTGACTTGTTCTATTGTCGTTCCGTCTATTTTAATGTTATGTCTCGGTCTCTTTCTTCCTATAATCATTGTTTTTGTTTTGTCTTTGTTTATCTTCATATTTATATCACTCAGTGCTTCATGGAACAGGTCTAAGTTGTGTTGGAGATCTTTTTCGTTTTTCCCTATAACCAACCATATCGTCTGCATAACATATTTCTGTGACTTCTACTCTTTCTAGTTTCCAGAAACCTATATCATATGGATTTATAATATACAAATTTCAATTGTTTGTATGTGTATTTGGTTTTATTTTGTAACGTATATTAATTTCGTCGCCGGTCAGCGAATCACGGGACAAGATATTATCAGTTAACCAATCACGGGAGAGGGTGTCACCTGTCAGCCAATCAAGAGACAGGGTGTCCCCAGTTAGCCACTCACAAGAAAATTAGGAAAATTTGACGTCACAATGTTACCGACATACAGACACCTGCTAATTATATAGTTAGATTATTTATTCATAAACTTTTTAAGATGGGAAAACGATTCATTTTTCTTCAGTACATTACATTTATATTTCAAAACTAAAAATAATTTGAGACGTTAATTTATGCCTACGAAATCCTAGACATTTCTGTACGTAATTTTATTCGTAGATTCTTAGAGAATAAATCTGCAAAATATTGTTCATATCTTCTTCTTCTTTGGGCACTATCAGGCAGGTTGACTTTTGGCCTCACTTGCACAAGCCCTACATCTCGATCTATTCATTGCCAAGTCTTGCCAAGTACCCTGTATACCAATACTTGTTAGATCTTCGGTTAGCTGATCATCCATCTCTTGCGAGGCCTTCCCACTGGTCGACGGGTATTCAATCTTCCTTCCCATATCTTCCTAACCATTCTGTCCTCCCTCATCCTCATAACGTGTCCTATTCACTGTAATCGTCTGCCTCTGAGTTCTTGGCTGATACTTGGCCTTGAGTTCTCGGATATATTTGTTCTTGCGGATTCTCCATTCACCATTAATTTTAATGGGACCAAAGATTCTGCGTAATATTTTCATATCAGTCAAAAGATATAGGGGTCTCTTATTTATGCCTACGAAACCACCCTAGACATTTATGTATGCAATTATATTCGTAAATTCTTAGAAAATAAATATGCAAAATATTGTTCATATCGGTTGAAGGATATAGGATTGTCTAGAGTTTCTTGTTAATGCCTACGACACCCTAGACATTTCTGTATGGAATTATATTCGTAGAGACTTAGAGAATAAATCTGCAAAATACTGTTCATATTGGTCAAAGGATATAGGTGTATCCTAGGGCTTCTTGTTTATGCCTACGAAACCCTAGACATTTATGTATGTAATTATATTCGTAGATTCTTAGAGAATAAATCTGCAAAATATTGTTAATATCGGTCACAGGATATAGGATTGTCTGCCAATCACGTGAACCTCACGAAAAATTGACAGACACTACATACAGACACTTGCTAATTATATATGTGAGATTAGTTGTGATCAGAGTCGGATCTTTTGCCAGAAAGAAAATGTGCGTCTCAAATAGGATGTTTTATCACGTGCCCATCTAAAATGACATAACATCTGCATAACACTAACTAAATAAGATGTCAAATCCAGATAACTCTATTCTTTATGTAACTATTTACTGTACATATGGCAATCCTAGTTTTACAGCAGAATTTATGAACACTTTTCGAAGTGTTCGATTATTCAATCTCATTTTATGACGCTGTAAACATAGTTACAGATCAAAGTAATAACGTTTATTTATTTTAAATGATTGAAGTCTATTTTGTGATATTGCCAAGAGTTCTGTTCCAGGAATTATTGAATATCGATCAAATAAATCGTCATATGCCATTCCCTTAGTTTGCATTATATAATGAGATGGAAAACTAAATAAAAATGCGCATTTGAATATGTCGTTGTAAAGTAGGTTGTTGACTTAATGCCTTCAGCAATAAATAAATACATATGGTTAACTTATTAGTATGTTATTACAAAAACATTTTTGCGAAGTTATTTTCATAAAACGACTTAAAAACATGTGCTACTGTAGCACAGGCCATGTAAGGAAAGATGACAAATACAGTTTTACCAGTTAGCCAAAAATTAAATTATATCGGCCGCAATTTTGTATTGATTTAATTTTGTATTTTGTAATAATTAAAATAATATTTTGCGTAAAATAATGTGTTTTTTATGCGACTATATCAAAAACAATTCTTTTTTATCATCTAGTACTAGACAAAAAGTAAATTTATTTCGGCCTAGGCCGATTCGCTTAATTTTTAGGTAGCTAGATGCCAACGCCATCTACGATAGTAATGTTTGTTCAATAACAAGCAAATGTTTCAAATTATGTAGCTAATTCAAATAAATAAGTTTAATTTTTCTAATTAAAATTACTTTTGGTCGCCCAAAAAATATAATATGCACCTTTGGAAAATAGTTCTTTTCCGTTCGCATCTGTTTGGATGCAAATTCAGACACATTACATTTTTTAGGCGACCAAAAGAAAATTTTATTATAAAAAAAAAACATTTTAAATTTTACATGTTTCAAATTTATTTACATTGGATATTTATGGTTATTGAACAATTATTACATTTATAAATGTTTGACTGTCAGCTGTTTCCGTGTAACCATAGAGATCTTGTACCTTAAGAAATGACATAGATGGCTCTAGCATCCTGCGGCCAAACAAATAGGCGAATCGGCCTAGACCGAAAGAGATTTACTTAATTTGTCTATGGTGATGAAAAAGAACTGTTTTTGAAATTGTCGCCCAAAAATGACTATTTTTACAATATGTTTTTACTACAATACATCGCCAAACTCGAGCGTATTGTTTGTTGAAAAAAAGGTCAACACTTGAGAATTTATGATTTTGTTTAGGACTCGTTTTTCCAAAAATAATTACCTACTGGCACGTTACCATATTACCTACTACATACCAGTAAAACATCTTAAAAAGATTGGGAACATCTGTTCTAGAGAGATGGTGGTTTTGGGGACCCGAAAATAGAAAAAAATACAAAGAGAAAATACATGAAAAGTATAAATAAATATGTATTTATCGAAAAAAAAATAATAATAATAATAATAATAATAACAATTATCTACTGAAAATTTAAGCGAAGTATCAAATGAAAGCTCTTGACATATGGTTTAACGAACAAAATATGCAAAAAAAAAAATTGTTTTCATCATAAATGTGGCCCCACCAAATTTCCCAAAGGCGCTTGTTTGTAAATATGAAAAAATTTAGAGTAATGCACATTGATGTGAACCGAAATAGTACGCTTGGATTTTTTTAGATCAAATTTTCGAAAACATTTATTTGATACTCCACTCAATATATTAATGTGTATTAATACATATGCGGTTATATTAGGTTGTCAAGGATGAAATTTGTAGTTAATAATATTGCCAACTTTAACAGCTTATTATTTGACATTGGCTTAATATTTTTCGTTCTGTTTTCTTTTTTTTTTTTTGAAAGTCACTCATTTCGCCTGTTTAAATAAATCATTTTTTTTTTAAATTAATTTTGTTGCAAATGAAACGTTCGGATATTCGCACTATTATGAAGTATGAGTTCTTACGTGGAACTACGGCATCGCAGACCGCGCGAAACATTAATAGTGTATATGGCTCTAGTGTTACTACGCAGCAGACAATATCAAATTGGTTCGCCAAATTTCGTACAGGTAACTTAAAAACCAAACAAAACAAAAAAAACCTGGCTCATCGATCACAGCAGAATCATGCTGCAACCAATTAGACGAAATGATGCAAAAACTTAAAAAAAAACAGCCCAAATTGGTCAACAGATCGACTCCTATCTTATTGCAAGATAACGCTAGACCACACACTGTACAAATAGCTGTAGCAAAAGTACAGGAATTGGAGTCGGAACTTCTTCATCATCCTTCATACTCACCAGAACTGACTAAGTACCACTTCTTCCGCAATTTGGACAACTTTTTAATAGTAAAACAGTTTAATTCCGACAATGCTGTAAAACTGGTCTTTCAGGAATTCATTGGCTCTCGTCCGCCAAGGTTTTATACCACCGGCCGGAACAACCTGCCGCCTAAATGGCAAAAGTGTATAGACAATATGGGTGCATACTTTGATAAATAAAATAATTCCTTATATTTGTAAGTTATCAACCAACTTTGCCTTTTTTTTCTACAAATTTTATCCTTGATGAGCTAATAAAATACGCGCGATATTTTTTTGAAGTCACAGTATTTGTCCTATGTGTTCAAGCAACTCAAAGAAAAAACAAAGAAGTGTACATGCCAAATTTCAACAATCTAGGTCCAGCCATTTGACCATAATTTTTATAGAACACACAGGAAGTACTTGAGTCACAGTCATAGCTACAAGACCATAAAAATGTATCCAAAAATTGTTAATAAATACCTACCAAACTCTGAAATATGTGATAAATAAAAAACACACTTCATATCAATTTTTGATAGTTTTTCGGTCTTTTTTGCATCTGTCTTATCCTAGACGTAATCAGGCAACAAGAAATGTAATGATTAAGTAGATTATGCCAAACCTGTAAATATTTGTTTATTTTTCCCTTGGCCACAAATTAAAGAATTTATAATTCACGTGCACCAAGTATAATAAATTTATGTTTCAAAACACGCCATATTATATTTAAATGTGATATTCAATGGGTCAAAGGTTAAACTTTAAAGAACATGACAAATTTTCACTTATCAACTTTATTCTTACCTCAAGGATTGAGTGGTTTGGTACTTAGAGCAAACCGACATTTGTAATCTAAAATCTGCAAACACTGCTCTACATTTTGGCAATAAAAATATCCGTGAGCAATTTCTGTTTCTGGTGTCACGGAACAAAGTCTATTTTTGTTGCTGGTTACCACAGGAATATTTTATTTTATTAAGCTTGATGTTATAGATCTCGTCATGTTTGTTTTCTGATAAATGACATGACATTTTGTTGTATCAAATGTAAAAGTTCAATAAAAATATAACAGACAGAGCAGGTTTCATGTTATTAGTTTTTGTTTTATGTTTTCATGACATTAAGAAAATTATCTGATAGATATTGCACATGACTTTTCAATTACAACCAAATCTTTAATACAGATAATACTCAAGTCCAGGAAATTGTTGTTCATAATAGTGGTTTTGAAAAGTTTTGCGGCAGTTTTGGAAATTGGTGTGATGACTCCAGGGGCGTGCGGTGATATTTTGGCGCTTGGAGCAGACATTCTTACAAGGCGACTTTATAATGAGGAGACAAATTATTAAGGCTGCCAACGAATGCAATGCCCCCCCCCCCCCAAATAAAAGTTTTGTAGGTATGACCAAAAAACCCTTATACCTACCGTATTTTTGTCGTCTGACTGTTCGGTAAATATTGTAACCAAACGGCTAAACCTAGAGAGTTGAAATTTGGCATGCTTATACAACTCTTTGACCCGCACATAGGAAAAATACTACAACATCTAATAAACATACTCCCTAAAAATATAAATAAACAAGTGATCATCGAAAAAAATTTTTTTTTTTAAATTCTGTGTAGGGTATCAAATGAAAGCCCTTAGTACGTGGATTAACGACCAAAATTTTATTTTTGCAAAATAAATTATTTTTATGCAATTTTTTGTATTATTTTGATGCCAAGTAATGTACATTGATGTGAACCAGGATAATGCAACAGGAATTTTTGATCAGATTATGTTTTCGGTTATAGTTATGTACACACTATACTAGAAGGCGTATCCTGGTCTAATGGTTAGCTTACTCGTTTGCTACGCAGCAAACTAGGGTTCGCACCCGGGCAGAGGAGACAATATTATTTTTTGTTTTTTTTTTTTTCATTTTTATTTTATTTAAATTATTTTGTCAAAATTATAGTTATATTTTGGCAAATGATGCATTAAATTTTTAAGAGCGTAAATTTAATAACCAGTTGGAATTGTTGGAATTATATTTTCATTCTTCAAATACTAATGCACATATTTAGAAACCTAAATAATAATATTAGGTATTCGAACTAAAATTAACAAAAAAATATTTTAACATAAAATTTGTTTTTAAATCTCTTAGATTAACAGACGATAAATTATTTTTAAAAAAACGTTCATTTTGCCGTGATTACTACAAATCAAAATTTGTCCTACAAACTCAGCATACCGCCTTCACTTATTATATACCTGCAAAACCATGCAATGTGTGAAAATGCACACTTCACATCAATATTTTTATAAATATATGTTTACATTCCACGATTTTATGCAAAGTTTCATCGAAACACCCCTTTGTATAAAGGGATATTCTTTCTGCGAATACTCATTAAATTTGAAAAAACGTTGTTTCGGCGATATAATAAATGTTAAGGGTAACGAAACTAATAAATAAATATAAGATCAAGTCAAAGTTACAGTTTTGATCACCAATAATTGTTTTGAACACCAATAATTAAGCCCTAACAATAGTAAAACGATATTAGTGCCTTATAATATTATTATTAAAGTCTATACCGCCTCGCCTAACAGTTTTCTCCTTATCTATCGAAGTAAATTGTTACTTATATCAGAGTGGGGAGCGGAGATCTAGCAAAGGTCGACTCCCGCACGAATTTAAGTTGCTTTCTGGTACAGGTGCTTATATTTATTTTATAAATAGCTTGATATACCTCGCTTCTGAGCTGTTTCTGAATGCGGGACATGCAGAACTATAAACAGGTTTCCGGGACGATTAGATACCGATATTGAAGGCGGTAATGCGGCACTAAAAAGCCTAATAAATCCTAAAAAAAACCCAATAAATATCAAACATTTCTGGAATTTATCAAACGCCTTTATCGCATTTATGCACTCAGCGTAAGAATCATCCTCTGTCTGGTTATCGCTATCGTTTTAGCTAGAGCGGCGTAGACGGAGTTCCTAAAGGCTTAAGACTTAAAACTGATTTTCATAGTTTTAAAATAGACAAAGCTTTAGATAAAGCTTCTACACTTATTATTAAGGACAGGATCTGGTTTCACAGATCCAATAAACTTAGAATAAGTAACAATATCAAGGACATGACGGAGAAATTCTACAGTGAATTTCCAAAAATTGATGTAGACAAAATTCTTTGCAATATAAAAAACAAATATCACAGATTGAGTGCCCGACTCAAACAACATCATGTGAAAAAGCTTAATAATTTATTAGCTTTAAAAATAAAGGATAATAATATTATCTGCACCCAAAAAATTGACAGCACCCGTAATGTGGAGGTTAGGAAAACGGTAGTTAATCTCTCTGGCAAAGAGTTAACAACTGAAAAAGAGCAAGTTCTCCGTAAAGGGTTAAACTTTGCTGTAAATCCTAAATCCATCAATAAATTAGATATCATAGCATCTGTAGAGCAAGCTTGTCATACTCTCGAACCCGTAATAAAGGAAGAGGTCCGCTGGCGAGTCCGTTCCGTCCTAGAACGATCTAAGGCTCCCACTAACAATATCACTAAAGCTGAGTATAAGGCTATCGCAGAACTCAGAAAAGACGTGGACATTAAGATTCTACCAGCAGACAAAGGCAATGCTACAGTCATATTAAACACCGATGACTATAAGCAAAAACTTTTGTCGAATATTACGGATGACAAATATGAGAAACTTAAGAAAGACCCTACTAAGTCGGTGGAAACTAAGGTATACACTACACTTAGGAGGTTCAAAAGTGAATTTACTGATGAAATGAGATCTAAATTAACTCCGCATTATAGCAAAGCTCCTCATATCTATGGCTTACCTAAGGTACACAAGGAAAACGTCCCCTTGAGGCCTATTGTCAGCTCCATTGGCTCACCATGCTATACTTTAGCTAAATACCTGGTGTCAATAATAACACCTCTAGCCGGCAAGAGTGAGAGCTTTGTAAAAAACTCGGAGCATTTTGTTAGTGTTATAAAGAATTTAGAATTAAAACGTAATGAGATTCTGGTAAGCTTTGACGTTGAGAGTCTATTTACTAATGTGCCTGTAGATGAAGCTCTAGTAGTTGTTAGAGAAAGGCTAGAGTGCGATCAGACGTTATCTACTCGAACACATCATTCAGTTGACTGCATTATGGAGTTATTAACACTTTGTGTGAAAACTACCTATTTTCAACTGGAAACCGATTATTACCAACAAAAGGATGGCATGGCTATGGGTTCTCCACTGTCACCTATTATTGCTAATATATACATGGAACATTTTGAAGCGAAAGCTTTAAAAGAAGCCAAGTACAAACCGAATAAATGGTTAAGATACGTCGATGATACTTTTGTCATATGGCCACATGGTAAAGATAAACTCCACGAATTCCATCAATACCTAAATTCAGTACACACTAACATTAAGTTTACTGTTGAACTGGAAGTTAGCAATCAACTGCCTTTCCTAGATGTATTGATAATCAGAAATGGCAAGGGGGTTCTAGCAACCACGGTCTACAGAAAACCAACACATACAGGTCTATATCTTAATTTCAACTCATTCCACCATAATAGCACTATGAGAGCTGTTGCACTGAGTCTAGTTAATAGAGCCAAAGTAATTTGTTCTTCTAAAAAGCTTCTTAAAGTTGAATTGAAGAACATCCGTTCCACGTTACAGGATAATGGCTACAGTCATAAAATTATTACTGATGCTATCAATCATAAGAAAAATGACACACCTAGAACTGACGAAGTGAGATATGTCTCTATGCCCTATTATAAAGGAGTATCTGAGAAAATTGGTAAGATACTAAAGAAGCATAATATCCAAGTAGCCTTCAAATCGAGTTCGACTTTAAGATCTATCCTATCATGTACAAAACCCAAATCTGTCCTAAACAAAAACTGTGTCTACTCTATTCCCTGCCAGTGCGGGAAACAATATATTGGCGAGACTTGCAGACCTCTACATGTTAGGGTAAACGAGCATAAGAAGAAAGTTCAACAGGGCGAAATTTACAGTTCCAAACTGGCTGAACATGCTTGGGAAAATGAACACCATTTCCAATGGAAAGATGCTAAACCCTTAATGTATGAGGAAAACAAGTTCAAGAGAAAATTGAAAGAGTCTGCTTTGATCGAAAACTCTGGAGATGCTGTCAGCCAAGCCAGCATAGAATTTCCTCAACTCTGGCTTTCCACTATTCAAAACAAGCCTGTTAATCCTCAAGTTACTAATCCAGTAACAAACAACTCATTACCACACAATAATGTGACAAACAACCTTAATCCGGTCGTTAATCCTCAGCAGGTAGTCGCGTCCCTACCCATACCTGATCCTAACCACCCAACCAATAGCAACGCACCTATAACCTGCTCCCACTCTTACAATACTAGGTATAAAAACTCGAAGAAAACTGAAATGTTTATCACTTCTCGTGATCGCTGAAGACGGAAACAGATTGTTGAGCAGTTTCCGAAACGTCCGAATTTTTTATATTACTCTTGAAGTATTATATCTTTTTGATACTAATACTCATTATATTGTACTATTCTAGCCTAGTACTATCAGCAATGGCAAACGTCCAAAATAAAGGTGTCTGCATTAATATTGGACCATTGCAAAATAATTTCAAAGATATTAACAAAGATAAAGAAAAACTTAATTTATAAAGATGCACCAAGCAAATAATATATATATTTTTTTTTTGTGAGATAACGTTTTCGCCGCTAGACCACCGCAAAGTTGGTCAATATTCCGAATTCATGAAACATGTATTTTTCGCCGCCAAATTAACGCAAAAATATTATAACTTCAATTCTGCTAATTTCTGAAAACATACAATTATTTTTAACATCTTTTTTGAAGAGGGCAAACTTGAGGAAATGCCGTCATTGAAAAAATACTTCAAAAACCAACAATACAATCTGAAAGATCCCGATGAAGAGGAAAAGGAAAAAATAAAAAATCACATGAAAAAGAAATGGAGGCAGAAACGGAACAAGTGTGCGAGATTGCAGAGGAAATTGATATTATGGAGGATATTGCCACAAAGATATTCCTAGGTCAGGATTACGACATTTTCCTAATAAAGTAATATTTGTCATGACGAATGAATATCGGAACTAGGTCAATCAGAAGTATAAGTACATGTATGTCTTACGGAATCCGGGCGGAGGAACCTAGTCATCTCCTTTACAAGTTCCACTCAACACGGTGACGACCGAGACACCGACGCCAAATACCTATACATCTGGTGAGTCAAGTAAGCAGTACCGTGGGAGAAGGCTTGTCCAGATTCCTCGACTCCTTGATGGGCAGCCCCCGCCTCGGAGGTAGGTCCAAGCCGATTCCAACCAACACAAGGTGGACCGAAGACAGCTCCATGGATAAATTCATATAATTACACTGTAAATTGTATATATAATGAATAAATTTGTATTGTTAAAACCAGGAGTTGCCTTTCAATCTAACCACCCACGTGACTATATCACCGACCAGTTCGACTTCCCCAAAATCGATGACGAACCCGGTCCCTCTTATTGATTTATAATACTGTGTATTGATTTATTAAAAATCATTTTAAAAAATTACAGTATGTATATACATATTAATAAAAAAGGTATTTTATGAATAATAAGACATGATTTTATTGATCAACTAATACGTCTCAGACATCATATGATATATTTTATACTATTCTATTTACATAAAACAATATGCCTTAGCAACGATATAGCACCCTACGATCGTTAATAAGTGTAAATGTTGCATAATTATATTTTCGCTAACACGGCCAGACTGACATGCGGAACGTTCTCGGGACGCAACTGTATTCTTCACACCATTAACAGCATTGTTGTTGTCAGCAACAGCAACCTGCATACCACCAATGGTCTGCTCCATACCAACAACAGCATTCTGCATCTTGCATACCAGTAACAGCATCCTGCATACCAGGATCTCCATTCTTGAGCTGGTCCACCATTTATCTTCTACTGCATCTTGAAAGTTTTCACCTAATTCATAATCTGTAAATAGAGCAATTTGGGCGCAGAATTGATCTTTCACAAAATCAACCATGCACCAATGTCAATTAATAAAAGTAAATATTTATTTAAAACAGAACTCTCCAGGAATACTATAACTTATGATCTGAAAGCTTAGAGACTATACGTTAACATTTCATTTATCTACCACGAACTCAGTGACTAGATCAACAAGCTCAGATACTCAATAACTATCTATTAGTTTCCTTCATTACAGATTGTCTACAGTACAACAAGCTCAGAGGCCGTTTATTCATTTCTGCACACACAGTGCTAAGCTCAGAGAGCGTCTATTCGTTTCTGCACACACAGTGCTTTATCATCATCATCAGCCCGTCGCCATAGCTCACCATCTGCCACCATGGTTACAGAGCTATTACCGGACTGATGCCACTGGCAGCGGCATGTCTTGCGGTACTCGACAAGCTTTCAATTCTCAACTCATTATCTATTATATTTCTCAGTTTATTTTGCCATTCCGATCCCAGTGATCTGTCATTTGTCTTTTCCAATAAACGTTCAACTTTAAAACTCAAATCTCGAAACTCAGATCTTAATTATCAAATCTCAAATATCATAACTCAGATATTAAATCTCAAATATCAAAAACAAAATCTCAAATCTAATTTTTACACATTATGGCTAACACGAGCCATATGATTTAACCAAAACAATAAAATGCCTCTTACCATTTTAGTCATCATCAATCTAACCAGTTACCTTCGAAAATTGTGTTTGTTAATAACAAAGCAACGCTCGTTCATCCTGACAATTTTTAGGGATCTTTGTTAAGATTCTGCATTTTTCAAACAAATGTCACATTTCATATTTATTCCAATAAGTGTCATTTCCTTAGAAACCACTTGAAATAATTTTTGACAAAATAACTTGTAATTTGCCAATTTATTATCTAGTTCATAATTCATACTACCTTTATATGATTCTCAATCATCACCTTTAAATTAAACCTTTATATTAGCCTTTGCAATATTATACGACAATTTCTTTACACCAATGTATTGTTGCATTAAAAAAATATTTGTAATATTGCACTTATAGTCTTCTATTTTAATTTTCTTTTGGGTGATAGGCCAATCACACTTCTGATATTAATAAAAAAGGTATTTTATGAATAATAAGACATGATTTTAATGATCAACTAATACGTCTCAGACATCATATGATATATTTTATACTATTCTATTTACATAAAACAATATGCCTTAGCAACGATATAGCACCCTACGATCGTTAATAAGTGTAAATGTTGCATAATGCTATTTTCGCTAACATACATATGTATAATTGCAAATACATAAGTTTTTATAATTCATTGTTTATTTTCTAAAAATTGCGTTAATGATGTTAGCGCATATTTTTTCTTTGGCCTTATCTCTTCATATAATTCCTTATAACGGCGAACTGAATTGTTTAATGATCTGCGAATTCAATCCTTGCTAGATGGCAGCAAGAATGGGACACCACGGCTCAAGATAAAGGCCCTTTTTTTCGTACCATCACACCTTTCATCGCATCTCGGCCTTGGTTCCATAACCTTCATTTAACCAAAAAAACAATCTCCACAATCTGTCGCATGAGATTCAATCATTGTCACTCATATCAACACTTCAACTGAATCAGGGTATTAGAAACAAACCTATGCAGTTGTGGAGAACCTGGAACTACGGAACACATACTTTTTAACTGTCGAAATCACACCGCAGCATCTACAGTTTTTTATTCAGATCTCACGAAAATCCTAACTGCTCCACTTAACTTAAAAACAATTCTTTCTAATCCCACTCCAGCTATCTGTGACAAAATATTATGGTTTTTAACGGAAATCAAGAAAGATATGTAGAATAGGTTCTCCATTAGCTATGCGCTGGCGGAATGGTGTTAAACCTAAGCCAACAAAATAAGAAGAAGAAGGTGTTCTGCGAATTGAAAGGCTACGTTCAATATTAGGATCAACTTCCATAATCTGCTAAGTGTGCAAGTGAGACCTCGTACCAAGAGCTTCGAAGTTGGTTCGGCAATTTTCGCGTGTTGTTCGGGAAAGTCGGGAAATTTTGAATATTTTTGTTTTGTCAAGCCATAAATTAATAAAAATATTTTATTTGAATTTTGAATCCGCACTATGCGGGGTATTACTGTACGCTATAGTAAGTTAAACTTATGTCATATTTTAATAATAATTTAAGAATTTGAATTATAAAAGACAAATAACCCTACTGCCCTTTAAAAATACATCGATTAACCTAAAAACTAACCAAAATTTTTACAATGATCGTAATTATAACAACAAATACTACTCTTTAGAGACTCTTTAAGTTTGAAGAATGTTCGGTGCAACTTAAAGTGAATTATATTATGTACTAGCTGGAGTACCCAAACTTAATATGGTTTGTATAATGTATGTTTTTGCTATATCTTTTAACGTAAAAGATATGCGAGATATTTCAGTTTCAAATAAAACCTAAAATAATCGTTTCTTTCTTCTACACCACACTTTTGTATATATTTTTGATGTAAAGTAAATAATAAGTGAGATACTTGGTTTATGGGTGGCTCTCACCATAGCTCTCCAATATATATCTTGTTAAAATCTGCATTAAACAGAAAGAAATAGTTTATTTTCTCATATTCATTTTTGCTGTTAAGTAAATGATAAATGAAATATTTCAAGACAGACAGACAAAAATTGATTTTTAGCGATTATTGTCTTATAATCATCTGAAACGTGTAGACACCAAATATATGAGGCCGAAAAAATAAAAATAAACAGATACAGCCTCCAATTTTATTAGTATAGATTTGAAATCGTAGGAAAATGTGTAACATCACAGAACAGCTGGGAACCTGATGAACACACAGATGTTGGAACAAACGTAGGTTAGGTAGGGATGTGTGGAGCCTGGCTCATTATATCGTCAATCATCAGGAGAGTCCGGCGCTTGAATATTTTTATTTGTTGTTCAGTCATTTCTTCCAGCTCTGGCAACAGGCTTAAAAGAAACATTTTAACAGCCTCACTCTTCTCACTGTGGCAGATATTTTGCCTTGGGGTAGCAGCAATTTTGGCTGTCTTCGCTTGAAAATATTGTATAATAGATTTATCAACTTCCTCATTTCTGGTACCACGTTTTCGATTGGGAGTTGAACGAGAAACTGACATCGGCTGTAAGTGTTGCTCAAATTGGAAGTTTTCAGCATGTAGAGTTGTCGAAGGCATTGGAGATGGTAGTGGAGATACTTCAATTTCAATGTCTTCAACAGGCTCTTGTTCGTGTTGGGATATATCTGGGAGATTTCCAGGTGTAGCCATGGTTAATACCTTTACAAAGGGTAGTGCAAACTGCATTGCTTCTGCCAAATAATATGGTTTCTTTTTCCTTACGCCGGAACCACTTAGAACGGGTTTCATGTTACGAACAAAGACTGCCCGCAAGTTCTTCCACTTTTCTTTACATTCACTCGCTGAAACAGAAATATGGCCCTTCACTTAGAATTAAATAAATAAATAATATAAAGTAATATAGAATTGAATCGGTCATTTCGAAAAGGGTCCATGTCCATTTTTTGAAAATATTCAGGAGAAATAAAAAACTATTTAACTTCCATGCATTATTAGTTAGGGTAACGTAGTATTTTTTATGTTTATATGGCATCAACCCTGGTGCAAAAATATATTTGTTAATCTTTTTGGAAACTGAGGGGCCACCAGATTTTATTTTTCTCTGGCAGAGGTGACCCCTTTTCAAAATTTTTGAAAACTAAGGTTTTCAAAGAAAAAGTCCATTTAACGAAAAAAAAAAACTTGTAACAAATGTGCAAGTGACGGCCCTGTGTAGACCACCCTGAATAGTGGATCTTGCAGTTTTTGATAACAATAGTGTAGTGTTGTCAATTGACAAGTGTGTCAGTGATTGTAGAGTTGTTCTTGGAGACAGATTGTTTTAATTGTTCTCATGATTTAACATAATTTCACTATTAAATTCATATTTTGGTAAGCCACGAGTAATTGTACTAATATTTTTACTAATACATTTAGTAGTAAGATTTATCGATTTTATTTTTGGGTCAATAGATAATCATGTGCATTTTGAAAAGAATATTCTTAGATTTTGCTTAAAAAAAAAAAATGCGTAAAGTAATTAACTGCTCTGATATTTTTATATAAAATTGTAAATGGCCTAATTGATTGTTCGTATACCTCTGAAACGGTCTCTCCCTTACACGTACCCTAATTGAATCAGTAATTTTGAGTTGAACAGTTTCGTCAAGTCGTACAAATTTGTCGACTCAATTACTAAAAGGTTTTCGTCACTACATAATAATTATTCAGACTTGCTTGATTTTCCAGTTATATTCAACACGTCACTATCGCAATTTTAAAAAAAATTACCTCTAAATTAATTTAATTATCACAAGTTTATTAGATTACTTTTTTTTTTGACTGATATATTTTTTTTTTGAGTTTTGCTTGTTACTGCTATCCTTGTTACTGACATATTGTCTTGTTAGAATGACTAAATTTAATAAAATAAAAAACAAAAACAAAAATAAATACGTAGATTGAGGCATATCTTGACTACAAAAATATTTTGGGATATGTTGTATAGAGTACACAAACTCATATCGAAAAGAGGGCACCGGGTAAATGATTATTGAACTTTTTGAAGCATTTTGGAATCTTTCAGCTGTGTTGGCGCATTGGACAGTAAACTTAGCCGCATTAAGATATTTGAAAATACCGGTTCAACTAACTTTGATTACAAAATCCTATAATTCTATCGTATAAATGACATGTTGCGAAGCCGATTGCTTGCACACAGTAATTGAAACCAGCTATGCTGGAAGCAACAGTGACGGAGGAATAATTCGCGCTTCAACAATCAAATATTGGATAACACATACGGGGTTTAATATTTCTCTATTCTCGAGATTACAGTATGATGAGAACGGCAATCTCTTTTCTTATTATTTTGTGGCAGATGAAGCATTTCCATTATCAAGCTATTTAATGAGACCGTACTCAAAATAAATTCTTGATAATGTGAAAAAGATTTTTAACTACAGATTGACTCGAAGAAGAAAAATGATTGAATGTACATTTGGATTGGCAACAGTTTAAAGTTTTACATGGCCCTATACGCTACCAACATGCAGAAAGAGTCAATGATATTATAAAACATGTGCTCCACAACTATGTCCGCAAATAAAAAGGGGTTGAATACACACCTGGGCGTTTTGAAGAACGTGAAATGGTTAATAGCAACGCAATAATAACACCAGTTCAAATTATAACAATAAATGCTAATTCTACGGCATATGTTTTGAGTTCAAATTATATTGTAGTCGATGGTATATTTGCTCTGGCAATAAAATTACTCTCCATACTTAAAACTAGAAAATTAATTTCGTTCATCTGAAAAAATTAATATTTATTATAAACTAGCAGAGTATCCGTTCTTCGCTTGGGATAAGTTCAATTAAGTTGATTATAAAATAAATAATAATGTCTTTTAATAATGTTTAGCATAAATAACTTAATGCACAATGTGTGTGGCACCTAACTGGACATAGAATAAGAAGATGAAATGGTCAATTCTGTGTAACCCGTAACGCGTTCCGTAAGCAATCTATAGGCATTACGGTTACCTATAGGCTATTTTTTGATGCTTCGCGCACCCATATCGTTACATATAAATATTCGATGCACGCGAAATTACCGTTAACAATTTGTTAACGGTTTGGACAAATAAGGTGACTGATTGAAAAACTATAAGTTGGAATTTTTGACGGCCCTCTGATTCGTAAACCTATCAAGATTTCTTATTTCAAAAACGTAAGAATGGTGTAAAACTTAAGTCAGGTGCAGTTATGTCTGAATTGTAAAGAACTTCTTGGGTAATCAGAAACTAGACAATTATGAAGAACTGGTACAAAACATGTTCACATACTTTAAGTAACAATTTTAATTAAATAGATTTTAACATAATTTTGTAGATTTTAGTGAGAGATTTCAGCCAAATATAAATGGAGGAAAGCTACCAATGCTGATGGGACAGACACATATTGGCAGACTACTGCTGGAGCCTCCAAGGTGATTGTCAAGATAACTTACATACTGCATATCTTCCTATAATCGCCTAGTCTTCTATTGCCGCCGGTTTCTAATACTCGCTGGGTTACAACAGAGGTAGTGCCGAATTCTATCTATTAAATACCGGTATATAACTGAAGGTACGGCAAGCCGGGGACGCGTCCTCTTTGCACAATTCCGTCGTATCTGAGTAGGACGACAGTGATGATCAAGCTTAATGAAAGGTAAGGTCAAAAACCATACGTTTGATATACCGTGTCTGAATCTTTTGATCTGTTCTTTACTCAGTTTCCTCATTTTTCATAAGATAAAAAATGCCAGATTGTAATACATATATACCAGGTCTACCAGCCAGTTCTTAAAATGGAGACTGATGGAAGTGATGACATAAGAAGGAAGATTCGACCCATCTATTAAGTCCTCTATTAACTGATGAAAAAAAATCCGGTTTCATGGGGAGTCTAACCCCCACCCCCACACGTCTATGCCCTTGACTAAATTTGTTGAGAATTTGTCTTTGTATCCCGCTTTTATTTCATGTTTCATAAACATAGTTCTGATATTTTAAACTTCAACTGTCAGCTGTGTATCGCCAATGCGCATACGTATGGCACTTCTGTTACTAACATCATTAATTTCTCAATAACTGTTACTAAGAAATACCTTTTATAGCTGCATCCATAATAGCTACATAATACAGAATACGAAACATTACTATGAAATTTACTATAAAAGTTATCCTATAAAGGTCTTCCACGATATGAGAGGATTTATGTCATCAATTTACGGTTACATGCGAAAGTTTATTTTTTGTAAATACAGCAACCTGGCACCTACTTAATATTATTATAATTATAATATTATTATAATTATATTAATATCAAGTATGTATTTAAGTTCCACACAATGTGTTTAAAGTTTGATTATAAACACAATATCCAAAGCTTTGAGAGTAAAGACTATCACAGATTAGTTTGAAACGTATAATTAAATATGGCTGAATGCTGAACCACTTGTCAACAAAGCAACTGGCAATACTACAAATAGAAGCAAAATAAAGATCTTAACTTTTACTTAATAATAGTTAAAACTATACAAGACTTCTTAATAAATAAATTAATTGTTATTTTTCATTAATATTAACAACAACATAAAAACTCGTGTATCAATTCAATGAAAATGTTTGGAAAGTTTTTTACTAATTTTGTAACGCAGATCATCTGATATCGTAGATTACCTATAGGAACGTTACTACACAGTAACTATTAAAGGAACTTTTTACAGAATTGTTCTGAATATGTGTTGACCAGTATTATCATTAGATTAAATATAATATTATTACTAATTAAACGGTACATACCTGTCATCTGAACTTCTTTCCCCACATCACCCCATGCTTTTTCCGTCAAATCCTTCCTGGAGTAGCCTGGCAACTTGTAGTTATAAAGAATAGGATATTTTTCTACTTCTCCCACAAATTTAATGTTTAAAATTTGTTCATTCATATTTTTAAAGATATTTAATAGTATTATCGAGGATTGCGACGAAGGTGCCTGGGAGACTAGAGTAGCTAAGCGACGTGCATGCCGACACATCGAGAACTGGTTAGTAATGCGTAGCAGACGAGTTACTAACAAGTAGCGCCATGTGCGGAGCCATATAGAATTACATTGCCAGTGACTCGCAAGTTACCAAGGTCACCAACGAGTATGTTATGCTTCAAGATCTACAAACACATCCAGTGGCGGACTGGGCCAGCGATACCGGGCCGCGAGAAAAACTTACGAAAATATAAAAATTAATAAACATATAAGATAATTAAATAGTACAATGGTTTTTCAACATCTAGTAGTACTAGACCAGTGGTTCTCAAACTTATTTGGCCTACCGCCCCCTTTTCAGAAAAAAATTACTCAGCGCTCCTGGAAATCTACATTCTTTAAACGAACAAACAGAAAGATACATGTATCTATATTTCTACCTACGTTCTAAAATATAGTAAAGAAAGATGTTGTACATCGGTTGCAGTGGTTTTTTTTTTTTATATTAATAGATTTGTGTCCGCACTGAACCCATGTTCCACTAAATATGACGAAGAAAATGCAATCAACAACTTTTGTATTAAAGCCCATAACCCAGGATAAGCTGTAGGAATCTACTTTTGCAGCCAGAACTGTTGGTAGCCGTCTTTGAATTTGAATTTCAATTCGTAATTTGTTGTTACTTCCATCAGTTCTTCTTGTAATTTTGGAGTGTTTGCACTTCAAAAAGGATCAAAAACCCAATCGGGTATGTTCATTTAAAAATATCTTCAAATCGTTGGTTGAAGTCAGAATGGAGAGCATCCAAGTGCTGACAAAAGGTAAGCAAGTCTTCATCATTTTCAATGCCCCCCAAATGCACCCGAGGCTACTATCGCCCCCTGGATCGTTCCAACGCCCCTCAGGGGGCGGTATCGGCCACTTTGAGAATCACTGTACTAGACCATTGTACATTTTTTAAATTGAAATTTATGGTTACATTATCTGTTAGTCGAGCATGTTGATCATTTATACAAGTGTGTTTTTCGAAAGCCGAATTGTTCTGATATTAATAATTTAGCATCTGGCGCGTGATCTATAACACTAGTCAACACAATTTTTGCTGACTTACATCTAAGACTTGTTTCTTACTAATTTGGTGCTGCTGAACTCAAATATCACATCAGTTTTTGCGTATCACATCAGCTGTGGCCACCACAGGACCGACCGCCATCAAAAAGTCCTTGTATAAAATACATTCTAGCAGCAGAGTAGAAATAACATGACCTAATATTTTCTAACAGATATTATTTATCATGAACATGGAAACGTTACATGTAAGTATGAAAAAATAGATACTTAGAAAAGATTTCGAAATATTTTTCAAATTTTTTTCGTTTTATCAAAAAATGTGTCAAATAAAAGTTGTTAGTTATTGCTTTTATATCAACTTTTGTTAAATAATTTTTTTCGAAATATTTTTCTGTTGTGAAATATTCGCAAAAATCTTAAAATCAACACTAGTAAACTAACTCTAGTCAACCATAGAACAAAAATTTGACGTGATAGGCAGAAACTGTTAACATTTTTGAAATCAGCACCCCAAAATTAGTTAAAAACAAGTATCAGATCTAAGTCAGCAAAAAAAAAGTTTAAATTTGTTGACCAGTGTAATTCTTTTAGTAAGAACTCTTTCAACTACTTTGGCAAAACTAATTGGCTGGTAATTTTCGGAATTTGATTAATCTTTACTCGGATTTGCAAAGGCTGATTTAGGCTACTTTAAATGTATATGGAAAATAAGCGTTGAATTTAAAAAAAGCGTTAACTATTTCTATAATGTAAACTATTGCCTTTTTGGTAAGAATTTTAAATCAGTATTTGTAATTTCATCTTTCTCGGGCGCTTAATCCACTGTTTTCAGGTTTATTTGTTTATTTATTTTTATGTCATTTCTATTATTTAAAGTAAGTTGCATTGACTGAGTATTTGTTATTGTTGTTTTGTAAAGTGAGAATATTTTTTTTATTATTAAGATTTTTTATGGCAGTCTACAAAAGTTTCCCTGGTCTGTTTAATTTGTCAGTCCACCACAGAACGGATATACTCACATATCCCCAAAAAATAAAGCGGGCGGTACAATGGAGGGCTCGTTAGTAGCAGAAGAGGCCGTAAGGAATTTGGTAATATTTAGTTAGTTAGTTGAAACAAAATAAAGATCATTTTTCCACATATGTTATACAAACTACAACAATACAATACGAATAATTTTTACGATTGAGCAAAATAGCTAAATGCATATTTATAAAATGAACCTTTAACTACAATTTACAGCGTCCTACGCAAATATCTATCGCTTGGTCCGTCAATTTTGTAGCAAAATATATGTAGTTGACTCGCGTTTGTGTAAACACGTGGATATATGAACTATTTAATAACCTGAACAGTAAAATGTACTCATTTACCATTATGTGGTTAAACATGCAAATGATGGGTAAAATTTTCTTATTTGTAATTGTATACAGACTTGAGTTTTTCTACTTCTGATTAGAGTGCTACAAAATGGCTAAATCTAATTACCTAAACTGATCATATTTACTGTTCGTCTTTCTAATTTATGGCGAGATTTGTTGTAATCGGCGCGATGACATTTAGTTAGATTATGTAAATGCATACAATATGAACGGTGTCCGATATAGAGTGAGATAGACAATATGTTCATATGTCTGTCTCATTAAAACAACTCACTAGCTATAAGTTTAGAAAACTATCCACAATCGACAACGTACAACGTATTAAATTTAGAGGTCTGAACATTTGCTCGCCTTACCATATGATAAACTTGTTAGTGACAACTATAGTCTATAGTCTACTAATTTAGTAATATTCCAAATTGCACTTTAAGAAATGCCGAAAAACACAGAATCAAAAGCGGAAATTTTAAAATAAATACACACAGTGTAATATGTACACAGGGGCGAATACGCCGGGCGGGCTACCGGACAAATGCCCGGTGGGCCGGTAAAAAAATGCCTATTTTTTACCAAATATAATTATAGCTCTTATATAACTGAATACACAATATGCCAATTCAGTAATGAACACAACTGATTTGATGTAGAATAAATAAATGTGAAGATAATATAATGATAATGACTACGGTGTGAAGCGGCCATTGTTACGCGAAATGGAAATAATTCAGTTTAATCTTGGAGTGCAGTAGAAAAGTGACACCATTTGTGAAGAAGCTAATGATAAGGTAATGGTTTCTAATACTGAAACTCCTTAAGGAAACGCAAATATTGACATTACAACTATAATCGAACCTAGTTGCTCAAAAAATGAAGTAATAAATGAAAAAATAGTATAATAGTATAAGTATTCATTTTTACGATTCGATAAGATTCGATTTAAGATTCGATAGTGTGAACATATTCTCGCATATGTGAACAAGCTCAATTTTAGGTATTCACACTAACACCAGTCTATTATATTTATGTTTATGCAGCTCATACATATAGTTTGCATAAATACTCATAGTTTTCGATTTTATTTTTTCACAACAAATATTTTAAATGAAAGTGGTTAGTTTTGAAGGCCGCCAATTTTTTTATCAATGGATTCATCTTAAATAATAATTTTTAAGAAAGCACAAATTTTGTCACGTAAATAGTTTCAAATATATTATCCGTTAGAATAATAGAAAGTATCAGAACATAACTCAAATAACTGAAGTCGTTGCCAATCTGATACAATAATATTATACATCAATGAATTATAAATTATAATGTACCCTGATAAAATAAATATCGCAAGTCAGTAAATATGTACAAACAGTTGCACAAAATTAAAATGAAAAAAGGAAAACTTAACGGTTGATTTATACAATACGATAATAAAAAATTTCATAGTTTTAAGAAATCTATACTTAAACGGGTCTCTGCCGTCTATCGGACTCCGATATTTATCTGGAGCACAGCCGGTCCACAGCCCGGTAATGGCACGGCCCGTGTCTATTTAAACATGTTCGTCCTTGTTGCTTCCCAGCAACAATTTAGATTACAGAAAACAAAAGGAAAAATATAAATATAAATTAAAACTGAGACTCGTACAGATTCAAGAGACAAACAGAATGTTGCATGTCTAAGGCCCGGTCTTTCCACCTTCAGATAAAGTTCCAGGTAACTATCTGACAGATAAGGTTATTTGTAACTTCATCTGCTGAATAAATGTCAATACCAGTCAGTGAATCCAATACGTCAGTCTCATTATCCGTTAGATAACTATCCGATAGATACATTTGTATAGAAAGAAGGGATGACATTTGCTCAGCAGATGAAGTTACAAATAACCTTATCTGTCAGATAGTTACCTGGAACTTTATCTGAAGGTGGAAAGACCGGGCCTAAGTCTTAATATTTTTAAATCAAATCAAAATAAAAGTTTTCAATAGTTAAAAAATAATGTGTTATTTAATTTATAACTAAGTATTTCACTACTATAATTTCGAAACCTTAAAAACTAAAAATTAAAATAACCCTGAACAGTTTTTTCCTGGATGTTTCTTTTTTTTAATCTAGATAACTGCACTACTACTCTTCAAAGTATCTAGATAAAGATATAAATAATATGATGCGTTTATCTAGTTAACAAAAAGATATAACGAATAACAGATAACAAATCAAAGTAAAGAGCAAAAAAAAAAAGGAAAATTGATCGAATAATGACAAAGAAAAGGCAGATAGAAGTGATAACATGACAAAAAAATAAAAGGAAGGCTGATCGAAGTGATGACAAAAAAAGAAGGACGAATTAAATTCATGACAAAAAAAAGGCTAACGCATCAAAGTTAAGAACAGTGTTTTCTTTAATCTACTGAACAGATCCAGTTAATATGATACGTTATCTAGTTAAACGTAGATAACAAATCGAACTGAAGAAAAAAAAAAAAAGAAAGACGGCTCCAAGTGAAGACAAAAAAAAAAAAGGATCAAAGTTAAGACCACCAAGAAAAAGTTATCTGTTACTTTTTATCTAACTAGTAACTAGATACAATTTCAGATAATTTTATCTAGATAATTACAACATTAGTTATTACCAAATTAGAAAAAAAAAATTAACTGTTATATTTTATCTGAGATGTTTAAATTTAAATTAGAAGATAGGATAACGAAAGTAGTTGTCCGGATAAAAGCTAACAGATAATAAAACTAGTGTCTAGATACTTTTTCAGATAATTTTATCTAGATAATCCCACCACTGATCGTGGAATAGTGGTTAACTTATAACTAAATACGTTCTATATCTGCTACCCGCAACTTCATGGCCTAAGGTATGTAGAGACGTCGAGTGACGGAGGGAGTCGGTACAAATTATCGGGGCTTGAGCAAACTGCAGAGCCCGATTTTGTTATTCGTAATTTTGTTGCATAATTTGTTTGTCGGCATTGTAATACGTAATTGTTCTACCGAAATGTCGCATTGAGCAAGTGGCTTTCATATCTATGAGCGGCGGTCTAGAAACGGAGAACTTACCTTTTCTAACGCTATATGCGCCTATCTAGGTGTTGGGAACTATTAGTATTTTCGGCACCTTTATGGCTTTTCTATCGGCAGATTTAGCATGGACACATAAATATATCGACCCATCCTACGAAGATCGTCGTAACTCAATATTTAAATTTTTTTAATTATGTATGTAAAATATTAAAATATCGTGTAAAATTTCCATGAAAAAAATCGTTCCTCACAAAACTATAATTTTGGTAGCATAACGTACAGTTTTGTGAGATATATTTATTTATCAAGAAATCCTTATTCCGTCACATGAGTCTGTTCGTTCTGTACAAATTGTGGCCAAGCGGCTGATTTAGAGAACTGAACATAAGTAAGAGAAATATTGAGACTTCAAAATATATCCCGCGAAAAATATAAATAAATATGTATTTATCGAAGAAAAAATCAAGTGAAAGTTTTAACAATTACATTTTTTTATCAACAAATAATGGAATTATTATTTGATATAAACATCAATATCCAACAGCAGGGGTGTCGAACTGATTTGGGTCGCAGTCTATTTTACATACAAAATGATAAGCAGTGACGGAACTGTAAATATCCCGAAGGATTTCTTGATATTTTTTTATAAACAGAAAAGGAGAAGCGAATATATTTTACATTTTTAAATATATTTTTTCCCTAAATAAGTGATTCGAAATTTGATTCGGCCCTCCCCAAGACAAAATCCTGGCTGCGCCACTGATGCGAACATTAGTTAGGTTCGGCACTCGGCATTTATAATTTCTCCTAATATCAAAAGAAGACATATCTATACCTTAACAAAAATATAAAAGGTGCATCAAGATAGAAGGGACACTATTATTCTCGAAAACGCGGCTTTTGAGCAAGCTAGGAAAACATTTTGATGACCAAAGTTTATTAAAAGAACCGAATGGTGAAATTGAAATTTTTCTGAACAACACGATAGCAAGAACAGCTTTGTTTTTTAAATGGAAATCTATGTCGTCTTGGGTATCTTTGGATAGAGCTTTTAAAAAGAAATAACTTTTACTTAAACATTTACTATTTTTATTTAAACGCTTTTACATTCTAACCCTTAGCTGTTTGTAGACCGGAATAAAATAAAAAATAATAATAACATTTCACTGGCAAGTCGTACCTACTTGAAAGTACTTAAAAAAAGAAATATTTGGTTGCCCTGTAGGCAACTCAAGGGTAAGAATGCGATAGTGTTTAAATCAAAATAGAAGGCACTTTGAACACTTGTAAATAAAAATATTATACTTTCAAGTCGTTATAGAAAATACAATATTTCGAAAACCGTAAAAGATATTAAAAAAATATTTAAGTTGTTGCTTTTCAAAAGATCTTTCCAAACATACCCCGTATGTCACATGTCCCCATTTAAAAAATCAATGTTGTGCTTAATATCCTGTACTTCCGTTTTGTTACGAAAGTTTTCAACAAAACCATTTGATTCTTTGGAGAAAATTTTGGTCATCAGTTTTTTTTTCCGAACTTGCTCACATATAGCGGTTTCGAGAAAAATCGTTCCCTCTTTCTTGATATATTTTGTATATGTATATACTAGCCATAATTTAGCCGTAAATAAAAAATAATGATATTCCTTTTCAAAAAAAAAAAAAAAAAACATTTTGCAAAAATATAAAATCTGATTAGAAATTCCTTTTGTACTCCGTTTCGACAAAAATCGTTTGATATATTGTATATATGATACATGAAATATTTTTTATATATATTACAATAGTCTTATTAAGCCGTAAGTAAAAAAAATAAATAAATAAAAATAATGGTTTTAACAACGTCAGTCAAAATTATTAAAACATATTTATTTTACCCGTTAAATACATATTTGTCTATGTTTCTTTATGATGTGTTTTTTAAAGCTCAATAGTTTTCTTACATGTGGATCAAAAAGATTTACAAGCATACCAAATTTCGATTTTCTAGCTCCAGCCATTCGGCCACGATTTCTACCAAACAGACAGACAAATGAATATCGGTATAAGGCTTTCTTGGTCGTACCTATGAAAGCTTACTACCTCCTTCTACATATTATCAAAGATTATAAAAGTAAAATTACTTTTATAATATCTGGTATTATACCGGGTGAATTATTTAAGGAGCAACATACATGTTTCACATATAATGTTAATGAAGTGAGTTATTTCATTTGCAGCATAGCAAATTATGAAAGCAAGCTCATATCCATGGCAACAGACATGTAATGGTGATTAGATATAATAGTTATTTGACATGATAAAGTTCCTTGACGGCTAAAAAATAGTAAATTAGAAACAATAAATGAATTGTTATTCGTTACTTTATATTTACATACAAAGAAAAATAATAATGTCTTTAGTAGCTAAGTCCAAAAAATATTTAAAAAAATAATATTTTTTTAAATATTTTTTTTTTATTGTCTTTTCTATTGATACGATAAGCATTTGTTTTATGGCTATGTTGCTTTTGAAATAACTCACTTCATTAGCATTATATGTGTAATGTATGTTGCTCCTTAAATAATTCACCCGGTATAGTGCTACATGATACAAGGAACATATGCAATCCGCACTACACATACGCGCTACCAGGTTGCCTATGCTTAACATTTAAATATTCAATGTCAAATTTGTATTTTTAACCGACCATAACTCAGAGAGATAAATAAATCATTTAATAAACCTATATATTATGTCTAAGATGTTATAAATACCCATCATGATATAATAATTCTCGGTATTTGCGGTCTGAATCTTAAGAGTTATCTTCAATCTTTATTGTTTTGTTTATAAGTCAATTTTAATTAGATTAAGGTGCGTTGATCTATGTAATAGCTGGAAAATAAATTGAGTTCATTCAGTTGTCTGTAGCCACACCCCTGGCGGTAATTCTGAGAAATCAAACGACTGTAGGTGCTACTGGCTAGACATAAACATGCAACAACCATTTCCTTTTATGATGAATGACAAAAAACGTCAATTGCTGGACAAATATTTAATATTGTTTTATGAGATTTTTTTCCATTTTTGTAGGTACTTGCCCTGTCATGTAATGACTGTAATCTCAAATATACGAGGGTGTTATTTCGCTGTTTTAAATCACTTTTTCTAATGAAATTTTCTTGTTACTGAAAGTGGAAGGGTGTTTTACTCACGTTAGAATTGGAACTTTTTACGACTTAACACATTGCACGACACAATCTAATCTTTGTTCATCTAATTGAATGTTTATTGAGAGAATGAATAAAATGCATGCAAAGAGAATTTGAAATTCAACATATTAAAATCCTATGTTTTACATGGACGAGGATTGATCAGAAGATATTGGACTTGCGTCATAAAACTTTATTAACAACTAAAGAAATTTGTACTTTATTTGCTGAATACTTGCAATCAGTTTAAACCAATAACAAAGTAAAGGTTCCCTCATTATACCACATCTGGGGTCTTAGTCTAGCACAAATTCACATTAATAGTGATGAAGTGCCAAGCATTTTGAAGTCTCTAGGTGTAAACAAAGATTGTGATTCCGATGGTACCCCTACAATATTCCTAAATAACTACTGCCACAACTTAGGACCAGTACTATCCTTTTTATTCCAATTATCTATCCAGACTGGTGCATTTCCGACGTAATCGAAATATCCACACGCCTATTCATAAATCTAGCAAAAATTCTTCAGTAGTAAACTTCTATTCTTTCATGTATCGCTAAAGTATTAGTACATAATTACCGTTATATTCACCACCCAGCAGCAGGCTATCATCCCTTATGGCATCAATACGGCATTTTTAAAGGGCTTTGTTATAAGGATTATATTTAACTTAACAGTAATATATATATTAATTACTTTAAAGCATTCTGAGTTTACTAATCCAGGGTCAGTAAATTTTCTAGGTGTTCACATAAACCCCACGTTGACATGGAACCATCATGCTCAAAATCTGGCAACTAAGCTATGTAGACCCATATATTTAATTTCAAACCTCACTGACTGTGTATCTGTCAATGTTTTAAAAATGTCCTACTGTGTTCTATTTCAATCTCACATCTCATACGCCCTGCTTGCTTGGGGATATAGTACTTCAGCAAAACGAATTTTTGCCTTACAGACACGAGTTGTTAGAATCATTTCTGGGACAACTTACAGAGCGGATTGTAAGCATGCTTTCAGAGATTTAAAAATTATGACTTTGCCATCTCTTTATATTTACCACTGTTTAATTTTCGGACACAAAAACAAGGAGCATTATAAAACTATGGAACAAGTACATACGTATGACTCTCGTAATAAAACTAATTTCTATTTAGGTTTACAAGATTGCTGAAAACTAGGTATTGTAACTTCTTTGCAATTAAATTTTTAAGGCCCGGTTTTTCCACCTTCAGATAAACTTCCAGGTAACTATCTGACAGATAAGGTTATTTGTAACTTCATCTGCTGAGTAAATGTCATCCCTTCTTTCTATACAAATGTATCTATCGGATAGTTATCTAACGGATAATGAGACTGACGTATTGGATTCACTGACTGGTATTGACATTTATTCAGCAGATGAAGTTACAAATAACCTTATCTGTCAGATAGTTACCTGGAACTTTATCTGAAGGTGGAAAGACCGGGCCTAAATGTATTGCCTGATAGTGTTAAATCTCTCAGATTAAATAAATTTCAGGTTAAAGTCAAGGATTTCTTGGAATCTAATCCGTATTATTAATTTGAAGAATTTTTAAATTTTAATATGATTAGTCCAAGTTCACTCCAAGTATTTTGTATTTTTTGTATTTTTTTTTTTTTTTCTAATTTATTCTTATTTTAATATTGTTATATTTCACATTGTTCGCATTATTTCAGTAGTATAAGTTACTATTTATATATTGTTGTACCTGACTGACGAAAAACATGCTCTGTACGTGTAATTTTTGTCAATAAACATCATTATCATTATTATGGGATTTGTCAGGTCTTGACAAGCATCCACTAATCGCAAACTTCAGCAACCTTTTCAGCCGCGTCATACTAGAGACTTGCCTTCGATCAAGTAGCCCATCGAATTTTGTTAGCAAAGTTAAAAGCTTACGGTAGAAATGCCCACTCAAAAGACGGCGTAGTGCCCACTCAAAGAACGGCGTAAAGCCCACTCAAAGGACGGCGTAAAGCCCACCAAAGCTATTTTGATAGTACTCTATGGAATCAAACAAGTTTGTCGAGTTGAGGTATGCTTTGCAACTAATACTAGTAAAACTTTGCATTTTTCCTGTTCCCAACTTCCTTGACACGAACATTGTACGACTATAATCACGAGGTATTGAGAATATACATATTTTACGCAATTATTGAAGCTCGTAAAGATAGTCAATAAACAATTATAATTGTGGTTCTAATTATTGTGTTTGTCTCTTGAGATTTAAGTTTTCAGCACTGGCCATCCTGTGTTCGATCTAAGTTCATGTAAGTAACACAAAAAATATAAAACACAACGTAAGTATTCAAAATATATTGTCCTAGCCACTTTGTACTGTTACAGGCCTAAAGCCGGACATGTATCAACCTCAACTCCTACCCATTCACAGCACACTAATGTGCCTCAGCATAGCGGTAGAAAATCAGTATGTACGAGATTTAATCCGTGGTCTGTTTATTCTATTCATTTCATTAGCTGCTGTGATCTAATGAAGATCCAGCATATACCTTATTTGAGAATTTCCTGACGTTCTATTAAAGAGTTTTTGAGACATTCATTAAGATACACGAGTTCGCTAGTTTCAAACCACTACTCTTAATGAAATTTCCTTGAAGCAAAAACTATTGGGATGTTTTACTGCTAAGTTGAAGTTTTTACGAGTGAACATCCTGTGCATAACAATTTCGTATACCTCCTTAATCTTGAATTCACAGAAACGTTTTTGCTCTTCTATTTCCCTTTAATTTTCTTAACTATATAGGTGTGTACGTAAATATAACATGAAGGGGAAACCTACCAAATATATCTTCGTTAAAAAGTAACCTAAATGTACTTTCAACCATGATGTTCGTCGTTCTCCGTTTGCTTCAGTACTTACAGGTCCAAAATCATATTAGCTGACCCGTTTTCATTTTTCAAGATTTTTATTTAAAATCTGTAAAATAAGTGAAATAAAACCAAATATCAGGTTGTAGTTAATAATATTGCCAACTTTAACAGCTTATTATTTGACACGCTTAATATTTTACCGTTGTTTTTTTTTTTTTTTTTTTTTTTAATTGTAAAGTTACACATCTCGCCTGTTTAAAGATATCATTGTATGCTCTAAAAAATATCAAAAACTTTTTTAAAAAATTAATTTTGTTGCAAATGGAACGGTCGGAAATTCGCACTATTATGAAGTATGAGTTTCTTACGTGGAACTACGGCATCGCAGACCGCGCGAAACATTAATAGTGTTTTTGGCTCTAGTGTTACTACGCAGCAGACAAATATCAAATTGGTTCGCCAAATTTCGTAGAGGTAACTTAAAAACCAAACAAAAAAAAAACTGGCTCATCGATCACAGTAAAAATATACTACAACCAACTGGACTAAATGATGCAAAAACAGCTTAAATTGGTCAACAGATCGATTCCTATCTTATTGCATGATAACGCTAGACCACACACTGCACAAATGACTGTGGCAAAACTACAGGAATTGGAGTTGGAACTTCTTCATCATCCTCTATACTCAGCAGACCTAGCCCCCACTGACTACCACTTCTTCCGCAATTTGGAAAACTTTTTAATAGGAAAACAGTTTCATTCCGACAATGCTGCAAACCTGGCCTTCCAGGAATCCATTGACTCTCGTCCGCCAGGGTTTTATACCACCGGCCTGAACAACCGGCCGCTTAAATGGCAAAAGTGTATAGACAATATGGGTGCATACTTTGATGAATAAAATAATTCCTTATATTTGTAAATTATCAACCAACTTTGCCTTTTTTTTTCTACAAAATTTCATCCTTGACGACCTAATATAATCAGATAATTCTATAACTCTGTTACTATGATAATTGTAACTAAATTCGTCAGTATGAGCAAGGTCAGTTCCTATCATGAATGAAAGGCATTATACTTTTTATAATATTTTATGTTGTAGTAACGTTAGTACACAGTAACTTTTTACAGAATTGATCTGATTGTCTTATTCATTTATCGACAAAATAAAGTAATTATATTCATTACCCACCAACAGTGGCCTTTGTATAGGCCACCATATAGGTTACTGTTGGTGAATTCATGGGCAACTCCTACGAGGGGAAGAGTCTCCTATATGCGAGACGTGGGACACAGATTTTCCTGTATCACACATTTTAACCCAGTGAGTACAGTTCGAGGATGTCAGGGAGAGGTTAAATCCTGTCCGTTGCTTTCGGTGATGGCAGGGTACTCAAGGCGTGTGAAGATGATTTCCTGCCAGCGGTTAACCCTGCAGGAAAAACCACATGGATAACGTCTCCCTTAATCTGCCTCAACTTTACATTTCGTATGCTGTTCAAATCATGTTGCCATTTGGCTCTGTGAGAGGCGGCTTTTGCAGCTACTTCAGCCATTTCATTACCTTTAATAGTAAAATGTCCCGGTATCCAAAACAATGCTACTCTCACATTCTGAGTTTTCAGATTGCGGAGTATCAATTGGATCTGAGGATGTACTAGTCTGGATCTCGGATACTGTTTGTGTTTGTGTTTCAAGATAACACTAGATCGATTTTGCTCTGACGAAGCAAAACACAGAGTCTTGAATAGAGTGTACACCTCAGTCATGTACACACTCGTTATGGTGTGCAAACAGTACTGAAACTGCTGTCGTGGATCCAAACAACGAAAGCACACCCATCCCTGGTTCCGAATTTTGATTCGTCAGTAAAAATGACAGTATCCTCGAACCTAGATACCAGTGTCCTTTGTAACGCATGTTGGTATTTGATAGGCAACGTAGTATCTTTATCAAACTTAGTTAATGTGAGATTCACAAGCGGATGCAGTAATGTCCATAGTGGAATAGCACACAAAATTAAACTTATGTTAAAATCAATATCGCTCAAAATGTCGAAAATTCTCAGATCAAAAGGCCTATTGCCTCTTGGTTTTCTATGATGTCACTATATGCCTATTTTGTAGAATAGGGTCATACGTAGGATGATCTGGCTTGGAACTGAGTGCAGCCATATATGGCAGGGACAGAATTTTAGGACGACTGTCTAATGACGGTTCGCCTGCTTCACACAACAGGCTTGGCAAATGGCTGGTGGGAAATGCACCTGTGGCCAATCTAACCCCAGTGTGATGTACAGTTTCACCAATTCGTGTCTCTTGGTGTTTAGCTGACCCATAACCTAGACATCCATAATCTAGCTTAGAGCGCACTAGCGTGTACTTAGCGAGAAAGAAACAGAAATTAACATGTACGTAAATTTGAAATCTCAAAATAGATACGACGTCAACTAGGGGTATCAATTAACTGGCGAAATAATTCCTAGATGAAGAATTGTTATCATTTTAGCATATTTAAAAATTAAACAGGAAACATCAAACTGGAAACACTTCGGAAATAGAAAAGACCAGATCGTCATCACTCGCCTACGGATCGGACACACCCGCTTAACCCATAAGTACTTATTCGAAAGAATAAATAGCAAGGCTGTATTTAAGAACAAAAATTTAATGAATGAACAACTCATTAGTTCTCTGCTTCTAACACTTTTTTAATCCTTTAGGTTCCTTTATTATCTTGTTTGTTGTACCTACCTGTTGGTATATATATCAGTGATGTATGTGATTTATTTATTCTGAAGATGACTTTGTAAGTCGAAATACGCATCAACACATCAACATAATTTTTGAAACAATAAACCGAATGTTTTTATTTTCACCTTTTTTAAAATGTTTCAACGAGCGCCTTCAACTAATTCAATTAATATTATTCGTTAAGTTCTTCATTTGTGCTTATTCCGTTCAGTTCTTCCTGTAATATGACCTCCGATTCTTCAATGTCACCGTATGGATTGATAATCCACTGTGGTATTTCCATAGTCAAAACATCCTCAAACCAGCGGAACGCCTAAATGTTGATGATGACCTACCTAAATGAGGTCCGCTCACGTGAACCACCATTTACATTTAGTGCAACCTCAATTTTTTTTTTTTTTTGTTGTCTCCGACATTGACCCCCTTTAAGTCGAAATCAACCGTTTTGGGTCCATGTAGACCACTTTGGGAATCATGGCACTAGACTAATGTATGAATGCTCTCCTAAGAATAAATATAATTCGTGATTATAATTTTAAATTGCAAGTATAATTTGGTGACTTTGAATGCAGCTTTAATGTTTCTGATTCCATGTAGTCCCACACACTTCGTATCAGTTTATTGGCTATTGAAATATTAACATTCATAATCTAATTTATTTGTGACTCATGTCAAAAAAATTCATGAACAAATGTTCATTGTTTGATATCGCAAATAAACAATCAAATATGAATAATAATAGATTAGTTTTTATACACCTTTTTATAACCACCGAAACCAATTTTAAAAACACATACCTACGTGGTAAGTGGATGTAAGTTTTATTTATATCTTTGTTTACACGCAAATAATTGTAATTTTAGGAAGCTATATTAAATGCCTGAATATTTGATTTATTAAAACACTATTATTATTACTATAGTTCACTTCCTGTTATTATTATCAGTGACGACTCTAGGACTAAGCAAATGGAAGGGCAATCAAAGTTTATGTCACAAAATACTAAAGTTTACCAGATATACAGTTTTGTTTTCATATTGAAGATTGTTCAGATGAATCATGTTAGATTTATTAGGCTGCGTAGGCACAAATAGATTTTGATGCAGTGCCTCAAAAATGTCAACTATACATACAGTTTTGTTATCGTAATCAGTAGTAGAAATGTAAATGGAAAAGAATTGTAGAAATCGGTTCTACCTAATGTAAAATTAAAACCAGCAGCGCATAGAAATTTTTTATTTTACACCAATGACAATTTTAAGTTTGACATAGTAAAACAAACATATTTAATATTTGAATTAGATTTAGATCAAGTTAGTTATTTTCTATTTTTACTTATAAAGGTGGCCCATCAACACGCCGGATTTAATTTTGAAATGAAACACAGTAAATTATAATTTAATTGGGAAATTTTTCTTGATTTATAAAGTAGACATGTTGACATTAATTACGGAATACGATGTCGGCCAAATAGCCGCCTCGGTTGTGCTGGCATACCCTGACCCTTTTGATTAAATTTTCGAAGACTAAAGGGAAGCAAACTCGGAGCGTTCTGAGTCACTCTGTTTAATTCCAGACCGCTCGAGGAAACGCGTTTAGACCTTTTCTCGAACGGTCTAGAGTTAAACAGAGTGACTCCAAGCTTGCTTCCCGAACCCACCTAAAGAGATCGGAAAGCAATGATAAAGAATCATTATTCGAATAGAAATTTTTGAATATTTGAATTTCGATACAATTTTACTTGGAATAATGAATATTCAAATATTATTGCCAGTTCGAAAAGTTTATTTGCTAGCTGCAAGTGTAGATTTCACGAGTGTGCTAAAATTACTTTTCGCTTGCATCTGTCATTTATTTCTCGACCAAGATACAAAATGAAATATTGTTTTTGGTCAGATACATTACAAATTACAAAACCTTTTAAAATATACTAAATATATTTAAATATACGCAGTTCAAATACAGTAAAAATAAAATATTTTAAAATTACAATAGGGCACGTACATATTTACTTCATAGCATACCTACAGCATATTGTCTATATATTTGACTTGTGTAAAATCATCAAAAGAATATATTGGATTTTTCAGCAAATAATTCTTGACGGTTCTTTTTTAGGGTTTTGTAGGTATGACCACCAAAAAACCCTTATAACGTCATTAATGTGTCTGTCTGTACGGTAGAAATTGTAGCCAAACGGTTTAACGTAGAATGTTGAAATTTGAGATTTTTTCACTACGTATCCCAACTGTTGTAAAAATGTTTAATTCTACAACAGATTTAGTACGTGTTCGTTTATTTTTCAGGCTACTGACAGCTTCACCTCTCGATTTTTTTTTTTTTTATATTATTTTATTGGCCGTTAGTCTTTCGACCACATGGCCAGCTACATAACCTCTCGATTTTTGTGCAGCGATTTTATTCACTTTAAAAATGCTGACATCTAATGCAGCAGCTTAATTATCAATTATTTGTAGAAAAATATTCAAGTGAAAAGACCATAGATATAAACAAAATTTAATATTTACTTACATCTGTCACACATTTCAAATCCATTAAAGATCGAGCATTATCTCGCTTTCTTTTAAAGTAATTAATAAACATAGCGCGGTTACTAAGAGCTTTCGGTATTTTTATTACAATAATATTTTATTTAATGTAAATAAAGTTTAACCTCACTTAAATGTCAAACCTGACTTAAAAATGACTGAACAGTACAATCTAAACGTGACAACGTGTAAAAATGTTAGCAACATTCAGTAAAAAAATGTACCAACTGATTAATGGTCTGATGTTACATCATGTTATGACATGGTCCTTAAAATAACCAAGTGTGACGTCATCTCATATTTATTGTGAATGGAATTTATTTCCCCCATGCTGAACAAATGCATGCTAAATTTCAACTATCAAGATCAGCCATTTGGCCACAATATCTCCTGTACACATAGACAAAAGACGGTAAAGGGTTTATATCAAACCAGCCATGAGAAAATAGATTTGAAAAATAAAATAGAAAGTATGTTGTGAAAAACCATTGTTTTTCCATGAAAAATAATTAAACATGTCCCGTTAACAGATAGCAAAAAAAAATTAAAATGTTTCTTGGTAGTTAGAATATAAAGTATTGAATTGTGACCGTTGAAATTGTTATTAACCGTTTTAAATAACATATATTTAAAAATTTTGGAGAGACTTCAAAATGACGTTTCGTTTCGTAAAACTCAGAATGGAAACCAGACATCTTGGAAACGTAATAAAAAGGAAAGCTAGAAAAACGAAGGTAAATTTGCAAAAATTTTATAGAAACAGAAAGGGACATCTACCCCACATTAAATGGAAAAGGCCAGATTTTGAAGATTTTCTGTCGTCTGTGTCAAGTAAACTATCAACAATTAAAAACTTAACCGTCAGAAAAGCTTCGGAAATCTTCAAATCAAATGATGTTGAACCCATACATTTAGATGACAAAAATAAAGAAATTGTAAAACTAGATAATAGAATTGACCGAATGGCATTTAGCGACTATAATTTTTTATTGAGTCTAATGCCTTATTTGCAAAATATTTCTGAAGATAGAAAAATGATGGTACGAATGAAGATGCAGCAGATTTTCTTGGAAGAAGAAAATTGGAGAGAAGTATCTAACAGTCTTCCATTAAAGGACTCTTCAGAGAATTTAGCTGTAGCAATAGAAGAAGTGAAGAAGTTATTTAAAATAAATTAGTTAAAATCCTTACTTTTGTTTTAAACCAAACGGTTAATGTAACGAAATCAAATAAAACGCTAACTACCGAGAGTAATTGTTATTCCATTTTTAGTAGAAAAAATTTTAACGTCCAATTGATATAATAGTAAAAGTAGGAAAAATGTCACTCGGCTTTTTTGGACGTTTATTTAAGTAACACAACGTTTCGCCAATTATTTGTTGGCTTCCTCAGGTGCTACAAAGAACATTTCAACTATAGTAACAATCTTATACTTAATACAAAATTTATTTACCCATACTAATTTGAACGTTATTCTAACATCATATACATCGTCCATCACCAGGACTGGTGAAGTTGCGGAACTGACATTGACAAGATATTTTAGACTTGAAAATCCAGAAGGATAGGAAAACAGGGAAAATAATTTAATATAACAATAATAGATGTGAAACTATGAGTTAAATTTGACAAACTACCTTATTAATTTACTTTATATAAAAATAACAAATTCAAATAACATAAATGAATAATTCGCAAAAATCATTAAAAATCATCTAATTCGTTTTTTAAAAAAGTAGAGAAAAGATTATATTCCCATATTTTTTATAAATGAAATTTTTATCATTTCTTTAAAATAAGTGATACAAAGAAAAAAAATAGTATATTATGCTCGTATTATACGATGTATTGTCACACTTGTTTCTTTGGAGCACTTCTCGCTGCGCTCGTCGTGTAACAATACATCGTCTTATAAAACTCGTATAATAATATACTATTGTCTACGACTATTTAGTTCTTGATAATGACTAGATTATTTTTGCAGAATTTCACTACAGTTTTTAATAAGACGAGGGCTATTCTAAACCTTTAAACGGAACTTTAAAATTTTCTTAAATTGTCACTAGCTAACTTTTTATATATTGAAGTGAGCTTTTCCGAAACAAAATAATCAAAAGCTTCAATCAACAGATAAAAGTTACTAGATTTGAAAATCTAGTTCCGCTTAAACCAAAGAAACCGCCAATACGTTACAGCAAAAATGTATAGTGCACAAAGTACTGGTTTCTCAGATACCAGTACTGTAATATTTTCTTACTCGTATTATTTACCCTGACGAACTTTATAATTTGAATTAATGTACTTGGCATTATGATTATGATATGAAGTAAGTTTGTGTAAGTCAACATGTAATTTCTAAATCATCCTCCATCCAGTTATAATTTACATTTCACATGCAACAATAAATTCTTACCTACGTATTTCTGTTTAAGCATTGTAGGTTATTACAGTTCTTCTACGAGGCGATTAGGAAAAACGGGAAACTCACCATTAGTTTTTATTCTAGTAACTACATATGGTGTAATTTAATAGTGACTTTCTTTTTAATTGTAGATACGTACTGAATTTTTATGTATTTCAATTTTTTTTTTAAATCGATAAATCTTTTTTAACGTGCAATGCGTACGTGCTGCAGAACAACGTAATAAACAAGCCAAAACTGCATTCGTTTCTCCAATTTCTTATAGAAAACTTTTCCATATTTGGAGCTGTAGAACCAGTACGTAAAAGAAGTTGATTGGCTTTATATTTTATGTAATAAATTGTTGATCTGTTTAGTTTGTTTATTTTGAGAAAGGCCAGAATTTCTCAAACAATTGTATAATGTCAAATGTTTTTAAAAAATTGAATCCAAACTAACTGATGAGCAAAGGAAGATGAATTCAAACTAGCTAATGAAAAAAAAAATTCAAACTAGCTGATGAGCAAAACAAAATTAATCCAAACTAGCTGACGAACAAAACGAAATGAATTTACGCTAGCTGATGAGCAAGAAAAAGAGAAATCCAAACTAGCTAATAAGCAAAAGAAAATAAATCTAGACTAGCTGATAAGCAAGAAAAAAAAAGGAATCCAAACTTTCTGATGAGCAAACGAAGAAAAACCCAAACTAGCTGATGAGCAGGAAGAAAAGGAATCCAAATTAGCTTATGGGCAAAAGAAAATTAATCCAAACTAGCTGATAAGGAATATATATATATATATATATATATACATTAGCTGATGTGCAAAATAAAATTTATCAAAACTAGCTGACGAGCAAAACAAAATGAATCTAAACTAGCTGATGAGCAAGAAGAAAAGGAATCCAAATTACCCGATGAGCAAAAAAAAAACTAATTCAAACTAGCTGTTGAGCAAAAGAAACGGAATCCAAACTAGCTGACGAACCAAACAAAATGAATCTAAACTAGCTGATGAGCAAGAAGAAAAGGAATCCAAATTAACCGATGAGCAAAAAAAAAAAAACTAATTCAAACTAGCTGTTGAGCAAAAGAAAAGGAATCCAAACTAGCTGACGAACAAAACAAAATGAATCTAAACTAGCTGATGAGCAAGAAGAAAAGAAATCCAAATTAGCTGATGAGCAAAAGAAAATTAATCTAAACTAGCTGAAAAGCAAGAGAAAAAAAAAGGGATAGAAACTAGCTAATGAGTAGTGTTTATGAAACGGTTATAACCGAACCGCAAAACCGCGGTTTTCAGTGCAAAAACCGCAAACCCTCAAAAAAAATGCGGTTTTCGGTTTATCCTTAAGAAATTAATCCGTAAGCAAAAAGATACAAAGAAGAAAATCTCTCAAATGTCACAACAAATGTATTATTCTTGAATAAAGGCTTTATTAGATTTAAAAAAAATATCAGTAAATAGGTGCATAATGTATGCTACCAACTAGACTTTTTCTTTTTTATTAGATATTAAACATAAAGAAATGTATTGGCGCCAGACGCAATGCGCATGGGAAATTCAGTGCGCCAGAGTGCACTATCCCCTATTAAAGAACATCCACCTACGCCGAAAGAACATTTTCATTAAGCGCCAACTTCTGCACCAAATTGCGTTCACGTTTAAACGATAAACATTTATATAGTTTAGTGTTTTGAAAAACCTTTTATTTAAATTTAAATAAACCTTAAGTTGGTATGTACAAGCTACGTACTTGAAGTGTATAATTATTGTATTGTTTTTTATTAGTATTAGTTTTTTTTATTGTAAAGTACAGTAGTGTATTTCAACACATAATAAAAATTTATTGAATTATTTTAGAGTATCTATAGTAGAAAAAAATTAAAACTTGAAAAATCAAAACCGAAACCGCGGTTTTTGATTTTTAAAAACCGAAAACCGCGGTTTTCCCGATACTCTACTGATGAGCTAACGAAAAAGGAATCCAAACTGGTCAGCAAACAAAAATAAATAAAATAAAAATAATATACAATTTTGTTGTAAAATCTATATTAATAAAATTGGAGGCTATATCTGTTTTATTTTTATTTTTATTTTTTTAGCCTCATATTTGGTTTCTACACGTTTCAGATGATTGTAAGACAATATCTGGAAAAATCAACTTTTGTCTGTCTGTCTTTCTGAGATTCGCGTAAAAACGGCTGGAGATATTTTTACGTAATTTGGTTTGATGATAGAGTGAAATCAGGAATCGAACATAGGCTATAAGGCCATTAAAAACTTTTATTCTGGGAGGAGGGGTGCTTAAAATATATCACTTATTATTGACTTAACAGACAAATATACAGAACAAAAATTATTTACAGTATGAAAATAAATCTGTTTTGCTATGTATTTTTTAATTAGTAGAATATTTGAGAAGTTACGGGGGGGGGCACCTTAAACTAAAATCTACATATATCTCTCTTACTATTGAGTTAACAGTAAAATAATGTACGACAAAACTAGTTTATAACAAGAAAATAAGTATTTTATTTTTAAGTATTTTTTCATTTAGAAGAATATTTGGAGCATTACTGGGGTACACTCTAAAGCTAAACTTTTGAAATATCTCTCTTATTATTGATTTAACAGCAAAAATGTGTATAACAAAAATTGTTTATAGTGAGAAATCTTTTTTATTGTATATACTTTTCGACTGAATGAATCATAAAACTAAAATCTTGAAATATATCACTTATTATTTATTTTACATAACAAATGTGTATGAGGAAACATTTTTTCCCCTTCAACGCGGTTTTTAATAAGAATATTATTTCAGGGCAAGGGGAGTGTCACCTATAAGGTTTAAATACTCATTTACTATTTACTTAACCAGGGCCGTAACGATCATATTAAGCGCCGGTGGCAAGTGTCCAAGTTGCGCCCTTTCGAATATTTTTTGGCGCCCCTATTGCGAATGCTAATGAGTAAAAAAATAAAAACGAATCTAATAAGTAATGAGCAAAAAAAAATTCCTCATCTCCAACATACAAGTGATGAGCAAAAAAAGGGCCTTACCTCCAAAATATAACTGAGGAGCAAAAAAAGAAGGTCTTCACCTCCATATTGCAAGTGATGAGCAAAAAAAAAAACAGCAACTAAAAATGTTGCGCCCTCCAACACTACTGCGCCGGTGGCGGGCGCCTCTTTCACCACGCCCTAGTTACGGGCCTGTACTTAACTGCAAAAATTAATATGGTAAAAGAATTCCTCTCAGTTTGACGTAGTTTTGAATAAGATATTTAATTGAGGAGATATGGGGAGAGCCATCTATAAACGAAGTGTCTCACTTATTATTTACTTAACATCAAAAATATACCATATACAAAAGAGTGATTTCGAATAAAGAAACGATTATTTTGTGTTCTACTTGAAACTGAAATATCTCACTTATTATTTACGTTACAGCAAAAATATACATTACCTAAACCACCCGAAGGGTACTACAGCTGGCATATAATAAATGAGATATTATCATGAACTAGCTGATGAGCAAAAAGGAAATCCAAACAAATTTTGTGCCCTATACACATAGTTGCGCCTGGGACGAGTGCCGCCTTCATCACGCTCTAGTTCCGGGCCTGCACAGAAAACTACCAAAAGGTACCTTTATTATTTCCCACACCAGAAGTCAAGTTGTTTTGCCACGGCACTGCTCTTTGTAGCCGAGTTTTTTAGGCAAAAACATTTTTACAGTTCCGCATTCACCCTACTTCTCAATCCGAGTGAGTTCTTTCCATTCCCGGGAATTAAAGTCCACCTCAAGGGCTGTGGTCTTAGTACTGAATAACACCAAGAAACTTGCAACCGTCCAACTAAATGCAGTTCCAGTTACGGAATTCCAGCCCTGCTGCCAGGAATAGGAAAAACGTCTCCACTGGTGTGTATATTCCGAAGAAAACCTTCGAGGGAAACGATGTCGTTTTGTACTTAATGGTGCAAATCTGTGGCAAATCTATAAGCTACAGACGATCGTATCTAAGTAGTTGTAGACCGGGAGCTCATGACACTTTTTGGTGTCCGATTTCATACAGCATGCCTTTTGGAGGAGAGAATATTTACCCTGTGACAACAAAAAAGGGATGGTACTAAACCCCTGCACGCTTTCAGGTCATAGGGAAAATTGCATTTCTACTTGCACAAAAATTTTGTGTTTTTCTCTGATTTAATATTGCTTGCCCTTTTGTCAAAAGAAAGTTATAACAAATTTAAAGTATTTTAAATATATGCATGCGATTCGGAGGGTCCCAAAGGGCTCAAACGGTCATGTGATCTTGTAATAAAAAAATATGATTTTCCGCGTTTTCATACAGCATGCCTATAATTAAAAGACTTTAAATTTGTTATAACTTTCTTTTGACAAAAGGGGAAGCAATTTTAAATCAGAGAAAAACACAAAAATTTTGTGCAAGTGGAAATGCAATTTTCCCTATGACCGGAAAGCGTGCAGGGGTTTAGTAACATCCCTTTTTTGTTGTCACAGGGTAAATATTCTCTCCTCCAAAAGGCATGCTGTATGAAATCGGAGACCAAAAATGTCATGAGCTCCCGGTCTATTGTTTTATGTGTTGTTATAGACAGTTTCTTATAAGTTTTGTCTGTAAGATTACAAATTTACCACAGAATTGCACCAGAAGCTGCCTATAACAATTGTTACGGGAACAATCTAGTTACTCTTTTTATATACCTCGCATATTCTACTGAGGTCACAACAAAAAAAATATCCCGATAATATTGTTTCTTAAAATTATAAAAAATATATATATTTTAAATCCAGCCGAAAACACAATAATCAAAGTTATTGTTCTAAAAATATCTTTCATTAGTTCATTGACGTATTAATCTTAAGTCATAACCCTCGTTATGTGCTTTAAATAGTAAAAAAAAACCTTCAGCTTTACTGCGTAGTTCGTATAGAAAACCCACCACAGGTATTTTTCAATTTACGATATTTTTGTTTACTATTTTTATTGCGTTCATTTTTATCAGTCAGAAAACCAATCAATCAAAACTCAGATAATATCTAAATATTTATTAGATGCATTAAAAATTTATTTACAAATATAGGAGGTGTAATTAAAAAATACATAAATTTTTCGAGAATTGTATTTTTTTGAAGTATTCTTAGAATTTTCCTTATACACACACCGGTAAATTTGTGTGTCTGGAACAGATTGAAAATTATGTTTCTTTAAAATTTTATTATTTTGTAGCCTATATCTAGATAACTTTGAATGCTCTACTAAACAGTAGGAAAAGATTGTATCGACGCCAAGGAGAACAAAATGCACAATTTAATTATGCTACTACTGTATCTTTTGGTGAAAGTTCAATTATGATGTGGGGTAGAATATGTTTAGGAGCTCGCCTATAGTTAGTGGTGATTGATGGCGGAGCGTTAACTGCAGATAGGTACATCAGAGATATTCTTCAAGATAAGTCCATGTTGTACCTTTTGCCCCATATATCGGAGAAAATTTCACCCTAATGCAGGATAATGCGCACTAGGGTTGTACATCGAAGGCAAAACATCGATGTTGATCATCGATGTTAACATCGGCGTTTTACTATCGATGTTGAAAAAACATCGAAGGGATAACATCGATGTATCGGAAACATCGATGTTTTATTAATATTAAAAAAAAACTATTTATTTATATTGTATAGGTTTTATTTAATAATGTAAAGAAAAAATACGAAAAAAAGTATTTATTAGATTTTTAAATAGATTGTGTAATAGACTGACACATTCAAATGTCCCGCCGCTGCTTATAACCGTTTGGAACAGACTTTATAAGCTGTTCACTTTTGAAAGAACAAACTAAGAGGAAAATTTGTTTTCAATAGTTTGCACCTTTGAAACTGTATGTCATGTTGGTATTAAAAAATGTCACTTTTTTAAAATGTCGATCCATTTGACATATGTCATAATGAAAAATGATATCTTAATTATAATGATTATAACCTATAAACCTAAAGTCGGTTTTACAGCGTAGGGAATATTTTTAATTGACATTTAAAGTCAGTAATACACTATAAAAGTAACCAGATCTAGTTTGTCCTTACAAAAGGGAACAGCTTATATAAGCCGTTCACTTTTGTAAGGACAAACTAAATCTGGTTATTTGGGTGATTTTTATAGTGTATTACTGACTTTTATAAACTTGGTTATATTGTAAAAAGGGCTTTACAGTTTGGGGTTATGTTTATATTATTTTAGGTTAGTATTATATTTACAAAATATTTAAGATGTCACTATTCAAAATGAAATATGACAAACGATATTTTTTTAAATGACATATTTCTAATCTGACTTTTCAAATTATTTTTCTGTAGTGCCAACATGACATACAGTTTCAAAGGTGCAAACAGTTGCAAACTTATTTTCCACTTAGTTTGTTCTTACAAAAGTGAACGGCTTATTTATATTAATAAATTTACATTTCCCAATATGGCAATTCTAGAGATTGTAGGAATAATAACTGGGAAAGTGTCTTTCCCTTTAATCTATTTCTCTGTTGTGATAATGTAAAGCCTGCTTTAGAAAATAACCTTTCTGATGGTACAGAGATGGCGACAACATTTAAAAATTTCGGGGCTATTTTATATAGGGATACTTTTTTGCGGCATTTTTAGCAAGTAACAATAGATTATTTCTATTTAATTTCACTTTATTTACCTCGTTCACTTATACAAAAAATTACTCGACAACAAAACTCAAAGAGCAAAACAAGTGTGTTGGTGTCGTTGGTCGTTGTCATTATTTGCAAAAATTAGAAGTTTCTTCTTATTTTTTTCTTATTCTGCTAAGAAGAATAAAAACTAACATTATTAGTATTGTTATATTGTGCTTATATTTTGTGTACTAATTTTCATAAAAATAAAAAATTTAAGATTCCAGCGCCTCTAGAGGTAGTTTCTGAATTTCAAAGTTTAAACATCGACATCGGTACTAGACATCGATGTTTTATCGATACTATCGCCACCTGAACATCGATGGTAAAAACATCGATGTTTTCAGAAAAGACATCGATGTTTTCGATACATCGATGTTTTTTTCCTATCCCTAATGCGCACCCAGCGGGTAATAGACTTTTTAAATCAAGTGGATATAACAACAATGGGTTGGCCAGCGTGCTCCCCTGACCTCAACCCGATTGAACATGTGTGGGACATGTTCAAGAGGACTTCAGTCAAGAACTCCAGCTGATCAAAACAGAGAAGAGGTAAGAGCCGCACTGATTCAGGAATGGGACAGATTGCCCCAAGAACTGATTGATGACCTTGTAAGAAGTATGGGAAGGCGAATCACTGCAGTCGTAAGGGCTCGTGAGGGAAGCACACGCTATTGAGGTGATGGAAAAGCGCATTAAATGATTATAAAGTCCGCATAATTTGACCGAAGCTCAAAAAAAGCTCGTGTTGATTGGTGTAAGGAAATGCTAAAAAAATTCAACCTAGGCAATGCAAAATCCGTATAAAACATCATTACAGGTGACGAAACTTTTTTTTAATGGCCTTTGCTGCTTTAGCAATTAGCCAGGACAATTATTATTTGTGAAAAAATCCATGCCTGTACGATAAAATTACATCTAGGACAGTAAAAATAACACATAAATTCATAATAAAGCCATTTGTTCATATTGTTAATTTAATATTTTCTACAGGGATAATACCTGAATATTTCAAGGAATCAATCATCACACCTATCTATAAAAACGGGACTAAAACAGATCCAGGAAATTACAGACCCATTAGCCAGATTAATACACTCTCAAAAATCTTTGAAAAATGTCTTAAGTCTAAATTTTTAAAATATCTAGAAAAATATAAAATTATTTCACCTAACCAATATGGTTTTATAGCAGGTTCAAGTACAGAAAAAGCAATACATACGCTTACTAATAAAATAACATCAAATTTAAATCTAAATAAAAAGACTTTAGCTGTATTCTTGGATTTGGCAAAGGCCTTTCACACTGTCTCGCATTGCGTACTACTTAAAAAATTAGAAAATATCGGGGTTAGAGGCATTGCTCTAAATATCTTTCAGAGTTACTTAAGCCATAGATACCAACAAGTCAAAATCAAAGATACAGTAAGTGATAAAACGTTAGTTAATATAGGTACCCCCCAGGGTACAGTAATATCTGCAACACTTTTTCTTATATACATCAATGATTTGTGCAACTTAAATTCTTCAGGAAAAATTATAACATATGCAGATGACACCGTAAGTATATTTGAAGGGGATTGCTGGAATGAACCGTATCACAGAGCATCTGAAGGTATATTCAAAATAAAAAACTGGCTCAATACACATTTATTAACTCTAAACTCAAAAAAATCAAAATTTATAACTTTTTTGGCAACATCATCTGGCCAACCAAACGTTAAAACACTTAAAATTAACAATTCAAATGAATCAATTGAAGCGACAGAGAGTATTAGATATTTGGGTGTAGTGATTGATCAATGTATGAAATGGAAAAAAGTCATAGAATATACAAACAAGAATAAAAAATGATAATTCCTAAATTATACTGCATACGTATTTGCAAATGTATTTAAGTAACCAAATTTATATCAGACTAATTTATTTCAGATCAAACTAATGTATTTTATTCTCGTTTAAATATATACTATAAACTTCATTCTATAGTTTTATTATTATTGGATTTAACACGCAATTTAAAATTTAAAATAATTCAAGTAGATTACTATTACTGAAACTAAAATTATATATAAAACAAGAAATATTGCAATAAGAAAAATTCTTATGTATGTATGTATGCTACCACACCACAAGTCTGGAAGACTTAGCGTGGCAAGCCTATCTAATGTAAATTATATTGCAAAAGAAATTGTAAATTGTAATTAAATAATAAATAATAATAATAATAATGTACGGGATTCGAACCCGAGACCTTAGCAACGCAGAGATGCGTTACCACTACGCTACGCCGGTCGGCGTGACGAAACTTGGATTTATTCATATGAACCGGAAACTAAGCAACAATCCACTGTTCGGATCTTCCAATATGAACCGAAACCCACAAAAGTTGTTCGTTCACGAAGTACTTCCAAGAAAATCATCACTTGTTTTCTTGGTTGTACTGGACATGTCGCAACCATTCTTTTAGAGGATCAGAGAACAGTTAATGCTGAATGGTATACAACAATTTGTTTGTCAGAAGTCATCGACAAAATCAGGAAAAACAACCGAATACGTCGCATCATTCTTCATCATGACAATGCAAGCTCCCACACAGCACGTCAAACAATTGATTATTTGAAGAAGAAAAACATCGAATTAATGACTCATTGCCCGTATTCACCTGATTTATCCCCTAACGACTTTTTTTGTTCCCTAATGTTAACAAAAAATACTTGGACAGCGATTTTCATCCCCTCAAGAAGCTGTTGAAGCCTTCGAAAAACATGTTTTTGAGATACCAACTTCAGAGTGGAAAAAATGTTTCGAGAATTGGTTTAAACGCATGGAAAAGTGTATAAATCTTAAAGGCGAATATTTTGAAAAGCAATAAAACAGTTTGTTCCAAAAAAAAAATTGTTTCTTTCTTAGTTTTCGTACAAACTTAAAAGTAGCCGTCGTATATATAGTACTAGCTGAAAACCCGTGCTTCGCTACGGTATATTGATGGTCTCATTAACACAAGATATACGAAGGATATCTCCCGAATTTGATGTCTCTTTGTCTATCGAATAAAAAATACCAATTTACTCCTTAAGGGTTAATTTTAAACAACTGTAAAACCATTTCGAGAAATTTTAAAAAGACATCTATTTGCCAGAAGGGAAAGTTATAACTCAACAAACACAGAAAATACGACGGGATATATAATTCAACCCGAATGTAGATTCACCCATTTACGGGTTCTTCAGGATAAAATATTGAAATAAGTTTTTCGATATTTGCATGGGTAATCTTTGTAAGCAAAAACTAAGTCGATATCTTATTGGTCCTAAGAGATATTAAGGAATCCTTGAAATCATAATTCACCTCTTTTCGCCCTTTAAGGGTAAAATTTAAAAAAAAAACTAACAAAATCATTTCGCAATATTTTAAAAAGACACCTATGTGCCAAAACGTAATTTTGCAAGTAAACGAACACAGGAATAACGACGGGATGTACAATTCACCCCGATTGTTGATTTGCCCCTCTTGGCATTGATCAGGACAAAATCCTGAAATGAGATTTACGGCATTTGCATGGGTAGTCTTTGTAAGCAAAAACCAAGTCGGTATCTTATTATACTTAAGAGATATAAACGAATCCTTAAAATCACAATTCACCCCTTTTCACCCTTTAGGGGTTGAAATTTAAAAAAACTGTCAAAACTATTTTAAAATATTTCAAAAAGACACCTATGTGCGAGAAAGGAATGTTGCAACTAAACAAACACATGCATTACGACGGGATGTTTAATTCAACCGAATTGTAGAATCACCTCTTTAGGGGTTGATTAAGATAAAATCCTGAAATAGGGTTTTCAGCATTTGCATGGGTAGACTTTGTAAGCAAAAACCAAGTCAATATCTTATTGTTCCTAAGAGATATTAAGGAATCCTTGATATCAAATTTCACCCTTAAGGGGTGAAATTTAAAAACAACTGTCAAAACCATTTCGAGATATCTTATAAAGACACCTATGTGCCAAAAAGGAATGTTGCAACTAAACGAACACAGGAAATACGACGGGATGAATAATTCACCCCGATTGTAGCTCCACCCCTTTAGGGGATGATTAGGACAAAATACTGAAATAATATTTTCGGTTTTTGTATGGGTAATCTTTGTAAGCAAAAACTAAGTCGATATCTTATTAGTCCTAAGAGATATTAAGGAATCCTTGAAATCATAATTTACCCCTTTTCACCCTTTAGGGGTGAATTTTTAAAGAACTGTCAAAACCATTTCGAGATGTTTTAAAAAGACACCTATGTGCCAAAAAGTAACGTTGCAATTAAACAAACACAGGAAATACGACGGGATGTATAATTCACCCCGATTGTAGATCCACCCCTTTAGGGGTTGATTAGGACAAAATCCTGAAATAAGATTTTCGATATTTGTATGGGTAATATTTGTAAGTAAAAAGCAAATCGATATCATATTGGTTTTAGAAGATATAAAGGATCTTCTTCATATTCTTGAAATGACAAATCACCCCTTTTCACCCTTTAGTGGTGAAATTTTAAAACGCTGTGAAAACAATTTCTAAAGCAACTAAATGAACACAGAAAATACGACGGGATGTATAATTCACCCCGATTGTAGATCCACCCCTTACGGGGTTGATTAGGACAAAATCTAAAAATAGGTTTTTCGGCATTTGCATGGGTAGTTTTTGTAAGGAAAAACTAAGTCGATATCATCTTGTTCCTAAAAGATATTAAACAATGCTTGAAATCACATTTCACCCCTTTTCACCCTTTAGGGGTTAAATTTAAAAAAGTTGTCAAAACCATTTCGAGATATTTTAAAAAGATGCCTATGTAAAAAGAAACCCAAACTCAACAAACACAGGAAATACAACGGGATGTATAATTCACCCCAATTGTAGATTCACCCTTGGGTTGATTAGGACAAAACCCTGCAATATGTTTTTTGGTCTTTGTATGGGTTATATTTGTAAGCAAAAAGCAAGTCGATATCCCATCGGCCCTAAGAGATATTAAGGAATTCGTGAAATCACATTTCACCCCTTTTCATCCCTTAGGAGTGGAATTTCGAAAAATCCCTTCTTAGTGGGTGCTTACGTCATGGAGGGAATATACTCTCCAAATTTCAAGTTTCTAGGCCCAGGGGTTCGGGCTGGGCGGTGATGAGTGAATGAGTGAGTCAGTCAGGACACTGCCTTTTATATATATAGATTAACACCGATATAACTATTATTAGGTATTAATTCAGCTAAATCTGTTATATTATGCATTACTTCGTTTACTTAAAAATTAATAGTATACCTATAACGTCTCACTGATATTTTTCTTCCAGTGAGTTGCATTTTTAAGTATGTCTGGATTATGTAAATTTATAGTACACGAAAATTTAGTTCGTATGTTTTTAAAATAATGATAATGTGTCACTAATTTTTCTGTACAATAAATTCTTGAGCCCAAAATCTTCTCGGTCCTCCCAATACCGCTGGACCTATGGGTCCTTAGCTACGGCGCTGTATTGAATCGAAGTATGTCATAAGTATCAAAATGGCGTTGTTCCTTGAGTCATGAGATGCCAATGCACTTGTACTATATATACATCTCGTAAATGTGACGTCACGTAATGATTTATTAAGCTACACTCCATTGTATTATCGATTGAATCCAGCCGAGCAGAATCGCATGCGCATTACGTTTGTGTACACTTGAAAACTCGTCTGGTTTCGAACCGAGATCACGTTCAGACTATAATTACAACGTCCGTTATACACTGCCGTATATAAGCCGAACGTGACTATGTTATGTTTTTTTTATTTTGTTTTTGCTGTTGATCAAGCTAGCCTTGTTTCAAAGTAAGACTGCCAATTATCCCAGCAACTTCAAAAGCGGACTCGCACTGAAATTTAACGAACCGCGAATCTTCACGAAAATGATGACGTTAAATTGGTATTAATGTTAGGAATATAAAACGCTGATTAATTCGATGCTATCCATTTTGGAATGAATGGAGGTTGAAAATAGGTTAAGTGATATATGCATGTAATTAGTATTACCTACACCAGAGGACACCCAATTATTCATGTCAAGAGATGTCTTATTTTATAAAACTATCCTACATTATTCAAATGCTGATTAGAGGTGAATGGATGATACATTGAAACCCTTAAAAACGGCTACTAAAGATATCTATTATGAAGCAAAAGTAACTCGAACCCAAAACCAAATAGTGTGTACATCCGAGACACCTTTTTAGTGCTTTTTTTTTATTCGAAACCTTTTTTTTCACAAACAATTGTATTTTGTGTGTTAATATAGTGTGTAATATTTGGATTCTTTATTTTTATAGTCAAATGCCTAGTTTAAGATCTATTAAAGTATTTAAAGTTTAGGGTTAAGTACATAGCTTTTAGTTATTATCATAGATATAGTTTTTATTATGTAGATACAATACAAATTAATTAAATTTGTGAACTGTTGTATTCACGTAAATTAAATATATGTGTTAATATAAATGTGTTATTAAATTTTTTGTTAAAATATGGTATTTTATTTTTAGTTTTTGTTTATATACAACATTATTTTAATCCTATCCCCCTCCTTACTAAAAAAAAAATATAACAACAAAAATAAAACATAATGCAGGTATAACATGGATATAAGCTAACTTTTTGACCAGGTTAAATATGGCGGCTACCTGTTTCCCTCACCGCACTCTGCTGCACTTAACCGTTTCGCCCGCCGCACTCTGCTACACTTACCTCGTCTATAAACTCTATTTACATTCTCTCTATATCCCTATGATACCAAGCGTTTGTAGAGAAGTGCTCTACTATCATCTTAGACATGCCTATGGTATTCACCAAATACCGGTTATACCGTACGTCCCTTCTGACATAGAATCGGTGGTGGAAAATTCCAAGTGCCGTATTTATTGGAATTACTCCTTCCCCACCTCGAGGTTACTGACAGCCACTAAGCCGGATATTACCCTCCTGGATATCGAGACCAAACAGATGTT